>JAVKLA010000021.1:7980495-8028482 GCA_034782735.1 Sagittarius serpentarius | reverse complement strand
GCGGGGACGGGGAGCGCGTCTCTGCCACTGCCTGACGGGCTCTCCCTCTCCCCCCTCAGGTACCTTCGATGGCGGGTACGGCACGGTGGGCAGCTCAGGGCCCGCGGGCGGCTACACGCAGTCCCCGGGCGGCTTCGCCTCCCCCGCCGGCACTCAGGCGGAGAGGAAGCAGGTAGGCCGGGAGCGGGGCCTCGGTCGGCCCCGGGGCGCTGGGCCGCGGCGGCCGGAGGAGCGGGGAGAGGGGCGGCCGCGGCCCGGCGGCGCTGACGGCCCCGCCGTCCCTTGCAGAGAATCCGCTCCCAGAACATCGTGCCGTGCACCGTGTCGCAGCTGCTGGCAGCCGAGCAGGTGGACGAGACCTTCCGGATCCGCGATGTGGAGATCTCGCAGGTGGGCGCCGGGGGAAAGCGGTGAGCGGGACGGCTGCGGGTAAAACAGTCTTTTCCTGGGCCTTCCCAGATAAACTCTTCCCTTTTCCAACGCAGGTCACCATTATGGGGATCATACGGCACGCTGAGAAAGCGCCGACAAACATTCTCTACAAAGTGGACGACATGACGGCAGCCCCAATGGATGTCAGGCAGTGGGTTGATACTGATGTAAGCATCAGATCCATTATAGACACACTTCTTTAAAAGCTTTTGGGAGCAGCAAAGAGGGAAAAGTTACAGAATCGTAGAATATCTCAAGTCGGAAGGGACCCATAAGGATCATCAAGGCCAACTCCCTGCTCCTCACAGGACTTTTCTATCAAAAAGATGTGGCTTTTCTGAAAAGCATTTTAGGGATAACATGTCTCTGAAATCCAAGGGAGATGATGCTGTAGCAGACATCACTGGTGCTGTATGTGACTCGTCTCCTGTTTTGCAATTCGTGCGTGATTCTACGTTGAATCACTTTTTATAATTTTTAGATTTTAGTTGCTGAAGCTCAACTGTTACTTCATAGCTGAACTGAGAGATGCGTGCTCAGTACTTCTGCGTAGAAAGACAAGGAGAGAGAGTGAACAAAGATGTTGTATGTGGCTCAGTGACTGAGGTGCAGACACGTACCGGTGAATGTTGTCTGGTTTTCTAATGCGTGACTCCTGAAGTGCCGATAACTTTCACTAAACTCATGCTGGTATAACAGGCCTTTAAAGCTAGCCTTTTGAAGGCAAACAGCCGAGTTCAGCTGAACAACTTTGGGAGAGTAATTAGGCAGACATTCAGCTGGCTTAACTGCAAGTTTATTGTAACTTCAAAAAAGGTTCTGGCCTGCTTCCCTTCCTCTAGCCAAGTTGCATAGTTGAACACCTGCTTTTTTACTATTTGAGGGTTCTTCCCTCTTGTTGCTCTGTGAAAATCTCTCGGAAGTGGACAGAGACAGCAAAGCAGAGAACTGGCTCTGACTGCTGTCAAGTCTACACTGCATTCAAACAAGCAAATATTTTTTTCTCTACTTTTCATTTATGGTTATGTTTACATAACTGCTCTTACTGGACATAGGAATCATGTCGTTTGTGTTTGCTTGAAATAAGCCTCCTTTCCTAAGTCATTTACTGTGATGATTGAGAAATCAAAATGTGAATCAGCAAAACCTTCCTTTCTCCTTTTCCTCTCTGTCAGGAGGCAGGTGGCGAGAATGTTGTGGTACCTCCAGGAACTTATGTAAAAGTAGCTGGTCATCTTCGGTCTTTCCAGGTAAGATCATGTTACCCATGTCTGACTCCAAGTCATGAGGCTGGAGCAGTGGCATGAGGGATTAGTGATCTGGCACAGTGTTAGCGAGCTCCCTTTAGAATATCCACTTAATCATAGTCTTTGCTCATCCTTTCCTGTGGACAAATCCTTGAATGTTTTTGCCAGGTCTGTATTTAATAACACTTTAATTGCTCCTAAATGCAAAGGACAGAGGACCCATTTAAAATGCCAGTCTTCATCAGTACATTGTTTTCAGCAGAACAGAGTACTGGCTACCAGGTTCTTGGGTGTTTGTACTGTAGAGCTTAGACCAGGTTCTGATTAATGGGGATGCTTCTTGTAGTGTATTATGTGATGTGGTTGCCTTGTAACTAAATAAATGAATAAACATTCATCAGTGGTGCATGCATTAAAGCAAACTGCAATTAGTTACCAGGTGGTTAGAAAAAGAAGTTACCTTGTCTGCATTGTCTTGCAAAATCACATGAAAATGTAAGTCAGAAAATTTTGGTCTAGCTACATGCAGACAAGCTCCCTACGCACCACTGTCCCTGTTCCTTGAGAGAATGGTTGCATTGGCTATTAAGCCTGTTCTGGTTGCTGTGATATTAATTTTTTTTCTTTGCTTTTTTTTTCTCTGAAAGAATAAGAAAAGCTTGGTGGCATTTAAGATCATGCCTCTGGAAAATATGAATGAGTTCACCACACACATACTAGAGATTGTCAATGCGCATATGATCCTTAGAAAAAATCTTATGGTACGTACTTGAAGATCCTGATGCCATCTTGGCCCTTACTGGGTTACTGGTTATCTCCCAAAGAGGGGGACCTCTTGGTTCGTTGGGGAAATTGTATACCAGTTGTGGGGCTGGAAAGCTTGAAGCTGTTGGAGGGCTACAGTGAAAGTGTAACAGGAGTTGTGGCTTTCTTGGAGAGAGATTGTGTTGCAGTCCATCTCCAGTGTTTCTTTTTGAAATCTGTTTTTAATTAACTGTCGCTCTGAAATAACACCGAGTCTTTAATGTTGTGGGCTTGCGGCAGCCTGTATAACTGCAGCAGTTTTACTCTCATAATTTCAGTCAGCATCAAGAGTGCCTCAGTCGTTTTCCTCCACTGGGATAGGTGACGTGGGGGGCTACGGAGGAGGTGGCAGCCTGCCAGTGAACGGACTCACAGCGCATCAGAGTCAGGTAGGTGCAAGCAGCTTCTCCAGGAACACAGCAGTCACAGCAGAGGCTGCTGTGGTGTGATGCAGGACAAAGAAACACAAGCTCAGTTACTCTTTGAAGATGGATAGTTCTTCCTCAGCCTTGCTGTCCGTCACTGATAGTGAAGCTTAGCTGTGTGCTAATGGTGGTTCTTGCTTTTCCAGGTGCTGAACTTGATTAAAAACTGCCCCGTCCCAGAAGGTATGAGTCTTCAAGAGTTGAAACTTCAGCTCCACAATATGAGCATGTCAACAATCAAGTAAGTGTGTAGAAACAAAGGATGTTTGGAAATCCACACAGTCCTTCCTGAAGTCTGATAAAAGGAGGCAGAGAGGAAAATAGTGGGCAAGCCCAGATCCTTACTTGTGAAACAGCACTAGTAATTCCAGATGTTACCAGTCGGATGCAGTAGTGAGTCAGAGCTTTGAAATCTTCAACAGCTTAGAATGAGCCATTGTCAGTTGAAGGGGTGATAAAATGCTTCGCTCCCTGTTTCAGAACAAGCTGTTTAATGGTTCAGTAGCAAAGTAATAGCTACCTGGGAGTACTGCAGTGCCTCAGCAG
This sequence comes from Sagittarius serpentarius, assembly GCA_034782735.1. Lineage (NCBI taxonomy): Eukaryota > Metazoa > Chordata > Aves > Accipitriformes > Sagittariidae > Sagittarius > Sagittarius serpentarius. The sequence continues at coordinate 8,025,028 of JAVKLA010000021.1, read as the reverse complement.
TATTTCCTCCTGTTCAAGCAGTACCTTGCTCTCTGCACACTGATCAAAAGTTGCGAATAGACTGTTTCTGTTCTCTTCTCCTCTGCTGTCTCTTATAACTTCTCCTTGAGACTTAGAAAAACGGTGAAGCCTAAAGACAGTAATTAACGTCCATTATCATTCTGTGTTCTGTCCCCTTTGAAGCAGAATCATAGGTACTGCTTTTACCTGGGAAGTGCTGAGAGTGGTGGCCTTTCCCTCTGTGGCAAGCAGAGTCTAAGAGCTGCTGGAGGAGCATATTGCCATAGCTGTTGAGCAGCTTTCTGTACCTACTGACTGGTGGAGCAGCACTTAAACTGCTCACAGGATAGAGCCAGCGAGAGCTTCCCTTGGCAGGTGCCAGGAGGGAACAGTAGGGTTGGGGTCTGTAAGTGGGAAGTCCCTGAGAGAAAGGTGTTGCTATGGCCTAGTTAGCAAGTGCTTTTTTTTTTCTTCAAAGGCAAGCCGTTGAATTCCTCAGCAGCGAGGGACACATCTACTCCACTGTGGATGATGATCACTATAAGTCGACGGATGCTGAGTGAAGTTACTTCCAGCTGGATTTAGTTCTAAGCAATGCTTGTCAATGTATCAAGTTATCCTGCCGAGCTTTGCGACGTGGAAGGTGATCTTTGCTCTTTCTAGCCTCTGAAAGTCCCAGTTACTCTGTGAGTGCCTCCTTGGAATTCAAGGACAAGCAGAATGTATAGGATTCTGTTAACTGGACTTGATTATACGCTGTGACCATGTGACTGAAAGGATAAGAGATGTGGGAAAGCTGAACTCCTCAAAACCTCGAGCCTTCATTTTGTTTTTGTCTTCTTAGAGGATGCCTGTGTTAGAAAGAGGTTATTCTTTCTAATCTTGTCCTGGGCAGATTGTCTTTCATTTATAGAGCTGTTTCTCCTAACTCAGCTTTCATTCCATTTCATTCACTAAGTGGGTAGCCAAGAGTAGTATTCCACTAATGTACAGTAATCATGAATAGATTTTTAATTGGTTTAGTTTATGCATTTAAATTTGTATTTGTACTATGAGGTGATCTTGTTACTACAGCTTTTGAATGTTTCCAATAAAATTTTCACTTGGGTAGTCTTGCATGCGTGTGTGGCTCTAGAGGCTTTTCTTCCCTAAAAAGAAAACCATCTGCATTGACAAAACCTAACTGTGTGGGTAAAAACACAGCTCATGCTTTCAGAGTTTCTTTAACTACACTTGTTTTTTTCCTTAGCTTTTGAAGTGTCAAAGTGAAGTGAATATCTGGACACTAAGAAATTAAATTTGCTACTGAAGAAAGCTACACTTTGTATCGATGTTCAAAATATATAGCCAGGATCATTTCTGCCACCAAAAGTACTGTAGCTGAAGCTCAAATGAATTACATGATGTGGAACAATTTTTTCTGCTTTAAAATATTTTTAAAGCATAACAGACTAAGTTGTGAAACAGCAGGGCTGGTATTGGTGATGTATTGGGGTGGAGATAACAGATTTTCATTTCCTGTTTCTCTGCACAATCCTGCCTTCTTCAGGAAGGCAGCGTGCTGAGGGCAGCTGCTTCAGCCTGTTTCTGTCCTTTCAGTCATGATATGCTTCCTGTTCTATAAAATGCAAAGCTGAAAACTACCTTCTGGGAATTGTTTTGCATTTGTTAATGGGAGCACTTCAGGAGTTCATAAATATTCAGGAGCATTTTTCACCCTGATGCTGTAAGGTGCGTGTAGCTGTTCTTGCAGGAGGAGCTTTTGTGGTGAATGCATTGCTGAAAGGCAGGACCCTGGGATCTTTCAAGCTGAACACTGAGAGACGGAACTGTGCTCGCTGTCCGCCAGATGGGAGCTGAGTTTGCTGCGCTGCGCTGCGCTGCCCTGCCCTGCCCTTTGATTGCTGCCTGCCAAGTTCCCAGGGACAGGGCTCCTGCTGGAAAAACAGCACGTGCAGCCAGGGCTGACGCCGGTGGGTTCGCGGGCTGGTTGACTCCAGGTGCTACGGGAGCCGCAGGTTGTGGGGTTTTGTTACCTGGGACCGGTGAAGTGACCTGGCTTTGAAAAAGCAGTTCTTCCCTGCATGCACATCTGTGGGGCTGGCTGCTGGACAGAGGGCATCTGCTTCTGGCATTCAAGATGGGGCAAACCCCACTGTCCTGCTCAGCTTCAGAGAGTGGCAGAGCTGTAGCCCATGGTGCGCTTCTGGGGCTAAATTGTGCTATAGATGTGTAAGAGGTGAAATTCTAGAAGCCAAAAGTACCGTCATTTCCCTTTTGCAGGAGGTGTGCAGGTTAGGAATAAAATCCCTGATGATTTTTGGAAGATGAATGGAATTGCTTGCAGTAGAGAGTAGTTGGGAGATTGGGCAAAACACTTGTGATGTGTCTGGAGAGGAAAAAGCTCATTGGCTGGGGAGGGACATTAAGTCTTTGCCTAGTCTCCATTTGCTGTTTGATCTTCAAAGCATCCAGGAGCATCTGCTGTTTTGTCTGGCTGGAGGAATGATTTGGAATAGGTCTTGGGGGACAGAAGCACTTGCTGCTTTGCAGAAGGTTTGCATAAAAAGTTTGCATCTGTGAACAGTGAAATCCAAACTCAGGATGCTTTTGGCTCAAATAAAGGAGACAAGGAAAAACACTCGGGCATTTTCATTTGTTCTGGTTTCCTCTATGCTTTGCTCCCCTCCTCCTCCCCTGGAGCCCATCTTCTCCCCAGTGCAGCAATTAGTTTTTCTCTCAGGAGAAGGAAAAACTGGATTCTGAGGTGACTTAAACACCTGTTGGCCCCTGCCACTGCGGTGGGTCTCTCGGTTGAAGCTTGGTACATCGTATGAAGCCATGAAGAAAGGCTGAGAGAGTTGAGGTTGTTCAGCCTGGAGAAGAGAAGGCTCCGGGGACATCTGGTTGCAGCCTTTCAATATGTAAAGGGGGCCCATGTGGAAGATGGAGAGACATTTTACCAAGGGCCTGTAGTGACAGGACAAGGGACAACAGTTTTAAAGTAAAAAAGGGTGGATTTAGATTAGGTGTAAGAAAGACATTCTTCACTGTGAGGGCGGTGAGGCCCTGGCACAGGTTGCCCAGAGAGGCTGTGGATGCCCCATCCCTGGAAGTGTCCAAGGCCAGGCTGGACGGGGCTTTGAGCAACCTGTGCTCTTGGGAGGAGTTGGACCAGATGATCTTTAAAGGTCCCTTCCAACCCAAATCGTGTGTGAGTCTCTGATCCTATGCTTTAGGTGCCGTTAATGAATTGCTAGCGCCTGTTTGCTGGTGAGAGTTGGGTTCTCCCTCCTTGGGTGAGTATTCAGTGAAACGACCTCAACAGCAATAGTCTGTGTCTCCCCCACAGTGTTGATTTGGGGACAGTGTGCTGATACCAAGTGTAAATCCCAGGGCAGAACCAAAGCCAGAGAAGGAAACCAGCCCAAACCCAAGCTAGGACTCGAGCCAAGTTTAAATGAATGAGATCCTCTCGGCAGCTTTGGGACTCTGCCCTAGGCGCTGAGTGAGGAATGACATGAACTGAAAAACTGAACCCAAAGCTACTCTTCACTAGGAGAGGGGAAAAAAAAACCCTGATTTGATCTTAAATGAAATTTAAAATTTATTTTCCAGCTCTGATTTGAAAGAGGAGCGCAGTGTGTGATGCAGGAGAGAAATGCCTGCCTGCTTTCAGCATAAAGCTCTCCCCTCATCAGCTCTTTTCCCTTAATGCACATCAGGACTATGAGGTCTTTGTCTCTGCCACTTTCTTGTGGCTTTGCCAAACTTCCAGGAAAAGAAGAGTTGAATTTTGGTCTTTATTTGGTTTTCAGGTCATTTTTTGCATCCAGTGCCAGGAGTGCAGCAGGGGCTTTTGTAGGTGCCAAGGATCTGCAAGAGTGCAATGAGCATGCTCGCAAGCAGGAGGGGACCGTGGAGGTCTAGGACAGATACTGCTTCCAGTTGCAAGTGCAGTTAAAAATGCGTTAGGAAAACCAGCAAAACCTAAAGCCACAATGTTTTTACAATGTTTCTACAACCTTGGTGAGAAATTAGGCTAAAGTGAGAAGCATGTTTGTCTGTACTTGAGAAAAATGCACCTTCTGCCTTATGAAAGCAGGTTTCTGACATGCAATTGTAAAAACGTGTCACTCGGTGGTTTGAGCCCCAGCTGGGGCATAGCTCGCATTCTGTGAAGTACGTTGTCATGTCTTCTCCTAACCCCATCCCACCCCATGTGCCAAACAGTGTCTGGTCATGCTGGCCTCAAAGCATCTCCATCCGGAAGCATCCATAATCCCAGCCCAGACACCGTGGCAGCACAGTGGAGCAGAGTGAGATCTGTCTCCCGGAGCCTGGGCTGGCACCTCAGTGGCATCTGGGTGGCCACCCAGCTGTATGCTGGGCTGGTGCTGTCAGAGCACAGCTGACAGCTGAGGACACAGCCCATAGCACAGGGGGGCTTATTCTGTGCCCAGGGCTGTCCCGATGGCATACGGGCTGCTTGCCTTCGAGGAAAGTGGGCATCTTTCTGCAGGACTGAGGCAGTTGGAGGTTGCACTGTGGATCCCTAGGGCTGTATTTAGCCTCTGGAAGTAACCAATGTCATGTAAGGTCTCAGAGTATTTGGAGGCTGGGTGTCTTCCAGAAACTAAAGAAGGACTAGAAAGGAAAAATTGCCTGCATTTTGCGAACTGTCTTTTGAATGTTGTCATCAACAGTTTCGTAATCATGTTCTGCGCTGTTGCTCTCTGTGCCTGGAAGGAAAGAGAGAGCACAGCCTGCAGTCACGCCATGGACCGCGGCAGAAACCCCACGCCACGACCTGCCCTCCCCACCTCCCTGCTCTGAGCTGCACCTGGACATGGCGGGGACGAAGTTGGGGGGGGAGAAGGGCCTCTTGCGGTGTGGTGGCAGCTGCTCTGCCACCACAGACAGCAGCCTCTGGGGCCACAGGTCCCCTGCGATTTGGCGGGGGTGGGAAGGCGTTCCACAGCAGATGGAGGCCAAGGGCTTGTCGGCGGCACTTACTGCGCCATCACCTTTGAGGTCAAGCCTTGCTTCCCCTTGTGCCATGGTCCCTGTGTGGGACAAGGTGTTGGGGCAGCTTCCCCACGGGTTCTTCCCCACATGTGGGACAAGGAGATGGGGCAGACCCTGTGGGTACTCCCCAGCCTGTGGGATGCAGGGGTGGGGCAATTGCCTGTGGGTCCCCCCCTGCGTCTCGGACAAGGGGACGGGGAGGTGCAGCCCCCATGGGGGTCCAGCTGGCTGGGGCACAGACGTCCCTGCCCCAGGTCCCTGTGAGGACAGCCCCGAGGTGGTGGTGGCCAGCAGCACCCCCCCAGTTAAGCACGACCCGCTGACACTGCTGAGGGGCCCCGTCCTCCCACCAGCGCAGCACATCTCTGGGCTGAGCCCTGCGGAGGGGTCGGGGCCCAGGAGGCGCTGGGGCCCTCACCTGCATCCCTAGGGCGTCCCCGCCGGCCATGCTGGCTGTGGGTGCTCCACTGGGGCGAGGCCGGGAGTGGCGGCAGAGGAGCCAGGCGGGTGGTCACTGGCGAGGGACCGAGGACCGAGGGTCTGAGGGCCGAGGGGCCCCTTCCCCCAGGGCCCGACCCTGCCTGTGCTGGCTTGGGGGGCCGCGGGGGCGGCGGGGCTGGGCTGCTGGGCAGCTGGGCCAGTAGCTGGTAGTAGAAGGCCTCGGTCAGCTCCTCCACCTGGGAGCGGCGAGTGCAGGGGGCCGTGGGGTGGACGGGCCCCTCGCTTAGCAGGAGGGAGAAGTCCAGCCACCGCGGCGGGATCTCAAAGCCCTCCTCCGGCTCGTCGCAGAAGCTGCCCACCAGGAAGGGCTGGTCCAGGCGGGCCTCCAGCCGCAGGGCAGGCAGGGTGCCCAGCGTGTCCCGCTCCAGCCCCGGGTCAGCGGCCACCACCCGGACCTCGCAGGGCAGCGCCTGCCGCTCCAGCAGCTCTGCCAGCCCGTACTTCTTGCTGTCACACGTCTCCTCCACGAAGCTGCCCCCCAGGTCCAGTGGCAGCAGCAGCTCATTGCCTTCCTCCTCTTCCTCCTCCCCACCGTGGCGGTGGCAGAGCAGCCGCGTGCTGGGGCCGTTCCCCTGCAGCCCCCGGGCCTCCAGCCGGTCGCCCACGCTGAGCGGGGGCACATTGTCCCCCCGACCCTCGCAGTCCTGTGTCACCACCACGCGCAGCCGCTGACCGGGCCGCAGGCCGGCTGCCAGCCCCTGCACCCCGGTGAACTGCCGAGGCCGCAGGCGGAAGCGGCCCTGGTAGGTGCTGGACAGGAGGAAATGGCGGCCACTGCCAGGGGCCGAGGCCAGGACCCGCCAGGCGTGGGAGCAGCTATGGAGCTGCAGCTGCTGCCCCCGCTGCAGCCGTGGCACCCAGGCGCTCTTGAAGACAGCAGGGCAGGCCGGACCCTCCAAGATCTCGGCCTGGGCCGGCAGCGCGCCCTTCATCCCCAGCACCTCGCTCAGCAGCAGTGGTCGGGCGAAGTGGATGTGCTGCGCCTCCTCCGTGACGTCTTCCACGTCCACCTCCAGGGTGGAGGGGATCTTCACCACGTCCCGACGCACTGTGGGGGCAGAGCTGTACTGAACCTGCGCTCAGCCTCTCACCGGCCCCATATGAGAAAGGACCTCCACCTCATGTCCGCCCCGCCCCCCCCTGCAGCCACCCACATCGTGGGGTCCCAGCACCAAACTGGTGGAGGCTCCCAACCCTGCAGCACCCCCATCCCAACTCCACAGCATCCCTGCCCTGACCCTGCAGCACCCCGCCTGCCCTGTCTGGACTCACAGTGCATGGTGGCGTGCACCTCATAGACGGGATGCAGGAGCAGGGCGTGGGGGCCGATGGTGGGGCACAGTAGGGGCTGTAGCCGCCTGTCCCACCGCCCCAGCACCTGGTGCAGCGTCAGGGCCTGCTGCTTGCCGCCTTCCAGGAAGCGTCCCCGCAGTGTCTGGTACAGCCCCCGGGCTGAGGCAGGCTGGAAAAAACCTGTGGGACAGTGAGGCTGAGCCCATGGAGGCTGCAAAGGTCTTCCTGGGGAGGAGGGCACCCATGGGGTGCGGGCTGGGGCAGGGCAGCCCCACTCACCCTTAAATGTTGGTGGCAGCTCCGTCGTCTGCCCTGTCTCCGTGTCCTTGCAAACAACCTTCTGCAGCGCCACGGCCGTGACTTTCAGCAGGTCTCCCGTCGACAAGCAGCATTCGTTGCCTGAGATCTCATACACAGACCCTGCAGGGTGAGGAGGGAATTGCCTCAAAGAAAATACCTCTACCAGAATTTCATAGAATCACAGCATGCTTTGGGTTGGAAAGGACCTTTAAAGATCATCTGGTCCAACCCCTCCACCATGGGCAAGGACATCTTTCACTAGATCAGGTTGCTCCAAGTCCTGTTGAACCTGACCTTGAACGCTTCCAGTGATGGGGCATCCACAACTTCCCTGGGCAACCTGGTCCAGTGCCTCACCACCCTCTGCAAGCTGTCCTTTACTGCTTCCTCAGAATACCTGCAGGTGACTGGTGCTCCTGTCGAACACTCGGGAGCTCCTGAATGAACTCAGACATAGGAAGGAGGTGCACGAGCAGTGACAGCAAGGGCAGGTGGCCTGGAAGGAGCGCAGAGGCATGGTCTAGCACGCAGGGGTGGAGTTAGGAAAGCCAAAGCCTGCCTGGAGCTGAATCTGTCGAGGGATGTGATGGGCAACAAGAAAGGCTTCTACAAGTAAATCAGCAGCAAAAGGACTAGGGACAATGTGGGTCTGCTGCTGAATGGGGCGGGGGACCTGGTGACAAAGGACACGTCAAAGGCCCATGTGCTCAATCCCTTCCTGGCCTCAGTCCTTACAGGTATGACCAGCCTTCAGGGGAGAATCTGGAGTAAGGAAGACCTACCCTTGGTGGAGGAGGACCAGGTAAGGGAGCACTAAACAGAGTGGACATACTTAAGTCCGTGGGGCCTGTTGGCATGCACCCATGCGTACTGACTTTGTGAGGCCACTCTCTATTATCTTTGAGAGGTCATGGGCAACCGAGAGAGATTCCTGAAGACTGGGAAAAAAAGTAAAAGCACTCCTATCTTCAAGACAGGCAAGAGAGGGACCTACAGGCCAGTCACACTCCCCTCAAACCCTGGGAAGGTGATGTAGCACCTAATTCTGGAAACCATTACCAGACACATGAAGGACAAAACAGTGATTGGGATTATTCAGTATGGTTTTACAAAGGGGAAACCATTCTTATCCAACCTGATCACCTTCCACAATGAACTGACTGGCTTGGTGGATGAGGGGAGAGCAGTGGGTATTGTTTACCTTGACTTCAGATTTTTGGCACTATCTCCCATCACCTCTTCATAGAGAAGCTAATGAAGAATGGGCAGGATGAGCAGACACTGAGGTGGACTGAAACCTGGCTGAATAGCTGGGCCCAGAGAGTGGTGATCAATGGCATGAAGTCTAGTTGGAGGCCAGTCACTAGTGGTGTCCCCCAGGGATCAGTACTGGGTCCAATCCCGTTTAACTTCTTCGTTATTGATCTGGACAGTGGGGCAGAGTGCACCCTCAGCAAATTTGCAGATGACACAAAACTGGGAGGAAAAGCTGATACTCCAGAAGGTCGTGTCGCCATGCAGAGGGACTTTGGCAGGCTGGAGAAATGGGTTGACAGGAACCTCATGAAGTTCAACAAGGAGAAGTGCACAGTCCTGCTCCTGGGAAGGAACAAACCCCGGCACCAGCACATGCTGGGGCCACCCGGCTGGAAAGTAGCTTGGTAGAAAAGGCCCTGGGGGTTCTGGTAGGCACCAGGTTGACCATAAGCCAGCAATGTGCCCTTGCTGCAAAGATGAATGGTGTCCTGGGCTGCATTAGGCAAAGTAAGGCCAGCAGGTCAAGGGAGACGATCCTTCCCCTCTCTCTGCTGAGCACTGGTGAGGCCACACCTGTCATGCTGTGTCCAGTGTTGGGCTCCCCAGTAGAAGAGAGACAGGGACATACTGGAGAGAGTCCAACGAAGGGCCACAAGGATAACTAAAGGACTAGATCATCTCTCATAGGAGAAAAGGCTGAGATCGCTGGGACTGTTCAGCCTGGAGAAGAGAAGGCTCAGGGGGACCTTATTAATGTCTATAAATACCCGAGGGTACAAAGAGGACAGAGCCAGGCTCTTCTCAGTGGTGCTCACTGACAAGACAAGAGGCCATGGGCACAAAGTGAAACACTTGAAACTTCCTCTGAACATGTGTCTTGGTTTCGGCTGGGATAGGGTTAATTTTCTTCCTAGCAGCTGGTACAGCGCTGTATTTTGGGTTAGTATGAGAAGGACATTGATAACACCCTGATGGTTTCAGTTGTCGCTAAGTCGTGTTTAGACTAAGTCAGGGACATTTCAGCTTCTCATGCCTGGCCAGCAAGAAGGCTGGAGGGGCACAGGACAGTTGGGAGGGGACACAGCCAGGACAGCTGACCCAAACTGGCCAAAGGGGTATTCCATACCATGGGACGTCATTCCCAGTACATAAACTGGGGGGAGTTGGCCTGAGGGGTGGATCACTGCTCGGGAACTAACTGGGCATCGGTCAGCAAGTGGTGAGCAATTGCACTGTGTATCACTTGTTTTGTATATTCCAATTCTTTTATTATTATTATTGTCATTTTATTATTGTTATTATTATCATTATTATTTTCTTCCTTTATGTTCTATTAAACTGTTCTTATCTCAACCCACGAGTTTTACTTTTTTTCCGATTTTCTCCCCCGTCCCACTGGGTGGGAGGCAATGAGCGGGCGGCTGCTGGCTCGGGTTAAACCATGATAATAGGAAAATGGTTTTTTTTACTGAGATGGTGGTCAAGCACTGGAACAGGTTGTCCAGAGAGGCTGTGGAGTCCCCATCATCGGAGATATTCAAAACCCATCTGGACAAAGTCCTCAGCAACCAGCTCCTGCTGACCCTGCTTGAGCTGAGTGTTGGTCTGGATGATCTCTTGAGGTCTCTGCCAACCTCGGTGGTTTAGTGATTCCCATCACCGGCAGTCATGGCATGTGCCACTAACAAATACCAGTTACATAGTGAGGGACCCTCTGCTTGGCCAGCTGTGATGAGCCACGATGTGCCCCCTGCCCAGACAGTGGGGAGGGGGCTGAGCCGTGGTATGGCCCTGGCCACAGACTTTGTCCTTTCTGGGACATAAGCCAAGCCCAGGCATCCTGGCACTCATGGGTGCACCGACATCCCTGAGGGAGCCCCAGTCCCTGTGGCTTTGGTGGGGCCAAGGGGACGCCCGACCCTGGGGGGGAACCGCAGAAGGGGGCCATGGGATGGGGGTGGAGGGTGCGGGGGAAGAAGGGCAGCTATTTAGGGAAGGGCAGAGCTGGCTCGCGGGCTCAGCAGTGGGCTGAGGTGGGGCTGGCACAGATTCACCTGGTTAGTGGGGGCATGCTGGTGCCTTTGGCCATGGTGGGAGCATGCTGGTTTAAGGCCCTGGCACATACAGCCACCCCAGTGGGTCTGGGCAGAACAGACAGAGCCAAGGCTGGACGTGCTGTCGGAGATGGGCTGGGTATTGCCACCCAAGCCGCAGAGGGACGGACACTGCTGCAGGCACTGCCGCACCACTGACCACCGCTCACCTGTGAAGCGCAGGTGGGAGCACTGGGTGAGACTGGCCAGGAGAGTGTCTGCCCTCCAGGAGTGGGGGGAACCTCAAAGTGGAAGTGTGAAAAAATAAACCACAGGAAGAGGTGGATGAAAGCTAGGAAGTTTCATAAAGTACTGTGTGTTGTGTAAGCCCCTGTAGCCCTCCTCCAGCCCTCCTGTGCCCCATCACGCTGTGACAGCATCGAGGGCATGGTCTGAAAAGGGAGGAAACACACAGCCAGGCTGCACTGCCCAGAGCACAGAGATGCCTCACACCCTGGGTGCAGAGACCTGGTTAACTCCACGCCCAGGTGGCATGGCTGGCCCCCTTGGGTGGGAACAAGACACACAGACACACGTGGCTGTGGATGCCCTGCACAGGACCCCAAAGCACTCTTCAGCTCCACTGCAGCACCAAGCCAGAGCAGTTTTGCAACATAAAGCAGGATCAAGAACGCAGAGGACGTGAGGAGCGTGTGGCTGGGAGAGGAGCCCGAGAAGGGGCCGAGACCAGCAGCAGTTTTGTTCAACATCTTGGGGACTCACCCAAATTTTTGCTAACAAAAAGCTAGGAGTAAGATCTTCAGTAATGGCAGGAAACCTAGAAGTGTTCAAGAAATACCATCAGTGCAGGATGGCACATCCGCAGGGTGCAACACTGATTGATCCCCAGTGCACTCTGATCTGTCTGCAAGGTCCAGCACTGTTCACCAGCAGCCGAGGGAACACGCAACCAGGAGGTTGGCTGAGGGGTCTTTGTTGGGCTGACGCTTATTTCTATGGAATCAGAATACCTGGAAGCTTGTACAGCCCATGTTCTGGAAAGCTTCCAGGGCTGGTAACTGTGCAGGGGTTGTAACAGGGGAGAAAAGCAGTGCAGAAGAGCACAACAGGAATGGCTGAACTGATGTAACTCAGAGAAGGAATGCAGCAGGAAAGATTTAGTGCTTGAGCATGGTGCAAAGGGACGGGGTAGATGTGCCTTTCCTGGAGCAGGAGCTCCTCAGGCTATGCTACCACATCACAGTACCCTCCAACACAAGCAATGCCCCTTTCTGCCCTTAAATCTCTGCACTCGTTGAGCTGCTACCAAACCTTCTGGGCAGCCCCAAACTTCTCCCCTCCCTGGGATGAACTCATGACAAACTCCCTGCTGCGTGAAGCAGAAAGCACCAGCTACCTCACCACGACTACCAGCAACTGTCAAACAAATTGACTGCTGCTGTTGGAACAGCAGCGTTTTTACTTGCTTAGCAACAATGAAGATGTTATCAAGGCCACCAGAAGTCTTTGGGAAAGCTAAACATCCACCCCAACTGAGCTGCAGAGAGGCAGAATGAGACCACCCCAACCACTTATCCTGATCTTTAAAAGTTAGTGTAACCTAAACAAATGCTACAAATCCAAAAAGTCCTGATGGTAATGGCCACACTGGTGTTGCCAGGATCCCGCTGTGCATTCCCAGAATTTTTGGGAGCCCCAGAAATCCAGCAAAAGCATTTGCTAATTTCTGGTTCCGTTTCACCCCCAACATTGCCACCAGCTGAGGAAGCCATGTTGGTCAAAGCTTCTCCTCGACCTAAGATGTCCCCAGGCACATGGCCCAGGAAGAAGCAGAGAGCTCAGACCAGGCTGCTTCCCTGCGCCCTTGCTGGACTCCTCTCACCAGCGCCAGGGGCAATGCTGTCCCACCTTCCTCCAGCAACCGAGGATGGGGGTCCATCCCTGCCAGCTCCACTGCCAGCAGGTAATTCACTGCCTGGGACAAGAGCTGTGCATGAAGTGGAGGACGAGCTTGGATGTTTTTTGGTGCCCCACCGCTTGCCTAGCAGCGTGACCGAATGCACAGGGGCACTCAGCTGGGTGGGTGCTGGGTATAGAAGAGAAAGTTTTTTGCAAGCTGTGCCTTAGGCACCAGTGTCTGGTGGTGGCACAAGGACCTGTGCCTCCCCTTGGGCACAGGCACCCCAGTGGCAGGGGACCAGCCACCTTCAGGGCGGGAGGGGGGAGGCTGGCCTGCAGTGGCATGGTGGGGGGAGGTGGCACAGCCTTGGGGCACCCTTTAGAGGCAGTGGGCACCCAGCACTCACCTTGGAAGTAGACACCAGAGCAAATCCTGAGGATGCGGGGCAGGGTGGCTGGGTCCAGGGAGCAGATGTATTCCTGGAAGGACAGAGGCTCCATGGCTGTGCTGCTGGGTGCTCCGGGGCACTCTACAGAGAGGGGAACCGCATGGGAAGCAGCTCTGGGCTCTGCTTTCGCTTCTGCCTGCCTTTCACTTCTGCTTCTAGCAGTGGCAAGTTCCCTCTATGGCCATAGACCTACACTGCTGGCAGCTCTCCAGCCTGCACAGATTGACCGCTGCGCTGCTGGGACAACCCTCTTCCTGGCCCTCATCACCCATCATGGCTTGGTGTCACCCAGTCCTGGCCCTGGTGGTGCTGCTGGTACTGAGGATGGGCGAAGGCTCTGCTGTGGTGCTGCCCTGGCTGGACTGATGCTCCAGCCTGTCCCCAGGTACCAGCCTGCCCTGCCCCTCTGTGGCTGGGGCCAGACAGAGCGATGGTGCCATGGAGCAGAGGGCAGGTCGCGGCAGATCATGCCAAAGAAAGCAAAGGGCTGTGTCCAGACAGCCCTCACCCCTTACAAACACACAGGCACCTCCAGCCTGCTCACCTCTGGGCTTTCAGGCCCCACTCGCCCCCAGCACAAACATCCTGTGCATCATGCCCTGGCTGTGCTGAGTGTGCGGAGGAGAGGGAAGTCAGTGGGTCTGGACTGCATGTCACTGCGGCAGCATCAGCCATGGGAAAGGCAGAGCCAAATTCCCACACCTCCACGATAGGCAGCAGCACCCATCTCTCCTGCAGAGATGGGCCCTGTCCTTTGCCACAGCCACTGAGCACGGTCTTTGTGCCTGCCAGCCCCACAGGCTGCCAAGGTGGAAACAGCAGCTCTGAGAGCTGCTGCTCCTGATGAACTTCATCTTTGTAACGATTTTCCTTTAACTTGCCCTATGAATCAAACCAAAGCTGTGGGCTAGGAACCAGAGCAGGATGAGACTTAATGTAGAAAAGAAACTTGGAGAAAGGTATTTTTAAGTAGATGATGCCAAAGAAGAGGTCTTTCTGCTTTGGCTCCAGCTGCAAAAGTGTTTTGGGTTTGTGTGGGGGGGTGTTGGCAGCATGGGCTGCAGGGGCGGCTCCTGTGAGAAGCTGCCAGAAGCTTCCCCAGCTCCACGTTGGACCTGCCTCTGGCCAAGGCCGAGCCCGCCAGTGATGGCGGCAGTACCTCTGGGATAACAGATTTAAGAGGGGAACCCGCAGCGGAGAGGGGCTTGGGGTGTGAGAGAAACCCCGACCCAGACCCCGAGGTCCGTGAGGAAGGAGGAGGAGGAGGGCCGGAGGAGGGGGTGGCCCCGCAGCCCCGGGGGAGGCGGCCGGCTGTCCCCCTGCAGCCATGGAGGGGAGCGGGGGAGCAGATGCCCCCCTGCAGCCCGGGGAGGGCCCCACGCCGGAGCAGGCGGGTGCCCCCCAAGATGGCCGTGACTCCCTGGGGAAGCCCGCGCCGGAGCAGTCGGTGCCCGAAGGGCTGGAGGCCATGGAAAGGACCCGCGCCGGAGCAGTTCGAGGAGAAGGGCAGCCCCCGGGAGGGACCCACCTTGGAGCAGTTCGTGGAGGACTGTCTCCCGTGGGAGGGACCCCCGGCCGGAGCAGGGGCAGGGCGAGGAGTCCTGCCCCTGAGGAGGAAGGAACGGCAGAGACAAGGTGTGAGGGACTGACCCCAACCCCCATTCCCCGTCCCCCTGCGCCACCAGGGGGGAGGAGGGGGAGAAAACGGGGAGTGGGGTTGAGCCGGGAAGGAGGGAGGGGTGGGGGAAGCAGTTCTCAGATTTGGTTTTATTTCTCATTATCCTTGTTTTGATCTGGTTAGTAGTAAATTAAATTAGCTTTGTTTTTTCCCCAAGTTGAGTCTGTTTTTTGCCCATGACCATAACTGGTGATTGATCCCTCCCTGTCCTTGTCTCAGCCCATGAGCATTTTCTTTGTATTTTCTCCTCCTCATCCCACCGAGGCCAAAGTGGGGGAGGGAGGAGTGAGTGAGTGGCTGCGTGGTGCTTTGTTACCAGCTGAGCTTAAACCCGGATAGAAAATCAGCAGCACTTAATGGGAATTTGTGTTTCCCATTATTCAGTACAGGACAAAGCAATCTGAAGGGCAGGGAGTGCCAGTGCATTGAGAATCCCCCTGCACAAGGGAATTTCAGCATGCCGCGCAGGGTGTCATAGCAGCAGGGATGTCTAGAGGACTTCAGGCCAAACTGACACTTGGAGCTAGACTATCTTTGGCACCAGAGCAAGTCAGACGTGTCAAGGTCTTGACAACCTACAAGGATTGTGACCTTCAACACCTCTGGTGATTTGTCAAAGGGCTGCACCACCCTCCTGGAGATGTTTTCCTGATGCCCAGCCTGCATCTCTGAAGCTGTGTATGTGGCCATTGGCCCACACTATCTTGTCTGCCATTGTGGGGTAGAATTTGGCTCCACTGTCAGCAGAACTGTCCTTCAGGTAATTGCAGGCTGCTATTAGATCACCCTTCTCCTCTTCACCAGACAAAATCAGCCCAGCTCCCATAAACACTCCTTGTAGGTTGTGTGCTCAGCCCCATGACCACCTTGGTTGCCCTTTGGTGGTCCCTTTCCGACATCCCTCTTCTTGAGCTTGGGGTTTGACACTGGGTCCACTGTTCCCAGTGCAGGCAGGCAGCAGTGATAGCTTCCCTGGATCTGTGAGCCATGATCTGGTCTTAGTCCAGCACATGGTTTGCCCTGTTCACAGCAAGAGCACAGGTGTGGTGTTTTACATTTAAGACTGAGGATATAGGGAAAAAGATACGGGAACTGCCATGTATCAGCCTCCTTTGGAGAGCCAGCAAGTTGCTGGCTCTGTTCCCTGGCAGGACAGGTTGTCCCAGGCAGGCAGGTTCTGCATCCCTGCAGAAGGATGCTGAGCCCATGCAGATGGGACATTGCAAGATTTACAGCTGGGCGGCAGCACACAAACCCATGTGGAACTAGAGGAACAAAGCTCAAGTGGGTAGAAGAGCCGAAGTGGCAGAAGTTTAGATGCCATCAGCTTTATCATCATGAAATGGGAATGGGACACAGCGCTTGGGAGAAATATCCTTTGTACCAATAGCTGGGCAGAAAGTGGATAAGTGGATTTTATTGTACCAAACAACGTCAAGAATCCCTGAAGGGCAGGACCAGACTAACCACAGGAAGTCAGGAAACTCTCCATATAGTATAGAGAAGCCCCCCAACCTGCAGAGCTTATCCCTCCAGGGGTGTTTTGCTGCCCTAAGGCAGAGTCCAAAGAGGAGCTGAACTGATATATTGCTCTGGAAATCACAGGGCAAGTGGAAGAGCCAACAGCAAAGGTCTCTGCACACCAAGTATCTATTCCTCCATTCCCAAAGAGGCCCTAAAGAACCAGCCACGTGCCTAGACAGTCCAAAACCCCATCGGCAAGGCTGACTCCGGGGGACAAGTGACTGTGGTTGTGGTGGGCATCCCTGGCAAACCAAAGTGTGGATTTTAGTACAACTGAGACCTACATTTGCAGCTGCAGGAAGAGAATGAGGGTGTCCCCTGCTGACGTGCTGGTCTAGTTCAAAACAGAAGAGCCTAGCCTCAGCCACCCCTGCATATTTGTGCTCTGCTACCAGTCTGAGGAAAATGGGAGTGGCACAAGGTACAGAAGGAATTAGTTTGAAAATCAGTCATAGAAAAATATGTCTAAAAACAAAAGGTCACTTCAGGAACATACAGTGGCCTAAACTAGACAGCTCAACAGCCCATGGTTCAGCATGTAACAAGGTGGTTGTGGTTGGAGAAGATACCAAAGACTGCTCTTTGCTGAGCTTTCCTTCCAGGGACATGTGATAACCTAACACCGAGCAGAGCTGGCACACAGGAAAGACCCAGCACTAGCGCAGCTCCCCGAAGCTCTGGTCATCGGCGCGTTTCTGGGACGCTGCTGGTCCAGCAGCCCCCGATCCCCAAGGCAGGTGAACGATACAGGGAAACATGCTCAAGGGGGATGCTGATACCCCAGGTGCAGAGCGTGACTGCGAAAGGGCAGCTGAGTACCCAGCATGAAAATCTCCATGGGAAGTCTGAAAATAATACAAGAACTCATGGAGGTGTCCAAGCCCTAGACACAGATACAATGAGCCCGGCCATGGAGAACAATCATAGTCAGCTCAAAAGCTCACTGGCTCTTGCCTGAAAGAGGCTTCTAGGAGCGGGTGTCCAGGCTGCTGAGCTCCAGCAGCAAAGAGCCAGGGCTTGGCCACAGTGCGTCAGAGCAAAGGAGGAAGCAGCATCTCTTCAGGGATGGGGAAGGGCTGCAAAGAAAGGGGAGTGAGGAGAGGCAGAGACATGTTCAAGACAGCTCACTACAGGCCATGGGGCTGAGCAACTCTGCTTTGGGGCCAAAGCCTGCTATCCTCTCCTGGTAGCTCAACCTTAAGCCTGATTTCATCAGGGGATGGGTGAAGCAGGTTGTTGCTTTGCAGCTACCCAGAAGCACGGGTAGCAGACCTGTGAGGTTTGGGATGCCTCTGGGTACGACAGAGTAGTTGTAGGAGGAAAAGGCAGCAAACCTGTCAGGGCTCCATCATCCCCAACACAGCCAAAGCACTGAGCTGAATAAATGGGTGGAGCGTTTTCATTTCCTCCTGCTCAACACCAGGCTGGCATGCGCCTGCCTGCTCTGCCTGCGAGCGGAGGGACAGGCCAGCCACAGTGGGGCCCTGAGAACTGCTGCTTTATTTTACATGCTAATCGAAACCAGCCCATCCCCTTCCACAAACAGCCCTCACTTTCCCACAGCAAGCAAGCACTCTGCAGGGGCTGAGGAAAGACCATTCTTTCCCCATAGCAGACATTTCCACATCAGCCACCAAGGGCCTGACATCAGGATGACGGAAGGTCCTCTGTGAGCACCGTCTCCATCTTCCCAAGTTCAATTTCAGAGGTAATCCTGCCCAGCAGGTGCCCCTTCAGAGGGGGCCCCAGTGACAGCAGGGCAGGATACAGAGATGCTCCAACTCAGCAGCACATGGCAGCAAAAGAAATCGGAGCACCAAGTGATAAAACTGCTAACCCCAGGAAGCAGGACCCAGCTCATTGCTAAGGCCAGAGGAGCTGCGCAGCAGAGAGGCCAAGAAAGAGGGAATGTCAACAGCAGAGGGCCCTGATGGCACTACAGTGTCATATACAGCGCCTTGATGATACTGTCTATGCTCGCCTGTCAAAGCTCACACCCACTTCCCTGCCATTTGCTACCCAGCCCTGCGCTAAGGCTGTCCCAGCATCATCTCTCACTACACAAGACATGCACTTTATGTTCTCCAAGGTCAGTGACTGGTACAGGACCCCACTGAGACAATATCTCTCTGCAAAGGGATCCTCTCCTCCTGCTTCAAGCAATCATGTACCACCGTGGAGCACAGCACAGGGTGGTAGGCAAGCCAGGACCCACAAGCAGTTTTGTTTCTTACCCTGCACTGAGGCTCTAATAAGGGTGAAGATAGACAGTAGCAGGAACAGGGGACTTGCATCAGAGGAAATTGTCACCTTCTGCCTCATGCAGTGAGCCAGGAAACAATGCAATTGCTTTTTTCCCCCCTCCAGTTGTGCATTTGCCTGAGCAGAGCAAAAAACACCCATTGTTAACATCATGGACAAATACAGGTGAAAAGTCTGCTGGAAATGGTTTGCAGAAATTCAAATGCTGAGCTAGGTACGAGTGATGGTCTTGACCAGGATTCTGTTCAGCAGCGCGCAACTGTAAGGCCTACATCTTAGCACAGCTAGTTGTGTTCTGCATATCTGTTCTGCACACTGAGTAACTGAGATTAAGTTGTTAAGAAAGAACAAGAAAATCGTAAAAACTCTCCAACAGATGGGCCCAGCGATATTAAATGAGGGAAAACTGCTGGCTAGCAACTGCCGCTATCAGAGGGCTGTTATCAGTTCCACACAGTTGCCTTTTGCAAAAGGCAGAAATACCCCTTTTACTAGAAATCGGCTATTCTCCCCCCAGAAAAAAAACCCACGTAACCCAAGAGGAAGAAACAAGCACACAGCAAATGATTCATACAAGTCACATGAAGTTTCTGTGCTCCTAGGCTGATAACTACGGATTAACAAGGGAAGAGCAAACAAGTACTGCCTGTAAAGCAGAGCTCTTTCTAGAGCTTAACAGCTTGTCTGAAACATTCACACAGCACTGTCTCCTGGCTGAGAGGAGGCTGCTAAGAGAAGTTCCTGTGCATCGTTTCAGCTTTCACTGAGCTCGCCGGCCGATCTTGTGTGCAGCATCTCATCAGAGCATTTACAGTCTGTCGGTGCAGTACAAAGAGCTTTTTGGCAGCTGGTGCTGCCAGGAGACAGATAAGCTTTACAGCACGATAATAGTCACTGAACCAGCGGCTCTGTCTTCTCCAGTTAGGACTGGTTGATCATATCCAAAGTCCTGCATTTCCTCCCTGCTGCTCGCCATGGGCTGTACTCAGTAGCAGATGGAGGTGACAGTCCTTGGTGCTACTGAAACCCTGACTGAGCCTGGGGCAAATCTCTCTGCTGTGCTGTGCCCTAAACAACGCTTCAGGACCTGCTCTGAAACAGGTGACAGCCAGGCTCTCTACCTTCATGGACAGTCCCTTTGAGCTCAGGACAAGCTCCACCGCTGTGCGTAGGGTTGTTAGCTGCCCTGCTGCTCCCCGAGTCCCTGCCATGGATGCTTAGGGAGACACAATGATGGTCTGTCATGTCCCTGCTGCTCAGGTGACAGCTAGTAGATAGAGCTACTGGGAAAACACACCACTGGTTTCCTATTCTTACCCACAGGGTACCATTCCATCCCACACAACATCAGAGATGTTATTACCATCTATTTCTAGTCTTCAAACTTCTCACCTGGGATTGTGACACTCGTTTTTTAAGTCTGGCCATTTTAGCTGCTACCTTGGCCTCTGGATAGCATTCCCAGGCTCAGAGAGGCAAGATGCTTAACTCTCAGCCCCTTTCATTGTACCAGTCCTCCTATCCACAGGGTTTCACCTCCATTTCCTTCACGTGGCGTGGCTGGAAGAAATGGTGAGTGAAGCAGAGGCACTCAGGGACAGGCAGATGATGTCTGTGCTGTAGGACAGACAAAAGCTCCCACGGAGAAGTCAGGAATAAGCCTTGAACAAGCCAACTTCAGGTCACGGGGATGAAAATCATACCAATCATGAGCAGCTACAGGGAACAAAGTTGTCTGCTTGCTCTTTTGGTGTTCAAACTCAACTGGGGAAACATAAAAATTGCCTAAAGAAATTGCCTTGCATGGTATCAGACAAACAACTGGTTTCCACAGATTTTCGGCAGGCCCCAAGTTATTCTGCACCACTTGTCAAAGTCCTGAACTTTGCTGTTGTTTGGCTGCAGCTGGGGACCTGAAGTTACAACATGCAGGCGGTCAGAGGTCCTCAAACAGAAGCAGGAACTATGATCCCACAAGCAGGGTCTCACACAGACAAGCACAGAAGACATGTGAGGTCAGGGGATCACATCAGCTGCTAGGATCCAAGGAAAACTGGTCTCTCAGTCTGAAGCATCCTCACCTTGAAGGTTTGTTAACACTCCCTGCAGTGGAGCACAAACCTTCTCTGACCCGTCAACAAGCAAGAATTATCAGAGCTAACTGAGGTATCCGAGTTGAAGCAGGCAGTGGAACCACTGCTTAAACAGCCCATTTCCAGGCTTTTCCTCATCTTCACTGAACCCTGAAACTGTTATCAGAGTAAGTGAGCACTCTGGTAGCCTATATGGGAGAGGTTAATAGAGAATGAGCTCCTGGTAGCTCTTCAAGTTATAAAACCAGTACTTTCACAAAGACACTGGAGTTGCACCTCCTTTCAGAAAGGACTTACCCTGGGGTGATACAGGCATAAACACACCGTTGCTGACCTACCAGGAAAAATGCTCCTTCCATTTCCTCCAGGCTCAAGCAAGGGAAGGCCTCTTTGACATACCTAGTAGTTGGGGAACATCAGGCAGGAAACAACCCATCACAGCCAAGATACAAGTAAGAAAAGCCTTTGTGGCCAGCCACGACTGGAGTTACTAGGTTAGTCCCATATTACTGGCCAGCCTCTTCAAAGGCCAGCACACACGCAGGCAGCTGCCCATCTGGGTGTCTTTGCAAGATGACAGTATACAACTTGGAACACGGCAAGATGTGTCAAAACAACCAGAGCAGTATTTAAGCTCTAGTACTAGCTCTAGTATTTAAGACTTCCTCCTCCTCTACCATTCTGCAAATGTGATTGAAGCCTTTCACAGATGTATGCCAGAATATACGACAAGACAGACAGCTATGTACAAGAGGGTGAACAGCAAAGATTCAGGCTCTTTAGCTGCTTCTCTCTCAAAGCTTCTCTGAAGAGGACATCAGTTCTGGGAAATTTCTAAAAAGCAGAAAACAACACTGAAGCAACCATCAATGCTGCTGGAAAGCTATTGCTTTTGTGGAGCAGGCAGGACCCCTGAGGGAGGCAGGGGAAGCAGCATGGTTAGTCTCAGGCCCTAATGTGATGCTGGTATGTGAGGTACCTCTTACTGCTTTACGGGTTATGGGATCTTCAGGGAAGGCTAATTTAGAAGCCTGTGACCCAAAACACATAGTTGTCTATGCTGAACTCACCACAATCTTACTTCATGTGCTCCGTCTTGCACTAGCATTCCTGTCCACTACACCAAGCAGGTAGGTCCCAGTGATACCACATAGCTCGTATAAATGAGGAGCTGTTCCTGGTGTTGAGCAGAAGTAAAAGCAGAAACTTCCCCCCCCTTTACCTACCAGTGCTAGATTAAGACAGAGTTTTGAGATCAAAGAACCTACAAATTACCTGACTGTATTACACTGCTTTTGAAAAAAATCCTCTTAAACAGCATCTCACCTCTAAGCCCAATAATAGCCATTACACAGCCCCAGTTCTTTGGCTTGTCCTAACCCATGTCTTCCAGTCCAACCCTCTACTAAGGTCTTTCCCCATGCCACTGAATGTTTTGAAGCACTTGGTATAATTGCATGAGCGCACACTTCACCTGGCACACTCACCTGTTCTGCGCTGGAAGCTACTCCTACTCTCCTAACAGGCCCCAGGGAGAAGTCACCTCCTCTCAAAGAAGTCATTCTTTCACGCTTGTCATCACAGGGTCCAACATACTGGTATCTTATGGCACAGCACACTGGGAATAAAACAACTTCTGTCAGGTCATTACTAGCTCTTGGGGTGCCTGCTGGGTGCTGCACTCTTGTATTTCAAAACCAAAAGAAAGAAGAGTTACAACAATCCAGTGAATGCTGCAAGGACAGATGTTCCTGGAAAACACTGCCATTATTCTTTAGCTCAAGCATTTATTCAGATGCAAACTCTTCTCCACTTCTTCGTTCTCATCTCTGCATTCCACATTGCAGAGAGTGCTTTAGATTATCATGAGGGTTGACTCCTTTTTAATACTTTCTTTAACACAGGAAATTAGCTGCTAACCACACGAACACTTAAAATGTCAGACCACAAAGTTAACTACTTAACCTGTACCAACTATTTCTACCTATGGCAAATCAGCAGCTTGCACATGAATTTTGAACATTCAGCCTTCTGCTGACACACAGTAATGAAAATGTAACTGCCCCAGGTGCTTAAAGGATATTGCTGGATTGAGAAGAAATACTAATCTATAGCCTAAGTATTATTAAATTCAGCAAAGCTTGGGAAACCCTCTCAACCCTACACTTCAGGCACCACAATTATCGTTAACCAGGTCCCAGTTTACTGTTTTTCACTACAGCACTCCCCAGTAAGCCTAGGACAAGCTGCAGAGACACAGTGCAGCAAAGGATGGTGCACTTAGACTGCCCAAGGCCACTCTGTCAGAGGCAGCAAGCTGGGCAACGTGAAGAGCAAAGCTGGGCTCTAAAGTATAACGTCTGCAGAGAGAGGATTATGCCAGAACCAGATAAAACTTCACTTGGAAAAAAAAAAAAAAAGGCAGCTGCTGTTTAAAATCCACTGTTAAGTGTCACTCTTATGTGCAAAAGTGCAACACACTGCAGCACAAGGCAGCAAAACAGGTCATGAGCAAAGAAGCTGGAGCAGCTTTAAGGGCTGCAGCCAGAGCCAGCCACTAAGAACAAGACCTGTGGTGGATAGCTGCACTTCGCCGTGGCAGAAATCCTTCAGTAAGCCACAACTCCAGAAGTGTAGACTGGGAACGAACACACTACACTCTCCAAACTGGCAAAATCTGCATTTAATTTACAACATAGTAAAGGTTACAGGTAAAAAGCTCAACAGAAAGTGTGAAAAGGCCTATTACATATTACACAAGTGTACAAACTTCTGTACAAAGCCCCTAGATGTTATATTGTCCCCTCCTGTACTGGCCAGCTATGGCCCCTAAGCTCTAAAATAATGAGAGCTTGTTCAAACCCAGGGAGAAGAAGAGCTTTAAAAACCAATGAGCAGTAAAGCTTCCCTTTTCAAGAAAAATCTTGCAGAGAGCCACTTGCAAAAAAACAAAACACCCCCCCCCCCCCAAAAAAAAACCCAAAACGGAAAAAAAGGAAGACGAAAACCTGTTCAACTTTTACTTGCCCTAACTAGTCTTACCCTAAAGAGTTGCCTTCATAAAGCAGACCGGCTGGAAAAAGAAAATTCTACATACCAGAAAGAAGCAAAACTAAAAATAAAGGGAGAAAGATTTTTAAGAGTCAGCATGGAGTGTTTGGAAGCAGAACGTCTGAGGACTGAACCATATTCAATAGCAACTAAACACAGAGCGGCACAACTATATAATGGAGAAGGTACTGTATTCATCCATATAATAGTCTGAGCTAGATATGATGGTGTGGGGAGGGGAACAAACCAGTCTCTAAAGCCATCGCTCCTGTGAGTGGGGTAGCTACTAGCTCATTTTTACCTCAACATCACGATAGAAGCAATCACTCTGCAGATGCAGAAGTCACACTGATTTTGGAGCATCTGTCCAAAACAGGTCTAGTGCATACAGCACACCAGATGCACTGTAACACAGCACTGCTCCAGCAACCATCAGATTTTCACAACACTAATAGCCAGGTAGCTACAGTACTGTACACAATGAACAGCTGGGTAGACTACTCTTATTTTAGTGCACATTTTCTGGAGAAATCCCCCAGAGGAATGTGACTGTAGCTGAACTGCATTATAGAATGTAAAAAAAATCCAGAGTAAACCTAAGAAAAACAGAGCTCTGGCCTTACCTTGTATAAAGACATAGTGTCTGAATACATGTGAAACAGATTTTGAAATCTAAACCCAAGGATTTGAAGGGCTAGACCAACAATTCAAATCAATCTTCTAATTTTATTCAATGGGAAAAAGTGATGAAGTAGTAAAAAAATGTAGTATTACAAAACCAAATTGTGTACTGCTTTATTCAAGGCGAGGCAGATTCTCTACTGAGAATTCATATTCTAGCTTGAAGTAGCACTCAGTTCTCACCACTGTTACTAGCAGCCAAAATAGCAGGCAGATTGTGGTTTTAGTTGTTAAACACGCAAGTCCTCTGACACTGCTGATGGCTGCTCATTTTCATGTGTCTTGTTGCACCTCACATATATTCTAAGCTCACAAGTTCCATTTGCAAATAAAAATGAAACTAAGTTAAAAGGGCCACCAAGTTTAAAAGAAACCTCTCTGTTAACTCCACCTTAACTTATCACAGGGGAGAGAGTCAATACTACTTTGTTGTTTATTGTTTGTACAATGTAGATAGTGCCTATCTACCAAATGCTCCTAGGCTTGCCAGGCTTGTACGCTGCCATTAGCACCAACTCAAGCTCAGATCCATCCACGTGTGCACCCCTTTATCTGTCCACACAGCAATCCATCATACAATACTGGACCACAGCTAAGGAAGCCCACCCACTTCTTGTCCATCTCAACTCCATGTTCTCATGAACTAATGGGATGCTGTAGTGTTTTAGGTGGAAATCAAAACAAGCTGTAGCTAAACTAAAAAGAAAGGAAAAAAAAGCCCCACATTGGTGAAGTTTTGAAAATGTAAAAAATAAAAGCTGACCTATATTTTGCAAGTTTTAGAACCCATACCAATGGGATTTCTGAAAGGCTTGGCCCCACAAACATTTACTTCTGATACAGCTGACCTGCTACGAGCAAGTCCAGCGGGAACAACATTACTCATAGTAAGCACGACACCTAGATACACAAATCTGCGGGGTCATGCCATAAATGATAATTAAATCGTATGACTCTGCCCCTTCAACCTATCAATCAAAATTCAGAGTAAAGACCTCTGGGGACAGTAATGGCTAAGAAAAGGCTGCCAGATATTTTGGTTCAAAAGGAGATGGGAGCTGTATTTTTTTTTTTTTTTGAAACAGACATATAAAAACATTTGAAGACAGATCTTTAAAGGATATTTCACTTCTCCAATCTTGGTATAACATCTGGTTAGGACACTGAAATTTTAAAAAGACGATACTGCACATAAACAGTTTCTGGAGTTTGTAACTCCCATCCTCCCTCAACAAACTCCAACTCAGATCAGTAGGGAAGGGGTTGGCTTCTTGCCCGGCCATGCCTCCTTTGCATATTTCTTCTTCTTGGGTTCATTCACAGCTTCAGGATTAAAGACAGCAGGGTTTGGAGCTGGGTTCATGTTAACTGTTGAGGGCACAACAGGAGTCAAGTCCACATCTGGGGCAAGATTGGGGTAGGGCATCGGCAGACCACCAATGAGTGCTGTCCCATGGACGCCATGCGATTGGGAACCTGCCTCATTGTGAGTTGGAGGTAAACCACCATATAATCCTCCACTGTAGGGAAAGTTTTGCATACGTCGTGATGCAGAATCATCTGTGGTCAATGAGCCTGGATTCTCCAACCGCTTTTTCTGTAGACGGAAGTATTTAAAGAATTATTCAAAATACATGAAACAAGCAAGCTATTTAAACAGGATGCCAATACTATTTTCCCCAAAAAGGCACCTAGAACAGCCACATATAAAGTGGTTACAGACCATGTCCCAGTCTTTGTCCCAGAAGATTTCTTCTGGGCTTCCTTGAAAACCACTTAATAATAAACTCTTAAACGTGCAAAATGCAGGAAAAGGTGACAGAAGTTGAAGCTCAGGTTTAACTTAGATCAGGTCTGAGCACCTCTACCTCCTGAACATGCTGCCAGTCTTGAGCTTGTCCTGAACGCAAGACTGAGTAGGTCTTTAGTCAGTAACACAGACCCTCCTTCCCCCCCCAGTAAGAAACTGCAACTTCTAGATCACTTGGGTGATTTTGTCTAGCTCCTGATCATTTGACTCTTCTCCTGCAGTCTGGGCTTTATGTAGAATTATCCTTTTCCACATACATTATTTAGCGTATAGCAGCAACAAGCAAAACTGCTATTACACTGTTGCTTAGCTACCCTGAAGTTTTGCAAGTCTTCTCTACTCCTAGCATATTCAAATTAAATATAGCACTGGCAACACACTCATCGTGGAGCAAAGTCTAAACCCTGCAGTTCTAGTAGACAACCTTACGAAATCTTTAGCACTTACAGCGTTTAAACAAGCAACCTCTCATTTTTAGTTCCTATTTTCCACACTTGCCACAATTTTAACTGATGCCTAGAACTACCATACTAAATTTGTGGACAGTGTTTCCTTTTGGGAGGAAAAAAACCTGCCATTGATCCCATGTGTTATTAAACAAAAGAGCTAAAGCTGGATTTGAAAGGAAATGATCAAATCCGCTAAAAAAAAAAAAAAAAGACAAGACAATTGTGAGACATGAACATGACTTTTGCTTAACGATGAAACACTTTCCACCACAGAACATTATGTTTCTAAGGTGTAATTCATAAAGTGAGTTCATTAATTAGAAAGTTGGGATTTACTCCGTACCTTAACAGGGACTACTGCTGTCTGTACCATGTTCCTGAAACGCCCAACAGAAGGGTCCACATCCTCTGTAAAGGCAAGAACAGTGAAGCCTTCAGTAAGAATACAGGAAGAGATAGAACAACTGTCAGGTAAAGGAACCTGTATGAAGAATTGGTACATGGACCTTCTCTTCTCAAAGCCAGCACTCTAGTAGTTCTCGGTAAGCAGGAGCGTGCCCAAAGGAGCGAGGAGCTGAGAGGACACCTAGTGGCTCTGTCTCAAGGTGGGCTCATATTCTGGTGAGAAAGACTTCCACTCAAATAGAGAAGGGGAAGGGGAACAGAGGGATAGGCAGTTTGCATTGATCAGACAGACTGGAGTTCTGGGCCGAGACCTGCTGCTGACAAGGCACTGCACGTGCTCAAAGGCACAACAACTAGCCGCAGAAGTCCTTGGGGGACCTTCAAAGAGGAGTCAGAAGAATTCAAGTAGAGTCTTTCAAAGTCTGAAAAAAATTACCTTTTTTGTAAGGCAAATGACTGCTGTTTACATTAGGATGTTCTGAGCACCAAGTTCCATAACCTCATAAACCAAAACGGTTATTCTGGGTGGTATACACTGCCAAATGAAACTAGCTCCAGACTATATTTTAGAACGTATGCTCATTAACAAGCTACTCTAACAGGAATATTATCCATATAAAATATCAGTAATAGGGATGCTATTAATATAAAACAGTTAAGGGAGAAAAATGAATAATTAGGAACTGGATACATCTTCAGAAGCATCATTTTGAATGAGGATGACTTGTTTCAGATATGCAGACAAGTAGCAAAACACCTCCAAGCTTGAGACAGATATCCATTAGGCAACAGGTAAGGAAAGCATTAAGGGACAGATGAAAAACAAAGTTCCGTTCCCATTCAGACTCTAAACAAGGTAAAAAATTTAAAACACTTTCCTCCTTTTGCACCCACAAGATTTTTTCCAACTTCTGATAGAATTTTGAACAAGGAAGCTGAGTATGATATCCCTGTCCTGCACGAATCATGCAGTTGTTTTACAGGTAGAAGAAACAGAGAGAGGTCGAAGATTTAAGTAAGACACATGGCAGCTTCTCTGAAATAGCAGATCTCAAATACTGACTGCCAAATTTCTGTTCTCCTTGTCCATATGCAGCCATGATGAATCCCTATGAGAATACTGGAAAGAAGGCCTTAAGGGCATCAACTAAACATTAGAGCAAACTAGTTACCTGGATTGATAATTTCATCATCATCACTGAATGTCACTCTGGAGTTCTTCCGTTTTCTCTTTGGTCTCTGAATATCCAAGTTCCCTTCCTCAATGGTTAGCGTGGAAATTCTTTTGTTGTGGGCTGTATTAAACTCTGTCAGGTTCTACAGACAAATTTGGAGACGAAATAGTTTAAGCAACTACTATATGAAGTCTGATTTAATCATGTGATTGTGCATATCAAAAGACCACAGCACACTGTTTAGCTTCAACTTCAGACTCCTAGGAAGAAACGAACGCTCCAGTGCTGCAACAGGTTGCCCGGAGAGGTTGTGGAGTGTCTGTCTGCAGAGATATTCAGACCTTGACTGAGCACAATCCTCGGCAACCTGCTCTAGCTGACCCTGCTTGAGCAGGGGGGCTGGACTAGATGATCCCAAGAGGTCCCTTCCAACCTCAACAATCCTGTGAATGCCACATACACTGCCTTCTCCCTCTTCACTAGCTAACTGTAAGAAACAGGGCAGCATTCTCTGTTATCTGGCAATGAGGAACAGTGTGGGAAATCACGCCTGACTTGGGATGATGTTAGCTGGTGGACACGTACTCCCTGGCAAGCCTTTGTGAGAAGACCACTGGAATAGCAGGATTATTAGGTCACTGATTCTGGGAAGCAGCATGATCACAGGCTTATGGCAGAACGGGATGGTTTGTACGTATCTGCCAGCAGAAGACACTTCAGACTGTCTTCAAGGCCAAGAAATTAAGAACTTGAACCTAAGCAAACGCGTGAGGAATGCTACCCATTTAGCTGGAAATGCCATCTAGGTACAATGTGCCATTGTACTCACGTCAAGTTCTGTCTCCTCCTCTGGCAGGCCCAGCAAACCCTTGAGCTCTTCATCTTCACCACCCATTTTCTCATCTCCTTTAACTGCTGATGGCAGTGTCTGAGGCTTCTCTCGCAGAGTATATGCCCGTGTAGAAGCGCCAAATGAAACTGTGGAATCAATGGGTATCTGTTGGGGTTTGTGAGGTTCCAAACGGATATGACCCAAGAATGTGCCATGCGCTGAGAAGAACAAAATGCAAAATAGTCTGTTAGTCATCAGCTTGGGCTCACAGTAATCGAGTTCAAGTCTTGAGAAGTTCAGAAACTGTACATGGTTGCTCCAAGACACAAGTCCCTGAAGCACTGCTGAAAGTATTAGCTATTGGACATTTTACCTACCATCTCACGAACTATGATAACACATCAGAAGTCCTCAAAAAGTCACAGAAATTAATGACAAACACCATTTACATCCTGGATTCTTGTAGGTCCCAATGTACTATGTCTGGAATCATTCCCTCAGTGGAAAAACCAGTATGTCAGGTTTTAGATCTTGGGAAACCACCCTCAGAAGAGAAAGCATCATTAAAATTGTGAAGGGAAGGCCAAGTCACTTTCTTCCTCTCCCTTAGCCTCTTAAGAGTCTAGGAACGTTGTTTTAAACACCAAGTGAAGCAGATGTAAGATGACTGGAGCAAACACTCCTTTGCTCCTAACCTTTGCCAATCTTTCACTAGGATGTTAATTCGTGTTATAGTAATCTATTCACACAGTGCAAACAACAACAACAAAAAAAAAGGAAAAAGTGTCTCAGATTCAGAAGTGTTTAAACACTGAAATATCATACTTCTATCTGGTTAAATGTCACACTACTTACTGCTGTTTAGATCTATAAGGAAAACCCTCTTGAGATGTTTGTGATAGACCAAGGCAGCATGGACCCGAGAGCAAGACTGGTGGTCAATGGTAAAATCGCACAGATCAGGATTTCTCCCAAAGAGATAGTATTTCTTCTCATCAATGATGAGTTTCTGAGGTAGAATATCAAACAGAAAAGCACATTAGACTCCTATAATCTTTTGGATCTTCCTGAAAAGATTCAAGAACATGAATAAACAGAGCAAATTTGAAACAAAGCATGAACAGCTAATCAATATTTCAGTTTTGTCTGACAATGTTAAACACAGAAACTCAAATCTTCTCTTTGTAAAATTAGAACAGCTGAATATAGAAGTGTCCCACTTATTCCCTTTAACAGCCAATAGAAGACAGCCTGGGACGGACAGTAACTCTTCAAAGCATGAGACTGTCTCATACAAGTGATTCTCTCTCACATCTGCTCCCAATGATTTTTACACATTCCTCAATGCAGATGACCTTGGGTCTTGTCTAAGCCAGGAATCTAAACTAAATTATCTCCAGTCTGATACAGAAAATGAAAATTATATTTCTGTATAGAAATGGACATATAGGAGATTTCAGACCTTTATAACAAAGATGTAAAACTATACTAAGTCCTGTGATATAAATCCATATTAGTCTATTCAAGTAAACCATTAATTTTAGGCATTTCTTCTTAATTCATTCTAGTTCTAATCTCTTCTTCAAACAAGATCTTACATACTGTAATATCAGTCACATAAACCATTCCTGAAAAGCAAAGGAACATGTTGACACAGTCCTACAGTGTACACAACATATTTCTATTAACAGACAGTGTTGCTGAAAGGAACTCCTTGTGCCTAAATGCTTAAGTACCTAAGCAGTGCAAGCCTGCCTTCTCATTGTATTCCACGATCTTAATCTGACCTTTGTTTTGTTGCTTCCAGCTGCACAAGTCAAAGGCTGGCAATGCATTACAGATTTGTTAACAGATGGCTTCTCTTCCTTTTTGACACATTTACCAAAGCCCACACAACGTTTCAATAATACAATCACGGGAATGCTGATGACACATTTTCCATCAGAAAAAAACCCAGACCTTAATTCAGGAAAGCATTGCTTTCATGAGATGGTCCGAGCTCAATTAACATTTTACCTGCTAGAGCACGAGGATTTCTCCTCTCTCCCTCCTTCCATTCCCAGCTATACAATCCTCTCCTCAACTGCACTGCCACACATCTGAGCAAAGTTTTTAGCTTGCAAAGCACTTTTTTTGCTGCATTAGTCTTCTACTGTTTTAGTGGACTGAATCAGTTTACCTTCAGTCAGATTCATATCCCAGCTGGCTCTAGTGAAGCAATGGATTATATCCGAAAGACTGACCCAATGAGCACCTAGACAGTTACTTATTCTGTGGCACTACCAAGTCATACAGAAAATAAGGAGATAGCTTGGAATAAGACATAGTATTTATATTCCTCTGCCTTATCTGCAAGCATGAAAATCACATGGACCTCATTTTCTACTACAAATCACCTTGCAAAGTTACCTCTATTTACCTGTCCACCAGTTATGCACTTCAAGGCTTTTAGCACTGCTGCATTCAGATGTCACTTCCCCGCTCATTTTTTTTCAGATTTTCCCCCCAGATGTGTTCCACATTGTCTAGGCTGGATTTCTCATTGTTCTGCTGAGCATTTGTCAGTCCCCATGCTGCAAGTTCTCATAATCTGGTATTCGGTAATAAGTATTTAATTTATTTCTGTATGTTTATTCTCTCTTTTAGGTCACTAGAAGAATTAATTGAACAACTCAACTCCATACTAGTATTCATCATGATGACTTTACAATTAATTGGTCCCTTAGGTAATAATCTGCTAATGTCTTATTCCCAACTAACTCAAGGTATACATTTTAAGCACAATTTCATGAGAGTAAATGCTTTGTGAAATCTACTGACTTACATATTTTGGCCTGCTTTCTTAAAATAAAAAGATTTAGGTGATCTATCAGCTCCTGACACCCACTAGGAAACCAAGTAACTTCTCAACCAACTGGCCAATTTCAACCAGTACTACAAGATATTAAATTTCAAGAAGTTCTGTGAAAAACAGCTAGATAGAATGACAACTTCATCAGTACCCTCAGTGATATGCAGTCTGGCAGAAAATCCACAAGAGTGCCAATAGTTAGACTTTAACTACAAAAAAAAAATCAAAACAAAAAAGTTTGTGAGTCCACGTCTCATTTGATAAGACAGGAATCACAGCTTAATTAGCAATTCACCTTCAAGTACATTATCTGGTGACAAATGAGGTGCAAATGCAAAATGCAAGTGATTATCCTCCAGTTGGGACATTTAAAACACATGGGTGTCTCCTCTGAATCTATTTGTGTCTGGTGGGGAATAGCATACCTCAAAGCCCTCAGTATAATTCATATAAAAACCCCCAAGAAATCAATATACTGAAACAATCTACTGGATTCTGCTTTCACCTGGGTACTTTATTAATAATCACTTTCTGTCTCTTTACAAATGCTGGTTTTCAGAAGACCCTCCCCTCAGAATTAACCAGAAAGTATAAGCCACTGATAAAGAGCTTAAAGTAGTATATGGTTTCCTCAGTCCTTTGTGGTTGAATATTATTTCACTTTGTTTTTATTCCAGCTATAAATAGATCAATCTCCTCTCCATACATTCTTCATGCTAGCATACTTTTGTTATGCTTTTCTCCCTGCAAGCCTTAATCAACAGCCAACATTCCATTAGTCTCATAGTTGTTTCATCCAGCTATTGATCTGTGAATACCACAGTGTTTGTTACAATATGCCTTTTGAGAAATGCTGGTTAGGTTTTCTGGGAATTCAACTTCACAGCAATGGATTTGTGTCCAATGTTACACAGTACCTTACTCATTCAGTTCAGCACTCTGAGTCTTCCCAAATTCAATACCTTTGTACTAATGAATTCTATGATTCCACTCCGTAAAAAAAGAAAAAGCACTAACTTTTCCTTTTATTCTTGTGTATTTGAAAAAAAATCCTGTGTAAACACAAATCTGATACAAACAAGTGGATCTTCAGAAGCCGATTCATTAACTCCACATTTCAGTGCTCAGCTCTGAAAGCAGTTCTCTCATGATTTCAGGTACCATAAAAATTGGTCAAACAATTTCTCATTCTTGTCCATGACTGAAACCAAAAGAAGTGTCTCCTAAGTTTTCATTTGCAGCTGTTATGCACAAAACAATACCATTCTCACTTGAGAGCATTTCAAGAGATTTTGCAAAGACACAAATTCATAAATTGGAATATGACAACGAATCATCAACAGAGCAAAGAATTTTATTGCCTTTACTTCAGGATAATGTTTCCAACATTTTCTGTGCCTCTGAGTTATAACCCAGTGTCATCCTTTATACACTGAGCTTAAACACTTCAGGGCTTGTTTTAATGTTGCACTTTTCAGACCCAGCAATCACAAGGTGTACCTCAGACCTCTGCACAAGACCTGGGACACAGATGGCTTGGTTAGTATCAAGTGCTCAGTGATCCACAAGATTTAAGAATGTTCTTTCTTGGTTACTGCTGTCTACCGTAAAAGACAAAACTGAAAAACTATTTGCCACATGTACCAAACAGGGAAACAGATGGATCACATTCAAATGCTGTTCATTTGTCGCACAGTTCCCATACATACACACAGTATGTTGTTTCACGTAACCACCACAGTCTACAGGATTTAAGTCATCACCTGTATACAGTGTGGAAGGCCACAACGCAACCATACAAGCAGGCATGCATGCAACATGGAACACTGCTACAACCTGCCCACCAAGCTGCGCCTGGTCACCACTTGCCACAGCATTCAGCACGCATATTACACACTGAATGGCAGGCAAGCTGTACCTCACTGATCTCAGTAACATTGACAGCCAACATCAGATATTCAGGAGGTAAACCACAAAGTTTACAGTCATTCTGTAACCTCTGTGTGACCACATTCTCTACTGAACCTCAGAGTACTTGGATAGCAGACTAGCAATGCCTGTTAACAGTGCTCTGCACAGCAGCAAAGAGAAGCTCTTTTAGGTTATCAAGAGAGCTGACGGTAGGAAGGAGGAGTCAGGATGTTTGTACCAACCACCTCCCCAATACAGACAGAGACAACATGCTTACAAAGACAACTTGGGCCTTCTGTAGGTCCTAAAGCTTTGGGCAGCACAGCCTCAGAGTCTGACACCACCAGGACGAGATTCCTGATTGTCAGTTTATCAACACCAAATTTGCTCATCCATTGCCAAAACCAATGGTGCATCCTCAGCTTCCACATGGTATTTTGCTGCTTTATTTTCAGTCCTGACTAGGACTCCCATGACAGTCATTTGCCTAGCACCCAAGGATTAATTCAGCAGAGAGCTCCACATAAACTCTTTCACCCTAAAGCTCTCTCTCCACACTCATAAATCCAAAAGAAACATAAGAAAAAACTCATCTCAGAGTAAGTCTCCCAGGTGGGAAGGCTGCATTACGCTTGGCCACCTGCCACATACCAAAAAACCCAAAGTCACTGCCATTTGGCTTTTCTTGCTGAATGTCATTACATGGCCTGAAAGAAAGGAGCAGTATACTACTGCTAGGATGGCAGTGAGAAGGCTGAGCTGAGCAGCAGTCCCTACTACAGCTCGCTGACCTCTGAAAATGATTCTGAGCATGTAACAGTACCATGAGAAGCAGAATACGTGGTCCATGGTTTGAAGACAAACACAATGCAAAAGGTTTGAAAGCTGTAGTGCCTAGAAAGAGTCAGTGAAGGATAGCTCCAACGTAGTCTGTAGCAGGTGTGAACCAACTCAGCCAAGTCTTGTATAAACTAACAAGCTACTTTGAAGATGCTGTAAATACGTGTTAGTATCTAATTCCTTTCAAATTAAGGCTGAACAAAGATCTCTTATGTCAAGACTGGCTTTGCCAGTTTTCTGTGTCTTTAAATCCAGGATAAGAGCACTCTCTCAAAACAGTCTGTAAACCCAACAGTAATGGACTATAAAGAAAAGCCTCATTTTACTGGTTTCTGGCCTGGGAAAATAAAAGCTTATCTGTGAGATACCTATCTGTGACATCTCTATCTGCTTTCCTATGCAAAGCATATTCTGGTAACTTAAAATTCTAAACAGTAAAACTCTCCTGCCAGACACTAGAAAGAACACTTAATACTGTCTGATGCTCCTGTGGTAGCATACTGTTGTGGTTTAAGCTCAGCTGGCAACAAAGCACCACGCAGCCACTCACTCACTCCTCTGGTGGGATCAGGAGGAGAAAATACAAAGAAAACACTCATGGGCTGAGATAAGGACAGGGAGTTATGGTCACTAGTTATGGTCACGGGCAAAACACAGACTCAACTTGGAGGGAAAAAAAAAAAACTAATTTAATTTACTACCAACCAGATCAAAACAAGGATAATGAGAAATAAAACCAAATCTGAGAACTGCTTTCCCTACCCCTCCCTCCTTCCCGGCTCAACCCCGTTCCTGCTTTTCTCTCCCTCGTCCCCCACCGGTGGCACGGGGGACAGAGAATGGGGATTAGGGTCAGTCCCTCACACCTTGTCTCTGCCACTCCTTCCTCCTCAGGGGCAGGACAGATCACACTCTTCCCCAGCTCCAGCATGGGGTCCCTCCCACGGGAGACAGTTCTCCAGGAACTTCTCCAACGTGGGTCCTTCCCATGGGCTGCAGTTCTTCAAACTGCTCCAGCGTGGGTCCTTTCCACGGCAAGCAGTACTTCAGGCACTGACTGCTCCAGTGTGGGTCCCCCGCTGGGTCACAACTCCTGCCAGCCTCCTTCGGGCATCCACCTGCTCTGCTGTGGGGCCCTCCCCAGGCTGCAGGGGCACAGCCTGCCTCACCAGGGTCTTCCCCACCAGCTGCAGGGGAACCTCTGCTCTGGTGCCTGGAGCACCTCCTGCCCCTCCTTCTGCACTCACCTGGGGCTCTGCAGAGATGTTTCTCTCACATATTCTCACTCCTCTCCGGCTGCAGCTTCTGAGCCCCAACAGTTTTTTCCTTCTCAAATCTGTTATCACAGAGGCACTACCACCGTCGCTGATTAGCTTGCCCTTGGCCAGCAGCAGGTTCGTCTTAAAGCCGGCTGGCACTGGCTGTATGGGACACAGGGGAGGCTTCTAGCAGCTTTTAAAGAAGCCATCCCTGTGACCCCCCCCGCTACCAAAACCTTGTCATGTAAACCCATTACACTGGGCTTCCCCAGGGAGTCACGGCCATCTTGGGGGGCACCCGCCTGCTCCGGCATGGGGCCCTTCCTCGGCTGCAGGGGGGCATCTGCTCCCCCGCTCCCCTCCATGGCTGCAGGGGGACAGCCGGCAGCCTCTCCCCAGGGGCTGCAGGGCCACCCCCTCCTCCGGCCCTCCTCCTCCCCACCTTCCTCAAGGACCTCAGGGTCTGGGTTGGGGTTTCTCTCACACCCCAATCCCCTCTCCGCTGTGGGTTCCCCTCTTAAATCTGTTATCCCAGAGGTACTGCCGCCATCACTGACGGGCTTGGCCTTGGCCAGAGGCAGGTCCGACATGGAGCTGGGGAAGCTTCTGGCAGCTTCTCACAGGAGCCGCCCCTGCAGCCCTGCCCCTCTACCAAGACCCCACCACTCAAACCCAAAACACATATATTAAAAACTAGCCAAGATTTTAAGCTACCTAAATATTTCTTGATCTAACACCAAGTTCTTAATTTTCTAAGTTTCTGTTCAGAAAAGTTAGCTCAAATTTTTCAGTCGTCTGCAAGTTAGGAGTTTCTCCACAGCTAAAATACCTTCATTGGCTTGAGTCCTCTCTGTCAAACTTGTTAAAGAGCCTTTTTTTATTATTTACTACTTTTAGTGTGATATAAGACAAAATATGAAATAGCGAATGAAGTGGTGTATATCAAATTCCTTTGCTGTAATAAGAATAACTCACTGTATCTGTGCTAATCAGACCACCATTCACAGATTCAGAACATGGGATGAAAAATCATACTGTATTTCATACTGTAGGACAGGGCAACAATACTGTAAAAGACAGGATGCCTAGTTAACCTTACTGTAACAGAAAAAATAAAGTGACAAGTATCTCAATACAAGCAGTACAAAGTGAAGAGTTTTTTTACTCTTACTCTTTTGTATTTGAGACTTCTTTCCCCGCGTTACTAGAGTTTCTGCTCCTTAAGTTCCTAAGACAAGGTGCCTTCTGGCTGCAGTTTGACACCTCCTATCCAAGTATCTCGTAGGAAACAAAATGTCAACTTTAGCCCAAAATAAAGTTTGGAAGAAACAAGGCTCTTCAAAGTATTGAGCTTCCCTTACAAACTTTTTATTTTTTTTCTCTGACTAGGACAGGTTTAACTTTCAGGAACCAAAGTGCCTTTGTTTGCTAGCTGAGCACTGCAATTTTGTATCCCTTCAAACAGTCCAACTAATCAGAAGATAACCGATGGAAGTACTGCATAGCATGAGACAGCCTTAGAGTGCAAGCAAAGGAAAATTCACTTCATTCTAAAGTTTCAGAGTAAAACAAACTGGTTTGAAAATAATGAATATGAGAGAGAAAGGAAATACTTATGACTAAGTGTGGAAAATGCTAGGAAACGTTCTACTGCTGGTTCCTATGTATATGATATATCAAATACATACAAAACTTATTTTCATACCTCAATGAGTTTGTCTCCTTTGACTACATCCAGATGTAAGCCAGGTGGTGGTTTCCCTGCCCTGGAAAATAACAAAAGGAAAATATAGTATCAAAACATTTAATAAAAAGTTTATTAGTGTTAGAGCTAATACTCTATTAGAGCTACAGACCAAACCTACACAAACATAAGCAGAATTATTTTGGGGAAAATATGAAAATACTGTAATTTTCTTTTCCTCCCTGCAGATTCCTTCTGACAACACATAAAACATTATTTTTTACAGTAAGAGTTAAGCAAACAGGACACGAGGCATTTCAACCTTTACTCCTCCAGGTGAAAAATAGCTAACTTACAAAACGAACAGAGCAGCTCCCAAGAGAACATGATGTGAGGCCAGAAAGAGGCTAACAACTGGAGAAAGGGATAATACACTGGGACTGTTTGCTTAAGGGCCTGCTGAAGGGCTCTGTTTTCTCACGTTAACTTCAAAACAGTAGTTCTCTACCCTCAGCTGCTGAGAGGAATGGAAACTTCTACCATCCTTCCCCTCTAGGACTGGTAATGGCAAAAAACCTGAAAGGGGCTCCACATACACCTCTAGCAGTATTAAAAAGTTGACCAATAGCCAGTGCTCCTCCCCACTCACCCTGTAATGACTTTCCTATCAACGCAGGTAACATGGAAGACACCAGTATTAGATGGCAGAGGGACCCCCACCCTATGACGGTACAATCTTCCTTCACCAAACTCTCAAACAAACAGCAGCTCAGCTCCCCCAGCCCTATAGCTCCATCCCTGCTCACCTCCTGTGAAGCAGGTTCACCAGTCAGCGTTATTCCCACTTAGGCAAAGGGAGCACAGAGGCACATGGGACTCAGCAATGCACAGCAAAACAATCCTAGTATGTGGGAGAACCCATGAGGATTAGAAGCACGAAAAACGTATTTGGTATTTACAGTGCTTAAAACCAGGACACCACTGCGGTATCAACATGCTGCCCTTCACCACATAGGATCTTTGGCTGTTGACAGCAAGTGATCGATCCTCTTCTGTCAGATCTCTAAAAATTTGCATCTCTAGTACCTCTTCACTGATAATAGCACTGCTGCTTGTCTCTATGGCTGGACCAACTTTCTAGGCAATAGTAGTGACCAGTTCTCAGCTACACTGCCGCCCTTCTGAAGAACAACTGCAGATTGCATTCCCATTTACTGCTTTGCTCACTGCACAGAGCAAGCCAAAAGAACAGTGAGAATGGGCAGCAACATTCTCAGCATGGCTGGAGAAGAAAGAAAGGTCACTTGTCATTGAAGTTATTTGAGGAGGTTAAATATAGATGTTCACGTTTCTGGGACATGCCTTACAATTTGAAGGTTTCTTCTGTGCCCCCAGGTCAGCTGGTTACTATACATATGTTCTCCTAGATAACTTCACACAAGAACACAGTCCTTTATTATTTCTATTTCATTTCTTTCTCACGTATTGCACAAGTATTTTCCATTCTTGCTCCAAATCCATTACACTAACCTGCTCAGAACTTTCTCTGGCTCTCCTGAATACGCCAGTTGGGACCTTCATGAGTTTTCTTACCAAGCCCTTCTCTAAGACTGTGGATAAGATGGATATAGCTGCTAATGATGCTTATTCTTTTGGATGAACAAACAGCAGTAGCAAAAGCAGAGGATGCAAAGCTCCAGGGCAACCTGGTAAAATGGTGACTGCTTCCTAGAAATGGGATTACAGTGGTACGAGAGAAGACCAGCAAGTGAAAATGCTCCCAATGAAGATACACAGTCCATCTGATGAGTTCTACAAGGACTGTCTCTTCCAGTCACTCCCGTACAGCTAGGGGACCACCTCCTCTTAAGTATTGCTCTAGGATCATACAGCCAGGCCACATCTAAGTATTGCTGTCTCTTCCTGTGCTCCCCTCCGATCCCAGTGCTCATTCTTCATTGAAAGACAGGTTTCATTCATGGATTCATGTCCACTTCTCAGTGTTTCCTCTTTCTGCCCCCAAGCACTGGCAAACTGGTTTTTCTCCATTGCACTGAAATTGCCAAGTTCTAGTTACTCTGCGACACAAGTTTAGATAACTTTCACAAAACATGCCTTACTTTGATCAAACAAAAGCTGCTTTCCCCACCTTTTTTTTTTTTTTTTTTTACTTCTAAATAGGGAAACCTTTAAACAAGTTATCTCTACAAGCGAGTCTACTTACTTACTCAGTCTGGCCTCTGCTTTTCTTTTCAGTGATCTCTTCCTGGATACTCAACGGTCAGCCTGTCCTAAAATCATTTTAGCAACATCCTCAATGTACCTGTTAGGTCACAGGAGAGCTCCCAAGTGCTCTAGAACAACCACTTTCCTCTTCTGTAAACTGAATCCTGTCTGTCTGATAGTCACCTTCTGACATATACAATCTCTGATTTTTCATTACCCCCTCTACTTCTAGTTTCACCCTTGCTGTTACTTTTACTCTGCTTTTACCTTCAACTCTATTTTGAGCACAGGAAAAAAGCCAAGCAGCAGCACAAGATAGTGCCTTCAGCTATAAATTAAGGTGCTTGGAAAATTTATCTATTTTCTGGCTTCCCCTGGACTAAGAATCCTTTGTGGACAGTATTTCCTGTATCTACCTACACCTGCAAAACACCGAACAAAGTAAGATTGTAAATACGGATTATGATACCATCAGAAGAAACTCTCAGAAATCATTTCTGGCAGAAAAACTCTTTGGAACAGATTAAATCAATGTCACAGGCTGCTGAAGTTAGATTCCTGAAAAGCCTAATGAAAAAAGTAGAAAGATTTTCCCATTTTATATTCAAAACTAAACTAATTAGTTCCAGAGTCACCAAAGATCCGAAGTAATGGCTATACGTGCAAGTATCAACAACCCCTCACATGCTCTGCCCTACCAGACCCCTCACCTCATGCATCAAGGAAATAAAACATTAAAAGGAAATCTCTTGCAAAAATCTACTAGAAGAAAGCTTGTTAGAAAGTTGGTACTGTGCTGTGAGAGGAGAGCAGGTTTTCCCCCTTATTTCCAATATTTAAAAAAAAAAAAAAAGTCCTCTTTCACTAACTAATGTGCTAAAATATCCACTAAACTAATTTTCCTACACTGTTCTGAAGAATGGAGAATTACTTGAGGTCAACAGACTCTCCTCTCCACATGGACAGCCAGGCTTAGCACAGCTCCAAGACAAACGATCTCACATCAGAACTTGGCTGCAGCACAAGCGCTTGCATTTGAAAAAGAGAAACAAAAAGCTGTCCTGTACCTTCCAGATTGTTTATCACAGTCCCCACTGCCTGAACATCTTCTGCTCTCTACAGGTCAGCATTCTGCAAGTGACCTTAAAATAAGACCTTTCAGTGGACTAATTGTTCATGATCTCTAGTTCAGGAAGTTTAACTGAGACAAAGTATGCTCAGACTGCCCAATGAACTGCCAAAGACTTACCTGTGAGAAAAGAAGCCTTCCAGAGAATTAACGAGTCTGATTGGCAAGGAGAACATGACCTTAACAGTATCATTAAATGAATTCTCTTGACAGGAGAAGAGGTGAGAGGACATCCCACACTAGAATTTTTCTTCACTGAGTCCAAGGAACCCAAAGAAGTGTCAGAAAGAGAAAGTTTATGAGAACTGATAAAAAGAAGTAACAAACTGCAAAACCCAGATGGAATTTAGCCAAACATTCTAAGAGATATCAAATACCAGTTTCCTATGCTTAACAGTTTAACGATCTGTTGCT
Organism: Sagittarius serpentarius; assembly: GCA_034782735.1. Taxonomy (NCBI): domain Eukaryota; kingdom Metazoa; phylum Chordata; class Aves; order Accipitriformes; family Sagittariidae; genus Sagittarius; species Sagittarius serpentarius. The sequence goes on along the minus strand of JAVKLA010000021.1, from coordinate 7,983,973 downwards.
TAAACTACCCTCACTGTCAAGAGAAATGAAGATACTAACTGATGATGCTAATTTTAAAGCATATTTCAGGAGTGATGTGGAAACTACATACAGTAAAGGCAAGTTCTGACTGGGAAACTGGTAGAACAGAATAGAATATTTCAGTTGGAAGGGACCTACAACAATCATCTAGTCCAACTGCCCGAGCACTTCAGGGCTGACCAAGTTAGAGAGTATTACCAAGGGCACTGTCCAAATGCCTCAAAGCACTGACAGGCTTGGGGCATTGACCACCTCTCCAGGAAGCCTGTTCCAGTGTTTGACCACCCTCTTGGTAAAGAAATGTTTCCTAACGTCCACACTAAACCTCCCCTGGTGCAGCTCTGAACCATTCCCATGCGTCCTGTCACTGGATACCAGAGAGAAGAGACCAGCAGCTCCCTCTCATGTCCCCTCCTCAGGAAGCTGCGGAGAGCAGAGCTGAAGAAACCCTATTACTGAGCAGACCTAGCAGACAGATAGGAATTGAGTAACAGCCAGACTAAAGTCATCTAATTCACACTTCAATACTCAACAGTATTTATCCCTTGGGGATGACAGTTCTTCCAATGCTAGGGAAACATTTTTCTTGGATTAAAGAAGGCTAAACCTTGCTTTGAATTACACATAATCTGCTCCTTTCAGCCTCTGTAAGAATCCCAAGATGACAATGACCATGCTGAAAGAATGTCTTGTTTGACAGAATACAATCAAGCACTAAAACAGTTTCTATTCTACTTAAGATGAGCTGAATGTCCTGGGAAATAAGTGAATGTGGTATCTGGATAAAACTGATGTTTATTAGCCAAATCAGTTGACTTCTTGCAAGAGAAAGTGGGCTTATTCACAGATGACGAGAAATGAGTAGGGAATTGAGACTGGCACTCTACCACAGAACTGTTGTTTGCTACCTGTACAGGGGATAGGAAGTTACAAAATGGACTGTTTCATACTCAAAATATTCCTAATAGGATGTTAGGTTTTTGGGTTGTGGTTTCTTTTTGTGTGTGTTTTGTTGTTTGGGTTTTTTTTAATTGCAAAGTGAACTTTCCTTAAAATGATACTCTTCAAAACTTGCGTACAAGATGTGTACTACTTACACAGTGGTCCAAAAATACTGTATTAATGTTCCTTTAGACCATTTCTCTTGTAAAATGAGAGCACTATTAAATCAAGAGAGCAGTGCTGCTTCTGTATGACTTTAAAGAACTCGACTTATCTTTCACATACCTGTGGAATCATATCAGGCAGATCAAACTGACAAACCCAGAGAAAGGAACATTTTGCAAAATAAAAACTACCTCCAGTAACTGGTATCGGGTGCCTCACAGAGGAATACTCTCCCAGTTTCCAACAGTTACCAACTCAAGGACTTCCTAAGCCACAGTTCCTATCTGTTTAAACAGCTCCCTATATAAATTGCTCTAAGAACCCATGTAAACTTAATGCATTCAACACAATCTTATAGAAACAATTTCATAGATCACCTACATATAGCTGAAGCACCCTCTCTACTGTCTGGCCACAAATCTGCTTGCTATTAATTTCATTTTGCAAACTCTAGGTCTTCTCCTCAAACGGAGAGCAAACACTTGCCTCCTACAGACTTTCTGTTCGCTATTCAAGACAGCCAACATACCACTCAGTTGTTCCTTTTCCAGACTGAAGAGGAACCTAGGCTAACCATCTGTAGTATAGCTTCCTATAATTTTGATTGAGATAATACTTGGAAATAATACTTGAGAGAAAGAATTCACATGTTTTTTGAGGAGGCAAGTAGTACCACACCATCTACCAGAATTACTGGAGACAACCAAGAAGGTGTAAACAAGGCTATCAGTACAGCATACTGGCTGGCATTTTTAAAAAAGCTTTTGACAAAACTATCATCTTATGGAAATTAAGGTGTGACAGGGAAAAGAACCACTAATCCATGAGGGAAAGTAAATGATTAAGAGTCAGGAAAGAGCAGGGTTCTGCAAGGACTCTGTGGATGTTTATATTGGAGTCTGTAAAAAAGGAGCCAATGAACAAATGAGAAAAATCACTTATGACAACAGTTATGCAGGACACTCAAATCAGACTCAAACGCTGCAAGTGAATCTCATGATAATGAGCTACTGCTTGAGGTAACATCCTCGGGAAAACAAAAACAAAACTGGCACTCCTGAGTGCTAGTACATGCTAGAGAAACACCACCTCAACCACGCAAACACAACTAGCAGCTCCAGGCTCCTTATTGCCACTCAGGAAAGATCTAGAGCCATCATGACTATGTTCAGAAAGAAGCAGAGGAACACTCATCAACAGCTGACAAAGCAAAGACACTATAAGGAAAAAACTATACAATGTTTTCACATCTTGAATGCTGTATTAGTTCTGGTTCTCTTGTTGAGAAGGGCACAAGGATGACAACCAGTATGGATGGCTTCATGCAAGGGAAAAAAAAAAAAAAATGGAGTACATTGCTTCAGAAGCTTGGAAAAAAACAGGCAAGTATCCATCCCCTTTGTCCTCTTAATGAATGCTACAAAACTAGCATATTCATTATTTCTTGAAACACAAGAAGCAAGGAGCCCTGGACCTGAAAACAAGGAGAGTACCTTTTCCAACACTTGCATAATTTGTGGAAAGAACTGTCACTCAGTGTTGTGGAATTAAACCATAAGTTAACAAAGAAAAATCAGAAAATTTGTGGAGATTAGGTCTGGTGTTAGTTGTTAAATACGACCACCCAGACAGTCTTCAGCTCACAAAAGACCTTTGATTCTGACGGCCAAAAGCCTAGAGTATGTACAAGTCAACAGAATACTTAATGCTTACATGCAAGTTATTGGTCACTACCACAATATGATAGCAAACTGTCTAGGCTGTTGTGTTCAATTAGTATGGCTGGTTTTTTTGCTCTTTTTTATAGAAAGAAAGCAGAATAAAGAAAAATCCTCCTCTTACCAAGATGTTGGCTGAACACAAAGTTGTTGTCGATCTTGTGCATCAGTGACAGAAATGAGTCATATGCCTTTCTTGAAGCACAGCATACACACCACAGAAACTGAGCCCAAGCTAGCACTGGAATTTGTTTAGGTGACTTAATTTCAACAATACAAGAAGGTATTATGACAAAGTCAAGGCCAAACTCTTTTGGGTAATTATTTTGGCTCATACAGAATGGTTTCTTCCCATTTGGAAGAAGAGGGCTGGATAAAGGGCTGACCCATAATTCTGGTCCAACCTTGGTATGTCTGGAGGAAATACGATGGTTAGGGCATTTGAGCTTTAAAAAAATGCAGGTTGATGGGAGGCATTTATGATTTCTTTTACTCTTAGAACACCCCCGGCATCAATACAGGCTGGTGGATGAAGGGATTGAGAGCAGCTCTGCGGAGAAGGACTTGGGGGTGCTGGTGGATGAAAAGCTGGACATGAGCCGGCAATGTGCGCTCGCAGCCTGGAAGGCCAA
>JAVKLA010000021.1:7957999-7973889 GCA_034782735.1 Sagittarius serpentarius | reverse complement strand
CCCCGCCGGCCCCGCGCGGCGCCGGCGGGGCGGGGCTCGGCTCGGCTCCACCGCCCGCGGCCGGGCCCAGCGGCGGCTGGCGGCCCAGGGCCCGCTCGGAGGCGGCCGGGCCCTCGGCGAGCAGCGACGGCTCCTGTCGCTGCCTCCGCGGTCCCGCCGGCGCGCCTTCTCGGTCCCAGCTGGCGGCCGCCCCCCGCGCTGCTGCGGGAGGAGGAAGGTGGCGAGAGCGAGGGTCGGGGCAGGGTGGAGGAGGAGGGGAAGAGCCTGCATCTAGCCCTTCGGGAAAACAGGCGTGCAAAACCCCCTTTTGGCAGTGTTTTAGCACCTCAACCTTTTACTGAACAGCAGACAGAAAAACAGGGAGATGGCAGGTAACAGGCGTTCAGGCAGCTGAGCTCGTGTGACGGAAAAACCACATTTCGCCAGTATCATCCCAGTGAGTCCCAGCTCCCCTAAGAGCTGGCGCTCAGAGGACCTTGCACCTCTGAGCAGGGCAGGCATAGCTACCACAACAAGCAGCATGAGCAAGCTTATCCCTTCGGTAGCTGTCATGGCAAGTGCCAGACTTCCCAGAGTAAGTTTCCAGCAACTCTCAAAGTGGTAGAAAACACATTTGAGAGCCAGGAATGCTTAGTGCCAGAATGCTGCAGACAGCGATGAGAGTTTCCGATGGTGATTTTTCAGGCTCGGCAACCTTAGTCAACACTGCTGTTAAAAATTGTTTCTGCGCTAAGTTCAATGATGTAAAGAAAGAGAAAGGAGTCAAGCAATTGCAGCAATCCTGAGTCCAGCAAGCTGGACTGGTGTCCTCAATGCCAGTTTCCAGGACTAAACCAGGCTATTATCCTACAACTAATGCTCCCAGGCTCCCCTTTAAGCATGGCAAGGAGGTAACTGCTTTCATTCTCATAGAGAGACACGACATCCAAAGGCCTCTGCCCCTGCAGCAGGCACTGCACAAAGCAGGAGGCCCTACCCTTCAGGAGGACTATTGTAAATAAGAAGCAGAACAACTCAGTTCCCTTGCTTTCAAATCAGATTTTAGCATACAGACTCAGCAAAGACCAAGTTCCAGCAACAGGCAAACAATCAAAGCTGACCCAGCACCGTTCTAGGGCATCAGATTCATTTTCCTGTGATCAGCTATTGTACAGGGCCCTGCACAAGAGTTTTATGTACATCCATGTGAAAGTAATTCGGTGTTTGCAGCTAGTTTCATTCTTAAGAATCGGGGACCACAGCACTAAAGCTGGAGGAAACACTACTGTTGCTGATATAAAGTCTTCTGCCCTGCTTACAGAGGGAACTGCAAGCATACCCATGCCAATGTCTGAACTGCAAGAGAAAGAAGCTCCAACATAGGCTTTTAAAATTGTTTATTGATGTTTATTAGACGGAATGATGGCGCAATAGTGCAAACCACTGTGCAATTAGGAGAATACCCTCCCTTCCCAGCTTTCACATTTACTTTATTATACAGGAGACATGGAATAAGGATTAAATACAAAACGGGTCAGTATGCTGCATTTACCACACTCTGTTGGGCTTTGGACAGATTACTGTTCCCTCAGTGCATGTCAGTTCAGAGCTATATCAAAGCGGGGAGTGGCTGCTATGTTCTGTCGGAACCAGCGATCTTTTTCATTTACATGCACATCCTCAGTCTGAAAAACCTAGCATTTTACTCAGCCAGTTTCTGCACTCTCTCTTTCATAAGGAATGGAAAATACCAGAGAAAATACCAGATGTTCACAAGCCACACGTAATATTTACTAGTACACTACAAATGAGCTTCAAGAGTACTTCTTCAGAAGCAAGATTTCAGCTAATACTCGTCTATCTTGCTAGCTTGTAAACTTAGGTGCCCACTTCCTCATCTTCTTGTGATTTTCTCCCTGGAAGCTTCCAAAAACAACTAGAAGCAAGCAGCTAAACTTTGTATTTCTAGTGCTTTAGAGTCAGCAGTGGAAGATATTTATTTGTCCAATAATAAACCACCAGCTAGTTTTTCTAAGGAAGTTGCATTGTTAGATTGTAAGTCAAAGAACATCCTGTCCTCAAATGGATGTGTTTTGGAAAAAAACAACCCCAACCACATTCAAAAAATTAAACACAGTTATGAGTCTCAAGGCTAAACTGACCAGCACACAGTGGTTCCAATGATCATCCATGCATACTTCTCCTTGCCTTTCAGATGTGTAACATCTTTCTCTTCAAGAGAATCTAGAACCACAGCCACTTGGAGACTAATAAAACCATGGGGCAGATACTGGAGACTTTAGAAACTGCTGCATTAAGGTAATGTGAATCAGTGTTGTGCCCTCTTTGAATGTCATTCCTATTCCACTCCAACAAAAGTTACCTATACATATAAAACGTTAAAGTTGTGCCACTTGTCAAAAACAAGACATCTCCAATTATTGATCACACTTCAGCATACAGTTGGGACAGGGAATAAATACATTACAGAAAGCAAAAATCACAAGATTTGTTACATAAAAATATAAACTGATAAATACTGTCTCCATGGTTCACTAATTCCAAATACTAGTTATCTGCACATTAGTTGCTAATATCTATTACTAGAAGTAGTTCCGGCTTGTGCTCTCTCAGGATGGTCAATTCGTTTCCAAGACTAGTCAGCCTGTTCGCTCTGAGGGAAAAAAAATCTCAGCAGTGAAACTAGGTTCCATGTGAAGATTTCATTTTGTTGTCTGCCAGATAATGAATCCTATGATTATAGAAGCCACAGCAAGACCAAGAATCAGGATACAGATCTTCTTACGGGATTTCTTCTAATAAAGGAAGAAAAAAAAAAAAAAAAAGCCACTGACACCCGGAACAGATGACAAGAAGAAAAAGCAAGTCTACCCGTTAGCAACATTAACTTTGGCAAACTAGAACACTTGACACCTATACTTATTCAAGAGAAGTAACCAGTGTAGTCTGAATACTTTTACAGGTTCCTTAAGCAGCATGGTCCTACAGATAAGTGTTTTTAGTTTTAGGAGCACAGTGGTCTAAGAGATGCAGTTCAGTCAAAATATGACGTTTTCCTTCTCTCAAGGAAAATGCAAGCTTTACTTCAAATTGGCTGCAAAAGGAAAACTTGACAACACCTACAACATGCTTTTCATCCTAATGGATGACACCATGGCTTCAAAGGAAAGCCAAACATCTCTAGCTTTTCCAGATAAGACTAATAAAACTGCTAAGCAGTTCTCCGACACAATCTCCCCTTGGCCACTTGGGGTTGGTGTGGAAATAGTATTGCATTTCCACAGTTTAAATTATTTAATATAGGTACTATACTTGGACTTTACAGCTTTGATCACTTTATTCATCCTAGGAAACTACAGTCTATAATACCAAGTATTTTTTGCTTGGTATCTAAGGATTTGAGGATAGTTACATATAACCACTTCCTTCTCCATCCAGAAGAACACATCCAATACACGTCCAATAGCTCCCAAACTTAGATTTACTTAGATGTCAAAACTTTGTAAAGGAAGCCATGGAGAAAGAAAATACTACTAAATGCTGCCAGATGGTAAAAGCTACTTTCCCTTCCTCGTGCTAAACAGCACTGGAGTTTTATTGCCTTCTAGTATCTGCCCACTTAACAGCTTGAAAGAGTCCAGATTTTTATCTTGTGTGGAAGCCTGAAGTCCCAGCAGTGAAACTCTGTATGGGACTGACTGAAGCAGAACTCTTATTCCTTCACAGAACCTGGACCTACAGGGACAATAATGATGAAAGGAACCTACAGAGAACATTGAATATGATAGACAAAGGAGACACAAGCAGCAGTGAGAACCACTGCAAGAGATTTGATGGGACAGACTACAGGATAGAAACTCAGCAGTTAGAAAGAAGGGTGCTGCAAATCCTGGTCACCAGAAGTTTCCTGAGTCCGGGCAAGGATTGTCGCACATCAGTGTCTTGGCCGATAAGTTTACAAGATGGATACAACATGAGAATTTGTTCTTGTTTAATTGTTCTGCTAACTCCTGAGAACAGTAAAGACAGCTAAACACTTAAACTTGCTGACCACACCTATATGAAGGAACAGAATGACTATATATCCTCTGAAGTAGAAGGCTAATTTCAGTACCGAGTTTTTGACTCAAGTGCTTTATCTACTCCTTGCAGCACAATTTTGAGTGCCAACTCGCACAAGCTGTTTTTAATAATTGTGTGGTATGGTGCAGTCCTCAGTATATGTCTTGTTATGCCTGTTCCACTGTTGCTCAACTGTACACTGCCAGTAATGCAAGCATACAGAATTTACCTGATAATAGGCAGCTCTCTGCAACTGCTCACTGGCTCTTTCCACATGGACTTCCGCACTTTCCACATTTGCCTCTATGCTATCTATGGAAAAATAAGAGAACACATTGTAAAATATTTCAGAGCTTCAGTGGTTAAAAAAAAAAAATCAGAAATACAATACTTTTTATACAAAATACTGGAAAATTTAATCTATGCAGGCAAAATACGTAATTGAACTGAGAAGAAACTTCCTATTATACACACTTACCAATCATATCTCCTTGGTCATGAATCATCATGGCTAAATCCTTAAATATCTGATTGACATCCAAAATGTCTGCCTGAAGACAACAGTTTAACAAGTTATAACAAACATTGGTTACAATTTTTCTAATCTTCATTCTTAGTGCCTCTTCTGACCATTGCTCAGTGTCAGAATAGATACAGTCATTCACTGTCCAAGATGATGTGATGCTACTGTCTGTGGAACTTGGGCTTAACACAGCAGCCTATAATATTCCTGCTACTGAATATTTGTTTCATCACACTAGCAATTAGCACAGTACGGAACTGAGATGAACATACTAACATGAGTTGCTCCTACCATCTCTGAAGGACCACCAGTCAACACCGAAGGAAAATATACCTAGTCTCCTTCAACAGGAGCAGGGAGATTGATCTTGGCATCAATCCTCTCTACAAGGAACTCTGTTCCTCCACCTTGAGATCTCCTCAGCCCATCCCATTAGTTAGCACTGCATGACTTCTTTGGTTTATCTCCCAATACTGTTAACTGTGCAGGATCTACTGGTCACCTCTAATTGTCTGATTGCTGTTTCTCTTTCTTTAATGAGTTCAAGGTCCTGTTCAGTTATTGCCACATCTTCTTCCTGAGACTGCATTTGATTCCAATCTTCACCGCTGGAAAGAGATGGGAAGAAAGTACAGCTCTTTCTCTGAGTATAGGTACTTCCACAGTCCATTTATAGCAAAGCACCAGTGAGTTAAAGTTGAAAAGTTTCCTACAGAACATACCCTAGGTTCCCGGCCCTACAACGGTATACAGATACAGGAGTGATTTGTGCCAACAGTTACAGATTGGAACAACTGAAAAGGGACAGGATCAGGAAAAGAGAAGAAACTGGAAAGCAGTTACATGCATAGAATACCCTGTTCTAGGATGTGACAGTTATCTAGAGCATCATATAAAAAACCTCCTTTTTTCAGTTCTGCCTTTTTTTTTTCTTTTTTTTTTTTTTTTTTTTTTAATACTTGTACCTTCCTTCCCTCTCACTGTCCCCCAAAAAGGGAAAAATCAGGGTGGAATTTTTGATAGAGAGTAGCCTGCAAGCACAGCATTATCAGAACAAAAGAACACCTGGTAAGCATCTGGATTCAAAGATTCTCACCTGCTATCTGGCATTTGGAGATAAGAGTAAAGCGTTTTAGTGTTTTAATTCATTAGTCTAGTAAGAACTTAAAACAAATCACACACCAAAAGAGATGTTAAAAAACAAGTAACTCTGCATCCCAGTCTACCTCTCTCCTGAAAAGCTGGTACTTTGTAACTGCTGCACAAGTTAAACCAACTATAGTGAAGGCAATGCCTATAATAAAGGCCATCTATATGTTCAGCATAGAAAATTCTTCAAGGGCAACGTCTCCCTCTTCTCTACAAAGAGAATTGTGCTGGAAAACACTGTAACATTCCAGTGTTAGGTATACAACACTAAATAGTAACTTTTAAATTCTCAAAGTGCCAAAGGAAATGAAGATGAACTACATGACTAGGTCAGAGACAGCTGACCATTCCAGCAATTTGGCTCTGAGATGACAGCAGGGTTTTCAGATATTTAAGGCAGGAGTTTCTGACATGTAGCACACAAGAACAACTTCAAATGTGGAGTAGCTGCTGTGTGCCAGTATCTCTCACCGAGCTAAGAGCTTCTGCATGAACAGGTACCTGTCTGGTTCCCCTTGCTTTAGAGTGCAAGGCTTTCAAACTCATCACAGCATCTATATAACAGAACAACCTGGGGTTTTCACTCCTGACTCAGTATGTAAAAGCACAAGGCTAATGAAGGGGATGCACACCCAGCAGCTTATCAGATGAAGTGCTGTTTGTGGAGGGAGGATGTATAGACAAGACATGTAAGCTAGGTCTCTTGATTTATAAAGTTAAGAGATTTATACAGGTAGGGCCAACATACTTCATCCCAGTTTTCTCAAATATACATACAGCAGAAACCAACACAGTAATCACAGATACTTCTGGAGTGTCTTGAGTTCTCTTTACCCCACTGTAGAGTTGATATGACATTTTACAAACCCATCAACTATGCAGGCACACTGTTACTGCAGAACTGATACAACTATCTGACAGGTGATAGTAATGCTGTCATCTTGTGCACATTCTAGGATTAATTTGCCTGTGCATAACATCCAGGACTTCTGAATTTAAGGCAGCCTCATCCACTACTCTAATAGCTCCAACTGGGCTGCTAGACAACACCTAAACCCATGAAATATACAGCTCTTTGTGGAAAGAGTCACAGTGAGGGAAATCCTGTCTGGTAATCTCATGCTCAGAGTCCAGAAAACCAGGAGCTTCCAACTGCTACATACTAGGGACTCTACTATTCCCCTCAGGGCAGTGGTCACATAGTCTGTGTTTAAGGAGGATAAAATACTGTCATACGCAGATAATTTTTTACATTGTGTATTACAATTACTGTAATAATTGCATTTCAGATCTTTCTGCTTTGCATTCAGCTAGCAGAGCCTAGCCCAAGTTACAATAATATATCTCACCACAAAAACTTCAGTTATATCTAGTTAAAAGTATAACATCAAGAGTACAAGAAGCTGTTACCTATCAAATGAAACAAGCTGTTCTTCTCTGAAACGCTCATCAGCCTGGAATAGATAAACGAGCTATTAGTCTTTCAGACTACCAGGACCACCTGCAAAATTAACAGGAATATCTTGAAGACAAGGGCATATACTGTCCAGAGAGTTCTTTGAGAATGCCAGTGTCACTTCAGCTTTCAGATTTAACTTACATTAATTAAGATTAGATTTAGATTCATCTTTAGATTTAATTTTTAGATTCAGATTGTCTCCGCAGATCAGAGGCAACTGAGTGATCAAAAGCAGCTAGTCTGTTTACTCAGATCTGCTGTCATTGTTTGTCACTTCCTTCCTCAACATGTAGCAAAAAAAGTAGATCATAATCCAATGGATAAATACTTAACACAAAGCCCCATGGCAAGGGGAGAAAAATGCTTTCACTGGCTTTTTTATTATGAATTCTTAGTAGCCACAGGGGTTTGTCAAAACATAACAGGGAGAAGGTTTGACTGTATATTGAAGATATTAGCAGGACAGAAGCTATAATAAAATGAAGAAACCTTGTGCGAGATTTAAGTTATAATTTAAGGTGTGGTAAGCTTCCAACTGACCTCTTAAATTTTCTACTCTAGGGCTGACATCAAGCAACAAGCGGCCTGCAATAGTTTGTTATTAACTATACTTTGACTCCCCATCCCACCCTCCACAATATTTACAACTACCAGGATTCCTCTCCTCCTCTACTAACACTGAGAAGGAGCACACTGAAATGAGTGCCTACTTACAACACCTGGAATGACAAAACTCATGCACCAAGGCCTCATCTGCACTCCGTAACGTGTCAGTAGACAGCTATGAAGTTGGTAGGCAAGTACAAGATCTCCCAAAAGACTTATAGTTCACTGTATCAATACAAATTCCTATAAGTACTTACAGAGATACGGGAGCCAGCTCTCGCTCTTGCTACAGTCTCTTTTTCCTTCTCTGACACTCGCCTCTGTACTGCCTGGAAGTTATTTAAGGCCATGGAGAAGTCATTCATTAAACGTTCTTTCTGAAGCCTCTGCTGGCGCTGAAGAATTGAAACAAAAACAAGTGTTCAGATATTCTCATTCACAATAATGTAACTGTCACTCTCAAAAAGCCATCGTCATCATAATAACAACAATGAATGCTGGCATTCAAGTAATCTTTTGGTTCCAGCATTCTGGGGCACTGGAGAGAACAAAAAGCCTACCATGTTTTAATTTGTTATACCAAATGCTCTACGCCTTGCCTATCGCAGAACAGTTTTGTGCAACAAGGTTCTCTAATTTCCATCTAGTTTTAAGTCTGAAGTGGAAAGATCTTCTACACCATTACTGGAATGTGACTTGAATAAAAGTAAACTACCACATTTAATGATGTGCCTTTTGGATACCTATAATGCCTTTACCCTCCATTCCTCTACTTAGCCAACCTGGTAGTACTTAACTTTCTCTTGTCCTGATAAGACAATCCCCTTAACTTTCTTACAAAGCCCCACACTTTCAGAACTAATGACAGCACCCATTACCCCAGTTTCAAAAGCTGTCTCCTTCAGCCATGCCGCACTACAAGCCTCCTGTTATTTGATCAGAGAACATCCTTAGTCCTGATAACCATTTCAGTTTTTGTTTTCTCCAAATACATTAGTTGTAATATTCCTTTTCATCCTCATTTTACAGTGTCAACTACTTAGCCTCCACAGAACACCTCTTTCAAGTGTTGCGACATCCCAGTTATGGGAAACAAAGTGGTGAAAAAGCTTGTCCCAAGGACACTCAATACTCTGGTCAGTTCTTATGTTTTCCATTAGAGAGATTCCCAACAGCTGTCTCAAATTGCAGGCTTTGCAGTATGGCAATCCTTCAATGAGTTTGTATCAATTCAACAGCCATTTCAAGGAAACAAATCTTTTCAATTAATTTTTTCTATAATAAGCCACTACGGCAGCCTCATAATACTCTGCAGCTTCCATCTGACCCATCTGGAAGCAACAACCCTTCTGACAGAGGAGATCCTCAGCGTGTTGATGCCAGCTTCTGCAGATTTTGAATGGACTGCTCCAACAGGGTTCACTAGGCTTCAAAAGTCGCTGCTGCATTCAGTAAGATGCACAACAGGATTTTGTTCACCAGAGGGAGATTAACTGCAAAATATTTGCTGAACAAACAGGCAAAACGTGGCCATGCTTATAACTGGCATATAAACCTTTACAGATTCAGACTAAGGCAACGTCTGCTGACCCATATCCACAATCATCCCACAACAATATCACAAAAGCAGATGTATTAGTATTGTGGTGGTGATTTAAAGTAGAGCAAGAAAATGCCAACAGCAGAGGACTGTCCCTTCCCTTTCCCATAGGGAGGGTGAACTCGAAGGACTATTTGGTAAGAGACAGTCATAATCATTGCCTCACTATGTTTTGCTTTATTCAAATATCAGCAAGGTGGGTCAGCTCCCTGCCCCCCACTAATAAATCACATGCAAGGGAAAGCTTTTTGGCATGATCACGTTTCATACTGACATGCAGTTTGCTATGAGTTCTTACCCTAAAACGCTGTTTCGCATCACCAGGCACTTTGTAAACAAGATTATTTTTCAGAAATTTACTCAGAAAAACAGAATTGCACACTCAGCTCTCCCCAAACATTTAGGGCTCCTTATTCTTACACAGTAAGTTTTATACCATTTTGCCACTGGGAAAGATTATTTTCCCAGTATCATATAAGCAGCCAGGATGTAGCCAGTTTAATGTGTTTCCCTACTTCAACAACATTCTTTATTGCAAAAGGCTGCTGTCTCTTCTGCTGTGCCAATTCAAGCTTTGTGAGGTTGTGGTCTATGCTAGTTTCATGAAATGAGTGATTTAAAAACACATCAAGACAAATTCTGTATGCCCACCTGCTCAGAAGCAGACAGAGGAAGTGGTAGAGACCCCAACTCCTTTAGATATTCATTGGTCTCTTTGGCAAGGCGGTTTGCAGAATGCTGTAGCTGTTGTCTGAAATAAAAGTTCAAAAGCAGTTATGCAAGCTTCTACCTCAAAAGCAGTCTCCGAGCATTTCAGTTTCCAAAATAATGACGAAGTAGGGGGTTCTGAGATCACATCTTTATGGTGGTTTTTTTTTTTTTCCCCCAACCTAAACAGAGATGTACTTTTAGCTTTTACCATCAACTTGACTCTGGACTAAGTTTAAAAAAAAGATTCAATGTAGTTTTGTGCTCCCTGCTAACTAGTATAATTCAGTAGTTTTAAAAAGATATTTTTCTCCAATAGCATAAGAGAGAGAAATTCAAGGGAGAGACAACTTTAATCAGTGAACATAATCACTCTTTTAGGGTGAATTCCTTACAATACCAATTGGTAACTAACTGTTCACTTGACAACCGCTAACTCCATTTGTTAAACGTACATTTGGTAAAAGTACAGAGACTCAGAGAGATTAAGTTCTTACATTTTTGCGAAAATTAATGGTAAGAGAGGAATCATCCAGCTTCTACTCTGGGAAATGCAAGGCTTTTCCTTGAGCCTTTATGCTTTCCAACAAGGTTGCAACTCAAAGCTATTGTTCCAAAGGATCTAGTGCAGCAGCACCTTCATTAGCACCACGACACAGAAAGACATTAGTTACACTGAACTTAATGTGAAGACATCATCTTGTACGTCAAAGATGCAGTTTATTAGAAAGAATGCTAGTGCTTCACAGAGAACAGAACTGCAAGTTTTATTTTGCAGCCATATGAACAAAAACTAATAATGTAAACCAGGAAGACAAAATACTAAAACATGAAGCATTTTTTTTGGCATTCAATGGATACAAGATGCTTAAATGGAAGTTACCCATTCAGCCCAATAGATACACAAATCAAAGTATTCAGGCTCCATTATTGTATAAGTTGACCTGCAATATGTAGCTGAATAAACCACCCATGCATCTTTGTATTAAATTCGTATGGCAGCTGACAATTTGTGGAGTACAACTACTCTCGCTTTGAAGAGGAGGGTCATTTCTACAATGAAATTAAATGGAAAGGCATTTGTTTGGTCACCAGTGATTAGTTCTTTAATCTACCGATTAAATACAGATCAAGTCAACTGAGCAGCTCAAGCAAACAAACTCCTTTCTCTCCCAACTGGGAGATCTCATCCTTCATATGTAGTGTATGTAGCTATCACCACAAGTTATGAACTTAGCCAAAAATCAGCTATTATAAAAAATGGGGAAGTTGCATATTCAGAGATTCAAGGTACAGTCACATGAAGAGGTAATGGAATAACTTACTTTCAAGTTTTCTTTTATGACTCCAGAAATTATTCTTCTCATAACTTGCTATTTATGCTTTACAAGTTTGTAAAAGATGCACAGACATACAGACTCCCTCTTCAGGCTCTCTAGGAATCAGTTTGGACTATGCCTATTTAAATGTCTTCTATATTGTTCCTCACTGCCATATTCTTCTGAAATTACGTGTGGCATTTTGGCTGCTATATAAGACTGCTAATCTTTCTACTGCCTAAATCCATCTGTACTACAAGCTACTTTTTCATCAGTTACGGGTCTTCCTTGCTGTTTTTCCTTATTGCTTTTATGTGAGGACCAAGTACCTAGTATGGCGTTCACAAGTGAAGCTGCTATGGCTGATGTATTACTACTCTTTTTAAATAATAAACTATACTGTTTCTAACCATTCTTATCCCACAGTTTTGAATGGCTTCTCCAGAGTCCTGCAGAAACACCTTAATTTGTCCAGTAAACTACTTAACGCAGCTAGTAATTTTTGGTTTGCAGGACTGTATTAAATTTACCTAATAAAGCATCTCCCTAAAGCAAGTAACCCAGTTCCTCTAAGAATACAGACAGAAATGAGAGAGAACCTATACAAATGTTAGCACATTTAATACTTACAAGTTCTCTTGAAGCTTGCTGGAATCCTGCTTGGTTCCCAGCTGGCTCATCAAATTCTTTATTTGAGCAGCTGAAGATAAAGAGATCACAAGAGGAGTTAGTAAGACAAGTTCTAGTATATTTTATTCCTTCTTGGATATATTCTGCTAGCTTTCCCCACAGGATTTCTCTCAGTGTTTGACTTCACTTAAGCTGGTAAGACAACACTTACATTCTTCGCTTTAAATGCAAAGTGTATTTTAAACATCCCCATTTAGACATGATCTAGCCTAACAGACTAGCTTTCAGAAAAGAAAGTGACAATGAGGCATACATGCTCTGAAGACAAGTCTGTGGAGCTAAAAGCTTGTGCGCTCTTCTTCCTCAACCTTTTTAGACCAACTAACATAGCTGTTTGTCTACCAGCCTTGCTATTTCTGTATTTTAGGCTATCACTGCTGCAGAACAACTTTACTATGCTGTGTTGCCACTTTTACATATTCTAAAGTTACTTAAATTATTAGTGTTCCGTTAAAAAAAAAAAAAAAAAAAAAAAAGCACCAGGGGTTGCTATGAGTTAAAAAAGAAAAATGTGAATTTTTCTACTCATGATAGCCCAAACCTTTTGCAATACTGGCACAAACAATCTTTCAAGAACAGCAGATAGCAATGGTACACTTCATGGTTAGCTTGCATCAATTTGAAATCATGCTGTAGTGAGAAGAGATATTCTAGCCCTCTTTCTCCCTTATCTCCTATGTTCTTCCGCTATTTACCTTGTGTAGGCACTAATGATCATGCAACCACACAATGAATCACATCAAACCGTTAACCTACCTGAAAAGCAAATACCATCTTCTCTCCCCACTCACTCTACCCAATCCACTTTATTCTGCAGCTGCACAGTTTTTAGCATTACTAAAGATGCTGGGCACACCACTTATGACAGCAGTACAAAGTTTGATTAGCTCAAATCAACCTGAAATCATATGCTAACCCATCAAACATCGAGAGAAGCAAGACCAAGGAGGATCAACTTAGTATAGTTCTACAGGCAGCTGAACTGAGTTGAAATACCCCATGAGTTTAACAAGAGCTACTTCCAATTCAGTGATATCCTACTGGTGTAACTTCTACTTTCAGCCTGGAGGAAGCCGCTTCAGTTGATTAAATGTGTTGCTGAAGAAACATCACATTCCCACAACAGTCACTTCTTTTAAAGTGATGTCCAATGGCTTATCACAATGGCAGCTCAGCTAAGGCTGCAACATGATTTAATCAGTAATTGGGCAAGTATTCTAGCTTCTGCATCCGGTGAGAGTATTCTCACCGAGAATTCTAGACTTCTATTAGCTCATAGAGTGAGAAGTTGTTTAACAGGTCCTTATACGCTGAACTGAACACGGCTTCTCCCAAGCAAGACTGCACGTATTTCACAGCTCTGTCAGCCACAGGAAGGTCAAAAAAGTTCATAGTCAAGTTAAAATGACAAATGGCACAGACTATACTCTGTGTGCAGATATCAAGAATTTCGCAAACGGCATTTGTGCTGTAACATCTAGATACTCTGTGATGTACTCCTCTGCATTTGGGGAGGTTCTTGCACGAGTCCCATTTCCATGCCAGGCAATGCGCTTTCTGAGCCTGGCTCAGACCAGGACAACAGTTCGCTATGCTTAAGTTTATCTCAGCCAACAGCAACACACAGAGTCTACACAAAATGAGAGCAAAGTGTATGGGAGGCCAAAGAAAGGGGCTGGAGCTCCTTACCTTTATTCTTTGGATAGTGGGTATACATATCAACATAGAGAGCCCCCTCAGTCAACAGGTTTCAGTCTCCAAACCCTTTCAATTTTAGGCTGTAAAGCCTTCTGCATACTGACTATTTTATACTGAGATTACTTAAAACACTTCAATCTCTGCTCTAGATGCTTAGGCAATGTAACAGTCTTGCAAGCAACAGTTTTGCCAGCTCAGGTCACCAGTTTTCTGTACATTTTGTGTGAAATGCTAACTCTGTAGTTTCCCAGAGGGAAAAAAGGGGTGAGAAAGTCAGCTGCGTCCACTGTTTGCTGGCTGTTTTCTATATAGGGAAGGAAAGGAGAAATAAGGACAGGCTTAAGGCTTCAATATCTCTTCTCCTCCTAGGCTTGAATAGAAAGCTTTTATAAAACGTGTAATAAAATTAATTACTGTAACGTTAAGTCAGATGTTCTGTGTGTTCCCGCCCACCTTGATAAAAATTATAAGGCTATTTGTTTCATTTTAAATAGGCAGTGCAGTGAAATAGAATAGCTGCTGGTCATGAGATAGTGGAAGCTTGTCCTATGAGAAAGAGAAGCTGAACTACTTAGAAGGGGAGGCTAACAGAAGTCCCATGGAAGGGAAGAGGGTGTAAAGGGGGAAGGAAAAAAAAAAAAAAGGGAAAAAAAGCCCCAGACAACCCTTGTTATTTGGTGAACTTAGAAGCAATTCAACTAGCAGCCATGCCAAGAGAAAATGAACATGACTGAGCAAAAGAAAAGCAGTTTCAGCAATATTAATAGCTTTGTATAATTGAATTGCATAAGTCACCAACTTTTGGAGGAACAAACATATTCAACTGACCTTGCCCCTTAAAAAATTGCATGGGTACTTAGACAATTAATGCCTTTTTAGCAAAGGCTGTATCCTTAGGAAGGGGTTATATCAAAGACTTTTGGAAGCAACTCATTTAGTAAGTGGTATTTCAGCGATCAATACTAGGATTTCAATGATTAGCTTACAATACCAATAACTTTCTCTAACGACAACCATACGACCAAGAAACCATAACACCATTTACTTAATGGCAATCTGTTCAGCAGTAGAACGCTTCCCTGCAGGCCTCTACCACCACAGTTAAGAGGAAATGGGCAAGTTAACATCAGCCTTCAGAAATCTCTGCAACAGCAGCTTCCTTCCCCCAGATGTCCTGTGCAAGGCGGGGTGACGACCTCTGGCTCCCTGCTTCCACTTCAGCACCTCGCTGAAGGCAGCTGAAGGCGACCCAGAAGCCGGGGGTGACAGCGGGTTTCAGTTCCGCTGGGGAAGAGCGCGGCCTGGTCAAAGCGACACGAACAGGGCACCAAAAGCGGCAGGAGCACGTATTCCGCCCAGGCCAGCGGCAGCATGCAAGCTGTTAGTTACAGCCTACGGAGAAGGAAGCTCAGCTCCCGGCTGGCGAGCGTCCACGGCCACGGGGAAGCGCTGCTCCCACCCCCGGGAAGCCCCCGGTCCGCCCGGGACCGCCGTGGCGGAGGCTCTGCCAGCCCCGGGGGGCAGAGGGGGCGGCGGCTCCTGCGGGACCCCGATAAGAACTCCCCCCGCACCGCCGGCCAGGCGGCCGCCGCGCTCCTCACGGGGCGCCGCCGGGCCGGGCCGGGCCGGGCCGCCCCTTCCCCCCCGGGCCCGGGCGCACTCACTGTACTGCGCGATGCGCTGCACGTTGGCGCTGCATGTCTGGATGATGCCGCCGAAGTCCCGCGGCGGGGGCGGCGCCCCGGGGCGGTAGGGGTCCAGCGGCCCCTACGACATGGCCGGGGCGGGAGAGAGCGCTGCTCCGCCGGGCCCAGCTGACAGAACCCCGCCGGCCTCCGCGCATGCGCCGCCGCCGCCGCCGCTGCCCGGTGCTGCTGACGGAGCGCCTCCATATGCGCGAGGCGCGGCCGCCGGCGCCTGCGCGCTGGAGGGGCGGCAGGCCCGCGGGGTGCCATGGTAACGGGGCTCCTGCCCCGCCCCGCGCTCGGCGCGGGGCCTGGCCGGTCGCTGAGGGGGAGGCGCGGCTCGGGCGGCGGGGAGTCACCGCCGGGCGGCGCCGCCATCTGCCCGCTGTGA
>JAVKLA010000021.1:7945433-7957414 GCA_034782735.1 Sagittarius serpentarius | reverse complement strand
GTGAGGGGGAGTCGTGCCCCGGGCCGGGGCGCCGCCGGGGCCCGCGCTGCCGCGCCGGAGGAGCCGAGCCAAGGAGCTGGTCGTCTTTCTTAGAACCAGCCATTTCCTGATCCGCCTCATCCTGCGGCCAAATGGCAGGACCCACCCCGGGGAGGCGGGGGAAGGTGTCACGGCAGAGCCGGGGAACGCCGCGGCGGCTTGGGTCATAACCTGGGCTGGCGTGAGTGCAGCGCGAAACACGGCAGCTGAGGGTTCAGGCCTCGTCAGAGAAATCCTGCTGTAGCCCCTCTGAAAGGCAGTGAATGCTCTCGGCTTTCTAAAAGGCCTAGAATTTATAATTAGTCAATACAACAATGGGGGAATAATGGCCAAGCGTTTAGAAGGAAAGCATACATAACAATTTGCACTTAAACTTTATCCCTTATCTTTCCATAAAGCTGTCAAAGACAAATATGAGGTTCTTTCCATATAATACTACTTTAAATTGCATCTCCACGCATGCAGGTATACCGGCTTCTGGGGAAATGCCTTTTTCAAGACAGCAGAGCAATTTAATTTAAATAATCGGTTGCACAGTCTGTTTGGTCAGGTAACTAATCAAACCAGGGCTGTAAAATCGGGTTTTTTTTTTCGCTGTTTTAATTTCAGCTTAAAATACATAATGAACTAAATTGTAGGTGCATTTTTAACGCCACCACTGGAGGGAATCACATCAGAACCTAAAAAAATTATTATAGTCGACAAAGAAAAACAATTGCGCCAGTCCTGAAGATACTGAAGTGGTATTAATTCTGCTGGTATAAATAGCCCCATTACCTGAAAATGCACAGTCTTTGAAGAAGAAAATTGCTTCACTACTAACAATGCCTTTCAATAAATAAATTAACAAAGTTACTGTGAACATTTATTACATAGGCAAGTCCATATTTAAGGCTTCAGTCAAAGGCGAGATCCAATCGGTGACCAAAGAGCGGGAGTTCTCACTGGTTTGTGGCAGCAGGTGCTGATGGGGGAGGTGGACATGTCACCTTGCTGAAGCAATTGAGTTTTGATTTGGTCCAGTTCAGTATTTGATTTTGCATTTCAGTGTTTATTTGTTAGTGAAGCTTTGTGTCCATTTCTGTATGATAAGCACAATAAAAATGAGGTATTTTGATATAAAGAGGACAAATACTTCAATGTGTATTCACAGCAATTAAAAATAATCACATTAGCAATATCAGAATAAAAACTAGGAGGAAAACAATTAGAAATATAAAAAATAGAGAACCTTTTAAAATGTTGAAAACAATTTACATTTTAAAATGATTTAAAAATTCATAATATTTTTACACAGTTTCTCAACTTACCTCTTTTTGTTCAGCTAGTAATGCAATGCTAGCTTTCAAATCAAGAGTAAAGATACTTAAGTTAACATCCATTTCTGCTACCTACGGCAGAAGCTATAGTATTTTAAGGAAAGTACATCCAATCTTGAAATAAAAAATCTGAGGTCGTGCCCTGTAAGAAGTAAAGAAGTCAGTGTATGTGTGATTAAAAGTAAGAGTGTAAACATTTCTTTGAGAAATGCCTGGTACAGTAACAAATTTCTAATTACAGAAGTGTCCACAACAGGCCAAAATTATGGTAAATATAGAGCAGGGCTATGGATGAAACCTGTATGTGCAATAGATATTTTTTCAGCTTTAAGCACATGAGGAGTTTGTTGAAGTCGGTTTGACCACTGATCTACTTGAAACAGCATGTAGGCAAATACTTGCAGGTTCTGAACTGTTACAACGCTTGCTCACATTCAACAAATCTTTGGTGAGCACAAATACGGCTTGCTTATGACAAAGAAGGCAGGTGTTGGAGAGGGCACTGAAAGTAGCACAGACAATTCCCAGATTGACCCCATTTCTGACAGAAACTAATCTGAAATAGAATGTAGTAAATTCCAATCAACAGTACTACAAATTTTAGTGAAGCACCACTTTGTTCAAGAGTACTAACAAACTGGAACTTGCTTTTCAGTTTCAGAAGT
The DNA here is from genome assembly GCA_034782735.1 of Sagittarius serpentarius. Taxonomy (NCBI): domain Eukaryota; kingdom Metazoa; phylum Chordata; class Aves; order Accipitriformes; family Sagittariidae; genus Sagittarius; species Sagittarius serpentarius. The sequence goes on along the minus strand of JAVKLA010000021.1, from coordinate 7,955,391 downwards.
ATTCTAGGAGAAATAACCCTCATCCCTCTGAAATTATATTCCTACGAAAGGCTTCATAAAATAAGTAGAAGTAGAGCAAACATATGGTGGTGTTGGACTGCAGTAGCAAGTAGTTTGTACTGCAAGTGGTCTCTTACATACGCTAAATACGCAAACCATTGCCAGGAGATGAAAATACACTTTAAAGAAAAGAAGCAGCACTTTAAAAGGGTTTTCTTTGTCTCTTGTCAGAAGGTTGCTGTAAAAATCGAGATCCCTGTCTTGGCTGCATCGGATTCGTGGTTCCTGAAGATCTGTAATGATGCTGCAATTGTTTGGCTGCAGCTGAGATGTACAGTATGTTCTCCTGGATGAATTCTTCTGAAAGAGTGTCCATTTTAGTGTGGTGCTTTTGCTGTGATAAAATCCCACACTCCATCCCTTCCTTTGAAGAATAATGACACTCTCATCTGGGAGAATAAGAGATCTTTCTCTTTTGTTCTGTTTTGTCAGTGTCAGCTCTGGAGAGGTGACAGACAAACAGCCACTATCTTGAAGATGGATGTGCTTTATTTTGTAAATTTCTGGCCTAATAGTTTACACGATACTGTCTGGCTGAAAAACACCAGCATCTTCTCTAGGTGCTTTTGTGCCTTGGGAGTTGAGGGTTTTTTTTTTGAAAACTAATAAAAATGTTAATTCAAAAAGAAGTGAATCTCTGGGCCATGAGATTTCACTGCACACATTGACTGACCCATGGGGGAGGAAGGGAGTGCAGCTCAAGCCTCACGATGCCAGCTATTTCCCACTCTATATACATTCACCATCATCAGGCATAACTGTTTGCTTGCAAAATCAATGTGTTGCATATCTGGATCTCCCAGCTCCAATTCTGTCCATCCCTGTGGAAAAAGTAAAGCTTGGTTATAAGAAAAAGTTTACAGTGGTTTTAAGTTGGGGAATTTATTTGGTGTTTGAAGAACCAATTCTTCAAACACAGAATTGTCAATATCTTCTTTTGCACACTTCTTCAGTGAAGTAGGACCATCTATAGAGAAATGAAGCCTGTGGACCAAATGAGCAGTAGAAAGAAGAGGAATGATTCACAGACCACTGAGGTTAATCTCTCGGGTCTAAGGAAGCTTGTGGCATACACAACGCAGGGCCATGCACGTGTCCCCCACCAGTGCTTGCTGCTGCCCTTCGGGGGAATGCACCCACACTGCATTTCTTCCTATAGACTCGGCAGTGTGAATTCATCCTAGTTTCTAGATGTATCTAAAAAAATCTCCAGCCCTCCAAGGAAGGTTAGTCCTTTCTCAGTGGTACATTTCTCCTGGACTGAAGGAATAATCCTCCCCCAAGAAACTGCTATGGGGAGCAATAGTGGGTGGCAGAGGGAGGATATACATGCAAGGCTGGATTCACACACGGCTATCTATACTGTACTACCATAACAGAAGTCACCAGCTTGCATGGTGCTAGCATGAATTTAGGATCTTTCTTCTTCATAGGCTAAATCCAATCATGGAAGAAAACAACTAGCACATCGAGAGTGCCTATAATGCCTGTTAATGATAGTCTTCAAAGATCTGTCAAAGAACTTCACAAAGGTAAATCTAATTTGGAGTGATCCCTGGAGAGGGAAACAGGATGTGGAAAACATCGTGTTTGCTTCGTTGGATGCGCTACAGGCCTGTCAGTTGAAAGGAAGATTTGGAAGCACAGAGAGGGTAGAGGGAAGGAAAACTATAAAGAGAGCAGCACTGTGGGTCATCACAATCGAGGTGATGCCTGGAAGCCCAGAAAGCTGCGGTTCTGCCTGCTGTTTTTCGTTTCAACCACAGATGTGCATAGGCGCAAAGTGGAATTCCTAGTGAACACAGCAATGTTTGGCAGGCAAGAAGGTGATGACAGAGTTGCCTGTCAGGATCAGGTCTGCTCTGGAGGTACTTTTCACATAATTGCTACTTAGTGTTCCCCATCAGCAGTGGGAAGCAGCTCACTGCCACGTGCAAGTCCTCTCTGGCTGGCAATGAGCAGGTCATGGAGGCCTGATGTCTGGAGAGCCTGGAATCTGAGCAGTAAGGAAAAATGTGGTTGGGAAGGCCTGGAAACCTCTTTAGGCATCATGAACTCATTCCTGCTTGGGTATGTTACCTGTGTAACCTGTGTTACCTGTGTAAGCATGGCCTGTGTTTCTGCTGTGTTTTCAAATGACGTGCCATATCTGTACTGCTCTGAGTTGGAGGCTCTTCCTGACCATGCTGGAGGAAAAGACCAGTGCTGGAGCTCTGCAGGAGAGTTCCTTTCCAGGATCCCACGCTTTGATGACTGGGATGCAAAGGACAGGACACTGGTGATAACATATCTGACCATCTGGTCCACGTTGGCATAGAGGAGTGTCTATGTCAAGCCATGGCAGAGACCTGGCAGACTGCCTTCATTTTCTATAGTGCCCCAGAATTCTTGGAAAGTCTCTAGAAATAGAGCCTGGGAAGGAACTGACGTGTAGACTGTGAGGACAAAGCAGGGGATTGGATTCATCAGCAGAGCTGTCTTGCTGCCTGTGTACTAAACAGCATCCCGTGCTCTCAGCCAGGCCTCGCTCCCCGCCACCAAAACCCACGGTGTGGCTTGGCGAGACCTCCGTGTTCCCACCCTGCTTACAGCAGTAACCAGTCTCCACACCAGGCAGAAATGAAGATTGTTGGCTCTGATTTATTTCAGGAGAGGCTATGGGAGTGTTAATGAGGAAGGCAAAGCCTCCGAGGACCTGAGCCTCCGAGAGGGTGAGAACCTTTTGTCATGCTCCCACTCCTCTGGAGAAACTCCTTGCTCATTTGGGTGTTTATTTGCTATTTTATTTTCCAGTGAATAGGCAATATAATCAAAACAGCCTGTATGCTGGTGAGCTGGAGGGTGCTAAATGACCTAAATCATTTTAAAATAAGGCTATAGATGGTATTTGGCAATGGTAAACCAGGGACAAGACCCGGATATCCATAGCTGGCAAACAAAGAGCACCTGTGCGACAATGATGTGATACAGCTGAGCCAGCACAAGGCAAAACCTTTTCTTACAAATCACAATTCACTGTTAAAGTCAGTAAAGTTCCTGATACTAGAAAACATTGCACAAACTGGACAACAGCACTCAACTTCAGACAGGGAGGTGGGGGATGCTTGAAGACCCAGGGGAACATGTGGTCCTGGAGCAGTACAGCTGCATCTGCATACCACTAGTCCTAGGGCTGGGAAGCAGGTGGGACAGCAGGTTGGAAAAATTTGGTCAACCACAAGTTTCATACCACAAACAAGGTGATAACTGATGGAAATTCAAAACAATTCACATAACTGGCCTATGGAACTCACTGCTGTAGGAATTCACTGGGAGACACTCAGAAAAAGGATGGGATGACAGTGAGAGTAAAAGATAACCTGGAGAGGCTTTCAGCAATTTTCAAAGGGCCACTCTGCTGCACACATCAAAGTGCAGGCTCTCTAAAGATGTGTCTCATGACAAATTGTTTCTGCTTCTGGCTGGAGCAGCTGGTTGTGGCTGCTTATGCAGGCAGCACCGTGGATTTGGCAGACCTCAGACTAGCTGCAGTCTGACAGTTTCTGTGTATCTGCCCTGAGGATGTGGTCAGTAGGTATTGGTATTGCCAGGTGATGCAGGATTTTGGGCTACAGCCCACTTCTAGCACAAGGCCACAGAAGAGAAGGATGCTCCTGGGTACAGCAGCGTGGGTTATCATGCACTTCATACCTGTGTTACCTCAGCACAGGAACAATGATCACAAGGCTTTTACGAAATATGGACTCGGCATCGTTGAGCAGACAGGAACCTGGAATGGAGGGAGGTTAAATGATTTGTCTGAGACTGCACAGGAAGTCTGTGGCAGAGCTAGAAAGGAGACCTGTGCCACTTAAGTTCTGAGTTAGACTTAATAAAAGACCATCATTCTGTGACGATAGGTGCGTGAATCCAGTCCTGTGCTTCTGTAGTGGCTGGGCCATGCTGCTGCTCCCTGGCATGTCCAGCTCCCCTGGTTCCAGGGCAAGGAAAGCACCTGAAAGCTCTTGTAACTTCCTGGCCTGCTAAGCAGTTTAATGGGGGTGGCCCCAATGCATGAAGTGCTGGTGCAGGAGCAGAATCAATGGGCGGACCAGGATCAGCTCTGCTCCAATAAAGGAGGAGCGATGGGATGCAAGGAGCTCATGGGGCAGAAAAGGAGTTTTGCAGAAGGAGTTAAAGCAACAGAGACAGCTTTGGGGGAGATCCCCATAATGCTGATGTGCTTACAGGATGTTCTGCTTCCGCGAGGAGGAGGATTTCCATGGCCCTGGCTCCTCGCTCTGATATCTGAGGGTGCAAAATGTGAAGATGCTGCCGTCATTACACACAGCCCATGCATCCCTCCGTCTTTGGAGCAAACAGCATGGCTGCGGGAAGGAAGGGGCCAGCACCAGCTTCTGAAAAATGACCCCAGTGGCATGAAACCCAGGACCCCTCCCCCAGCACCCAGTTCCCACAGCGCTGTGGTGGGACTGGGCTGTGGTTCTCGCCCAGTGCCACCGGGTGGCAGCAGCGCCCCGTGGGAGTTCCTGGGTGGCCCTGGGTGCCAGGGGGCCGGGGACCCTTCCTGCCTTCGCTGGCTCTGTCAGAGTACCACGGCTGCTTAGCCGTGCCCGTGCCAGGGCCATGCTGTCACCATTGATGGCCCCTGAGGAACCAGCCCCCAGCACTTGAGTGTCCCTCCTCATCTGGGGACAGCCATGCTGGGATGGAGAGGAAGGGCTTCTTGCACCATGTCCCTACTCTCCTCTGCTTTACAGTGGCTACTACAAAGAGCAGAGTTCAAGGCCCTGGCGTGGAAGCGGACCCAACTGTCTGTAGGGCTTTGCCTCCCCTCCACCCTACAGATGGAAAAACCCTCTTGTCCCACTTCCAGCCCCTTTCCATTGGGCATCAAAATAACCCTGGGCTCCCAGGAATGAAGACTAAAGGGAAAGTCAGGGTGTGCTTTTCAGAAAGTATCAGGATTCTGGAAACTGTCTCTACTAGAGAAGTCTGAGAGCTACTTTGACTTAAACTGAGTCCTTAAAGAAGTTCCCTTGCAGTGCTGCTGGGCTGAGCTGCCCTGGGCTCAGAGCAGAAGCTGCAAGCTCCCTCCCTTCGCTCATAGCTCCGTTGTTGCCTGTGTCACACTGACACATAATTAACTTATCTGTTTTTCACCTGGTACACTATGTATTTTAGCCTATGGTCCAGCTTAGGTGAGTTGTGAAAGTGTAGTGAAGTCCTTTAATGAGAGGCCATGCCCTCACACCGTGGGCACTATTCCAGCATGCTCAAGCCCCTCATCGTTCTTCTGAGGTCCCACGTAACTCAGGTCAGCAGTGCAGGAATGAGGGAACTGATCGAACATCCTGCCTTAATGAGTCTGCCTTCTGCCTGGCGGCTGTGAAAAACAGCAGCAAACATTTCTGTGCAGGACATGAACCAGGGTCCCCTGCCTGCCTCCCTGCCGAGCCGCAGGCACTCGTGCCAGCTGCCGGGCCCTGGGTGCCTGAGCTTGCTGAGCTGGGTTTTGCATACTGAGAAGATAAGGAGGGCTTTTTTTTTTTCAGCTCTGAAAGCTGTTTATTCTTTACAGCATACTGACACCAGAACGGAAAGTGCCTTTTCCTGAAACTGGCTATTTATAAACAGCCTGCTGTGCTGAGCCTTCTCTTGCAAGGGGGCAGGGACTCTTGCAGCTTTTCTTTCGCAGCCTTGAATTCACCCAGAGATCCTTCAGAAAGGAGCGAATAGAGCAGACCTTGCTGACCATCTGCTGGGGGCACGCTACAGCACCGACAGCTTTTAATAACTCTTTGGAGTTGCCAAACTCCAGTGAGTATCTAATTCAGCCCTAAACACTTTGGCTGTGCAGTCAGTGCTGTCCACAGCCGTGGATTCTTACAAAGGCTTTGCAGGAGAAATTAGTCCTTTGTGGCAGTCGTGCCTTTAATGCATGAAACAGCTGTGCTTGACCAAAGGGGATGATCCTTGTGGTGTATGGGCAGAAATCGGCAGCAGTTTTAGCCATATCTTTCCAAGCTGCTGAACGGTGCAGTGTTCACAGCACGCACACACTTGAGGTGGGATTTGTCTGCTCCGAGATGTCTAAAACAGAGCCTCCAAGCCTTAGCTAGCTTTCCTTCCCTGCCAAAGGAGCAGAGTAGCCACCTTCAAATCTCATCTCCATGAGAGCCTTTCCTTGGATTTTACCTAGTTTAATTGTGTAGGGATGCTGGGCAACACTCTGCCTACCTCCCCCTGTCTCGCTCCAGCAGGCCAGCAGCTCTGTGGGCAGTGCTGAGCTCCTCTTCCTCCAGGGACACTAGGATCTTCTTTTGAACCCCACCAGAAGCTCTGAGGAAGGTAGGACTAGGTTGAATTATTAAAACTACTGCTCCTTCCATGACCTAGCCGTGCCCCTTTTGCAAACAAGGTTTGCTCTTGGCACTGCTCATAGTACAGCACCGCAGTATTACCCAGATTTTCAAACCTGTAGGGATGTGGTGCCTTTTGGTTGTGGCTCTTAGTAGCCTGGCATGGAAGACCATTGTGTATAGCAAAACAATACACAGAGGTTCGGCTGAGAATGAAAGAATGAAATAAAAACCTCTGTCCCCTGCTGATGTTTGTCTTGGTGCTGTTGGAGAAAGGAAGAGGTGTGCAGAGGGATCGGGTAAGGATGGGGCAGACCACGCAGCTCTCCAGCCATGCAGGGAGAGCCAGATTTCCCTGTGGCTCTGCACACCAAACACAGCTGACGTAGTGAGGATGGACGCGTGGCTCAGAGCCAACAGAGTGGGAGAAGACCAGCAAACTGTTGAATTGAGGTCTCTTCACCCCCTTGGTATTTCAGTGGTCATGAGCAGGTCATGGACTTTTGTATCACGCTGAACTTGCAGAATTCCCTGGAAATGTGAATTCAGGGATATTTCTGGCAAACCTGGAAAGGAAATAATCTTCCATCCGGAGGCTGCAGGATGTAGCACAGCCCTCTGCAGACTGAAAGGTCCCAATGCTTCTGAGCTGCACATACAACTGACAACAGGACTTGGCTGACTTGTAAAAACTTTTCTCAACTCACTATAATGCCCTGCAATCAACTGCCTTTTGTATTTACAGTTGAAACAGGAAAAGCAGGACTTGGTCCATACCTTGGTGTAGCAATTATGAAGCAACCTAACGGCAGACTGTAACCGGCATCTGAAAATCACAAGTGTTGTAATGTGCCATAAACAATGACATGCCCCAGAAGAGACCCTCAGCATTCAAATACTGCTGAGAGATGGGCCATACAGTAACCTACTGTGCTTTCTCAGCAACAGCATTTTATCAAAGCCTTGAGGTGCAGATTCCCCCCCTCTTTCCCCCTCCTTCAGGACAAAGGCCTGGGAGGGAATTGGGCTGGGATCAGATGCTTGCAAAAGCAGTCACTTGCAAAGCTTTTACTATGGGCTTAGTCCTTTGTCTCTGGAATATCACTTGGATTTGGCAAAGAGCTGCTTTCCCTAATCCCCATTCATGTAGGCACATGTGGAAGCTCCTGGGAATCCCTGCTGCACTAGGTGCTTGGATTCAGCAAAGTGGGACTACTCCCCGTGAGTACTCCACAGTGGCATCCTCGAGAGACCCCAGACTGCCTGCCTGGCTCTGGAGAGTTATGCACAGCCTCTCTGCATTGCTCTTGCCTGTGGTGTCCTTCCCCATGATCCAGAGACCTGAGAATACACAGAGCTGCTGACCCAAAAGAGAGATGAAACATCGAGTCAGCAAGCCAGCAGTTGGTGCTTTCAGAGCCTCATCCATGTGTCCATACGCTGAGCCCTCAGCTCGCTCCTCTGGATCCACAGGGACATGGAGATGAGCTGTGGCAGGTTACAGCTGAGATTTCCCCTGCCCCCACAGCATTGCTTCTCTGTGCAAAGACTGGTGGAGATGGTGCAGGAGGAGGGCATCCCACTTTGTCCCCAGTCCTGGGTGGCATGGGGGTACTTTCTGTGATGCATGAGATGTGTGTCAGCTCTTCCCCAGGCCACGTATGGACACTGCTGTTTACTGAGTATTGGTTCCTACCCGGGGAGCCCATGTTTTGCAAAGGGCCAAATCTGCCCTTTTGTGACTCCAGATTTCATTTGGTGCATTGCTAATAACAAGGAGGTGAATTGTTACCTATTCCTATTTCTCACAGTTTTCCTGGGACCAACCTGTTGCTTGGTTCTTTGCCCTGCTGCTGGTGTTGCAGGTTAAACCCAGCCACAGTGGCTTGCAGAGGCAGCCAGGAGGAGGAAAGGAGCAGGTTGCTTTTTGAATGCAGTGTATCTAAGCACTGAAGTGTGTTTGAGCACAGGGAATTCCTCACACTTGGCACCTCCATTGATGGCAGAGGTCAGGAAAAGGAGGAGAAAAGGACATTGTCAGGCTGCCGCTGGGTGTGTGTAACTGTGGCTGAAGGAGGATGCTCCTGGGTATGCCAGATATAACATCTGAGACTTTTGTCCACCTCTGGCTTTCTCCCTACTACCCAGTGCCATGGCAGCGCTGTGTACGTCACACCAGCCCTCACAGTCCAGTGCACTAGGCCGCTATGTCTTTTTGTTATAAACAAGCAAGAAGAGGGTCCAAAACCACCCTGGCCTGATTCTGCCATTTCCTGGAAAGCCCCAAGCTCTCCCTTCTAAAGATCTGGTTCTTGCGGAGGAAGCCAAGAAAGCTTCTAGCATCCTTCGCTACAGCCACAGATCTCTTATCCCACTGGTCTACCAATGCTTAGCACGTGTAGGATAGGGCTGGGACTGCCGCTCTTTTTCCCACAGCTGTCAACAAAGAAGGACATGAAAGCAGTTCTCTCATAAATCTCCCTAAGTTGGAAAAGAAGAGTCGTTTCACCCAAGCTGTCATTCCAGGGCCAGCAGGTATGTGATGTTTTTCATGCATATTTGGTGCTGGTGCCTGTTCACAAAGCTGCATTTTCTCCCAGGATCACAGCAGCCTGTTACCCAAGTGAAGGACTCCTGCTTCTTTAGGCATCTTCTGAAGTTGCCTGCCAGCAGTTTCACACTCAGACCTGGGATCAGGCTTTCTCTCAGAGTTGGATCATTTGTTGTATCATTTTGTTGAAGTCCACAGAAGGACCTGGGTTGTCCCTTGAGATGCAAAACAGCCTTCGTATGAAGGCAGGTGGCTTCTTTGTCAAAGCTGTGTGCACTTGCCAGGGCTCCATCCCTCCTCTGCCTTAATCAAAAGTGCCTGAATCACCAATTCCACCCCTCTAACCCAGGGTGCTGTATCTACTGTGCAAGCCAGCAGAGAGCACGATATACAGCCAGAGTTTTTTAAGGGATACCTAGTGCCTCGGCTGTAGTATGTCTGTAAAACAACTGTATTCTGAGCAGGTGACTGTCTCATGTGCTAGCGGAGTAATCTGGATTATTCTCGAATGCACATGTGCAAAACCAGTCAGTTTCTTTTTCTCCAAAGAAAGAAAGTGATATTTCATGATTTTATTGCAAGAAATTTTCCATTTTCCTTAGCAGAGAACTGGATCTGTTCATTCATTGATACTTTGCTCACTTGTTCATGTTGGTATGTTGCCCTCGTGGTATCATTTCTGCTATCTTATTGGGAAAGCCATGTAATTAAGAAATGAACTAGGAAATTTAGGATGGAAAATACTGTTTGAAATTGCTAATGTTTGGAAATTTGGTGTTGCAATGGATTTGCTCTATAAGTCTAGTAAAGACTGTCAGTTCCTTGTACATGGCAAATGTTACTTGAGATCAATATATAAGCCTCTCTGTCATGGATTACACAAAACAAGTGATGCACAATGCAATTGCTCACCACTTGCCAATCGATGCCTGAGCAGCGCTCCTCCCCCGGCCAACTCCCCCCAGTTTATATACTGGGCATGATC
>JAVKLA010000021.1:7856026-7943354 GCA_034782735.1 Sagittarius serpentarius | reverse complement strand
AAGTCTTTCATTATATTCTCCCTCTCCTGTTCAATCAAGGAGGGGGAGTGAGAGAGCGGCTTTGGTGGGTACCTGGCATCCAGCCAGAGTGAACCCACCACAGAGCAATAAAAGCACCTGGTACATGGGATGCCCTGCTTGGTCCCCTCGGGGAGAGGCTCCAATCCCACACCAAGCCAAAGAGATTCTGTCCCATTGTGGCAGCTGTGAGGCTTTGTCATCTGTTTGCTTTTGGCTTCTTTTCTCCAAACTGGTCTTTTTCCTTGACAGTGCAGGGAGGCAATGCTGTTGTCAGGGAGCCTGTGCTAACAGGCAATAATCAAGGTTCTCAGTGCTGTCCAAACACAGTGTGTGATGGAGTTGGAGGTGGTGGGGTAATGCTTTCCTTGGGAGGCACCAGCCCCACAGCTGATACCTGCCTCTGCCTCTGTCTGTTGCCACGTACCCTAGGAGGAGAGCTGGGACATGAGGAGGGACTTACCTGTAAGACAGGACTAATTTGTCTGCTAATGTGCAGACATTCCATTAAACCCTACCATAGATGCAGTGCCGTTGTTTTGTGTGAGGGGTGTCCTTAGCACCCAGCTTGTCTTTTGAGGCAAGTGCTGTGATTTGGTTTGGGAACTGCACAGGATGACATCAGGCACAGCCACAGTTTAATTTTTACAAGACATCAGTATTTGACTAGGAGCATTTACAGTGTGGCTAGAGGAGAGAACCACATCTGAGACAGTTTTCTTGTACCCAAGAACAGGAAAGTTATTTGACTGAATGTTTCTTAGTAACAGTGTTTCGGAGTTTGAGGATGAGATAAACTGTAAAATCCCCTTTCCTCCTTCCTTACCCCTCCGGTAGTCCAGAGGACTCACAAGCAAAGTCAAGATGTCTCTCAAGAGCAAACTGTATTCTCATCCTGGCTGTCTTCAGAAGGAACAAACGGCATCCAGGAATGTGCTGCAGAGAAGCAGAACAAAGTTTATTCCTGCTACTTTACGATCAAGAGAACTCAAACGGGTTTTTCTAAAGGCTTGAGGGGAGAGGGATGCAGAAACCGTGAGCTCCCAAGATAAAGAGGCCTGGCAGCATAGAGAAGAGGAGCAGATGGGACTCCTCACTCCAAACTTCGGAGGCAAATGCAAAACCAGTGATACAGCGTTTAAAAGAATGATGAAGAAACAGAGCCCTAAAACTAAAATGAAATCCAGCCTTGAGCTCAGGAGAGTGTCACCCTGAATGTCACAGGTGTGATTGCTTGTCCCTTGAATACATGTCATACGATGGAAGCCATCCAGGATCTCACAGGGGGAGCACTGTCTCCTGAGGCCAATGTGGCCAGGGTGGAGGGGCGCAGGGAGGAAGGTTCATTGATGGGAGGCTCAGGGAGGAAACAGTATTGTACCACCTCATGAGCAGCAAAGAGGGAGGAATGTCTGACGGCAGGATGGCGTCAGCCTGTGCAAGTTGGCAGCTGTAGTGCGGATGGGAGAATGACTCTTTTGAGGATGCCCCGGGAGGTGTCTGAGCTGGTGGAAGAACCAAGGGATGATGCTGGGGAACATGGATATTTTTAGGAACACGGGTATTTGGGCAACAATTGCCCTTGTATTTTAGATGCATCTACCATCTCCTAGGCCAAGAGTGCTCATAGGAGAGAACCCTGCCCCAGCACATGAAAAGGTGGCTACAAGTACAGTATTATTCCTTGGGAGAGATATCTGAAGTCCCTGCATACAGATCTCTGAAAATATTAGGTCAGTGCCTGTGCCAGCCAGCAACCAATGGGAAAGGGAGACATTAGGAAAGAAATGAGAGCAGTGCAGCACTGAAACAAGGGTCTGGAGAAATCCCATCCTCTGAAGTTTTCAGAATTTGACTGGATAAGGCCCTGAGCAGCCTGCCCTACCTTTGAATGCAGTCCTGCTTGGAGCAGGAGATTGGACTGAGTGACCTCCAAAGGCCCCTTCCAGTCTAAAACTTTCTGTGGTTCTGTGATGAATGTTTGAAATATAGAACCACCAGACCTAATTATAGCATTGGAGAAATCCATGACACATCTATGGCTTAAACCAGTGTTGTTCCCCATCCCATAAAACTAGAGACAGGACAGAAAAAGGCGATCACAACGATCTGCAACACAAAGTGATTCTTGAATGGGGAGAGACTCAGGAGGGAACATCACAGGAGCTATAAAATCATTACTGGTGTGGAGAAGGTGACCAAGATGATTGGGAATTAGGGGACACCCAACAAAATGAGTGGGTGGCAGGTTTAAAATGAAGAGGAGCTTATAGAGCTTAAGCTTCTTATGAAGAGTTTGATTACATCTTCGTTACGCCCTTGTGGATTTCATTGACACAAGATATTGCTGAAGTAAAATGTACTTATGAATTAAAAAGTGATTGCAAATATAGGGTGGGTATGTCCATAGCAGGGTATTTAACATGGTAAAAATATAACCTGTGGCTCAGAACTCCTTGGACTACTACTTTCTGAAAGTTGTGAAGGAGCATCGTGAGAAGGACCACGTGCAATCATTTGATTTCTCTAATTTCCACCCTGACTACCCAATCCCAGAGAGCAGGCAGGGCTAGATGGGCTTTTGGCTTGACGTTCCCTGGCAGTTCTCACTTGATGTTCTCAGTCCCTTTGGCTGCAAATGGGACTGTGTCTCTTTTTGGCAGTGTTGTTCTGGCTCATGCCCAAATTACCAGTTATGGCCAGTGAGAGTGGGTACACATGCAGACAGGTAACCCCCAGGCTTGGTCAGAGCACAGGCTCCCGGGGTGCACAGCACTGCCTCAACCTGTGGCTGACAGCAGTGCCTAGAGCAGAGGGGATGCTGACACTCTTGCTGTGGTCCTTCCCAGGTTCACTCTCCAGCACTGATCTGTGGCTCAAAGACTTCCTGAATCAAAGGCTTCCTGATTCAGAAACAAGATCTTTTTATCAGGGTGGATTTTTTTCCCCCACATCTTTTATCTATCTGCTCTTCAAAGCCATGTGTCTCAGCACCTACCACATTCTGCGGCATAAGAGGTGTCCTGAGTCAAGCCAAAAGATCTGACAGTTTCATATCCCACCTCCAAACACTGTCCTCAGCAGACGCCTTCAGCAGAGCACAAGCACAAGGCAAGCATGCATGACACTGCATGCTTGGCCAGTTTCCAGCCCTTAACTCTGTTGCTCTTGCAACCTCCTAAGCCAGACAGAATTTTTATGTGCTTACAGACCCTTCATGGATTTCTCTTCCAGGAACTTGTCTGGCCATCCCTCAAACCCCCTCAGCAACCTCACATATCCACATCATCTTTTGGAGGAGAGTCCCACAGCTCAACCATTCATTGTAGAAAAACCCACCTCCTTTAATTTGCTTTGAACCTGCAACTTGCCAGTCTCCTTTGACGCCTTATTGCTTGCATGGGAAGAAGACTGAACAACCGCATCCCTTCTCAGATACTTTCTGAAGAGTTGCGGTTAGTGGGGCCTCAGACAGAGGCTGCCCTTCTTTGAACCTTTTCAATTTCCACCCCATCCTCTCTGAGCCAGGAAGGTGGTAGGATGAGGACAGCACACAGTGTGCAAGTTAGAAGTGAACCATGCAGACATACAGTGGCATACAGCGATGGCCTCTGCTGTGTTCTCCGGTCTGCTCTTAGGAGTTCGTAACAGTCAACCGGCTTTTTGGTCACACAGAAGAGTTCATGTACCACCCCCATACTGTCAGAAAGACCTTCACTGTTTGAGCTACATGTTGCGTGCAGACATACCTCTATTCACTCGGGTTTGAACCTGGCCCCTGCCACCTAAATTTGCAGACATCAACAGATATCTCCCATCACACCTGGGGAAAATAATTCCCTAGTCACCTTCCCCTTTCACTTTATTTTATAAACCTCTGTTACCCAGCCTTCTTCCTGACTGAGAAGTCCCAGTCTATTTTGTGGCTTCTTTGAGAAACATTACTCTGCCTCAGTTGTTTCCTCTTTCTCTACAGTTTCTCTAGTTTTACGTTATCATTTTTCTGATGAACAGACCAGAATTTTGGACAATTTGCTAGCACGGGCAGTGCACAGGATGCAGCTGAATTGTGTATTGATACTGCAGGGCATTCACTGATTCCACTTTCTATTCCTCTCCTAAAGATTTCTAGCCTTCCCTTTGCATGTCTGGCTCCTCCTGAACAGCAAGCTGAGATTTTTCATAGCAACATTCATTGTAATGCTAAGATCTTTTCTGAGTGGCTGTAGCTAGTTTAGAGCCCAGCACTGTGTGTGAAGTCAAGAAAGATCAACCCTACATACATCATATTTAACAGTCGTTGCTCATCTGACTGCCTAGTCACTCACTATTAGCAGATCCTTCACCAGCTCTCTGCACTGGACTTTCATCTTTACTACTTTGAATCACCGAGTGCTATCAGCAAACTTCATCGCCTTGAAAGCACATGTGGTCAAAGACAGGGATGTAGAGAAATGCCTTGTCTTTCTGTACTTTCACACTCACATGCTCCCAGGGGCTGCCTCAAGACCTGGTCTTCACAAAAATAGCTGCAAAATCTATTTGGAGTATAACTGAGGCTCCAGCCTAGGTGAGGGTACAGGGTGGTTCTGTCCCAGCCATCCCATCTGGACTAGGCAGTGGGTTGGAGAACCTTCCTTCTTCCCCAACACAGAAAACAGACTCCCACTATCTCAGAGGAGAGGCGCTTCCCGGCAGTTGTCTGTGAACACAAACCCTCCACGTGAGCAGTTCACTTACTCCTCAAAGCTCCCACACTGATTGGCACTGTCACTCAGCAACCATTTGCAGTGCTCTGCGGTGCCTGTCAGCCCCTACAGATACCAGTGCTTTGGAGCATCACCCTGCTGCCCTCCTGCCTGTTGCTGGATAAAGAGGTCAGTGTCAGCTAGACGGGAAAAGCAGAGCTCAACCCTGTTACATTTTTGGTGATCTTGATGACTTTGAGAAACTTGTCTGCAGACCCAGGCAGCTGGGTCACCCCATTGTGCCACCTGGCACCTCTGCTCCCTGCAGGGTGCCAGCCACCCCGCCAGGGGACCTGGACAGGAAGGCTGCACTGTACAGCTGAGTGGAGAGGGAGAACTAGAGCGGTCCAAGCTGCAGCTTGTACTCCTGCAGCTGGTCCTGTGCGCCTAATGCAAGGCATACTAAGCAGGCAGCACAGAGGGCTGGTCCAAACTGCACCTAAACCAAAGAGGCATTGTAAAGAAGGTGATCACTGGACTCATCCAGTCTAACCCAGCCAGAAACAATAGGCCCGTAGCAGAAATCGTAAGTGGTTTTGGCCTGAGTTATCTAGGAAATCATAGAGGCTGACCACAGTTAGCAGTATATTTTGGGGAAATAAAGAGGTAACACACCCAAAGAGTTCGTTCCTGCTCTGAAGTTTGCGTTTGTATGAAAGCTGACATTGGAATAATCTCAACTAAGCCTGCTAGGACAGAGTCCCAAGAAAATCATGACTGGGACCCCCCAGTCACTCCACATCTCTGGTAATACCAGCTCACCTGCTCTGACTTAAATCAACAACCCCTTTCCCAGTGCACTGAATGGCTCTCCAAGACCTACAGACATGTTCCTCTGTCCAGTCTGCATCAAATGCCAAGTGCTTTTTACAGAGACACGTGTTCCTGTTCCTGGGAAACCTCTGTAGAAATTACTAAAGTTGACAATCCTTCATCTGTGGGCTGGACATAGCTCCCCACTTGTAGCTGGGACACTGTAGGCCACAATGGTGTGCCCCCACAGCCACAGACAGCCTAGAACATGCCTGTTTATTTTGGGGTTGAGCTACTTTTACTCTTGAGAATAAATCCAGTTGCCACCTCCTCGTTGCTTACCTACAACCTGCTGAACAAGCCATCTGCTGTTCTGCAGATGCACAGAGAAAGCAAAGCTCTTCCAGGTCTCAAACAGCCCATCACCATAGAGCTGACACCCCAAGCAGGGCTCTCCTACCTGCAACACAAGCCCTGCCATTTACTTTTTGACCAGCTCTCCAGGTTACACAGGCATAACCACCAAAAGGACAGGACTTTAACAATTGCTCTGCTCTTGAGTTGTACAAGGAACAAGGCCAGGGGACACGTGACTGGCAATCCAAAGCGTGGTCAAAGTGATCCAGCCACTCCAATACCAGCATCCACAGCCCCATTGCTACAGGGCAGGGCAGGAAAGGGACACATGGGAATACTCCTGAACTCTGCAAAAGGACTGGCTGGCAGCCCTTTAAAAAGAAAAGCCTAAGCTCTGGAAGAGTAGGAGATCAAAGGCTGTCTTGATTTTTAGAGCCTTTGTGGTGTAGAAAACTGCAGCAGAGAGCTCCTAGCAGAGCTGCAACCCAGCTGTCAGAGCTGCACTTGGCCTGAAAGAAGCGTAAGGAGTCGCCACCCACTTGTCTGAGCACCTTGGGTCAGCTAGCAGCAGGGCTGCAAGCAACAGCAGCCACTCTGCAACAGGGCAGCACCATCCACATTAGGAAATTACCCTCAGTACAGAAAAGGAGCATCTCATCCTCCCAGCCACTGGATTCGACTTATTCCAACCATCAAACTAGAAACACAATCCTTACAACTTTGGTGTCAGGTGGGGGACACTAGTGACTGGATCCACAGCCTACTGACGGGAGCAAACAAAACACTTCTCCCCAGTGCTCGACACCGCATGGCGCCTGGGCCTGAGACAAGCACTGAACAAATGCACACTGGAGATATTTCAGCTTTTATTTGCAAGTTCATCTGTACATTCTCACTTGGTTGTGGAGTGACAGCTGCCAGGAGCCGTCAGCAGCAGGGGGCAGCAGCAACTAGTAGTTAACAGGAGCTTTCCTGGAAACAAGGGCCTGGAAACAAGAGACAGCAGAGGAAACAAAACCCCACCAGCTTTTACATTTAACCTTTTCTGAGTAAGGGAATTAGAAATCGAGTCATCTTTATCACATTCAGAAAGGTGTTGGATTTACAGTCCTATGCATTCAGCATAAAGATCTCAGGTTGAAGTGACTATCTGCAGAGCAGCTTGAAAACTATCCTAGGCTTTCTTTTTCTGAAGCCAACATCTTAAAGCTGCAGTACTCTCCATGCATCCTTCCCAGCAGTCCCAAAGCCAAATAACAAAAGAATCCCTTGCAAATAAATAATCACAGGAAAATAAATAAGATTAGATCTGGAATATACAGTTACATGGTCTTTATTTGGTTTCAGAGGTGGAAAAAAGTGGAGCTAGACTGCAGCTTTAAGCCTTACGCCTGAATCAACCTCAAACGCTTTGTAAATTTTACAGTTGATTAGCTGTGTAAGTCGGAGATCTGAAGTTCCACAGAGATGAACATTTAGGCACATACGCACACCCTTCCCCAAGGCATACTTTATTTTGCTCAGCCAGTTAGAAAAAAGCCTGCTGGAGGGGAAGTGCCCCCCTTCTGAGCTGAACAGACAAGACTGAAGACCTATTTACTGTCATAGTAAAAAGTCCCAACAAATATCTAACCCCACCCATGTTTGCAAGGGGAAACCGGTTCAAGTCATGCACCGGGGAGACAATCCTCTCTCAGGGAATCCTTTAACTTCGCTGGCACCACAGAATCCTTGAGCAAATCCAGCTACCAGCAGTGTTGCCAGCTGCCCATCGCTTCCTGCGCTCAAAGCCTAGTTGTGGAAAGTCGTAAGTCCATTATTTCTACTTAAGCCAGAAATCCTGTTAATGCCATTTAGAGGCAGCTCTACAGCAAGAGCTCTTGATCTGCTCTCTGTTTGGGGTACACACCCCCTCCCCAGAAACTCCCACACAGAAAAACCACACAGAAGAGAAAAGCAATCCATTGCAAGCCAGTGTCCCATGATTGTCTCTTTGGGGAGGTCAGGAATCCAGGAGAGGGCAAGGCAGGGGAAGGGAGGAGGATGGCAGGTGGAGAAGGAAGTTAGAAACAAAGTCGAAACCACCAAGACACAAGGAGGAGCTCAAAGCCCCTCAACAGCTGATGGCACTGGGTTGCTGTTTGCTAACAAAGTCTGAAATGAAGTCGAACTCGTTCTGTCCCAAGAACAGCTCTGGCAGCTCCTGAATCCGGTCCAACCCCAGTTCCAGGACAAGGGATGTCAAGACCTCCTCATCTATGAGATCAGTGTCCATAACGTTCAAGGTCAGCGCTGATGAGGGCATGTGCTGCATGCCTGGGTGCTGGCTTGGCCCCACTCTGTACTGCTGGGCACCAGCTCCCATGGGCCCGTTGCTCATACCCAGTGGGTGACCCTGGTACTGGGTGTTGAGTTTTTGAAGGTGCATGCTAGCCATTAGCTGCTGGGTGCCCACTGGCCCCATGTACTGCTGCTGCTGACTTGGGCCATTGAACATCATCGCATTCGGCATCTGGTGGTGGCCCATCTGTCCGCTGAGGTTGGGTCTCGGCCTCATGGCACCATCCATGCCAGCCCCTCCGTAGGGCATCATCTGACTGGCGGCAGGCAGTGTCCTCAGCACATGCTGCCCGTGCTGCGGGGGTCCCTGCAGCCCACTCACCCCCATGCGGTAGCTCTGCAACCCGGTGCCGCCGTGGCTCATGGACATCATCATGTGCTCAGCCATGGCTCCAGGCCCCTGCAAGGCGACACACGGCTCAGGGCAAGGCTCCCGGGGACAGCACCGCTCCTCGCTCCCGTCCGAGCCGGCTCCGACCGAGGATCCCGGAGAACCCCCCACCTTCGCCCGCGAAGAAGGCGCCGCGCTGCACCCTCCCCGGGAGTCGAGCTGCTGTCTGTCCGCCCGCCCGCCCACCGCTGGCGGACAAAGCTCAGCGCGGCGCGCACCGCGGCACCCCTGCGCACCGCCCCGCCGCCGCCCCAGGGAGCCCGGCTCTGCCCGCGCGGGTACGCACCGATCCGGGGCTCCGGCGGGCAGCAGATCCGCGCACCAGCACGGCCGCGCGGACTGTACTCGGCTCGGTCCGCCGTCTGCGGGGCGCCGCGCTCCCGGCAGTTATAGGGACGCGGGCAGGGGCGGGCCGCCCGGCCCGGCCCCCCGCCGCCCATTGGAGCGCGGCCCGGTGCTGCCCGGCCCTGCCGGTGCTGCCCGGCCCCCGACGGGGCGGGCGGGCGGCACAATGGCCCGGCCGCTTCCCCGGCTGGCTCGCTCGCTCCCGCCACGGCACTGCACGGCTGCTGGTGGGCCTGTCCAAGCCGTGCTCGCAGCACGCCCCCCGGTCGCGACACCCCTCGTTGTCACGACACAGCCCAGCTTGAGGGGGACTGGCTGCCTCCAGCAGTAGGGCACTGATGTTGGCAAATCCCCACTGTCAGGGCTTTGGGATCGAGCACTCCCGCCTTGGATCCGATGTGCAAGACACCTTGGGCAGGCTGGGGAGGAAAGGAATGGATGGCATCCAGGGCCCCCAGCCCAGTGCCCCCAGTTTCCCGCCGATACCCTGCTGGGGCGAGGAGCCCTGTAATGCACAACTCTGTTCCTGAACAGGATGCCACGGTCCAGCCATGCTGCCTGGTGTTACCATCCCCACAGATGGTGCATGCGCGGTCCTGTTTTTCCATGTCAGCATCAAGAAGGGCAAGGGGCGAGGAGGTGGTTGGCAAGGGATAGTGTCCCCAGCGTGCTGGGCTGGGGATCCCTCAGTATGGTATGGGCACCACAGTTCCTCCAGGGATACTCAGCTGCAGAAAACTTAGGTCATCCCTGTTCAATACCCCACTTACATGCCTTGAGGTAAGGATTGGGCCTGGGGCGACTAGAGAAGCTCAGGCAGGTCATTTCTGCTCCCAGCCCATGCATGCTTGGAATGGTGATGTGTTCACGTAAAGCACTAATTTTGAACTGTATTTGCTTGCATTGTATTCACTTGCATTGTATTCACTCTGCTTCCTGATCAGGGACCCTGTCTGCCGCTGATACTGCAAATGGCATAAGATCAGCTCTCTGGAGTCACCCCTCCAGTGCCTTCCTCTCCCCCAGTATCACTCTGACCAAGCCTTTCTACCTGATCAAACAGCTGGCTGGGGCACAGGTACCTGCAGTGGAGGTTGTGCTGAGTTTCCTGTTCAGTCTGAAGGATGTGTGCACAGACCTTTGTCAAGTGCTTCCAGGGCCGCTGCACACTGCCCCCCACCAGCATGCGCCCTGGTGCAGCAGGGTGCTGACTGTCATGAGAAGGGTCCTTGCTTGATGGCAGTTCTGGTTGCAGGGTCAGCAATGGGATGCTACCACGGAGCGAGACCTTACCAGCCAAGGTGACTGAGGTTAGTTACTTAGTGGCATCAGCTAGGTGGTTGGTTACTCTGCCAGCAGCGTCCTCCCAGCAAAGCTGCACCGACATTTTGAACAGAGCTGGCAGCAAGGTGAATGTTACAAGCAGAGATTTGCTGGTATAAGTCTGTCTGCAGCAGTGTCTTTCAACTCCGAGTTGAGTTTTGGCTCACGGGGTCCCAGTGCAACCCACATGCTCACCCACTGAGCCATGCTAGCCAAACTATTTTACCATGGGCCTAGACTACAGCAGCAGTGGTGCCCTCTATAGGATGTGGTGCTTTCCAGGAGCATATGAAAGCACAGTGGTGATTTTTCCCCTTTATTTTTTTGTTTTGAAGGAACACAGAGACTTCTTCTTTAAAGATACTAGTGTTGCATGGCTACCCACTTGGAAGGCAGGTGATAGCAAAGTTAAACTTTCTTCCCCAGCTTCATTCTGTCTTTCTTTGTGGGCTCTCCTGCGCAGCCTTTAACTACAGTGTTACAGTTCATGGCTCCAGTAATAACAGACAGATCTTTTCTGGAGACTTGGAGCAGGTTTCTTCATGGAATTTTATGTGTTCTGCGTATTCATTCTGCTCTCAGACCCTGTTGAGCAGAAGGAAGTGCTAACAAAGAGTTTCAAATGTTCCCGAAGAAGTTGTTTGTTGCCAACTCTGTTACTTAAGAAATGAGGTGTAAGTATATACTACCATGAAGAGACTGAAGTTAGGCAGCACTGGCATCTTGGGTGAGTGCCTAACCACACCGTACTGACCTGAAGGGTTACTTATATGGAATATCTCTATATCAAAACACCTTAAACCAGCAGCTCAGAGCAGATAATGCCCAGAAGCCATCAGCTTCCAGATGTGAGCAGCCAGGAATGGAAAACGTCTTCTCTTAATCTGGACAGAGCACAGGACTATTAACCTCCAGGACATTCTGGGAGTCACTTTTATTTGTGCCACTTTCTGCCTTGTTAAGTGGCTGGGATGGGTTTCAGGTGTTGTTGGTGAGCCTCTAACTGATGAATCAGTCGGTTAATTGTTTAATGTAATTATGTAATGATTGTTTTTTAACTCTAGAGATTTTGACAAATGCATTTTTTAGTGCTAATAAACACATGCTCACATATATATACCTGCCTGCCTGAGAGTTCACATGCAGATGCACACCCAGGTGAGGAACAAATACAAGGGGAGTGTCTGCCCTCGTCTTTGCAGATGCATCCAGCCGTAAAAACCTCACTGGGAGGAGTGGAGTGGTGTGTAGTGCAGCGCAAGTCCTGGTCAGGGGCAGGAATTCTTGGGCAGGAATAATAGGTGGGAAGGGGCTCTCCACAGCCATTTGCATTACAGAAGACCCCAAGGGTGGTAAATGGCCCATCATTTTGGAAACAAATTGGCAGATGAGAGAGCACACTTGCTGAACCCAAGTGTGAAAGTCTGCTCTGTGTCTATACTGACTTATGTCCCTTCTCCTTTGGGAAGGGTAAGCCAGATCAGCAACTTACCCAGTTTGAAAATAATTTGACCAGAAATGGAGCTATGTTGGCTGGGATCAGCTCTCTGATCTAGCTTGTTACGTTATCCCCTAGCTGTTCCACCAGCATAACCTGGGGTGCTCTGAGAGGAACCAGTGCCTAAAGAAAAGGAAGGGTATGGGGGGATGGGAGGCATTGCAGTGGTGAGAGGTGTCCACAGATCCACAGCCTCCATGTTTGCCATGTTCTGTGCCATCTTCCTGTGCTCTGTCCCTTGAGGACTTCCTGTTCTTGACCGAGTAATATTTTATTTTACAGGGACCAGCATAGATTTGCCGGCTGCATTTCACGCTGCCCAGCCAATGGCTGGGGAGCAGAGCTGGGAAAGGGCTGACTAGTCCTGGTAGCATCTCTCTCACTGGTCTTTTTGGCCCAGAACAAGCAGTGGTTCCTTGTCATGCTGAGGTCTCAAGTATTAAGGTCGCAAACCACTGCAGCTGTATTTACAAGGCACTGTGTATGAGTCAGTCTAACCCCAGGTTTGCAGTCTCTCCTCCACCTTCCTATGCACTGCCATCTGTCATCAGCCCATGGACAGACTGGCCTTTCTGGCAAAGCAGATAAACTGCCTGTGTATCAGATCCAGCCCTGGGGCTGTCAGCTGGTCAGCCCTGACTTAAGTCACCACCTAAGCCACCTCCAGGAGCGTGTCATTCATGGCTTCCTGACATGGGACTTCCCCAGTCTGGCCATACTGGTGTCATCAGCCCTGCGTTATCGAGGGTGGATTACCCAGGCTGGGAATTTATCAAATTGTTGCTCCAGTGGCACCAGTTTGGTTCTGCATGACTGGGCATCTGGAAGCACCGCCTGTGTGTTTGTGTCCCACGTCAAGTCATCCCTGTGGGTGGGCATCAGTTTAGGGATCTGGTCACCAGCACATTTTAGACCTTTTCTTTTCCCTCTTAGGAGGGTGCTTGCACACCTAGTCTGTGTTACCTATGATTTTCTTTATGTAAGATATTTCCTCCTCCTGTTTGATCCCTGATCATCATACATCCACTGCACAGCACCAGTGGTATTACTCTGGTAAAATCATGTCCCCAAAGCCCCCCAGGGATGAGAGGTGGCACGGGCAAGCACTTTTTGTAAGCAGAGAGAGATGTGAACACTTCCATCTCGCCATGTTTTGCATGTGTCAGAACTGGTTCTTGCTAGTTCCAATTGCTGATCTATGGTCCAAGATCTCCCTTTTGCAAAAGTCTGAGAGCCTCAGTTTTGGGGGGAGGGGGGAAAAGAACATTTTTATAAAGAGCTTTGTAGGATGTAATATGTACTGATGAATGGAGAGTGGGTAGAGGATTTTTTGAGGAATTTCCTCTGACCAAGTGATTCTCACTATGCATTTCAGTTTACAACCCACCCACTGCTGTGGGGTGTGACTTACCTTTGCATGGAGATTGCAGAACAATGTGAGTAGCAATGTGAGCGATGTATTTGGGTGTAGATGGAAGGATGTGAGGAACCCCGTGATTCAAAGACTCCTGGATGCCCAGTGCTTGGCCCTACAGAGCTCCTGCAAGTTTCAAAGCAATTGAGGTGTGCAGATAGAAGCTGAAGCACTTTGAAATATCACCTGTTAAGGGAGAAGCTTGGCTTTGAGGGAAAAATGTCCAGAAGCAGCCCCTTTGCAGTCCCCCGCTCACTGAAGAACAAATACAGGAGAGCAGAAATGTGCAGTGGGAGGCTGGAAAGCTGCAGACGTGTGACCGAAACTGAGATCTATCAGGTACGACTGTCTGACATTGCTGCATCTGGGTCTGGCCGTAGGCACATGCAGGGCAGCAGTGTGCACAAATCACTTCCACATCAGCTTAAACTCCTTGGAGCTCTTGGCTGTATCACAGAGGATTCCTGAAGTATTGTTTTTTTCCAGAAGATGCCAAGTATGAGGCGACCTGCTCCTCTTGCATGCTGTTGGCTTGCAGTAGCTCCCTTGGGCCCAGCAGTTGGTTGACTGTGGCATTGGGAAGATCTTGGGTTGGACGAGCCCAGATCTGAATCACTACAGCATGTGTTTTGTTCCATGAAGGGTGGAAAATGACAAGGGCACACAGCGTACAGGAGAATCAGCTATTAAATATCAAGGGAGTTATAACATGTGGCAGCAACTAGCTCCCACCTGCCTTTTTCTCCATAAACCTCCTGTCCTCACTTCATCCACCCTTCATCATGCAGAGGTGGCACCTACATTTTGGGTACTTGGAAAAGGAAGGGCAGAAGGGGCCCCTGAAGAAGATGGCAGTGGGGATGGGTTGCAGCTGCTACAGCAGCTCACCGACCCATAGCCAGCTCCTCACTGGTGGTACAGGCTCCTGGAGAGAAAGAGCAGCCATTAACCAGGCACAGGGTGGCTAAACAAATCTGCTGGACTCGAAGTGGCCCAGAGCCCACATTGCCCACCCCGCAGTGTCAGGTTTTTCCAGCCACTTTTCCCTTTCTGTTGGAAGGGTT
The DNA here is from genome assembly GCA_034782735.1 of Sagittarius serpentarius. Classification (NCBI taxonomy): domain Eukaryota; kingdom Metazoa; phylum Chordata; class Aves; order Accipitriformes; family Sagittariidae; genus Sagittarius; species Sagittarius serpentarius. The sequence continues at coordinate 7,929,103 of JAVKLA010000021.1, read as the reverse complement.
ACCACGGTCTGATTCCTTCAAGGCCCGTCTGCAGGTACACGTCCACTGCCTCTCCCTGCACCGCCACGGAGTTGAAAGCTTTTCTACCTAATGTGTGACTATGTTGGGACATCCAATTTAACCAAATATTCACTATCAGCTGCTGGAGTTCTCTATACTGTATCTTGAAAAGATCCTAGTGAATCTCTGCTGCACATGTAAAGTTTTCCTATCGGATTCGTTTACTGGCAATCAGGACATGAGAAAGGCGTGCAATGCACTGTCATTTTTTGTTTGTTTAAGGATGATCACAGTGGTTTGCAAACCTCTGCTCTGAAGCTGAGAAGTCCAGCAGAGGCCATGGTGCTATAAACGCTGAACCAGGAGCAAATTCCAATGGAGTTTCTCCAGTTTGGCTTTAAATAAGTATGTCAACAAGCCAAGATTTAGAAGTTAAATTAAATATTAAGCTTCTCAACATAGAGTGTAACTGTGTCTTAGAGGAGTCTCTGACAAAGAGGACTGGAGGGATACTGGCCAACAGCAAATTAATTCAGGCACCTGTTACCAAACCTATTTCTTGTCTTCCGTGGGGTCTGATGTGGACAACTGAGGGGACAAGCACCATTCCCTTTGCAGGACATGGGGAATCTGTGGTGCCATCAGGGCCATGGGTCCCAGCATAGCCCAGCAAGGAGGCATGGTGGATCTGAGTTCCCCCAGGGCTTTGCAGCAGGACATATCATATTCTCCTGGAGAGGTGCCCCAGGCACTACCTGCTTGGTGATGGGTCTGTGGAGTTGTCACCCTACACGTGGTCTACAGGGGAGGACTTTGCCTGGCACAGCCATGGCACTGTGCCTTCCTTCTGTAGTGTAGATGCGTTAGTACACGTGGGGCAGGAACAAGCTTGTGCCGCGGTGGACCTCCCTTGGGCAAATGCCTCCTAGATAGACATACAGGAGAGATGAGGCGAGTGTGGGTTTCACTGAGAGCAGCCATGGGTGTCCAGCAGAAAAGATTTCTTCATTAAGATGAAAAAAAACCAGACAAAGAATATGGAGGAAAAGCGAAGAGCCCCAGGGGGGCACAGTGCGGCTCCTCTCCAGGGCACAGGGCACTAACGGTACCTCCCTGTCTGGTGGCTGGACAGCCGCGCTGCAGCAACGTAAGGATGCACTGAAGAGCAACTCATAATTCCCTTTCCCCACTTTCTGCATGGTAAAAGGGTCCTCCAGGAAAGCTGAATCCAGATGCTGCATTATCCTGTGATTCCTCATCTGCATTTAGATGGAAACACTTCTTAAAAGGCAGGAGGTGTTAGGCAGAGACTAGCAGTGCAAATGGCCCAGGGGAGGAGGGCGAAGGGCGGATTGTTCCGTGATAGCCCCGCTGGGTGCAGGGACTGTTAATACTGAGAGTAAAAGGGACTGGTCTGCAGCTGGTGCCCAGCTCCAGGGAAACTGGGTTCTCCATCAACCCTGCCGGGATTTGGGAGCAAAGGTGCCAAAGAAGGGAAGGCTGTGCCGCTCTCAGCTCTGTGGGAGCCTGCCAAGCGCGCAGGTGGCTCGCGTGCAAGCTCCCTGCACGGGTACTCTGGGACGCATGGTTTCCTGCATGCACTGACAGTGCTGTGGGACCATATACCCTTCAGCAGCGTCTCACCTGCCAGGGCCACTAAACGGTGCAAAGGTGATTAAGACCAGAGCAGGGCATGGAGGGGTTTGGTACTTCTTCCAAAGCAGCAGATGCAGCCAGGCCAGCAGCTGACCTCAGCACTGGCATGCTCCAACCACTGAGCTGGCTTGCCCAGCTTGTAAACAACTTGTTATTTTTTTTCCTCTGGGCTAATCTTGCTCTGTGGGGGCAGATAACATCACTGGAATTTTTCCAGTGTCCTTTGCAAGCGCCTCCTGCTTTGGACTTTGGCTGAGACGCACACGAATGAGACATGGGCTTCCTCAATTGCTTTCTCGTTTCGTTTCCTTTGGGCCTGCCACACACCCCTTGTGCTGGCTGCTTCCTGATCCGCTCCCTGCTCCTGCTCCGCTCCCTGCTCCACGCCAGCGCCTTGTTCTCAGTCTCAGGGAAGGTGGCCGGGAGGCGAGCCCGGCACAGTCACGTGCCTCCCTGGATGTCCTTGTGGGGTTGGGGCCAGGCTGCTGGCAGGCAGCAGGAGGGGGCGGTGGGGTCTGGCCTCTTCTCGCCGATGTGTGCAGAGCCAGTGTGGGACTTGGCAAGGTCCTGTTCAGCATCATGGCTCTTTGCCCTGCAACTTCCCTTGCTCTGCTGCACTTGGGCCAATGCAGCCGTTTTGGGTTTAGCCCTGTACCATGGCAGGCACAGGCTGCACTTTAGCCTCTAAGGGCCAAAAGGCTTCTAGTCCTGAGGCAGAGCCAACCCCAGTACAGCTGGTGTGGTACCTGACCCCCAGCTGCCTGTCCCCACTCTGCCCAGAGAACCCCACTTATCACCCCCCGAGTCCTCAGGGACCTCCCCTGTGGGGTCTGAGAACAGAAAATCAGCCCTGCTTTGGAGAGAGCTGGCAGCCTGAGCACTACCCAGCCATGGACGCGGAGCCTGAATCTGGCCCAAATGGCTCCGGGTGCTGCTCCAAGCATGGCAGGAGCAGGTAGCCTGCCAGACTGGTTTGCTGGCACAGCCTCTGACGTGGTATGGAGCCACGCATGTCACCAGCTCCTGCCTCAGCTGCACGTGTCACAGCTCACCTCCTACCCGTGCTGTCACCTCTTCCCAGCACAGCCCCATGGCTCGCCACGGCCAAGGAAACCAAGGCACTGACCCTGTTCTGCTGGCCACAGGCTGGGCCACCAGCCTGCACAGGCCTCACCAGTGGTCCATTGGTGTTTCACATTTCTATCCTTCTCTTCCACCTTGGAGTTTTCCAGGTTTCCATATGGTGTCTATGGTCCATGGACTATGAGCCAGCACACTGAGCCAGCTGTAGTGTCAAAGGGATGGTCCACGTGCAATATCATGGGGGTCTGTTCTTGCATGGTCCCTTCAATCCCATGACTGTCCTGCCCAGGTACCTCAGCATGTCCTTTTCCCTGCTAAAGACCAGCCAAGGCGTAATCCCCTCTCACCCGAGCAGCCCGTAGGTCTGCTTCAGATTAAGAAGCTGCTTTGCCCGAGGCCTGGCTTGCATTGCTGCCTGGGCATATATTTCTCCCCGTGTGGCCTCTCTGGATGTCTTGGTCACTGTAATTGCCCTCAGGCTGGATTTGAAGCACAGATGGACAGAGCAGTGCTGTGGTTTCTCTGGCAAGGAGCCTATTGAACCAGGCATCATAGGTCAAGGCTACCTCTTCTTGGTAGCCTCTTCCCCATGCAATGCCCTGTCCCTCTGCCAGTTCCTCCCAGGATCTGGCACATGGCGGTGGGATCCGTGGATATGGACAGCAGTGAGGCTTTCCCACCTGAATGACTGCTTCTGCAAGGCACAGTGTCCTCTGGGGCATGGAGTCAGAGAGGTTTTAAGTTATTTCTTATCTCTTGGCGCCTGCATTGCTGCTGTCTTGAGGCAGATTAGCCGGTGGCGGTTTCTCTGGTCTGCTGAAGTTGCCTCATGCAACTGTCTTGCATTTGGAGGTGTGGGCTAGTCAGGGCTGTGGTGGTGAGTCTTCGGGGGGGTGGAATAGTGTGGTGTTTCTTGCATTATCATCAGAAATAGCTGTTGCTGTTTATCTGCCTTCTCTTTCCTTCATGTTATGCAACCTCCTTTTCAAATGGCAGTGGTTGTTTTCCCTGCGTCGATGTAGCAACGATGCTCTTCCTGGTATTTCCAGACCTTCATGGCTATGACAGTGTTTCTCCAACCTCACTCCTGACCCTCTCACTCCCCTGACTGCTTTAGGATGCCCAAGTGCTTTTCCACTTTCTAACCAGTCCAAGTGTTGAGCAGGGAATACGGTGAAGTTGCGGGAAGATGCAAGCTCATGGGTGGGCTGGGTGCCCAGCAGCTCTGGTTCGCATGGCTAGGGGAGGAATGGGGCGGGTGACTCAGGGCAACTGAAAGTTTTGTCCTGGCAGAGCTGCCGGGGATCCAGGTCACTGGGACCTGTTTGTCAGGTTCCTATTTTTGTTATTCATCAGCTCAGTATTCCTGAAAACAAATCGCCTTGTTGTCACCTGATTGGCGTCACACGGTGTGGGAGCGTGGAGGGTCTCCTGCATGGAGGGCCCGTTTGTGTGGCTGGATGTCAGCTCTGCCGTGACCAGACCTTGGCTCTGCCATGACCATGGGCAGTTGTGCCGGTCCTGTGGCTGCTCGTCTCCGTCCGTGCCGCTGGGAACAGCCCCCGGTACTGCCTGGGGACCACCAGCCTCCCCCAAAACCGGAGCAGAACACCACGGCCTTGGCTGTCAGAGGGGACTTTCAGTCTCTGCAACGTGTGACTGCAGCTTTGTGCATGGAGGGCTGTGCATGGCGGCTGTGGGCTGAGCTTGCAGCAGGCGGGGGTCTTTGCTGGGCTTTGGCGAAAAGCCCCTGGGCTTTGTCCTCCAGCTGGCCCCCACCTGCATGAGGGGTGAGCTCTGCTGGACCCTGGCTCAGGCCGTGGGCTGATGATGGTCTCTGAGTTGTCACTGGGTTGGGGTAGGATGGGACAGAGCTGTGCAGGTGAGCCACTGCTGTGTGAGAGGGATGAGAAAGGGCTGGTTATATAGAGAAGGGAAAGAGCTGACAACAGGCTGCTACAAGGGCCCTTGACACAGCCTGAACCACCTCGTGAGGCTGTAGACACTTCTGGGGAGAAGATACTTGGGGTGGACATTGCTGTTTCCTTGCTCTACACAACTTCTTTCTGGAGCTGGACAGGACATTTCTACTCAGGCCAAGTTTCAGCAGAAAAACCTGCTAGGTGAGCTGGGGATTTCACCAATATGTGGTTTTTGCTTAATGGAAAAACTTCTAAATGAAAATATTTGGTTTATTTTGAGGAAACAATGAAACAATTTTTCTTGCATCATCCATTCTCCTTTTTATCATGGTAAAAGCTTACAGGGAGCAGTACCTCCTTCTGATCTCAGAAATAAAGAAGAAAACATCTGTCAATATTTGTGGTGAAAAAAACATAGCTGTGCATATCTCACCAAGCAGCCATCCTGCTGCTACCTGCCTGGATTTTAGTCATCTTGTCGTGTCACCACTGCTGGCCTGGTGCGGTGGGCACATGCCAGATGCCTGGAGGTCGGCCAAAGCAGTGGGGCTTGTGGCCAGAGGAAGCCCAGTTCTCATGTGGACATGTTTTCTTTTTACATGAAGAAAATAGTCTGGATGCTTAAGTGAGTTATCATTCATTGAGATTAACCTGAAAATGTGCTACCCAAAAATGCGCGTTCCTGCTCAGTATCCACTGAAATCCATGGGAGCTATTGGCATATGTGATGTTAGGAAAACAGCTCGTGTTGCTGCTGCCATTGTCAGGATTAAAACGCAATTGCCCTTTTTGGGAACACTGATTGCTGAAGGCATCTGTTGTGTAAGGGACAAGCTGGTGAAAGCAGTGGAGTGCCAGGCGGGGAGAGAAACCGTCCTCCTGTTTGCCAAGGGCCACACTGTGTGCTTTTGAAAGGCGTTTTCAGTTCCTTGCTCTGCATTGTGTTCCTCCTGTCCGGGCTCCAGAGAAGGTGGTGTTGGGATGGTTGGTGGTAGTGGGCACGGGGTGGGGTACAGGAGAGGTGGGAGCAGCTGGTGGTCAGCCGACAGCCGGGCAAGGAGAGCCCTGGCTTGATGTGGGATGCAGAACTTGGAATCATGGGATGGAGTTAAGACGAAAATGAATAGCCAGACTTTGTGGCAAATCTCCTGCCTGGGAGACCAATTTGGCCACAGGCCAGCACCCTGCTGGGGAGCCGTGGGTGCCCCTTCACCCAGGGGGTAAAGCAATGCTCAAGGATATGTTTGGTGGGGGGTGAACCTGCAGCGGGGCCTGGAGGACCGGAGGCATCCCTCCTTCCCCTCCCTTCTCCACTTGCCCTGCCCCGTCTCTCTCTGCTGCGGAGTCTACAGACAGGGTTGTGCATGACCTGTGCAGGGTTGTCTCAAGGGATGGTCCTGTGTATCTTAATGGAGAAGTGGCTGTGGCCAGACTCTGAGGTTCTCCTGTCACTGAGGTCTCTCTGATGCTGTCCGGTGGACACATGAGACGGTGTCAGTCACATGCTGGCACCTCTCAAAGATCTCATTTCCTGACACCAAGGCCCAAGTGCCACCGGTTCTGGCCTCGACAAGGTCTGAGTTGGGCTCTGCATTTGACAGCCTGAAATGGGTTTAGGGAAAAGTTGAGGGTCTGAAATGAGAAAATCCATCTCAGAAAATGACAGCCCCTGGCAGACACCAGTGCAAGGCTGGCTGACACCTCTGCATGGAGTTACAGACCTCTCGCCTTGCACAGAAATGGAGGTCTTGGGTGAGACTTGGGCTGCCACAACTCTACCTGTGTCCCTGTATAGGGGACCGTGGCTTGATCGTGCTGCACTTTCTAGCAGCACTGTGAAGGCATTCCTGTCTCTTGGGGTGTAGTAGCTGTGTTAGTGTTGTCCTGAGAAAGCAACTCATGGGGTTGTGCTCCACGACTGCATTTTTGCAGGCGGATGAATTGCCTTCTCACTGGGATAGTTATCTGCTGTTTAAGGGACTTCCAGCAGCACACAGAGGGGTCCATCAAGTGCTGGAGCTGGTACTAGATAAGCAAGGAGGAAGGGAGTTGGGATGGGAAGCAAGATCTCCTTCTTGCTATGGATATGTGGCATTAATTTGGCCCACTGTATCTCATGAAATGCACCCTCAACCTTGGAGAGCAATTTGGACCAACTCTCAAGCCCCACCCTAGTTGCACAGCTGTCAACTGCCAGCTGTGCTTCAGCCACAAAAGTCCCAATGCAAAGGTCCAAAGGGCCCTGCCCTCGGACCTCAGGAGCTAAGTTCCCCCAGCACTGAGCAAAGAGGAGCACCAGGCTGGTGGGACCAGGATGAGAAGAAACAAGCAGGAGCAACATTGCATCCAGGGCAGTGCAAGCCCGGCGGTCTCTGGGACCTCCTCTGGGCACTTTCAGCTGAGGGTTGTCAGGTAAAAGGATGCTGGGTTTGGACTCCAGAGGTCTGGCAAGATCCAGCACAGATGTGGGGCCTCCACGGTAGCCCACGAGGGCAGAGAGCTGCTGTTGATCTCCCCACATGAAAAGCTGATCCAAGTTGCACAGATTTCCCCAGCGTTCCCAGTTAAGATCTTTCTTTCCCAAAGTTGTACGAGCAATGCAGGTTCTTTCTCAAGGTGTAGGGAGCAGGTGACACTCTTAGCATGCAGACTTTGCAGGCACTCCTGGAATGATCACCATTCACCATAGGCAGCATGAAAGATGCATGTGTTTCATGGTTTCATCTAAATCTCGGTGTGCATTTCATAGTCTCCATTTTATGGCCACTGGGGAATGCTTTTAAGCTTTTGACTGGTGACCCAGTGTCACTGCTCAGGAATGTGGCAGGTGTTGCCTGTGTTTTGGACTGGTCCGTGCAGCATTTGGGCCCCTGAGATCTGGGTGGGTAGGAGGCCATGGCAGGACAGCTGGGCCAGGTGATGCTGGGGGCCGGGGAGGGCAATGCAGGTGAGGGAGTCCATGCACAGATAGCCTTTCTGGTAGCTGAATGCACTTGCTGCTCTCTCAGGGCTGGGCTGGCAAGAAGCACCCACTCAGCTGCTCTCCCCAGGGCAGTTGCCTCAAGACGCTCTACCTGGGATGTAGTAAAGTCGGTGGCTGCACCCTGGAGGGCTCTGGCCAGAGCACTGTGTTAGAGCAAAGTTGCTCCAAACCCTTCAGATCAAGGCCTGACCCACTGCAAAGGTCTACACTGCTCACGGCGGCCGCCCACGCTCACTGTGACAGTAGGACTGGAAGCATAGGTCTCACAGGTGGGCTCTGCAGTGGTAGCCTGTTGCAAGCTCTTAAGTCACTCAGCTCAGCAAACCTTGCTATGGCATCACTGCCTTGTCCTTCCCCTCTGTGGGTTCCTCTCCTTGTGCCAGAAGGTCCTCTGTCCTCATTGGGTCTGTGCTGCAGGGCATGAACATCTCTTGGACCTGAAGGGTCCCATCTCTCTCAGCCTCTCCTCACACAAAAGATGCTCCATCTCTTCATTTTTGTGGCCCTGCACTGATTTTGCTCCAGTAAGTCCATATCTTTCTTGTATTGCAGTTTGCGCAGCAGGTTCTGGGCCCTCCTTCTCTGAGATCTTGAGATCTCGAGCTTCCGAGCACTTTCTCTTCTTGTGGGGGATGCCCTGGTGTGTTCTGCTGCTGATGTCCCACTGTTACATTTGTAATCTGTATTATGCAGCTGGATCCAGCATGGGCGCCCATGGCCTTATGCTCCGACCACCGTGATACCCAAGGTCTGCCTGCACTGAGGCACACAGGTGCCCCGTGTGCTGTCCATCCGCCTGCCCCTCCTTGCTGCATCCGTCTGCTCTGGCTGGGGTCTGCGCTGCCCAAGAGGTGTGGGGCACGTCAGTGTTTGGTGTGGACGTGGGCTACGCCTGGGAAGAGGAACATGAGGTGTGCCTGGGGCAATGGGGTACCCCCAAGGCCAAGACAAAGCATGCCATTAGGCAGGAATGTCCAGTGGAGACCTGAACTGCTGCAACGGTGGTGTTTTGTCTGTGCAATGTGTTAGCAACAAATTACACATGGAAATGGGGGAAGGGAAGAGAGGTGGCCCTCCCCCACTGGCTACTTTTGTGGGGTTAAATGTATGAGCAAGTTTTGAAGCTAGTGACAGCAAGGAGCAGGAAGAGGAGATGTGAGAGTTTATAAATATCTGACTCTCAAGGGGCAAAGCAATGAGATACTAGTTTCCAAGAACAGGCTCCTGGAGTGTGACACCCTCTTCCCTCTCTCGCGTGGTTGTGCTCCAGATAACAGAAACCACTGCTGATTTCCTGAACTCACTATCTTTGTCATAAAAAACCCAAACAGCAGCAGTTTATAAATAAGGCTTAGAAAAAAGAGCTGCTATTCTGAGAAGCAATGAAACCAGCAGCTTTCCCAGCTCAACACTTAAGTTCTGGTTCACAACAAACTCAGGCCACCCCAGAAAGAAACCTGAAACCTTTCACGAAGACGAAAGGAAAGTGGGACTGGGCGGCAAAGGAGGCAGGGGAAGTGCCCTGCAGAGAGACAGGGTTCTGGGTGCCAGGGGCTGCCTGCCTTCCCCGCTTCTGCTGTGCTTACCTCTTCCTCCCAAGCGTCACCAGAGAACCTACCTGCATCCTGGCAGAAGCCCACAGACACAGCTACCCGCTGTGTCCAGCTGCTCCAGAAAACACACTGCCTCTTACTTGCTCTGCTTTTGCAACCTGTGACATTGCAGGGCTCTAGGCTATATACTAGTATCAATGGATAATACTCCACCCGGTACCATGTTGTGGCCAGATGCTGAGGAAAACATCAGCAAGACAGCAGGAGCTGAAATGAATGCAGGGATGTCTGCTAAATGTTTTCTTACAGTTCACCATGCTCCTGGCCACAGGGTCAACCCCGTATTGGGACTTCTGGGTACTGCTGGGTACTTCCCTGAGATGGGGTATGAACCTGTGTCTAACAGGGGTAGCTGAGCCAGTGCTGCAGTGCTGAAACCCCACAAATGTGCGTGGTGAAGTTTGGCTAAATGTGGTCCTGGCACAGCAGAGCAGATCTAACAGGTGGTTGCGAATGGGGAAGTCCAAGGGGAGGGTTTTCCTGAAGCCCCAGCACTTCAGGAAAGATGTGGAGCAACTGGAGAGTGTGTGGAGATAAGCAATCACCAGCAGAACCCTGGTAGCTGGAGGTGCTGGATGGTTTATACTGGAGGAAGGACAACAGGGGCAGGCAGAACAGTCTTCAAATACACAGAGGACTGCTGTGAAGGTGAAGGACAGATCTTTCTGTCATGTTCATGGTGCCCAGCAGCTGACCAAGGGGCTTCAGGTGTGGGAAGGAGGATTCATATTAGACCCAACGAAGATCTTCCTGCCTGGAGACAGCTCTTCATCTTGCAAGAACTTTAAAACAGGACAATGCGAGGATAGCTAAGCCACCTGGGGCTGGAGGGCAGACCTGTCTTTACTCAAGGTCCCTTCTAGTCCCGAGGTGATGCCAAGTCCAGTCTGTGAACTTCTGTGATCCAGGAAGACTGTAGGATCTCTTGGGTCAGGGTCTGCTGATTTTCCAGCGTGGAGCATCTGCCCTTTGCTACTTGTGTCAAAGTTTTACAGTTCAGGCCAAGAGACGACCAAACACCAAGCTGCCTGCCGCTGCATGGAGTGCTAGGCATTCTGAAGCAGCTTCCTCCAGGGCAGAAAAAATGACTTTGCAGATAGCAGTGTGGCCCAAGACTTGTCATTATTTGGCTTTTGAGAAGGCCATGTATCTTGGTGGTTCTTGCTGTCAGGGCTTCACACTGCTGCACCTTGATAGGAGTTGTCTGGCTTATGGACTTACCCAGAGCCAGAGCTTTGGGTTTCCACAGGGCAAGACCTTGGGTGTAGAGGCTTTTGCTGAAAGCACGGTCAGACCCAGGCAGGCCAAGACACAGTTTTATGCTAGAGGCTTCCAAGCTCAGAATGTAATAGGGAAGCAGAGCCTTCTATGCTGGAATGCAGTTGCACCCCCATCCCACCCTCCCACCCCCCAAGCCTAGCAGAGTCCCACCTCGCAGCAAAACAGCTCCTTCTCTTGGTGCAAGAACAGATGATTTCCGAAATGTTGCCGGCTCTGGCTATGCAATCTTTGGGCTTTTGCAAGCTGCAGTATTGACAGAACAAGCAGTTAAACAAATACTATCTTCTGCTGTAACGTTTGTTATTGTAGGCCACAAACCACAGGCAGCTTGGCCTGACTCCAGGAGAGAGACCTGCGTAAATACTCCCATATTAGCAGTTATCTTCAAGATGCAGCCTCAGCTTGGGTCTTTCCCAGAGAGGATGGAGAGAGAATGGTTTACAGGCAAAGGCAGATCATCTCAGCGCACTGCCAGCAGAAGCTGAGGCCATGGAAACCTGCTCCCTGGGCTCCAGGGCTTCATCTTCTGCAGCTCCCAAACCCAAGCAAGAATTTTCAGACAACACATATGCATGCACATATGCACGCACATACGCACATATTCATGGAGAGAGGGGCAGCAGGCTAACGGAGGGTGTATGGTGTATTTGTTGGCAGCCCCTGTGGGCTCAGCTTTGAGGAATGACTAACAAAATGGCAAAATCCACACCAGTTTTTAGTTCTGTCACATCAAAAACCTTTCCCATGTTCCCTGCTGGGATATTGGAACCATCAGCTCATTGCAGCCAAGACAATGGGTTCTGCTAATCCAAAAAAGGTCCTAAATATGGAGCTCTAGCGCAGATTTCATATATATTTCATATATTGTGCCTATAAAGTAAAATGCTATCTATCTGGTGTAGTCCTTCTTGGTTACCTTGTTGATGCCCCTGACACTACAGATGAGATGGGATGGGATGAGCGGAGAGAGTGCAGATGGACTTATTCATCTGCTACCTTCTTTCTCAGAAGCAGGACAAGGTGCCGAACCCTCAGGGCTTCCTGCGGTCGTGCTTTCAGAGGCACACGTGCAACCCTGGATGCTCCCCTGGAGATGAATGGCCACTCTTTGTGAATGACCATTCATAATGACTGAGGAGGAAGTCCTCAGCCAGAGCAGATAACTGAGGGTGGCTCAGATTCTGGAGTGCTTGGTCCTTGCAGAAGGTTGGCCAGTTCTCCCGTATCTCTGGCTGCTGAAGGTGTGTAATGATTGAGCATGCGAGTCCTTATCACAGTTGAGTGGCCCTGTGGACTAAGGCACCAATGTCAGGAGTTGCACAGCTGCATATTTTAGGATGAGATGCCCCAGTGCTGAGCATTTACCTAGACCCTCCCAAGGATCCATCATTTTGCAACATGGGAAGAGAAACCGTGTCTTGCCTTGCAGGGATACAGCAGTGATAGAAGTATTGGTGGTTGTATGAAGATCCAGCAGCTGGTGCAGAGGAGGGTGCAGGTCTCCGTGCAAGCTGCTGCCTGCATTGCCTTTGTGGTGCAGGGCTGAGCACTGTCATTGTGTCACACTTCCCCACCGCTCTCCACGGGAAGTGTGTTATGAAAGAGTTGAGCCGTTATAGTCACCTTCATTTGGCTGGCACTCAGGCTGCATCGGCTTTTTGTTCCTGATTCCTTTCCTACTTAAGAAAACAACTGAGTTTTGGTTTTTTTTCTCTCTCATATCTGGTAATCCTGTGAATGTGTTTCCTTTCCAGCCACATGGCCTGTAGCCAGCTCTGTGCTTCAGTGCAGTTGAAAACTGCATGTTAACAAGGTTGAAGACTGTAGCCCTCCAGAAATGAAACTTCTTGGACCCATCCTGGTGGGCTTTGAGCGTGGTCCGATTTCACATGAGCATGGGAGGCTGTTGGGGTGCACGCCTGAACCAGTAGCACTGCTATAGGTCTGACAATCTCAGAAGCAGTGCTGTAATGATCTGACATCCAAAATCAGCTCTGTGGCCTCTCCAAAATGTCTGTGGGAGGATAGTGAGCAGTGCACCTAGTCCTGCTGTGGCCATGCCTCTCGTGAGCAGGCAGGCTGTGTTCACTGTCTGCTTGCAGTGCCCGGAGCCAGCTGTGCTGCCCAACTGCCAGTGCCTGGAAATACTGATGGAGAAACATTGGATGAATGTTAATCCCTCAAAGCAAAGCTTGGCTGGCCTCTGCAGGGTGCATATGTGCCACCTTGGTATTTGGGAGCAAGTGGTGTCAGTGGAGCTGTGGAAGTTGGGACAAGTGAGCAAATTATCTTAAAACAGCACAATCATGACAGCTGCATGCAGAGAATATTACTAAATGCCAGGTCTCAGTCAATCCTGCTGATTTCTTGGGTATTATTCCTGCCCTGGGAGAGGAAGATAGAGTTTTCTTCAGTTATCCCTTCTGTTCCACAGCAAGCACTGTTTGAAAGCCCTGCAGAACAGATAGTAACCTTAAAGTAAGCATTTCCCCCATTGTACCTTCATCATAGGCTTTAGACATAATTTCTGGAAAGTAAACTCAAGCTTTGGTCTCTGCACAGCTGCACAGTGATGCTGTTGCTGTCTCTCCTCCTCAGGACGAAGCTGGTGGAGCTCTCTCTGCAAGCTCTCCTTAAGCTGTGCTGCTGCAGAGCTGGGACACAGGAGGAATAAGCAAAGAGCATTTCTCTGGTGGACTAAGTTTTCACACACCGTGTGTTTGCTAAACGTGAGAGCCTACCTGCCTCCCAGAAATGGGTCTGATTTAGGTGGAACAGCTCAGAGAGACAGGAAGGCCCATGGCTACAGTGGACCCAACCCATGCTGACCATTTCCAGCTTGGCTGGAAGAGCCATTTCCATGTTCATGGTGGAGGAACAAGAAATAAGTGGTTTGTCTCCTCTGCTGGGCAATGTAGCAAATGCACTATTTTCCTGTGCCTGAGGCAGCACTGGCTACCTGACATGCTTTTTAGGTAACAGCAGCACTTCTTGACACAGATTCAGCACAGCAAGCCACAACTGGGTCACCTCTGGCCTGGCTTGTAGCCTTCCTGATGAGGGCCAGCCTTGGGAAGGATGCAGCTGAGCTCCTCCAAGGGGCTAGCTGTTCTGAGCACATCCAGCCTGGGCCCCGTGCGTGGCCCCTGCATCCCTCTGGGATGAAAGGTGGAAAATTTTGCCTGTGTCCTTCTTCCATCTGCAGGAGAGCTTTGCTGGGCAAGCTTGGCCAGCTGTAGGTCGGAGAGAAATGGGGAAAAAAGTACTGGTGGGGTCATTTGTGGTGAGGTGCCGGGAAGATGATCACACGCGGTGTCTTGTAGGTTGCTCAGAGGGGCTGATTGCAGGACACTACTAAGGGTGAGGACGCCTCCAGGTCAGATGGAAATGAACTGGAAATGAACATTACTGGGCTTGGAAGTGGACTCATGTTAGGGCCAGAACTGGCTGGGAAAAATTTCCTGGAACTGTTACTGCCTCAGCCTATACAAATTTACCAAGAAATCATCGAACTGGGCCAAATGAAGCAGAGTTCAATCAGGAAAGAAAAGTTCAGAGTTGTAATTGAACCTGTTTCAGAGCTCTTTCAGAGTGAAACATTTCCATGTTTCCTTTTGAAGTGGATGTTTTGAAATCTCAACATTTTCCTGCTTTATGTGATAGCAGAAAATCACTAAAAGTTTAGAATAGAAATAGAAACTTGGAATCACTTAAAATACTGAGTGCAAAATTTTGTTTCCATGTCTTTTATCCCAGTTAAGATTAAAGTCAAATTCTGACGTCTTGAAATCCCTGGTGGAAGGGATCTTTGCTCTCTGCGCAGCTGCCACTTGCCAATGACTTGCTCTGACTCTTCTGCTCTTCCTTACACTATGCAGGGCAGCAGGTTTTGTTCTTCCCTCCTGTGCAGCAGTGTCCTCTGCATATGGTGATTGCTTTCCTTGCTCAGTGCATCTGGCTAGATGGGGAGCAGCTTGCTTTGATGACACAGAGCATGAGGAGAAGGGAGGAGGAAGATGGCAGAGTGAAGAAAAGGGGTCAGATGGTGGGAGATGGAGATGGAAGGAGGCAAGCGAGGAGGCGACAGCAGAGAAGAGCAGAAGTAGTCCCGTGAAAGGCTCCTCATCCCATCTGTATGGTGGAGATGATCCTACAACCTCCTCCCCAGGACCTGTGGGTCCCGGAGTGTGCTGAGAACATCTCCTGCGGTGCCAGCTCCCAGTGCAGCCCTGGATGCATGGAGGTTGTTTATGACTGAGTGCAGGTTTTTGACTGAGTGCAGGTTTTTCCCCGAGTTTGTGCAAGACGCTCTCAGAGAGCGCTATAAATACCGCAGTGCTTCCTGTGCGGCTCTGCAAGGAGGAAGCTGCTTTCCCAGCAGGGGAAGAGGCAGCGAGCGTCCTCGGGGGTGCAGGCAGCTGCGCGTGTTGGGGGGCAGGGTTGGGGGGGCCGCGTTGTGCAAGAGCCGCCCTCTTCCCGAGGCAGGGACTGGCTGCATTCATCCAGCCTGGGCGGCAGAGCCAAGCCCAGTTGCTCCATGTCAGATTGGCTGTATTTCAGTGTTTCTAGAAAGCAGCATGTGGGGAAGCCATGGCAGGCTTTCTGGGGACCAAGGCAGGAGGAGGAGGGTGAGGTGTATTCAGAGGCTTGTGCTAGGAATCGACAACAAGGTTCTGCTGGGGGCAGTCCCAGCCCATTTCTGACCGAGGTCCATTGGGTGAGAAGATACTGCTTTGAATGATGCGGGAGGTGGCACTCCTGGAGAGGGGCTTCTGGAGTGGCTCCAATGGGTTTGCACCCACTGAGATCTCTGCAGAGGTGAGGAGAAAGGGCCACCTCTCACTCAGTCCCCTGGCTCTGCTCCCCAGCTCCTGCCGACAGCCCTTGAGGCAGCAGAGCTCCCAGAGAGGAAGGGGAGCTGTGTCAGGGGTGGTCGTACCTGACCCACAAGCAGGTGATGGGAAGTACCTGGTGAGACACCCGCAGGCCACCCACTGCTCTCCTCACCAGGCTCCAAGGTTGCTGGAGGTTGTCTGAGGCTACGCTAATGATATGAAGGCTCCAGCCAAGCTCTGGACCCTCTCTGAGGTCTGCTTTGCCTGCTTCCAGTGCAGCCATCTCTTTGGCTTCCCACAGCTCTTTCTGCAGTGATGTCCAGGCTGGCAGGGAGCAGACGTGGGGGCCTCAGGGGGAGCTGCTCTGTTACTGTCAGGCCGTGTAGAGGAGCCCTACTGCTTCTGGGTAGACTGGGAAAGGTGGGCACGCTCCAGGGCTGGTTCATGAGTGGTGGGCCCCACTGCGCAACCCATGCTTGGGGACGTGTCCAAACAGGAGCTCTCTCTTGGGGGGCTGGGGTAGGTAAAAGGACTGGCCCAGAGCCCCATCCCTGTGGTGGTGCCGCCATGGGCGGTTTGGGCTGCTCTGCCAGGGCAGCACAGGGACTGCTCAGGTGAGCCTGCATTGGTCTCCTCAGTTCTCTGATGAGAGATGTAGGGACATGATGTCCTTTGGGGAGCCAAGGCGGGGACTGGACCATGCCCATCCAGCTAATGAACCTCACCTTCCTGGTGATCCAGCTAGGAGAGAAGAGGGGGATTGTTCATTCACTGGGAAATGCACTTGGGTCACATCAAAAGGATTTGTAGTGTTAGGCTGCAATTGTCAGGAGTTTCAGTTGAGTATGAAGCACGGGGGAACAGGGCAGTGTTCATGCGAGCAGGTGAGGAGAGGTGTGCTCTGCCCTGGTTCCCTTGCCAAGGACCTTTCTGGGGACTGAGTCCTCATCTCCATGGTTTGAGCAGCAGAAAGCAGGACACGGGAAGGCTGAGCTCTCTCAAGGCCTGCTGGTGATCTATTGCACTTTGTGTAACATGCGTTCAATGGAGGAGAAAGGGAATGGCTGTCTCTGGGTGTCTAGAGGGGTGGGGGGTGTATGCTGTGGTGGTCCTTAGGAAAAACACAGGACAGGGACACAGAGAGGGAAGGGAATTGCACCTTTGATTCCACTTCTGTTTTGTGTCCACCTTGCAAAGGGATTTGGCTGCCCTTGCCATGGAGACAGACAGTCAGTCACAGCTGTTGGCAGGAGTGGAAACCATTCCTTGAGCCTCCTCAGACTTTGCAAGCAGCCCTGTAAAGCAGCTGCTGCTGCACCCACACGTCTGTGGCTGTTCCCCTTCTCCTTCCCTCACCTTTCTGCCTGCTCTTCCCCTCCCTTTCATCTCCCACAGTCTGTGAAGGTCTGCCTGGTCCATTTGTGGCCACCACAAAAAAAAAGTTTTTGCACTCTTCATGCCTCTCCAGTACTTCTCCATGGTATTTTGCTCCTGTTGGGCAGTGTTGTAGCCTGGGAGACTGATAAAATACTAAACCTGACAGCATCTATGAGGGACATGGCTATTTGGGTTCCTCTCTCACATTTTTGGCAGCTCTGGAAGCTTTGAGTGGCACTGAGTAATGGGTGATTCATAGCAGGGGCAAGGAGGCTTGCAGAATCACTGAAGTTCTGGTGGACAGATGTCTGGAGGTCTCCAGTCCAGCCTCACACTTGGAGCAGGACTATCCCCAGCAACAGATCAAGCTGGCTTTGTCTTTGTCTAGCCTAGTCTTGAAAAATTCCAAGATGAAGAAGAGATGAAGGTCTCCATTTCCATGTGGGCTGCCGTTAGGTTGCCCTTAGCCTCCTCTTCACCATGCTAGCTCAGCCCCGCTCGCCTAGCCTCTCCCTCTAGCCCTGTTCTCCAGCTCCCTGGACCTGGCCCTCTCCAGTTTCCCCACCTCTCTTCTCAACTGGGGTCCAACACTGGTCCCCATATTCCAGGCGCAGCCTCAAATAGGGCAGATAGTAACTTCCCTCAACCTGCCAGGCATGGTTCATCTACTGCCCTCCAGTTTATGGTTTGCCATATTTGCAAGAGTGCACTGCTGGTTTCTGCTGTATCAGGCAGCGCCTGAATCCAAAGGAAGCACCAAGCTGATGTTGCATGCCATTTTGTGAGGAACTTGCCCGAGGTTTTGCATTTGGAAAGCCCCAGGGCTCAAACTGAAAACAAAATTGTTACTCATGCAAGTTCTGGTCCCCAAGGAAGCTCCATCCGCAGGAGGTGCCAAGCTGAATCTCAGCTGTCGCTTAGGAAAAAGGGTCTTGGGTGGAGACACTTGGGCAGAAATGTGACCTTTTCAGACTCAAGCATAGATGGCAAAGCACACCAACCCAGTTTTTGCATGATTTTTAATAATTATGCTTTAAATGACCTTTAAGCCAATTTGATGATATGAGGGACTTCAGTTTTTTGTTTGGCTGGAAGTGGCAGCACTGTGTTTGCACTTAAAAACCAGACGGAGGTGGGTCTAGGGATCATGAAGGGCAGGGGGAAGGAAAATGACAAGTTTTTAAAATGGAAAACCGGCCAAAATTGCTGTGTGTTGACAGAATGTTTCTAAATTATAAATACTGCATTTCCTAAGACAAGTTTTCACAGACAGAGAAAAGGCTGTTCCACGGCGTGGTCCTCACGGAAAGAAGGTCCCTGTGCTGGGGCTTCAGGCATGGCTATGCCCTGACCTGATCACATTTCCCCATGAAGTGTCCACCTGGAACCAACGTGTAGGATGGGGAGAGGAGCAGGGGAGGTGTAAGGCAATCGTCCTGAAGTCTTCCACAGGCCAGGTTCCCCTTCAGGGAAAGCTCATGAGACAGGAGGGCAATTGCAGTTTCTGCTTGTTTTTTGTCAAGGTTAGAAGATGGAACATTTTCTGAGCCCATCATTGAGGGAAGTCACTTTGTGATGAAGAGCTTTCCTGCCAGCTGGACACGTGTGCTAAGTAAAACAAGTAAAAAGCAAAGAATGAGAACTACCGCAGCTAGACTTCCCTCCTGGGATGTGGTAGCGGTGCTTGCACTGTTCTGCACATCACCACGCAGCCAAGTTTCTCGGTCAACCGTAGTCTCTTCTTTGTGGAGCTGCTAATGGAAAAATAGTGCATGGGAGATCACTCCTGGATTCCCACTCGCCTTGCAAGAAACAGGATGAGCTGAGATAGCTTTGTTGTTCAGCCTTGAAGTTTTCTCGGGGAGAATGTCACTGGCACTAAGTGGTTCCTCAGTTTTGCAGTAAAAGGCAGGACACGGTCCAACGGTTGGCAGCTGAAACCTTCACATGGGAAGGCAGGCTCTGATTTTAAGCAGTGAGTGTCGCCAAACTCTGAGAGACACTGCTGGGGCCAGCCAAGAGAGAGGTGGCTTTTCCACATCTATGCTAATTGATACCTCCAAGGACCAATGCTTTGGCCTGTCCCATGTCCCTGGGCTCATCGTGCCCTACAGGA
Source organism: Sagittarius serpentarius (assembly GCA_034782735.1). Classification (NCBI taxonomy): domain Eukaryota; kingdom Metazoa; phylum Chordata; class Aves; order Accipitriformes; family Sagittariidae; genus Sagittarius; species Sagittarius serpentarius. Next base: position 7,910,237 of record JAVKLA010000021.1, on the reverse strand, counting down.
GAGGGTCAGACCAGCTGAGCTCAGCCTCTTGTGGCCTTATTATCTTGCTGAGGCATAGGGAGGCTCACCCGCTGTGTCTACTGTAGGATGCTTCATGTCAGGGAAGTGCAGGAGAGCTCAGAGAGACCTCAGGAGCGCGGTGCCCTGGGAGTGTGTTACAAGGTGTGTGCTGCAGGTCAGATCTGATGAGAGGGGCTTTCCCAGTGCAAGACAAATCTGAAGAGGGAATGCAGATGCATGCCAGGTGGGGAATGCTAAAATGATGACATATTTGCAGAAGCTGCAGTTTCTGGCTCGTGCTGTTTGGAAGAAGAACATCATTCTTCCAGGAGTCAAGAAACAACAAAAAAACATTAATCACGTGAGAGCCCTGTTAATGAGCCCAGGAAAATCCAGCAGTCTGGGGCTGCCTGGGCAAGAGCCCGTGTGAGCTGCCTGGGGACAGCGAAAGGGCTGTGTGAATCCTGGGTGAGCAGACACCATCCTGTGCATGGGGGCAAGGAGGCAGGGCTGTGGCAGGGGCTGGATGAGTGGGTGTTGGTGGGGAGGATGATGCTCTGGTGGAGACCAGGGCATGCTGGAGAGGAAGGAGGAAAGAGAGGCTGTGGACAAGGACTGGGAAACAGAGACTGATTGTTCCTCATTCACCTCCTCCATGTCATTCGTGGTTCCAGCCCTGTTAGTGTCTCTCTGTACGGTTGCTGAGACAAATGTCATGAACAAGAGCCACAGTGTGACCCAAGGGCTGACCTGCTCATGCGAGTGCTTAGTTGTTTCACTGAAATCCTGATGGTTTGGACACAGAGGGTCTCCACAGCATTGTACAAGGTGTGTCTCACAGCCAACAAAGGATGTGCTTTCAGAGACCCAGCCAACTGCAGTGGCTCTTGTAGGAAAGCTCAGTGCCTACGTCTGGTCTGTTTTTCACCCTGATGGAGCTCACTGAGTGGGAATCAGCAAGGGCATGTGGCTGGCTCATACCCATGGGGGTGAGAAACCCCCTGGAGACAGAGGGTTCATTCTGCCTCATGGAAAAATGCACATATTTTCACATCATTGGAAAGCAAAATGAAAAGCCATCTACTTCCAGAAGTAACAGCTCAGATGGTGCTGAACTGATGGTGGCCCTCACAAGCTTAGGAGCCACAATAGTCCCAGGATCTGTTTAAAAGCATTGGCTGTGGTCGCTCAGCACATCGTAGCTCTCCAGTTATAGCTGCAAGCTCTTGTTCAGCTGCTGTTTCATGTCACATTATTGCTCCCCCAAAAATGTCTGCTCTGAGCTTGGGTGCCCCATTGAACCTCATGAAATCTTAATGAACTCCACCTCTGAGCAACATTTTCCACAGCCACTGAATCAGCTTTGTGGTCACCAGGGGCAAGGAACTGGTGCCCCTTGTCCTGGCACCAGTAGTGTAAGGGCCCTTTCCCCTGCTTTTGCTGGCTGCTCCTCCTACTCCTACAAAGGGTCTTTAGATCCCTGCCCCAGAAAGGGGAGCTACAAGAGAGGGGGAAATAAAGATAGAAATGTGGCAAGAAGGCCCAGGAAAAACTGAGCTCAAGATTCTAGCGGTATCTGGGAACACAGGTCTTGCATTTGCAATGGCCCAGGGGAGACTGTGGAGGAAGGGGACCCTGGAGGGTGTTTAAAGCACAGAGATGGAGGTGATGGAGAGCAGAAACACATCCCAGCCTCTTGCTGGACACACAGCCCCCTCTTTGTCTTGCGAATGGTGTATGTAGGGAAGAGCAGGCTCAGAGCTAGCTCTGCTCTGACCAGCATTTGGGGTAGTCTACCTTGTGTATCCATACTTGAAAATTCACAGTCTGCCTCTGCTGAGGTGTGCACTTGCCCAGGAAAGGTGTTCCTGCACCTCAGTCATGCCAGCCCTCTGGAGTCCCTGCTTGCCCCTTGCTTACTGCTTGTCTTCCCATCACACTGCTTCTGGGGTGGGAACAGCATGGACACCCAGATTACTCCTGCAGGACCTCAGCACCCAGACTTTGCTATGTCCCGTCTCAGTTTTTCACCATGTGGGCTTTGTTTCAAACTTCAGCACTGCACAGCACAGAAACCTCCATTATTGGGTGCTTGCATAAGGGTAGCTGAGAAAGTCTTGCTTTAACAGCCCGGCACCTGAGCAGGAGGGCAGACCTTCAGGTTCCTCCTGCCACACTCTCCAGCCCAAGTGGTCCAGAAAGCCCTTGCCTGGGCAGGTCGGTGTTCATCCACTCAGGCTCTAGGTGGATTCATGCCATCCCTGTGATTTGGAAATGTTTCCAGAAGCTCTGTTTCTTCACCCTCTGAGCCTGATATGGAAAGGACACACTGTGGATTGTACTGCTCTGCAGGATGTCTGCTGATCTGTCTCCTGGGGTTGGACCCTCAGGGAGATAAGGGCTCTGGTACAGATTCTGCCTCCTGCCTAGCGTCATGGGGCTGCCCGGCACTTTGTAAGAGGAAAAAAATAGTGTTCTGCCATGGAAAGGTACAGCTTGTGTTATGCCAAGGACACAGTGAAGAGAAGGAACACAGAGCAGGGAGGGGGGTGAACTGTCCCTTATGGAGATCTTCCCTTTCATGCATCCATTTCACATGACAGGAGCTGATCTAAGCGTAGGCTTCTGTGACCCTGTCAGGGCTCCTGCCCTTGGTGGCATGTTCCTACTTGCCTCTGTGCCAGTGCTGGCTGAGCTAATTCAGGAAAAAATAACCTTGCAAAGAGTGCTTTGTGTTCAGCCAAATCAGCCCTGTGCAGTGGGTGTTTGCATGGTCAGAGACAGCGCTGCGGTGCAAGGGAAGGGGCTGTGTCGCAGGGCCTGGGGAAGGGTGGGTCCTGCCTTGTTGAAATTGGAGGAGTTTACGTTGCCAGAGGACTGAGTGCATTGAGTGGGAAAGGGGAAACAGTCCACAAATCCCCCAGGATCTGTTAGCAGCAATCCACCTGGTTCCTGACCCAAGCCCAGCTTCCAGTGCCTGTAAGCTGATGTTGCTTCACCTGCCAAATGACATGCACCTGGCTTGAAGGTAAATCCCTTTGCTATCTCTTGCTTGGGTTATTGGTAAAGGTCAGGGTCCCGGGGAAGCTCGGTGCTGGTGTCTGCCCGGGTAGGCTGCACCAGGCCCGGAGGCACAGCTCGACTGGATCAGGAACTGTTTATCCTGACAATGCAAGTGGGCAGATCTGGGATCAGGCTCTGCTGATTCTGCTCCAAGGAACGGGAGGGAAGGAAGCAATTTCTGTAAATTTAGTAAGAAAGTCCTTAAATCTAATTGCTGGAAGTGGTTAGGGAAGCTGACAGACTATAATCAGCATCGTGACTTTTTTCCGGCTCATCAACAATGCCGGAGCTTCTCAGCTGCGCTCAGTGCAGCTCTGGTGCAGCCTGGTGAAAAATGACAGAAAACCTCACCTGCTCACAGATCAGTCCCAGCTGCAAGGAGCAGCACAGCACACACCAAATGCAAACGTGGAGTGTGTAAAGACCTCTGGCTGGGGAGCAGCCAGAAACATCTGTTTGGATGGGGCGTCCAGATTAGAAAATTGATGATAAACCATATTCAGAGGCCAATTATGCACAAACCACCATAGCAAATGGGAAAGTCAGGGCTAAAGTTAGGTTTAAATTGCAGTGGCCCTTCCAAGAGATGAGCTTTCCTAATGACAGTGCCGTGGCTTCATGTTAATTGGGACTAAGAAGGGGTGACATAGCTCTGAATGACAGGAGGAGTGATAGCTATTGCAGAAGGAAATTTCTCATAGAGAGCAATAGGCAACAAGGTCCATTATTCCTGAGAAAATATTCTTGAAATGTAGTGTCTCTATGCAATTTCAGAGACTTTCATCTGTTTCAGAGGCTGTGAGTGTGTGCTGTTTCATTGATATGATCAACAGGGGGAAATGCTACCTGACATTGGATGGCCACTTTCATGAAGGGTCTTCTCTGTATTAATGTTAACTCATGTACCAATAAACAATTTTCTTGTAAATTCTCAGAAATTTCATTTTTGCACCTAGAAAATAGTTACTCAGAGAATTACAGAATATTCTGTGTTCTTCATATGTCACCCAGACTTGAATGCCTTGGGAGAGGGGACTATATTTCAGCCTCAATGACTGACTCACCAGGACACAGCTGCTTTGTGATCTGACGTAATGTAGGGTGACATCACATGACTTAATGTGACATAGTGCAGCATAGCAGGACATCTAAACTTTTTATCATGTGTTTTTTTAATGTACTTAGCAGAAGTCCAGGCACATTTTGAACCTCATTCGCACAGCCAGGGTACAGCTGTCAGTGGGACTGATCACCATTTGGAAAACAAAAGGCTTGTTCATATCTATGGGGAGCGGAGTCATACACTGTGCTGGTACTGCTGAAAGGAGTTTTCTTCCAGAAAGCAACAGGTTTGAACTTCAGTGGATTGTGGACTCTCAATTCCCTCTGGCTCACTTAAAAATCCTGGCCTTAATTCCTTCATTACAAATCATCTGAAGTCCTTAACACTGCTGAGAAGCAGACCAGAAAGGGGCAGCTGTTCATCAAGTTAAGTCAAAAAAAGGCAGCAGCATCGTAGGCAAGCTGAGACACCAGTGGGGTGCAGGAAAACAGAGGGTTTTGCCAGTCCAGCCAGTGACTTCTCAAATTTTCAAAAATGCACAGCACTGATGAGGGCAGGGACAGGCCCATCCTTGACCAGCCATAATTTTGAGTCCCTCTTTCATGAGCAGTCTGACCTGTCCTGGATGGGAGGTGTCTGACACCCTCCAACCCTCTGCTTCTGCTCTTTGGCAGATGGTTGCGTCCTGGTTTGCAGGGAAATCCCTGAACAGGCAGGAGTCCCTGAACCCCTGTCAGGGCTTCTCTGCTGAAGCTGTGGGATGGCATATTTGGCAATTGCTGCACATGAGTCAGAGGTCTCCACCATTCCAGACACATGATGCTCTGGGCCCATGCCTCAGTAATCCTGTAAGTTCAATCAAGAATTATGCTGTCCTGTGGCTGCCAGTGATGACATTCATGTGCTATTTCGTTTCCCAACATTCAGATCAACTGGGATTACACCAATGCCCGTAGTTTTCTCTTTTATCACCCTGGAAAGTCACTTGCAGCAGTTTGAATCATGTAATGAGATGGCTTGGAGTTTGGTTCAAGCCAAAGCAATGCCACGATCTAAGATCTATAAGGCCAAAGATCCAACTCCTTTTCTCCTCTGCAGGGACTATCTGGTTTGCTTGCCTGGTGGGGAGCAGGACACAGAGCAAAGGTCTAGCTCCTTCGGGTGTGGGGGCATGTGGGGGGCACAGCCCACCCAGAGGGGATCATCCTCCGCAGTCTGCCCTGGTGAAATATCTAACAAGGGCTTTAACTTCACGCAGTTCGACTGAATGGCAGCTATTCGCAGCTCCAGGTAAACACTGGGAAGATCTCCACATACTCACGCATGGCTCAGACAGAGACTGCTGTGAAGAAAAACTTTTAGTCCCTTAGGGGCAGGATCCCATTAAGAAGGAATTTGAAGAGTTTCATTCTGATTGTAACAAACGCAGGCAAATGTGATAATTCCCCTAAATGGGAATGAAAACCCTTGGGACTGGCTGAGCTAAAGAATGAGCTTGTATATAGACATCGAGCCAGGTAAGGACTCATCCAGATTGTCCCAAGGCCAGAGGGGTCCTTGTCTTGGCTCTAATGAGAGCTGGACAGCACCTTGCTTAGCAAGCGTCCTGCAATTTTGAATACAAAGCAACACCTCATGTGGCGCTAGTTAACAAGCTGTGTGAAGTCTGTGGCTGTAGTGAATGTGAATAGGCTGAGCCACAAGGAAATAGTTAAAAGCTTGTGCATGAGGGATCAGGGCTGGGAGGAGGTGCTGTGATGGGGGAGACCTGGCTGTTCCCGGTGACCACAGGCTGCAGGGCACAGTATCGGGGTTACTGGGAGCATGGCAGAGCAGAAGAAAGAGGAAGCCCTTGGGAGCTGGATGGGAGGCTAGGCAGGCGTGGCAGAAACCTCCATCCCGTGGGTGGTTACACTGCAAAGTGGCCACTGGCTGGCATCCTGCAGTGGTCCAAGATGTCCTAGCAGCAGTTGGGGTCAGTGGCTAAGGTGGGACAGTCAGGCAGGAGCTGGCATGGCACAGCTGGTGTGGTTCCTTTGGTTTCTCCCCAGCCCTGTGCAAATCCCATCACAGTTGCTGTCCTGTGAGATGTATTTTGCTGGAACATGCAGCATGTGGAGCTGCCCTGGGGTGGTTCGCCATGGAGGGAGGTGTGTGTGCCTGTGCGCTTTGTTATCAGAGAGATTTTCAGGCTGGCCTTTCTGCAGTGATGCCCCTGCAGCCTGATCCCATGTACCGGTCTCCTGTGAAGCAGGGAGACCTGCTGTACCCCAAATAGTCACTGCTCAGGTCCCACAAGGTGTGGGGCTCCCGCCTGTGCTGCTGGCCCTTTGCAGCCACGGAGCCTGCCCTGGGAATGCAGTTCTGCAAGGCAGCTGCAGGCTGCATCCCAGCTGAGAGGCATTTGGCTGGTGGGTCAGTGGAGATGGGATGCAAAACAGCACTGGGGCACTTGGAGCTTGTGCCGTTTTCAGAGCACAGCCAGAGAGAGAAGACTGGGAGGTTTTCCAGTGAAATCATCCTGGGACCCCTTTCCCTGCCCTTGCATTTGCAGGGCCATCTACCCAAGGCAGTGAAAGCAGAGAAGCAGACCCTGATGCCCCTGCACCTCTATAACACAAACACTAGCAAGGGGTATGCATGGAGGCCAAGCAGGAGAGAAGACCCCGGTTTGCAGGATGGAACTGATACTTTCTTCCTTATTTTTTCTCCACCCAGTTGTCAGGGCTGAGATGCCTTTTCACAGTCATTGTCATACGGGGCATTTCTCTCCAAGGTGCAGAGGAACCAATGGATACCACCTGCTAGGGGCAGATCCATCTGTCCCCAGGCCAGCTGGTTGCTTGATGTTTAAGGACGGTCTGTGCTGTGCCCCAGGCATGTCTACTCTCTGTCTTGGAGTGCATGGCTGTGTATTGCCTTAAGGACTGGACACCAGCTCTGTGCTTGGGCAGATGTGGCCCAGGGCTGAATGACTCCCTGGATGACTCCGCTGTGACATTAAGCCAAAATGCAAAGGATCTGTCCTCGGGAAACAGCGGATGGGTTAAGTGATGGCCTGCTGTGACCATCTGACTTGCTGCCTGCCACGGACTGTCTTGGGAAAGAAAGCGCCAGAGATGGCAGATTCCCAAGTGGTGTGGCTGTGCGTCAGCTTGTTTCTTCAGTGAGACAGTGAGGATGCTTCTTCTGAAGAGCTCATAAAACCAGTGGTGACATCAGACAACCTCCCCTCCCCAGTGCCGCCAGATGACCAACACAGACAGCAAAGGCCAGGGTTTCCATGCGAGCTCTCCTAGGTCAGTGTGCCGTGCTCCAGACGGCAGCCACCCTCACCTTCAAGTGTCTTAGGAGGCAGTCCCCAGGAGGTCTTTCAAGAAGACCCACAGGAGTTGCACAGAACCTCATACCCAGGTTAGCACTTCCCCAAAGCAGTGAATTATCATTGTTCCCATTTTTTAGAGACAGAGAAACTGAGGCATGCGGAGGGTCTGGGGTTTGTCCTATTACATGGTCTCAATGCTGCTGAGCCCAGTGCCCAGCCTGGACCATGCTGCTTTGCAGAGCTTCTGGGCCCACATCCACCACCTTGCCACACAGCGTGATGGGACGGAGGCTGTTGCATTCCCACCTACCCACACACGCTGCTTAGCCCAGTGGTGGGGGTTCATCCCCCTGCCATCTCAGAGGGTCTGAGTCCCTTTTGGGGTTTGGAAAGTGGTTTTAGTTAAAAGACTCCTGGCTGCAGAGAGATCTCTTAGCCCTTTGGGCGCCAACCCTATGCAGCTGCAGCTGATGCTGAGCAGGCAATGCAGATGCTTCTGCACGTTGATATCGGTGTGCTAGGCTGAGCAAAAGCAGAGCAGGAGGAGAACGAGCTGGGAGTCAGTAGGATTTATCTTGTCTGTCTCCAAGCAGGGCAGAGTGCAGTAGGGAGCAGTCACATTTCTACTGTGCTGGGCATATTCTCCTTCTTTCCTTACAGAAATGAAGACATATTTGTCACTACAGCCCTGGTGCTGTGATGTGTGGGCTTCAGAGGTGCTGGAGGGCCCAGAACCACAGAGGACTAAGCTCTGTGAGATGAATACCACTAGTACTTTCTCTCTTGTAATGCTGTCTTAAGAGATGCAGCAGCTCCGGTGCTGCCTGCAGAATGAGGAGTTGCAGGGCTGCCGCGGGGTCCTTGTGGGGCAGCCTGTGGAGGGGTCGTTGTGACACGGTCTCGCTGATGGGAGCATATTGCCAAGCTGGGAGTGCCTGTGCTCCGAGCTGCATGGGCAGTCTCAGGCACATTGCTTTGTGTTTGCAAGGTGAGTTATTTTACTGCTGTTCCCCTCGAGGCAGTTGGTGCTTGTGCATTAGATGTGGTAGGACAGAAGGAGATTTCCAAGCCTTCTACAGTCAGGGCTGGCATAATACATGGGGAAAGACTGCAGGAAGCGTCTCCAGGTGATTTTAGTGATGCCCAGCACCAGGTCGAAAGGGCATACGGAAGCTAGAGCCTGGCAAGGCCTTTCTGGGAAGCCAGGTAAGGCAACTGCTGCTCCCTGCCTTCCAAGGTTGGGTTCAGCTCATTGCTCCTCACCATCGTAGAGCGGAGCTCCTGCACACTCATCCCATGGGCACATCCCTGCCACGGCAGCTCGGCTTCCAAGGAAGGCAGGGAGCGGCTCCATGTGAGGCAGTTTTCCCATCTGTGTTTGGGGAGGGCAGGACAGGGTGCATTTGCACAGATGATGCCCGGTTCTGGGAACGGCCAGATGCCTCCTGTCCAGTTGGACCTGTCCCTTTGGCAAGCACTAGGGAAGGACCTTCAGGGGAAAATGGGCGATCTTACAAAATGTGCCGTAGGCTCTTGCTCCTGGCTCACATAACCCCTAATTCAGCTGGAGGAAGCAGCTGCCTCCAGCACAGCAGAGATAATAGACATCCAGTGCTCAGAGAGGTGTTTGAAGTCCTAATTCAGGCCCAGCTCTCCAAGTCCGGCTTCCTGGGAAAGTGCTGGGATTAGTGCAGAAACAAGGATGCTCCCTTCTCGCCGTGCCCTGCCATTGCTCCCCTGCAGGCCTGGAACCACGCTGCTCCAAGGGGAGCACAGAGCCATTGTGGCAACTTATACCCTCCACCCAAGCATGGGCAGCATCTCACCACAGAGAACGGGAAGGGACCAGGGAACTGCAGCAAAGGGACGTGGTTGGGACATTTCACAATATGACTCAGTTTTACAGTGTAAGTCCTGGTGCTGTCCCTGCTGCACTGCACTTGTACACATCCCTGTGAAGTTGTGAGCATTCAGTGAAGTACACAGGGTGTGACTCTGAGAGCAATCAGCTCCTATCTGCATATTTTTGCATAAGATCAGATCTTTTTTGCAGTCCATTTAGAAGGAGCTGCATTGGAGCAGTGTCCCTGAAAGTTCCAGCTTCCCTGTGGATTACTGGTCCCAAAGGCTCAACTCTGGAACTCTGTTCCTCTGCTGCTCTCAAGGAGATTCTTGTTCTCCTAAACTTCTTGAGGCCATTTTTGGGACATGCTGTGGTAAGCAGGGGGTGATGTCAGTGGGGAACACCCAGCTCCTCCTCTTGGCTCTCTAGGTGCCCGTAAATGGGTGGTAGATGGTTAACGTCACAAGCTGGTCTGGAACATGCAGAGTGGTTCTGCCATTGCTAGAGTGTGAGTTCACGTCTGAGCTATGAAAACACAGAGGCAATTAGCAAGGTTTTACAGCTGTAAATATACAGTGGAAACCAAGGGAACCTGTAATTAAATGTTAGGAGTTGTAATTAATACTGCTTATATGAGTATCTCAGCTTCTTATGGAATCCAGACATTCCCTGCCGCTCCCTGTTCCCATGGGGTGGGCAGAGAGGGCAGCGACGGCTGCGGGCAGGCAGGCTGTGAACGGACAGTACCAGTGTGCACACCGGCCGGGGTCCAACAGAGAGCTACTCAGACACGTGCAGCAAAGACGGAAACAATTAGTGACCTGTTTGTCTGTTTGTTCTCATGTTATTTCCAGATTTCATCTGCTTTTACTAAACTACGGGTAGATGGGGAATGGGTGTGTGTGTGCTGGTCTCTGCCTGGATGTAGGTGTCAAGAGCAGGTCAGCCACCTATCTCTGAAGAGCGGATGTGCAATATGCACCAGGAGGCACAGCTGTGATGGGTAAAAGGTATCTAGAGGAGTGAAGTGATCTTTTCCTCTCAGATGCTGAGTGAGGGGTTCTGTCCCAGGGGAACACACTCTGAAGAGCAGCTGCAGGAAGGAGCCGTGCTTTGATACCACCCATATCAGTTTCTTGAGGTACCTCTGTTGCTTAGTGCTGGGGAAAAGGGAAGCTCTGAACGGGTGCTAAGGACTGGATGAGACTTCAGCGCAGTCACCTGGAAATTGACATTAACCCAGGCTGTAAAACTGTACTTACAAATGTGGGCAAATAGAACCATCTCTGTCTGGGAAAGCGGGTCCGCAAGAGGAAGGTGACAGGCTCATTCTCACCCAGCAAGTCGAGGATGGCACCTTTTCCAGCTGCCGCAGGACCCAGGCATCCTGATTACCAGTTCTGCACCACAATCACGGGATGCACTTAGCTCTCCTAAAATGCAGGGGGCTGTAACAGAGGAACAGAGACAGACTGAAGACACGGAAACAGAGACAAAAGCCTGACCTTAAAGAGGAAAAAAACCTCTAAGTTCTTCTAGGAGGTACCTGAAGTTATACCGAGTCCAACGGAGGTACCTCGTACAATTTATGCAGGTTCATTTTTGAGGCATGTTAACCTCTTCATGAAACTCCATGTTCCTTGTCCTCATTGTTAGTGCCCAGCAGCAGTGTGCTCTGTGTGAACCCAGAACCTATTTCCTCTCCTGTTAGGGTGGAAAGGGGCCACAGAGCGCAGGCTTCAATCTCAAGGTAGTGAATGGGACTTTTTTGACACAGAGGCCCTTTGCACACAGGACCATGACTCCTGGAGCAAGACAGGATCTGTCTCAAGCCACACATGGATTACCCTCTGCTAAGTGACTCGTCCTGTTGGACTGTGGTCCCTACCTGAGCACTCTCCCAACTAAAGTCATGCGGATGCCTTTCAGATGGTTTTCATTCGAACTCATAGATCTCCTTCTACCCATTTCCAAAACAAGAGCACAAACTTGCTTCTTCAACAGTAACCAAAACCTCCTTGCCACAATGCCAAGAACTTCTTCAGCATCCAGGCTTGAAATGGTCTCTTTTCCTTGCGTGTTGTCTGTATCCTTGCCTATGTTTCCCAAAAGCTGCTGTTTCAGGGCTGCTGTCTGTACAAAATTAGCTCTTGAGAATGTGTGTTCAGATGCATTTTAAGCAGACCCGCTGCTGTCAGTACAGCTGCTCCTGGGCTGCAAAGTTATCCCTATGTGCAAGTCTGCTACAGCAGGATTTTGGTTAATATGTCCCTTGGTGTACAACTTGGATTTTTGTTAAGTTCCTGCTGTTCTGATTAAATGAAGTTTCTCCTGGGATCATTCATCTGTTTGATCAGAGCAGGGATGTTATCTACTCTATCTTAAGAAGGTTTCCTCTCACTTAAGCAATGGAATGCTTTTCCAAAGATTCACAGGACCCTGGTTTACAACCAACCAGTTCAGCTGCTTCAACTCCTTGCTTATGAGGAGCAGCTTACCCGTGTTACCCCACCCTTTCCTCCCAGTGCCTCTCCGTCTCCGCTTTCCATCTTTCCTACCCTTCCTGCATCAGTCACCCAGACCACCCCTCCCTCACTGTCCAGTCTGCAGACGTGGCAGAAGCATTCAGGTCTTCAGAAAAGCCCAGCTGGTGGAGAGACCGCAGAGCTGAGCCATGTGGGCAGGAGCAGTGGAGGTTGTGATCGCAGAGGTGTCACAAGCTGGGAGGAGAAGCGATGGCTTCTGGGTGCACAGGGACGTGGGTCATTGAGAAGACATCCAGAACAGCCTGAAAGTACCTGCCATTTCCTCTGTGCCTTGGTCTCCAGAGGTCACCCTGAGTGCGATTACCTTCTCCAAGTGCTACGTGAGGAGCTCTGGCAGAGCCATGAGTGACTCACAGCAGTGTGTTATAACCCGTGTAGTCCTGCCAGCTCCGAGGTGACCTTGCTGTGACACGATGTGCTGGCACCTCTGCCGTGCCAGCAAAGAGCAGATCCATCCCCTCGTCCAAGGATGGCTCAGCACACCACTGCCTCGAGCTAAACCTGTGGGATGGGGGTAGTCAACAGCCACCCTGCATCCCGCTGTATGCTTTGTGCAAAGTGTATCTTCCCGTCCCAGCTCTTTCTGCCTTATCTGTGGCTGTCACCACCAGGTCCTCCTGAACAAGTCCCGGCCAAACACTCCAGATCATCACAGGACAGGTAGGGGCTGGGATTTGGATCAAGTCCTCACCACCAACGTGGTGGTTGCTTCTCAGTGACACCCTGCGAAGCTGCAGCCAAGAAGATGAATAGATAGAGAGCCAGCCAGCTAGTGATGCAGAGAGACAGGGAAAGGAACAAAGGGAGATCTTGTCTCAGGATTCTGCTGTGTTATAAAAAAACATTTACAGATTATGTTCCTCCTGTGGCTAGTGGGTTTTTTTATCATGAAAGAGTAAGAAGACAAATTAAAACACAGCAGCCTGGCCCCTTACTAAGCAAACAGAAAAAAGAAAGCCTGACCAGTTCTCAAGGGACAAATAAAATTAATCATCTGATGTTCGTTCAGTGAGGAAACCCACATGGCACATGGGGCAGATAAGCCATGGCTTTGTCAGCAGAGGCTCAGAGACATGGCTACGGAGACACAGTTGTGCCCCGTGCAGGACATCTCTGACCGAGGCCACGCATGCTGAGCCCAGAGGCTGCCAGGGACATGGCCCGGCGGCAGCCCTGCCAGGATGGCTCCTCTTGAATGGCAGCACTGCAAATGCCCTTGGGCTTGGTGTGCTGCTGCCCTGCTTTTGGTCACAGTGTTGGAGTAGATGAACTGCAATCTCCATCCTGGCAGTGAAGCCAGGCTCCCTATGAAGACTGGTACAGCCATTTGGGGCGGAGCAGGGAGCTCTTGGACACTGGCTTTGCAGATGTGAGCACTGTACTGAGCTTGGAGTGTCCCCAGGCTGGTGAAGGTCACAGCTCTTGAGGGACTTGCAGCTCGAAGCTTCTCTGCAAAGACTGACTGTCCTGGTTTTGGCTGGGATAGAGTTAATTGTCTTCCTAGCAGCTGGTACAGCGCTGTGTTTTGGGTTAGCATGAGAAGAATGCTGATAACACTCTGATGTTTTCAGTTGTTGCTAAGTCATGTTTAGACTAACTCAAGGACTTTTCAGCTTCTCAGGCCCAGCCAGCAAGAAGGCTGGAGGGGCACAGGAAAGTTGGGAGGAGGGGACACAGCCAGGACAGCTGACCCAAAGTGGCCAAAGGGGTATTCCATACCATGGGATGCCATGCCCAGCTTGGGGGCAGGGGAGGTGCGTAGCTCGGGCATCGGTTGGTGAGTGGTGAGCAATTGCGTTTTGCATCACTTGTTTTGTGTATTCCAATCCTTTTATTATTATTGTCACTTTGTTGTTGTTATTAATGTCATTGCTAGTTTCTTCCTTTCTGTTCTATCAAACTGTCCTTATCTCAACCCACGAGCTTTACTTTATTTTCTGATTCTCTCCCCCATTCCACTGGGGGGGGGGGAAGTGAGTGAGTGGCTGCGTGGTGCTGAGTTGCCCACGCGGGTTAAACCATGACAGCCACAGAATGATCCTATATTCAGAAAAGTGTTAAAAGTCTTCGACTTTATTTCACTTGAATTTTAGCTAAGCTGGCTATGTGCTCTTTCTCACTTGGAAGTGAAGTTCTTTGACATAGCATTTTGTGCTCTTACCTTGCATACACAGTTTTTACATGTTACTTTACGATAATCGTTATTTTCAATCTCCATTCAAAAATTGTGAGTCAGGCTGCTTAAATCCATGCCACCTTAAAATGTGCCTCCGTTTGCTCTCTGGTTTAGTTGTATACACTGTGATTTTAAAGTCAGTCAGATTTGCAGCTAGCCATGTAATACAGCCCACAAACCAGTATGTGTTTATGCAGAAACAGTTGCTTACCTAAAGGTTTAGCAAATTGGACTTTAATTTATAATCTTCCTTTGGAAGCAAGACTGGAAGGTGGCTCCTCCCGCCTGCAGCTGCCTGCAGTCCGGGAAACTAAGCTGCTGCTTCCCTGGAGCTGCCCACGGTGGGGGAGCCTGGCTGGCAGAACAGCCTCCAGCCCTGGAGGATTGTCTTTTCTGGCATATGCTGCCACAGTTAGGAAATTGAATATTGCGCAGGAAAGGGGATGACCACGTTCCTCTTTCAGTGCTGATGGACTCTTTTTACATGACCGGGTGTCTAACAGCACAATGTGCTGAGATAACAACCATAGACTCTGCATGGCAGTACCTAAACCAGATCTTTTGGGCACTGTGGTACACGGCTGCCATTGACGCCGTGAGGAATTGTATGTTTGTGCTGCTTTATGTCCCCGCTGTGCATATGAAAGGGATTAACCGTACCAACTCTGTGTCCTGGTTTGTAAACTGCGCTTTCAGATATGTCCCATTAGAATGGAATACACGTTACAACTCTGGCTATATGGCTTCATGTGTGGCTCCATCTTATTTATTTTTTGTCTGGGCTAGGCTTTTACTTGTCCTGTAGACTAGGTTATTTTTGGTGCTTTCTTTGATAACTCTGTTGCTGTGACATGCTGCGGAGCCAAAACTCCTCTGGGAACATCCCAGCAAATGCACACAAACATCAGCCTTGTAGCTTCTAACAGTCAACATATGAAGCTTTCAGAAATGCAGGACACCTAACGGGACTCCACAAACCCACTCTGGAAGCCTGAGAAGGGATCCAGCACTTTCCTCAAAGGCTGTATTCATCTCCTTGCAAGGCTTCCACAGAGGAACAGCTTGTTAGAAGGACCTGTGGAGCTTGGAAGCTTTGCCAATAATAATTCAAGCCCATTTCTAAGTCAACTATTTAGTTAAACAGAGACCGTCTGATGACTGGATTAGACACAGACGGCACAGCATCTGAGTGAGCTCAACACTTCAGGGTTTTGTCAGTGTTCATTTCACAAGCCTATAATTCCATTTTTCCTGTCTTCCCAGACTCTGGACATCCTGCGTAGTGTTTCAGACAACGCAGAATGAGGTATTTCAGCAGAGCTGTTGCTCCTAGCTCAGGAAGCAGCCTGTGTCACGAAGTGATGTTCTCTGGTTTAGGCTCAGGAATAATCCAGTGTTATGGGACTGGGAGGAAACCACATGTTAGAGAAACTGAAGATTTTGTTTGTTGGTTTGTTTGTTTGTTTGTTTTTCAGGAAAAGTCTCAAGGGAGCCAGGAAATGTCAGAGAGGGTGGGTGAGCAAGTCTTGCCTGGCAAGATGCTGCTGCATGGGGTTGACACAGACAGTTCAATCCATGTTAACAGCAACTGGAAGTTTCCGCTGGTGATTTTGAACTTCCCTGTCCTGTCACTCTCACTTCCCAAAGCTGATAGGCCTTTAAATCCCTTGAAAAGATAAATGGGCTTAAGCTTCTATGTAGCTTTGAAAGTGAAGCTTACACTCAATTAGCACTGTCACCAGGGTTGTTCCTGATGATCAGGTCACTCCTGTTCATCCCTGACCTTCGCATAGAGCTGATTGACACAGGTTCACTACATCTTCCAACTCAGTATATTCTCCTTCCAGCTGCAGAGAACTGGGCTGGCATCTGTCCTGCAGGAATACAAGAGAAACAAAAAAATACCTGCTAAGTACTTGCACCTGAATTCCCATTTAGAAAAATACTGTATGTGGGGGGAAATTTGTTATTTCTGTGATGCTTTACTGAAGGAGGTCTATATGCGCCCGTTGTGTTCAAACTCTATTAATGCACGAGTCCCACGTTTGACCAGTAGCTGGGAGATTACTGATGCGACAATCGGTCTCACAGTGAAGATCAGGTCACAGTGATCATCCTGGCCTTGCTTTGAACTGTACACCTTACTGTAAGAGTGGAGGCTGGTCTTTCAAAACCAGGAATAAAAGACTTGTATGCTCTTAAAACATCTACTATGTGAAGGAAAGCAAGTGTAGCAGGGAAGGATCAAAAGGGCAGAAAATCTTCCTTCTTGAATCTGAGAAGAGAAATGGTGTGATGGAGCTGGGTTCCCAACCCTCTCTGTTTCAAATGTGATGGTTAGCTGAGCAAGTGTTTGGTTATGGGAGACGGCTGCATCGTATAAACCAAGCCATAATCGGACACTGAATCCTAATCCCCTCACTGACGCGCCTGCAGGCAACGTTTTTATTCTCTCTTTCCTGCATGTGTAAAAAGAGGGAGGATCCTCTCCTTCCTGGGCCTCTGAGGACTGTCTGGATCCTAAAGGCAATCTCTTCCCTGCTTTTTTTCAGGACAAAAGTGCATCTGAAATGTAGGATCTTATAACCATAAACCTGAAGTGCTGAAACCTACTGCCAGAGGCACAGCCCTGAGCTGCTCTGATGTCCTGCTGTAGGACTCAATGCAAAACTTGAAGCGAAACAAAAAATCTTGTGTTTGAGCATTTAATAAAATAAAAATGGAAGCAAAGGGTTGCTAAGCTGTGATGCCATCGCTTCCTTCTTCTCTGCCCACATGGTAAACCATGGAGTGCAACAGGAGCAGGAAAGCACACTGTTCGGAGGCAGCAGTGCAGCTTTGGAAGTGTTTCATTTCTGTCTCTCCGCAATTTTCTTCCAGAGCCCAAAACATCTGTCTCTGCCTCCAGCCACACGCAAGTGCACCGAAAGAGTTTTGTTCCAAGCCTAATGAGTAATTCCATGGTCTTGGAATTGGAGACGGGGAGGGGGCTGGGACAGCAGCCAGAGTCATGTGCTTTACAAGGAGCTCTGCTGATGTCAAATCGCAGCCTAATGAATTTTATTTTATTGCAGCCCACCAGGCTTCCCTTTAAAGTCTGCTGATAGGGTTGCTAGTGATCAGTGCAGGAACAGCTCCTACATGGGCTGCTGCGTTGCAGGGGCTTCCTCACTTCTGGGCACAACAAGCAGCATGGAAAATAATGACATCAGTGGAGAGGAGGTGGGGGAGCTCAGCTGGGCATCAGCTATGCTCTGTTTGTGGAGGGAGCACATGTGACGCAGAAAGCACTTTGCCTGCCCTGCTTCTGGCTTCAGTGCAATGTGCACATAGAAGGAGGGATGAGGGAATAAAGAATCCCGGGCAGATGTGTAATCACATTGCTTGAGTGTCTAGCAGATGATGCTGAGATGTGGTGATGTGTACGGTCTGAGAACAGACATAGAATGAGCTGATTCAAATTGTAGCTGGTCTCAGCAGTGTTTAAAAAGCACAAACCCCAGCTTTTGCTTTGAGAAGGACAAGGTTATCTGTAGAGAGAGATAATCTGTCCACAGCACAGGAAACACAAGGCAGATGTTGTCCTATGTTTATCGTATGTTTCCACCACAGGGTCTTCCTTTGGGACAGGGTTGCAGATCCCAGGCCCCGGAGCAGGACTTGTGCAGCCCCATGGACGCACAATGCTGTCTTTATGTAGGGCAGAAGAACATACAGAGCTCTTCCTCCACCTGCCCAGGTTCTCCTGGTCCGAAGAGGAAGTTTATATTCACTCGCTGTGACTCAGCTATAGAGCCTGACTCATTTTCATGTTGTTACTCATAGAAAGGGAAAGCCAAACGGCAACCAGTCTGTGCCTGTAGACACCTGTAGTTCTCCAGCTTTCTGCTGTTAATGTCTGGATGAGTTTCTGTTTATCGGCAGTAACACACTTGTCCTGCTGAAGCTTTTAATACTTCTCTCTACAGAGACAGACTTCTTGGAAAATAAAGTTTGCTACCCCTAAATCTAAGAGGAAGTGTGCTGAATCTCCATGGCTGCTTGTGGAGTTCCCGAAATGGGACTATTTCAAGTGGACGCTTCACAGGGGTAGCAACAGGCTGGGACCAGATGGAGCAACCACCAGGCAGAGCTGGCAACGGCTGCAGAGTCAACTGCAGCTCCTGAGCTGACCTCTGCGGGCTGGAGGGAGCTGCGGGTGGTCTGTCCCCTAAAGGTGCTCAGTGCTAGGAGATCCTGCTTCCAGTGACGATGGCTTGTTGGTGACCAGAAATCTGTCTCACCAGCTCTGTAGGCTTCTGTCCCATGCTTTGACTCCCCACTGTAATAAAAGCACTGTAGCTGCTTGGGGTTCTGTAGGCTGCCAGTCCTCAGAGGACAGGATGGTGTTTTACTTCGTGTAAGCCTTTGTTCCACTGCCAGCTCAGGAGTCTCTGCTCACTTGAGATCTGGCTGTTGCTTACTCGCGCGTATTTTGTCCGTTCGTCAGGGTGCAGGGAAACACTGGGTCCTGGTTCCTTCTCTTGCAGCATGATGGGTGGGTTATTCCGTGTTAGAGACCACACGAGCCATGAGTCAGATTTGAATACCTCACCCAAGATCTGCACAGGGAGGCTTTAGCTGTGAGGTGGGAACCGGTGCCTGCCACTACAGCTGGGCCAAACCCAGCCTTTCCCATTTCAGCCTCATTCCATGTAAAAACCACAGCGCAGCCCTTCCTGCACTGCACGGGAGAGCGCAGTGCAAAGCTCCAGGTGGGTGGGCTGTCAGGAGGGCAAGGAGGTATCTTGGGCCTGGAGCAGCGAGTTAAGGCAGTTATGGGCTATGGGAAGCTGAGGTTCTAAGTCTTGCAGAGGGGGGCTTGGCCTCAAACCTGGCTCTCCCTTCTCAGCAGCCTGCTGCTGGGCGAGAGGCCACCCTAGGGTGCTGCTCTCTCATCATCCTCCTTGATTGCATCTAATGAGCTTTGATCAGAATTGTTCCAGGCACTCTCAACTGAAAAGCTGGGGTTTCGGTTATTTTCTGGTAGAGAAATACTTAATTTGAAAAATTCCTGCGTGGCCTTGGTATGCTTTCAGCTGGCATCCTGCCTGCCCCTCTCTGAAAATACTGCTGATTTTGAGTGCGAGCGCTTCTTGTGAAGCTGGTTTCTTTGGTTGCAGTCCCTCACTTAGGTTTCTTTTTACCTTGAGCAGATGGTAGGAGTTGGCCTCTTGTTACGTGGCACTGAAGTGACCTTCTGGGGCCGCCTGCATGTCCTGCTGCCCTTCACAGGAGAGCATGGCTGAGAGAGGCTGGAGTTGCTGTTGTAGCATTTAAGGAGCAGCCACTGCCCTGCTGTTCCTAGCTGTCTGCTGTTAATACTCGCCACCGCCCCCAGCTCTGGCAGCCGTGTTCGCAAAAAGCTCTCCGGGCAGTGGAAGCAAGCGGGTTTCATCATGACAATGTAGTTATCCTTTTAAGGGAAAATTCCCTCCGGGAGCCAACCCTCAATTACCTCCTGCTCCTGCGCCTTCTTGCTGGAGATGGCTTGTAACACAGCTGAGTTACAGCCACAGTAACTCAGCCGAGCGAGCACCTAGCCGCTCCGAAAAAAGTAATAATTAAACTCCATTGGCCTCTGTTGTTTGCTCAATCTAGAAACTGGGGGCAAAACCCAAAGAGCTGGCTGCCGTTGTCAATGCATTTGTGCAAAACCAGTCCGTGGACCTTACGTCTTCAAACCCAGGTGCTATTCCCATGGTATTAATAGCATGGTATGGAGACACCATGTTCTTCCCTAAAGAAGTTTGTTGCAATATTCGGGAGCTCCGGGTAGTACAAGGCTGGTGATAATTAGCTGATCCAAGTGTCTGCTAAATGCCAGGAAACTGGGGTAGGCAGTGGCTGCATTTCAATTTGCTGTTATTCACTGTGGTGAATAGGAGGGGTCCTCCGAGGGTCCTGATTCGGAGGCCAAAAAATTCCTTCTGTTCTGCTGACATGTCTCATACTCCACGGGGGCGATGGCTGACCCGGATGGGGCTGCTGCAGAGGTTGCCCGCTGCCTCTGTCACAAGGGGCAGAGCAGGAGGACGCAGAGCTGTAGAGAACAGCCTGTGCTCTTTCCATTCCTTAGCAATGGGGGCTTTGGCTGCAAGCCCCTGAATTTACATCTCTTGTTTTTAGTGCTGAAAATACTTTAATTCTAAATGAGCTGCTTACCAGAAGAACATGACACTCTTGAATGCAAACTTGTCACAGGACTGAGACCAGACTCCTCAAAGAAGTTCTAGGGACTGCTTCGACATCTGTACGTTCACTGTGATTGTCTGAGAAAAATGGCATTTTCTTTCTGGGCAATGACGGACTCATTTAAAAAAACCAACCCTGTACCTGTGCAGCTACTGTTGTCTTGAGCCAAAAAAATGGACCACAGCCGGTGGCCTGACTGAGTCATCTGGGAATGAAATGATGCTCCTTGGAGGAGCAGAGGAGCCAGGCTGGATCTCCGAGCCCCATTTTGAATGAAATGCACAGGAATCATATTCTGTCTGCTTAGGTCGGACTGGAAGAGCTTTCCCATATTCTCAGTCTTCCCAAGGGTTTGAATTCTCTTCCCCTATCTAGAGGAAGGAAAAAAAAAAATTAAAACTTCTCTAAGCAGACAGGAAGCAATCACATAAGCTCCATCAAAATATGTAATTTCATACTTGTAAAAACTCTTAGGGTAAGTTACTGAAAAAGTTGTAAATTAACTAAAATGCTGAAATTGTGTTTTCCTGCTGCAGAGCAAAACTGTCCCTTTTTGAAATGTCAACTTTTCAAAGCTTTTTTTGTACATTTTTTAAAACCAGGACACTTTTCCACATCTGTAGTCCACAGTTAACATTTTTGGTTTGCTGTTTTGCCCTGAAAACATTTTGCCAGAGAATTTCTCACCAGCAATTCCCGTGAGGCCCTGATTCTGCCCTTGGAGGTATGTGGTTTTGAGCCCACCTAGACAAAAAAGCAGAAGTATGGCTAAGCTGAGAGCAATCCTGTCATTCGAATACATAACTATTGCTTGAACTGATGACCTTTCAGAAGTTCCTTACTTCTTGGCAGTTGAAAACAAGTGGCATTTATTTGCCTCACTCAGGAAATTCAACCCATGCTGCTGAAAATTCAGTGTTGCTCCAGAGAAAGAGCTGATCAGAGGCTCTGTTGCTTGGACAGGAACGTTATCCACGTGCTGGGGACTGGCACTGGAGAACGTAGGTTCAAATTTGTTTCTCCTGTGATCTCCCATATGACATCTGGCCATGTTTTTTCCTTTGAGCTTCATTTCCCCTTCACCACTGTTTCTTGCGAAGACGTACAATACATGAAAAACTGGGCAGTGCTTTGCTGTCACGGTGATGTGGTCTAAACAAACCCGGAATATTTTGCCAGTATTTCAAAACTGACTTCTTGTTGCAAATGAAGTAGTAGAGGAACTTGCAGTTTTGTTTGCATAGATCCTCGCCCAGTTAGCCATGCTGGCTGGCATTATCTGTTGGACTTTTGGAGATCTTCTAGTGTTTTATCAGTGATATGTCAGCGATAAATATCCCAGTATGTGGTGGTGTGCTAGATAACTTGCATTTAAAATTGAATATCATTTCTCCTTTAAGAAGCATTTCTTTCTGTGCAAGGTAGGTTTCTCCAGAATGAAAAAATAATTTTCCTCCAACCAAAACTACTAGAGTTTTTTTGGGTGGGAGGGAAAAATATTAATATAGTTAAAAACTTAACTGAGCATCTGAAACTATTTAGAGACTAAGAGGGAATTCAATGTTTCAATAAGGGGTAAGGGGAAGCCAGTAACCAGCTTTCAAATATCCTCATTTCTGCATAGGACCCTGCTGTGTAGGTCTGAGGGGAAGGAGAGTTTGGATCTGTCTGTGTTGAATATACGTCACATCCTTACCTATGAATGGGAGCTAGTACTTAGCATTGCCTCCCCACGTCTGGCCCTCTTCCTACCTCTGACCTCTTCTCCAGTACACTCCCTTTACAGTCTCTTTTCCCCCAGAACATCTCCAAAATACTTCAAGTTCTTATTTCTTATTTTAAATGAACAATATGGTAGATATAACAGCTATCTATAGTATTTGCACAGTATGTCTTATCCACTCACGGACTAGGAATAATAGTTGTTTAACTGTCATATTGCCCAAAGAAAGCAGGATTTGGAGGTCCATTCCTATCCCCTGCTAAGGGTTAGAAAAGTCATCAAAGGACAAATTCTTAGAACTGGCTTTTTGGGGGGGGGGGGGGAGGGTTGCTGTTCTTAGGAGCACTTCATCGAGTCATCTAATGCTCAGGTCATCTAATGTTTGCTGCAAAATGTCACTCCTGCACCAATGAAAAAAAAAGTACCTGCTGCAGGCGAATGGGTTTGGAGCCCAGCTCTTCAATGCTCTGTGCCTTTGCCTTCACTCTGCAGGGTGAGAAGCTCCAGTGTCTCTCCTGGCTGCTCTGGAAGGCGGAATTAATTCATGGCCACAAAACACCTTCAGGTCTTCGTACTGGAAGATGCTATAAAAGAATCACCAATGGCGTTGTTAGTCAAAAAAATGGAGGTAGTTCTAGCATGGGTTCCCAGCATTTTTATTCCATTCATTAATTTATTTTGAGCAAATAATTTTAAAATTCATTTCCTGACTTTGAAAAATGCCCACGTTCCAAAGCATAAACTTATACCCCATGGGGATGTAGAAACCGGCTCGTAAATCCAACGAGGGCGAGGAGTAAGGAGGTTTTCTTGGCAGCGACACAACTAAAACTTATGGACAGCTTCTATCAACACATCGCCAAGCTTTCTAGGAATCAGTTGTTCTGGCAGAGAAGGCGCATGAGATGGGAAAGCGGGGAGAGACGAGAACTGAAACGTGGAGCAGAAGAGGAGAAGAGAAAGCAAGCTGGGGAGAGCAGGCCAGGCTGAGGAGGTGTGAGCAGAGTCTGTGGGGGATTTCTAGGGTACCATGTTTATCATCCCACAGCTCCCCAGCGAGACTGAAAACAGGGTTAAAGACCTGAATAGCCTGTGGGGTTTATTAGCCCCTGAGTCTGGTTGCTGAGGCTTCTGCCAGTGTCCTGTGGAAACCGTATGACTAGGAAGGACCTCAGGCAACGGTGTCATCCACCTTTCCGTGCGGAAGAGGGTGAGATCTACCCACCTTCCCTACATATCTGCTCTTAAGAAATCCCAATGATGGAGGTCCCCCTGTGGATCCCATTCTAGAATAGATCCACCCTGGGCCTGGAAGACTTCTAAATAGAAGTCTTCAATCTTTTTTTGCTGCAAATTTAGCCAACTTTGGTTTTTTCCCTTTACCTAGTCTATGTGATAAGCTGTTGACAGCCATCCCTCCTGTAATAACTTCTTACAAATGGCATTTTACAATATTCCACATTTTCTTTTTTTTTTTCTATAGGTGTGAATACATGTGCTTTATGAATCATCTTTGCACTAAGGTAGGATTCCTTCACCGTTTTGTCCTAGGTTGTGTTCTACAACCTCTGAACTGCCAAGCTGGGCTAGCTCAGGCAGAGGGGACTAATGCTGCACAGCAGGAGACGCGAGGGCTAAGCCTCCAGCTGCTCTCTGAAGTGAAGGTGCTGGGACTGGGTCTCTGATACCCAGGAGGGGATGGAAAATACATGGCTTAAGGTACCCCGCATTGACCTCAGACAGCAGGATTGCTTCTGAGAATGAAATCATTAATGCTTTTAACATCACGTCGGCAGTTGTCACAGGAATAGTGTGGGTTGCTTAGCCGTGAGGTAAAGGCGCTAGAAGAACACAGTGACTAAGTTTCCTGGAATAAATTAAGCACTTGCTTTCTGAAGTATGCGAACTTGCACAGCATAACAAAACCGGGATCTCCATTCTCTAAAGACGGTGGATATCTTCTATGCCTGCAGTTTTCTAACTCTTAAGCTGGAAAGGGGAAATCTTGGAGAGCTTCACTGTTGATGACTCATTTAAGATAAAACACACATTTTTTTAATAGCAAGAATAATTAGTCATCAGAGTAGACTAGCCAATGCCGTAGTAAATCTTTTGGCACCCTGGGACTGGAAGAGCTCTTTCTGCTCTTTTTCAGTTGCAAATTATTGAGTTCTCTGGGATCCGGATAGAACTTAGGAGCTGTATTTTCTATTTCAGATTACACGATAACACAGTCTCTTGAACCAGTAACCCATTACTATTCATTGAATTAAAAGCAGTCAGGCAAATGTTTTTTATGCCAATACTATGTATGTTTTCATTTGCGTGCTTTCAAATCAAGTTTCACATAGTGCTAGACACTTCCCTTCCTTACCAACATCAATTTAAGGCCAAAATGTGATGAGTTGTCTGTTTTCTTAGTGCGAGAGGAAGAAAGTGCCTTTCTCTAGAGTGTATCTGTAGAAATCAACCCTGTGTCTTGGAGGTTCCTTTGAGCAACAGCCCCCATCCCAGAAAGGGGTTAGAGAGTTTGCTGAGCACATTTTTTTACCCAAATGAAGCCAAGCTTGTGCAATAGGGTGGTGTTTATACTTGCACTCTTTTGCCTGCTTCCTCGTAACTTTTGAGCCTACTGACCAGTTTCTACCCAGTTTTTGCAGCAGGGGAGCAGTCACTGTGACACCAGCTTCTTATCTTCCTGTAGCTTACTGCCATCTGGGCAGAGGAACGAGGCTCTGGTGTTGCTCACCACCAAGGGGATGGCTGCTGAGTGAGCTCAGCTTTTTATAGACACCAGAGAGTCCATGTGAAGATGCTAAGGGCAGCCCAGACAGCACTGCTGGTGACTGCACTTGCTGAGGTCTCCAGCAATGAGGATGCTCCCTGCTGCTTTCCAGAAGGAGGAGGAGCAGATCCTGGCCTCAGCCCTGCTTTCTGGCCAGGGCAGCCAAGCTGGCAGGCGGGGACTCGGGAAGCGCACAGCTCCAGCTCTGTGCCAGCTGCAGCCCCCAGCGCTTCTCCTTCCTCCAGGCTGGTGGTTAGCACAGCATCTAGCTCACCCCAGCCTCAGCACAGCCTGCGCAACGCGCCCTCCTCCAGAGCAAAGCCTCAACGTCCCGCTCCTGGTGGCTCTTCTTTGCTCCTCCTTAGGACAAATGGCTCTTAACCAGCTGCTATTTAAAAAGGGTTTTTATTGCCAAATCTCAAAGCTCTTTACAAGCAGGAGACAAAGTGCTGCCTTTCCATGGGCTGCAGCAGCAGCTGCTTTTCAGATAGTCATCCACATTTGCTTGCTTGCAAACTCACTTCCTTCCTGTCACAGACATGTAACCTGGTGGCACAGCCCAAAACGCAGACTCACACCCCAGCACTCCATGCCCAGAGGGTTTTCGGGCACAAAAAAACCAGCCTTAGTGCAGCCAGAAATTAGATGTAAGTTTAAAGGGAGACTTAAAAAAGAAGTGCATGGTGGCAGGGTGTACACTGAAGATGGGAGTTGCTGTATGAGGTCAGAGCAGACCAGGACCCTGCCCCTGACTCCGACCAGCACTGCCATTTTCAGAGGAGCATGTAAAAACACCCCAGAAGGCAGTTTCCAGGCCTAGGCAGGGCCTGGCTCATGACCGGAATGAGAAGAACAAGTGGGAAAACTGCAGAAGGAACATGATGCGTTGTTTCCTGCAAAATCCAGGTGAAGCAGGCTTACAGCCCAGCTAAACATTTTAGGATGAACTGCTAACCCTACTAGTAAAAATAGTTAAAACCAAAGAGTCTCTAACATAGCGTTTTCAGCAGTAGAGTTACTGGGTGCTATGGAGATTCCACTTAAGTTATACTTATTTACAAGACATGATACAAATCTATTAAGTTCTATTAGTACAGCAAATACGGTAATTAGCTGTAGCTTGTAAAATTATTTTAACTTGCCCATTTCCTAACAGATACAGGGTTTTTTTCATCTGTTAAGATTCCTACTGATGGTTATTCAGTAAAATGTCAGACATTTATTCATTAGAATATTCCATATAATATAAAAATATACAGTAAATATAACCACATCCTGTAGGTTTGGCTGTAACAGATAGGGATGTCTCAGTATTTTCATCAGCGCTTTGCCAGATAGGTATCCACAGAACACACTGCCACAAGAAAACACCTGTGAGAGCAAAAGCATTTGTATATAAATTAGGGGACTGAGCTAGCCCATAAGCTGTTTCCCTTCTCCTGGGTTTTCAGTTCCAGGCTTTGATTTGTCTGTCCTGGAGTTTAGAACTGGCTTCAGCTTTGGGATATGAACCTGTACCCAGAGTGTGCCCTGGTTTGTGTATATTCCTGTAAGCGTGAACTGTTTTTTTCCCCATCTAATTTATCTCTTGTTCCAGAACTGCATCTTGCGAAAGCCTGCCTGCTCTCTGAAGCTGATGTCCCTCGACTTCCAGTGCACACCAGGTTCCGACAGCTCACATTCATACCACACAGTGTTCGGTAAACAAAAGTGCACATGCAGAAAAATACATTTAGATAGCAGATAGGCACTGAATATTGTCTGTGTTATTAGCCCTTGTCCTAAGTATGTCTGGAAAGGTGAGTAAGACCCATGGTTCACATTGAATCTACAGCAGCAAATGACACAGATCCAGGGTTTGCTCCAGGCTATGTGCCTGGAGTGGGCTTAGGACGTAGAAAACTTTTTGTCTCAAAGCACAGCTTTTTGGCATCTGAGCCCTGAGTGTTTGACTGTGTAGCGCTTGCCATGTGAGAGAATAACAAGTGAACTCCCATGCAATGTCTATGGCTGTCTTGAGAGGGGGACAGACCACTGAAACCAAAGCTGGTTTAATTGAAAGAGGCAGAAGCATCAGTTCTGGGCACTACCTGTCTTGCTGGCTCTGGGTGGTGAAAAACAGGGTATTTGGAAGCCCAAAGCCAACATTTCTGTGCTCAGACCTGAAATGCCCACTGCCTAGCCTCAGAAGATGCTCAGTTGAAGCTTTACTGGGCAGCTTGCCATGGGGGGTGTGTTTGCAGCCCATTGTAGCCTTGTGGAACCTGGGAAATTATAAAAGAAAGAACAGAAGAAAAAGAAATGGGTGAGCTAAGAGGGCAGTGCTGGCAAACGAGAGAAACGAGCTTAGGTAGCGTGTCACTCCTTGAAACCAGACTGGGAAGATCAACCTTTTCCGTGCTTCCACAGTCTAGCTCAAGCAAAGGTCAAGCCCTGTGGGCTGTCATACAATTCTCCTCAGAGTAACTACAGAGAATAGGGGAGGGGACCCAGCTTAGGTACGGGGCTATACAGTAGCAGTGCAAAGACATGATTTTATCACAGCTGTAATCAATAAAGACCACAGGAACTGTGGTTGCTTTCAGCAGGTGGGCAGGGAAGCTACGGGAATTGTGCTGGAGCCTTCTGCAATGCCTTCCTCACACCCTTGTGTAGCGATGCATTTTTAATATACTTAAGCCACTGGGACCAGCCCCAAAGTTGTGCGTGCAAAATGCCTTTTCCTCCATGTACTCCAATTACAGGCGTCTGTGCCAAACCATGGCTCTCAGGCTAGCCAGGACCCAGAAGGTAGAGACCTGTTAAATAGGAAGAGGGATCTCATCCAGACCCGCTGCCTGATGTGCACGCTCCTGTCAGTTAACATCCCAAGACAACACAGAGGGCGAGCCTACAGCTAAGGGAACACACATCCCTAAAGCTTCTTAATGACAGCTCTCCTAGGAAGCTCCTGGGGATCTCCTGGACACAAGTTTTCCAAATGCCTGGCTAATTGTTCCCAAGGAGGATGAGGGGATTCAGAGTTACCAGATAGGTACGGTCTTCAGTAATCAACGTGTTGTGCTGCTAGAAGACACTCTTTCAAAGGCCACTTTGCCTCAATTTCCCTATTAATGAAACAGGAACAATTAATACTTGCCTGGCAATGAGACTTGCATTCAGTTACGCAGCGCTTAGCACACCTAAAGCTCTGCACAGGCAGGCTCAGAAGAGTGCCTTCATACAGCTGCTCCAGATCTGAGGACACTACTTGTAGTCAGGAGTTGGCCAGTTTTGTTTGCCTCTGTGTGAGGTCACTTTTTAACTGTGGATGCGGTTTTATGAGTATCTTTGCAGAAGATTAAACCATTTATCTTTACATTCCAAGATGTCACTTGGCCAGGTGGTCTGGGAAACCTTACCAGCAAGTGAACAAACACTGACTACATTTATCCTTAAATGATTTAACTGGGAAAACCAGACAGGTGCCAGCGTAACCTGGTATCTGCTTGTCTGTAAATACAGATAGACAGGGGCTTTTGCTAGAATAGCCATTCTGCTCCTTTCAAAAATCTGGCTTGGTTTGATTACCAGTAATTTTTAAGGCCTGATCCATTGAAAGGACTTTGGACAGAGTCCTTAAAGAGCATTCACATTTTTGAAACTGTTCAATGTCGTGTAACCTTCTGCTGTGCTAAGAGGATTAGAACTGGACTGGTATGTATGTACAGCATGAAGAAAGAAAGATGCTACAACTGAAAGCTCAATTCTGTCCCATAAACATGGTGTGTGCACAGCAAAACACCACCTTTTAAACACTGGCCTAGCAATGGTACAAATCGTAAATGGCAAACGTTTAGCTTTGATTTTGAGAAAGCAGTCTCTTTCAAAAGTATGTCAGGGAGCACTTCTCCTATAAAGAGTCACTAGATCCTTTTGCTTTTCTTTCTGTTTCTGTGTTGCTTCTTTTTTCAGTTCTCCAAGACCTTTAATTTCTTGCAAAACTTGTGTAGCTTGCCGAAGTTGTTCTACTGCCTCATTGAGCAACGTCTCTGCCATCACTGGGGGTCCGTTCCTCTCTGGGGCCTGTTCCAAGCCTTCACGTAAAACCTTCTGCAGAAGTTTTTCTGCCTTTTCCCTTTCATTAGCAACTTTCTCCTCCATTTTAGCTAAGCGTTGATGGGAATCCTCTGGGAAACCTTGGCCTGCAAGTGCTCTCTGTGTATTTTTGGAATCAGACAGCAAGTCTCCCAGAGAAGAACTGCGAAGTATGACACCTGAAGTGCTTTCTACAGACTCTTTCTTCTCAATAGATGCTTTTACACTCTCACGGCCTGTTTCAGAAGCTAAGGAAGTCTCTGTCTCTTCTGCTGAAGTTTGCTGTTCCTTCTCGGCAGAGGTTCTCCCATTTCCTTCTTCAGTTTCAACTGTTGGGGGTGTCAACTCTGCTACCTCACTGGCTGCGATCCTGTTCACTGGGGGCTTGGAGCTGCCAGACTCCCCATCTTCCCAGCCGCCAGCTTCCAGGTCACCATGGCTGGAGTTCATTGCGGCTAGCATTTTCTCTGACAGAACCTTAGGAGGAACAGGGGGCTTTGTAACATCTTCAGCGGCAATCTCAGCAAGGTTCTCTTTGCTGCTATCTGCTGATGATTTCAAGTCTTCTGTGTTTGTAGGCTCAGGGACTGGTTGGTCCCAAGCTACTTTTAGTTTGTCTGGCACACTCTTAGGAGGAGGAATTGGAGCTTTTGCTATGCCCCTGTTGCTGACATCAATGAGGTTCTCTTTGTTCTCCTCATTTGGTGCTTGGGATCCTTCCACATTCTCCTCTGGGCTTGCAGAGTCCTCTTCCTTGGCATTCACATTGTCCTTTGATGCTATGCCTTCCTTAAGCTTCTTATCTGGAGGCAATGGAGGAGACAGAGGTTTTTTATGTTCCTGCTCAGGAACATTGTTCTCTGCATCTTGGTCTTCTTTTGTGCCAGTGGGTTTTGTAGGTGGCATAGGTGGCTTTGGAGTTTCTTTCTGAGGTGGCGCATTGTCACTTTCGCTGATAGTGGAATCAAAATTTGGCGGTCCGTTGTCTACTATATCCAGATCTAGTCGCAGGATGCCATCTGATGTAGACTTGGCAGCCTGGAATACAAGAGAGAACTTTTTCAATATCTATTCCATCATCAATCCTGTGCTCCATCCTTTAACTGAAGGTGAAGTGCAAGACCCTCACAACCCGCATGGCAAGTGAGGGGTTGCTGCTCCACACATCCATCCACCCTGTTTATACTTAAATCTGTCAAAACTGCAAGAAGAATCTGACTGGTAACAAAAATGGTACTCTGAAGAGCAGTCTGTGGAGCTTGTGCTTCTTCCATGCAGCATCACCCTGTGCTACCCTCTAACAGCAGTAGCCAGCTCTACAGTGTTAATCTGGTAAGTGAAACCCAATGTGATCTGCTATGCTAAAATTTAACGAGCTATGATAATCACGAGTCCCAAACATTTTACCCAACAAAGAAGGAAGTTGGGTCAAGTGATGTACGTTGCAGCAAATCTTGAATTCGTCGAGTGAAGCACTTCCATTCGCCTGCCTAGCCCCGCTTTGTCCCCAAACCAACACATCCTGTGAATGTCATGAGCATTTTGCTGTCAAGTTATTTTCTGCCTGATAGTGCAGCAGCTTGCACGAGAATATCAAAGCCAATAACCATAAGCAGTCAAGAATTCGGACAAAAGCAGAGAACTTATTTTACTACTTCCTTTGAGAAGAACATCTCAAAGCCTGTTCCACAATAACCTTATTTCTTGGTTTTCCTGTCAGTGCTAAGCAGTCAGCTCTGCCATATTTTAATTCTTTATCCTGTGGTAGCTGGATCCCTCTACGCCCTTCATTTACAGCGTGCCTTCCCAAAGCATACCTGCTCTCTGCTTTCGGGACTGTCATATTTTTACTTGAACATATAAAACAAGTTGATCTTTAGATCGCTTGGCCAGGGATACTATTGTAATACCATTGCCTTCTGTTTGCTTCCTCCAGCCTGACGTCATCCCTGTCTTACCGTGGCCAAGCCTCAGCTGGTTAAACTTCCTTCAAACCACAGGCTGTGTGCAAATCACTCTAGTAGGGGGGGTTTCCTAAAAAGGATGGACTTGGTAAAGACATTGCAGCCTGTAAGCTCAGTGCCTCAGAGGGAGAAACGTGGTGACAGTTCCTGTGTGAGGGAACCCAAAACCACACGAAGGTGTAGCTGCAGCCAGGGCCAGACTCCTGCAGTGCAGGGAGTTTAGTTAAAGTCTCTTTTTGCCTTTCCAGCCCATCGGAGAGACAGAGGCAAGCTGCATCCTGGCGGCTTGGCCCCATCCTCACCTGGCCTGCTTTGACACTGAAAATCATTGTTCATCCCATTTCCTTCATGATACTCCAGCCAGCAGCTGTGATACACATCTTTCTGCAGGCTCTATCCCCTCCCTTTCCCCTCATTCCTGTGTCTGAATTTGTAAGCTAGTTCCCCCTGAATTTGGCTGGAGGTGAGAGGCCTTATGGATATTAATGTTGGAGGCATCTGGTGAAAATAGTAAGCTGAGCAGGGGAGAGAGATCTTTTTAGTGCCTAGGGAAGGGCTTCCTACCTTACCAAACCCATATTAGGCAACAGAGAATCCACACTTCATTGCTGCTGTGACTTTTGTTATGTTTTCTTCTGAGGTTTTTTGGAGGAGTGGATGGGAATCTATGATTCATTCCCATGCTTCTCTCTAGAAGAGACACTCTCCCTCCATTTCTATGCAAAGTAAAAAGTCTCGAGGCGTCTCATTTTCTGCACGAGGGTCATCTGAGTGCTGTGCAGACACATAAGTCAGAGTCTTGGAAGTTTGAAGAAAGAAGGTTTGATTTAAAAACCTTCCTTGGTTGAGATTAATGCTCTGCTAAAATATCAATCTGTCTGTGGAAACTTTTTCATAAATCACAGGACTCAAACATTAGTAAGAACCTCTTCCATGGAAATGAACTGCAGGTTTATCTCGTGGTGGTTTTTCTTTCTTTTGTTTTTTTTTTTTTTTAAGTGACAGACCCAGAAAATCAGTTAAGAGTAGACAGGCTAGTCCATAAAACTGCCTGGGAGAATAATGTATTCTGTTTCAGACCTAAGGAAGGGCTTGTGAGCTTGAAAGCTTGTCTGCTTTTTCCAGTTAGCTTAATAAAAAATACAGCTTCTCCCCACAGACCATGCAGTTCTTCTACCTTTAGACCACTGTGGCTACAAAATCATCACTTCTTAGAAAATAAATATAGGAGCTTCGGTCTCTTCTGATTAAAGTGAAACTATAATGGCTCTCACCAGACGGTGAAGCAGCTCGTGAGTTACGGAAAGCTAAATATATCGTAATGTGTTGCAGCAGCTACAGATCTATGGGAACCTGGAGCTTCATCAGAGAGGTGCTGGCGCCGCCTCTCCCAGAGGAAGCTGTTTCCCTTGTCAGCCTTCTCTGGGCTGTTTGGACCTGGGTTTTTCCCTGGGGTTTTGTACCTAAAATGGAAGGAGCAGCTCTTGGTGATTCCAGCTGGGGAGATGGCTCACCCCAGGGTGGGTGCACTTACCTCCTTTAGGTGACTTCTTGTGGGTGGCCTGCGTCCGTGGGTCATTTTCACTCTGTCCCGAGTTACGTGGTCCAAGGAAAGGCTCTCGTCTACTTTCACCTTGAAAAGGGGGAAGAGGAGGGAAAGAAAAAAGGAAGAGGGACGTTAATTTCTGAAGATATGTCTGTAAAGTTATTACTGCCACACATGAAGGTATGCAACATTTGGATGAATATTTCACCACTACAGTCTTTGCCTCAGACCTTAGTTACAGCCTGCCTGCAAAGCCCTGCGTGTACGTGGTAAGATATTTAAGGTATCTGTCCTATATAGACCTGTGTTTATCTAACAGACACTCCAAAGCAAAGCATCCAACCTTCCAAGGTTTGTGATGGCTAACCTCCCCTCTACCTAAGGGACAGGGAAAGAAGGACACAAGGCAGCTTTGTTGTCCTCGCTGCAGCCCGGGCTTGGACCGGCTCCTGCATGTGGCAGAGCACAGCACTGAAATTGCTGTTGCCATCTTAGAGGTGAAAGCTCATTAATAACTGTGACCTGACTGTGAACTCTATCAGCAGTGCGTCGTTACAGACCTTCCCTTCTACAGCTCTAATGACCGCAGGATGCTGAAGGGAAGGTGTGAGCAGTGACCTGGATTAATTGCAACTCTAGCTGAATTAACAAATTTATTTCCTGGAATCAGATGAGAAATCCACTGCCTCCCGCACGTGGGGAGGGAGGTCCCAGCCCCCTGGCAGGTATTTCTCTGTGCTGGCTCTGTGACTGCCCGCCCACCCATGCTGCAATGGATGAGGGCTGGAGTCTGCTCCACGCAGACGGCAGCACCGGTGACTGGTGATGGTGAAACATCAGCGTGTCCTTCGTTTGCTGTCCTTTGTACCACAAGTTTGTACAGCAGGAAAGCTGGCAAGGGTGAAATAGGGATTTAAAGGGAAAAATGGGTCCCAATCCCTGGCTGATAGGGCTGAGTGGTTTTACAGTTCTTTCAGCGGAGAACAGCTAATCCAAGCCAGCTGAGGGCTTGACCCATTAGCTTGTGCCTGGCCTGTGCGGAAACGCTTTAAATCTGAGGTTTGATCCTTACTGGAATGAATGAGAATTAGAAGCTGGATCCCTCTGAGAACCTGGGTCCTCCTAAGGAGGACAACCCCCGGCCACAGGGCAGGGAGTTGACCTGAGATCCCACCTTGCCGTGCTGCCGAGGGGCTGTGCAGAATTCACTGCCCACCGGAGAGCCACGTCCCGTGCCACTCCAGGCAGCTCCCAGCTGGCGTGGGGTCCCTCTGGCAAGGGCTGAGCAGCACTGCATTGCAGGACATCACATCTTCCACCCGCTGAAACATGAGAGCAGACCTGGCTGCTAAGCTCTCTGCTGCTGGGTTTTATCTTCTCAGGCTGCTGCTGGTCCTAGCTGCTCCCTTTGATTCCACGTGCTGCTTCCCACTTGGTCCAAGGGCCCGAGGAACTGCTACACCCCACTACCAGCAAAACCCTGACACTGAGTCCATTTGCCTTGGCAAAAAAAAGCATGTTCCAGCTTCTCCTCCTGCTTTTGCCCTCTGCTAAATAAAAGCAAAGACCAAGCTCTCAGAGTTCGCATCTCTAGCATCGTATCTGCAGCGCTTAGCTCTTTTCTCAAAACTTTTAGTCATTGCTTTGGTTTCCTTTGCTAAACAGATCTTGCCAATTGCTTCGTCCCCTCATTACCGTGCCCATGTCTTCTTGTGTCATTCCCGTGATGGTGGTTTTGTGCACTTCCTTTCAGTTACTGAAACAATTGCAGAATAGATACCGCTTCTTTGGTTTAGTTCACGGCTGATTTACAAGCTAACACGGAGCAGGGCAAGGTTAGTCAGGCTCAAGGATGTGCAATTTTCATCCTTGCCTCCGCGCAGCAGGACGGGAGGAGAATTTGGGAGTGCAGGTGTGCTGGAGCCAGCTGAGAGGCAGGCAGGTTTGGCCGGGGCCATGGAGTAACTTTCCACCAGACCTCTCTCCAGACTGCAGGCGGAATAGCTGGTGGACTGAGTCACTTCAGATTTTTCCAGTCTTGAAGACTGGGCTATGTCCTAACCAAATGCCTCCATTTCCAGGCTGCTTGGTGCAGAGGATCATGGCAGCGTGGGGAAGATGAGTCTCTCCAGGCTGCAGCCCCAGCTCTACACAACTCAGCGCTGCAGCTGCTTCTCTGCACCAGCCGCTTCCATCGGGAGAGGGGACCACCCCTGCATTCGCTCGTCCCAAACCCACTGAAGCCACCAGACCATCTCTCGCTGACTTTGGTGAGCTCTTGTGTCTCGTGGGCGTCCCAATGAGATGTTAGCTCTTAGCAGCACAGACCATCCCTCCAGCACACCATCTACTCAACCAGCTTCCCCTGCCTCCCCGTATCTAACCCCGGCCAGGGGAGAGGGAAAGGCAGCAAGATGTAGGATGGTGAAAAGGGCTCTCTACATGTTCTGCCTTCTTGGGCTGGGAACTGAAGTGGCTAAAAGCTCCCAGCCTGCAGGGATGCAAGCTGGTTTACCTTAAATACCATCTTTCTCTTTCCTTCGACCATGGCTGGCACACAGGAGGACAGAGAGCACTGGGGCTTGGGCAAGTTCTGCTTTTAGCGAAAAAAGCAATGGATGAGAACTGACACAGAAATACAGGACTTTGAAAACTGTTTCTCTTACCTCATCAAATACTTTGTTTTTGCCTCTATTGATCCCTTCATTAAGCGCTTTTATCCACGATTCCTTTTCTTCCAAAGTTGGAGCTTGAAATTTGATATCATGAACCTGCAAGAGCAGAGAAACCATTTTGCCTAAGCATTCCCTGTCAGGACCAGAGAGGTAGCTCTCTGCTCTCTGTGTATCACTTCATTTTCTATATAACATTCAGTTCCAGCCTGTGTTTAAACTACAGATTCCTTTGCGCTCTGGCAAGTACTTCACTTCATAGCTCCCATGAACATGATTTTGTTATGCTGAACAGCTCGTTGCTGTAGTTTTATTTTTGCAACTAGTAACTAAAGTAGTAAGAAAGTAAGAGTTTCTTCCTCCTGCAAAACACTCAGAATTGCTCTTAAGAGCAGCAGCGAGTTGTTTGTTAAGCAAACGGTCGCACTGTGTATAAAGAGTCAGACTGAAAGTCCAAGTCATTTTGTGCTGGTTCAGATGCAATAAAGTGCTTTATCTCCAACTTCCCCCCAGGCTGTGAGCGACGGGAAGGCTGCGTGCACCGGGCTCTGCCTGCTTCCCTGTTCCTGCGGCTCTGCAGAACAGAACTGATACGGGAATCTGGGGTGCTGACCTTGGCTGCGCCAACCCCAATTCAGCTGAGCACGGATGTGATGAGGCATAAGGGCAATGTAAGGGAAAAAAACTAACCATATTTTTTCTGTTTGCAAATGAAGAAATACAGCAGTGAATGCTACAGACATACATTTTCTGGGGTTTGGAAGCTGTCCTAAGAAGAAGGGGAGAGTCGGCCATACAAGAGGGAGCTGGCAAGAAGCATGGGACACAAATAAGGAGGGAGCAATGGGTGATTGTATGGCCTGTCCTCCAGCCAGCCAGCTCTCCCCTTCCTCCAGGGCAGTCCCGTGGCTTTACGCAGTGTTTCCAATCTCTTCTTGACCACAGCAGGGACAATAGGTAGGGTGTTATTTCACTGCTGTGTTCTCTGAGCGCCTCACCAGTATTATGTAGCTTTGCCCCAATGTACACTTCAGGTGAGAGAAATATCATCTTCACATTACAGGTGGCTCTATGGCAGACTGGCTTGGATCCGAATAGCTCCATGCAGTGCCCTAATCCGCACTGCGCAGGCACACAGAAATACTCTTGTGCTAAAGAACATCATCAAAGTTGCAAAATCAAGAACTGAAAAATTAGACAATCCCAACGTTGCTGGGGCAGTCCTAACTCAGCCTGCTGTGCATGTTCCTCCTAGCACCGTCCCTAATGACAGAGGCGGCACTTCTCACTGAGCTATCCCATCGTGTGTTTTATCCTCCTGGGTCCATATGTCTTATTGATTGCACTCTGCTCAAGCCCTGCCCTGAAAACCGGATTACTGATTCCCCTGACAATCTCTTCTTCGCTGCTTATCACTACAATACCTAGGGGCTTCACAAATTACTTTTCAGAGCAACTGAAATTACCCACCTCTTACAGGTGGGAAAGAGAGCTACAGAGAGGCTCATTCAAAACACCTACTAATGAGGTCTCATTTCAAATAGCTTTTTCAGGTATTTAACATCCTATAGGTATTCAGCACCTTCCCATTGCCTTCAAGAGCAGTTGTAGCCCAGCCTTTTTGTAAATGAGGCCCCACATTCTGAAATCACAGCAGTGTCTATATAAAACAAGGACTACATAAAATGAGGGTGACAAAGCTAATGGTGACGGACAGTCGAATGCTCTTAGCAGCTCCCTGGTTTGTTTATGGCACAACAAAGCAGCAACTGGTTTGGGTCTCCGCAACTTCTGAAGGTACCATCAGAAATTCTGCAGAACTAAAGCCTGATCTCCTTACACCTACGCCGGCTGTTTAGCTAGAAGCAACTGCCCTGCCCTTTTGCATTTATGCCTCGCTTCAATGCCATGGTTTTACATCTGCACATCACAGCAACAAAGTGCCAGACCCTCACAACCCGCGCGGCAAGCAGGGAGTTAGGAAGCAATTTGGGGAAAGATTATTTATTCGATTAGTTTGCACATAAGGTGACGGGACCACATGTCTTCCTGAGAGCTCAGAGGAGAGGTTGGGGCCTGAACCACAGCCCTCTGGAAAAAGAGCCCTTTGTCTGGGGCACAGGAGGGCCACGCTAAGCAGGGAACCTAAGGGAAGGCAAGGCTCCAAAACAGAGCGACAGCCAGATTTTGTTTTAGTCCAAGCAGGCCTGTTTTTGTGTGTGCTTAAAAACTTTTTTTGTTTGGAAATGATTTTGCCCCAGAGCTTTGTGATTATAAAAGCTTATGAGAAAGCTCTACTTGTGAGCAGCTGAGCTGCTGCACTGCCTGGCAAAGACCTGGCAGCCTGCACCAGGGTTTAGAAATCTCCGTACACGTTGTTCAAGGCAAGGATTCCTGCCTCGCTTCAAGCTTCCTCTTCCAGTGCCACTTTCTGTGCCTCATTCTCAGCACCCAAATAAAGCCTCCGAGACTGTGACTAAGCGCTGGTGTCAGCAGGGCAGAGCGAAGCCTCAGGGGGATGGTTCGTCATTAATGAGAAGCTGAGATGTCCCTCTGGCATGCAACCCTCTGCCGCACAATGTAATGCTGACCAACCGCTGCGGCCACCAGATGCAGGCCCAAGGGATGGTGAGGGAAAGGAACTCGTGGAAAGATGCTCCCGAGGCGGCAGCAGAAAGAACCCTCCCGTTTCCCGAAGGGCTGGGCATGGGAGGACAAGCCACACTCTGCGTGGGACTCTGCTCCCTGCGATGCCCAGTTATCTTTGTCTGAAAACTGTTTTCTCCGAGGAAGAGGCAGGCTGCTGGGGCTCTGAGGCTGGGGCTCAGGGTGCTGCCAGCCAGAGTCTCTGTTGCACTGCAGTCCCATGTCTGTCCGCCTTCATCTGTGGCTCACACCCTCAGCCACGGCACTGGGGAGAGGAGGCTAACCCAAAGCGGGGTGGAAGCTCTCTATAAAGCAGACGGCTGCAGAGGAGAGGCAGAAAGGAGCTGCAGGAGCTGGTCTCAGTCCTGCCTGC
Source organism: Sagittarius serpentarius (assembly GCA_034782735.1). Classification (NCBI taxonomy): domain Eukaryota; kingdom Metazoa; phylum Chordata; class Aves; order Accipitriformes; family Sagittariidae; genus Sagittarius; species Sagittarius serpentarius. The sequence continues at coordinate 7,872,201 of JAVKLA010000021.1, read as the reverse complement.
CACTGGGGCTCTGCATGCTAGTCTGAGACCCCCAGGTCCTCTACAAACAAGGAACAAACAAATGAGTTTATCTTGTCTGTATTTTTACTAATTTGAGTATTCACAGATCTCAGAGGATGTACCTGAAGAAGGATACTCCCCACAAAATGTTAAGCAGGGTCTGTTCTGCAGCAGCAGTTTAAGGGAGAGAGTCAGTGACACCAGTATAAGAGGGCAGCAGGCAGGGTAACGCATTTGCTCTCCTCCTTGCTAAGCCAGCTGAGACTGAGTCATGCCATAAACAACAGGCTGGCATGCCAGGAAAAGCTGTCATGGCTAAACCTAATGTGATAGTGACCATTGTAAGCCATGAATACAGACTACGCAATTTACTGTCAGTTAACTCAGAGCACAGCACGGCCAGTCAGCTCCTGCTGAATCACAGGCTAGATGGCATGCAACAAGAGGCTGACACACGGGTCACTGTCCGTGACAGCAGTGAGCACAGTCTCCTCGATTGCTCCATGTCTTCTTGGAGACATCAGTCTCTTCAAGCAGTGACAGTCTTATGGCTATGCTGACCCTGCTTTCCAGGAAAGAGAAGTGTTCCTGAGGTCAGTTGGTTGTACCTGCACTAAATGATTTAACAGGCAAGCTCTGGAGAACTGCATAGCTGCAGTTTAAGACCTGTACCAACACTAGCTCTTTGCTGAGCAATTCTGCTAGATGCTGCTGATCCGCAGCAGAGGTGGGCGACAGAAACCTGTGCTTGTTCCTCAGCTGTTTCAGTGCAAAGCCTGGTATTGACTTCAGCTCAGCAGGGCTGGGCTAAACAGGACTGCGAACTGCTTGTGAACTGCTGGTTTAGGTGTGGGAATGTGTTCCCTTCTGCTGACTTTTGGCACGGGGTGGTCACCTCCAGCAGAAGCCAGAGCAGAGTTGGGTCACTAACATCTTAAACTACCAAGAGTGCACTCGAGTCTATCTGCCAGACGTGAGGTCATCTCCTGCCGCCTTCTGCGTGACTTTGTCAGGTTAGATCACGGAGGGAAAAGTAGAAGCCGAGGGGCTGTCAGTTAGGGGATCCTTGTGGTTTTCTGCAGCTGAACCAAGAGCCACCTCATCCCTGGGAATAACGCGGCATCTCTGCCAAACTGGCAGACCCCAGGAGCAGACTCCTCCATGCACAGGGCAAATGTGCCTCACTGCAATCTACTGCAGCTTCCAGGCTGGGCCCCTGCTGAAAGCGGCTGCAGGTACCTCCAGAGTCGACTAAGGGAAAAATAAGCAAGGGAAGTTTCCACCCCTGACCACAGGTACAGAGTTTGTGCCTGGCCATGCTAGAAAAGGACGCGTGGGGACCTGCAGTGCTTGCTCATGGCCTCTTTCCCTTACTGCCACCCTCTTTCTTCCCATTCTTAAGACTTCTCTGCAGCTGAAGGCTTTCAGACCCTCTGAATACCAGACTTGTGCCAATCTCTGTAGTCTCTAGGCAGTTTACACCAAACATCATTTACACTGCTTTTTGCATCGTGAGTACGTTTTAAAGTCTCCAGGCCAAGTCTGCTGCCCTTTCTTACACGTTCAGCTATCTGCAGCCAACAGTTTTTGTTTAATTGCTGCAGGTGTAACAAAGCATTTGAGATTTCTAAGCAGAACGGGTCTTTTGCACACTTCCAGCAGCACTTTGTTTCAGCTCCACACCAGTGCAGGCGTGTGACATGTTCATATTGTCACAGCTTAACAAAAATGTCATCCTTGTGAACAGGGCAAGCAGAACCTGGGGTACATCCATCAAAGACCAGTGTTTAGCAAGGCAACTTATTTATTTGGGTGCAACTCTAGCTGCAGAGTAGTTTTAGCTGACTGATTCATGTCCTCCGCTCTTCAAAAATATTCCACCCAAGATTTAAACTGGGATTCCCCTACAGCTAAACTGGGCTCCCTGTTTTCAACAGGGAAACTCCTATTTGCCCATAGAAACAGAAATGGCCTTTCCTAGCTTGTTTCTAAGTCCCACAAACTCACTGGCTTTCTGCATTCCTCAGCATTCTGCTCAGGAGAGGCAGGAAAGAAAAAAAAAAAACCCTAGCAAGATCTGGCAGGGCTTGGCAAGGCAGCTCACAGGGTGATTTTAAACTGTGGATGGCAGCAAGCCTCCCAAATGGAAAATGTTTAGCTGATATATATCGCCACAGCTGCAATTTCAAAACAGAAGAAGGACAGTTGTGTACATTGGCCTCCTAATTGAAGCCTGTTCTAACATCTGCCAAAGTATGTTGTGTGTCAACACCCTTACCAGATTCCCAGCCAAAAGGAGGGTGAGAGGGGAGCTACGAACAGGGAACTTTTCATTTATAAAAGCCCTTCCTTTCACCAAAAGAGCCTTACAAAAAGTAGCCTCTATCTAGGTGTCCATTTAATCAGTGGCAGGAAAAACAGGGGAGCTGTAAACTTGCCAGCATGCCAAAAGAATGAAGTTACCCTTTTGGGGCACAATTTGGGCCTTTCTCCTAGCAAGAAAAGAAAGGTTTAGGAACAGGTCTCACACCCTGTGTTGATTCATGCAGCAGTGCAGAGACATATGCAGCTGTGACACACTTCTCCAAGTAACATACTTGCAGATAATAATAATTCCTGCTGTGCCACCCATCTCTGAGCACACAGGCTTTTACTCGCCTCCCTGGGAGTAGGTGTGCACTTGTAGTTATTGAGCTGCCCTCTAGAAAACACACCAAGCTTGCCAGGGTTAGCCACCTTTGATCTAAAATTGACGTTAGTTCTGATTAAGTGAGTTACAAAACAAATGCTAAGCATCCGCTCTGACTGGAGAGACTCACTGCTCCGGGATCTGGTGCTGAGCAGGAGCTCGCTAGCCCAGGGTGCAAACTTCCAGGTTACCATCGCTTTGGTGCATGGTGCTTTAACGTGACTTTTCTCCCCGATATAGACGGCGCCTACTTGCAAAGCGAACATCATTCACCTTCCCTCTCCACCCCCACCCTGGTCCATGTGAGTGTTTTGGGGCAGGACAGTCCTTGTTTTGTTGTTTTGAATGAAGTTTAGCACAATGATGCTCTGAACTCAGCTGGGGTCTTATTATACGAATAAACACTAAGTGACTGGAGTGAAAGAATAAGCAACAATGACAACAAGGACTAAACAATCTCCATTTATTTAAACAAAATGGAGATGGGGGAATGCAGGCAAGTTGGTATTTTTGCCTGTTCACATTCTTACGGAAATGAGTATGTTTTGTCCCTTGCAACCTCTCAGATTTGCATGGGGAGATTTAGTAAGATCTCTTAGGCCAATAAAATGACAGTGAAATTAGAAGTAAGTCAAAGTGTCATGCCTCAAAGCAACAACAGAAGCATCCCAGCCCATAAAGATGCTGAAATGGGTAGCACGTAAGTAGGAACTAAGAAGAACTTCCAAAGATGTGTAGTGATAAGGATAGGAAGTAAGGCAAGGATGTCCTTGCGTACAGTCAGTGCTCAGATGGAGGCATGGCTTCTTTGCAATACCAGCCTGGTTGTTAGGTTCTGGATGTAAGCAGATGCTGCGCAGGAAGCTAAAGATGTAGAGTTTTATGAATACTGAAAATGAAATCTTTTCTCCTAGGAACTGTTTGGCTGCAAGTAACTTTGCACTGGAGTTTCTCAGATCAACGGTTCCAACTCCAGCAACTGTCTCAGTACATGGACCGGGTTCACTGATTTCACTGGAACTTGGGCAAAGCTGCAGCATGTATAGCTGGGACAGGGACACTTCCTCGCCCAGAGCACATGGGGGATCCACAGGGAATGGTCATTCTCCACTGCTCAGGGAGTACTGGAAGAAAGAAAATGATAAGGCAGGAAAAACATCAAGAGGAAGAAGTTGAGTCGGAGGAAGACCCTTTCCCCACGACAAGAAGAAAGTCTACAAGACAGTGGTGTTCCTTCTTACACGCTGCAGACCATGCACAGCTATAGGTCATTTCTCCCAGCTGCCAAAGAGCTAAATTTCAGAGCCTTTCATCTGCTCTGAGCGCAGCTGCCTGGGAACTCATTTTGGAGTTAGCAGACTTGAGGGCGATGAGAAAGGCAATCCTACCTTCTTACCCGGGGAGCGGATTAAAATGAAACGGTTTTTCTTTTTTAGTAGCGCACGCAGTTCCTGGCACTTGTCGTAACTCTCCAGTTCCACTGTTTCTATGCACTTCTGTTCATCCTGCAGAGAGGGAATGAAACATTATTATGAATAGGAGACACTGAAATCAATCATATACCATCAAACTCTGCATGTCTTCCCCTTGCATCTGTCTAAAAGCTCTTCTGCCTTAAAAATAACCTGCATGCAGACAGCAAGCCCCCATAAATCAGGCTGGCATCTCACTAAGAAAACACCCTAGTCTTTAAGCTACAGGCCAGTTTGTGGCTAGCGGTCCACAGTGGCTGAGCAATAACACATTGTGGACAGTAACACCAGCTTCTGCCATCTCTGTTGGCCTCATCCAGGGATCTGCATCCAGAAACAAGGTGGGAAGGTCTTTGCCCATCATCGGGTCCCAGCCGCAGGCTTACAATGTGCTGTCAGTCCCGGCGTAGGAAGGAGGAATAACATGATGCACTTTTATAAACCTTCCTGGCATGATCTCAAGAGCTTTCCCCACACTCCCCCGTAGCTTGGCGACACTACCTCCTCCCCACGAAGAACACAGGAGGCGTTATTCTACTTTTTCACAGGGAAGACACCGCAAGCATCATGACGGTCCAAGCAGCCCCCCAGGAAGCCCAAGGCAGAGAGGAGACAAGAGGTGAGCCCTGCCGCCGTGCCAAGCTTCAGCAAGGTCAGTGGGAGCCACGTGCGACCGGGACGTGCAGCCACACTCTGAGCTGTGAAAACGCTTAGGACTGGAAATACGGTCCGGTACAGCCAGCAAAACTGTCAGGGCCAGCGTCTCAGTGGGGAATATTTATCTCTGGTGTATCTCCACTGATGACTGCGGGCCACGATCTTGGCTCATTTCTCCCAGTAACATAACTAAAATTCCACACGTGGTGCGTGGCTCAGTTCAGCTGCGGAGTACCATCCCTAATAGGAACCGCAGCATAACGCCGGGCAAACAATATTCTTTGTGTCTCAGTAGCCCAGAAGAGACCAAAGCTCCCTTTGGCTAAGCATTACACAAATAAGCAGTGAGAATCGCAGAGCAGTTTTTGCTGGTGAAGTGCTACAGTCAGCACGCCTCATGAACCTCTCCATTACCATCCTGAATTAAAACCGCTGGCCATGACCATCCCCAGCTCAGCCTCCGCTCCCAAGGCAGCTCCTCGTACCCGTACGAGTTTGCATTTAGCAATTCCCGTAGCGGAGAGGGGGTGTGGGATGAGGAAACGTGTCGTAGCCAGGAAGCTGCTGCGTGGCTGGAGGCAGGGAATGGAGAGTTCAGAGGGAAGTGGGCTGCGGGGAATTTCCTCCCTTTACCACTTGACATTTAAGTCGCTGTGCAGAGCTGAGGCTGTGTTTAGGTTTTTTTAACCCTCCTATCTGGGGATGGGGGCCCGGCAGAGCCGATGCCAGTACACAGAGCAAGTTCTGAGCCACTGAGGGATGTCTGGATCTAATTTAGGTTTATTATTTTAATGACATTACTGTTTATTTCATTTAACACTGAGTGGGTGAACGTGACCAGAGAACTGGGAAAATGTATACTAGGAGGAGGAGATTAATCCTGCCCAAATCTAAAACCTAGCAGATAAAATCCTGCTGACGTTATTGAGCCCTTTGAAGGCACAAGGCTCCTGCTGCAATCCTGGTATCGCAATGTCACTGCAAAAGGACAGGGATGGAAATAATAACCCCTCAGCGGCCAACAAATGACAGAGAAGGGTGAGGTCAGGAATACATGCCTCGGGGATGGGTGATCTCATCCTGGCCTTTGGTGGACGACCGCCCACATCACAGCACTGCCGCACGGCCGGTGCAGTTACCAGCACCGACGTGAAAGTTTGCTGGGCTCAGGATGTAGGCGGCTTGGCAGCGCTCCGACTGGAGACCAGCACGAAGACTCCTGCCCACCCTCCCCGCTCTCGAGAGCGGCTCTGTCCCCAGCAGAGCCCAGTGGCTCCGTGTCACCCGCCTCGTCCACACCATCCTTCCTGCCTCTTGGAGGGGAAACTTCCCTTTGAGCCTCCGCTTCCTAAGAACAGCGGAGCACCGAGCTGGGGGACAAGAAGGACTTGGCAGGGTGGAGAGCTGTGGTTTTGCTGTGACATCGCTTCTTGCCTTCCAGCTGACCCTCTCCTCCTCTGGGGAGGCCCCGAGGACTACGGCCTGGCCTGGGAACAAGGGCAGCGAGGACGGGGACATGCAGGACCTTGCCTCCCAGGGGCGCTGACTTGACTGTGCAAGCTATGGCTCCTCCACCTCAGCGGCTTGAAGTTCTCTAAGTAAGTTATCCTTTTCAGGGAAGGCGGGGAAGAAAGCAGCTGGAGAAATAAGAAAACTCCGTGTCTGAGAGCAAAGGAAAAGCATCTGAGTTCAGGGAGCGCCAGAATGGGGCTTTTGTCTCTGTTTTACCCTTGGCACGCGGCCATCACCTCTCTGCGAGCCTACCTGGGTCACAAAGAGATCCTTTATGTTTGCCCTGCACCACTAATACAAAGACCAAAAGACCCGACCCTGCTGCCGGTCTCCAGGTCCCTTCAACCTCCTGGGACCGGGAGGATGCTCAGCATCACGCAGAGACAAGGTCACTTCCAGAGCCCTGCCCTGATACACGGATCTCAGACACGTGCTCTGGACGAGCTCCGGCTCCATTTGGTCTCTAGCGTCCCAAAGAAGTCAAAGCAATCCTTTTACGTCAACCTGAGACACGAAGGTTGAGTCCGCACACGGTGGTCACACCTCCCAGCAGCACACAGCTCGCAGGGTCGTCCCACGGCACTGCGTTTGCTGCCGATCAAGGAAGGAAATTCGCTTCAGGCCACTTGTCTAGTTTTGCTCTACAGATTTTAGGGCTTGTTTTTTAAACTGCTTTTGTGCTTGCCGTAAGGGACAATCAATGAGACATATAAAATTCCGGTACAGAAACCCCTACATTCATGATTTAACGCAGAAAACCAATTCCATTAGCTATTCGTGGAGCAGCTTAAACATATATGTGTAAGCTTGGCCCTTAAGAAGAAAATTACTGAACACCTAAACATATTCATGCATGTGCTTAACCAAAGAATCACACTTAGCAAACAATTTCCTTAATGAAAAGTTGATACAAAGGGGCAAAAAGACCCACTGAAATTTTTATTTATATGAAGGTATAATTTCCAGCAAAGACCTCTTCACTGACACACGTTCACGGGCTGTGCCCCTCCATTCAGTGTACAATGTCTAGACTGCGTGAAATAATAATTTACTTCTCCATCTGAGGGTCTCAAAGTGCTTTAATCAATCACTTCTGGGTATACATTGCTATCACTATACCAGGGGCAAAATGCAGACATTAACTGCACACCTATTAAATGCTGAGTGGATCCTCTGGTCTCTAGAAGACCCTTTGTCTAGTAGGTTTTTTCCCTGTCAAATACTACACTTAAGAAAACCCCAAAACAACAAAAACCCAACTCTAACCACTAGCTGCACTCTTTACAGAAAAAACCAAACCCAAACCCAAGACTGATGCTCTCTAATCCATGGAGTGATGATACTGGTCTGTGTAGTCTCTCTGCCTAGGGACTGCCTGTTCTTCGGATGCTCTCTGTAGTTTTGCAAGGCCTAATTCTTATTCTGGTAAGAATATGCAGAGACAAGAAGACAAGAAAACCCGTTAGAAAATAACCTGCCTGCTTCGTTCTTAGTTTACATGAGGGTACAGGTGTGGGGTCCTGTAGATGGAGGCACAGCAGATAACAAGAAATCCATCTCCCTTCATTTCACATCCGCTGAAAGAAACCTGAAGCCCGGTGGGATGACTTTCACCCCCCCATCTGCTCCAGGTAATACAATACCTTTTGCAATTTGCCTTCAGGAGGTAGCTCGGCTTTAAACCAAACCAAAAGCCTGACTAACGGATGCAATATGGGAAACACACTCTGCGGCAGGTCAGGAGCACATTCCAGGAGATTGCTATTGATGATGATAAATACAGTATTTGTGTTCTGCTCAGACTGTACTTTCCGGTGACACGGGACAACGTTATTGCCTGCATCTTGTGTTGGCCATCCCCTCTGCTCTTATTTTGCACACACAAACCTCAGCTACAAGTGCAGCCAGCCTCGTGCAATTGCATAAACAAGCGTATGCCTGCGTATGAAACAACTGCTAAAGGCAATATTAGCACCTCTTCGGGAAGGGCTCGAACACACAAGGGACTGATAAAAGCACCATGCGTCCAAGTCACTAGCTCAGTTCCTGGAAATCTGATGGGCTCAGAGCAGTTGAAATACTCAGCCCCTAAACCTGCCCTCCCACATGGAAGCTGACCTCCCTCCCGTTTAACCCATTTAGGTCTAATGTAGGATACATACGGAAAGATGCTTGTATTTCTGTTACCTGAGGCTTTATCTCCTTTCTTTTCCTCGGGTCCCAATTCAGCAAGCACTGAACAAGCCCATTTTTAAAATACTGCAGCTTGGGGATGGTCTGGGATGCTGTGTCTGTCTCCAGGGTCACACAAAGCAGGGCAGGTATGTGGAGAAGGTCCAGTGGGGAAAACGGCAGCTGGAGCTCCAGAAATAAAAGCCACCATAGCACGCTGCACCACAGACTCTCCTTTGACACCGGGCAAGGCCCTTCTCTTCTCAAAAACAAGTTCCCCAATTGTAAGATGGAGACAGCGACACTGCCCTAACTCACATTAGATAAATACAATCATAAACATGAACTGCCTCAATTCTGTGGCAACAGGACCCCTCCTGAGTGCAGAAAATTGCCATTTCCTTTAGTTCCCCTGTAGTAAGTCTGCACAGTCATATGCTATCCTATTGTGCTACCAGATAATTTTGTAGCAATTTCCTCTCCTAAGACATTTGACTTCACTGTAAGCCAATTTAATAGCCTATAGATATTAACATGATCCCTTATTTACAATAATGGGACCTGGTAGCTACCGTAGCTTACAGATGCAATTTATTACAGGATGTTACCACAATCCGCAGGCTACCAGAAAACGTTACGCCTGGTTGTTACAAATGCCATTTTCCTTGTTGAGATAATAAAATAACCCTTTAAATGATTGGGATTTTTCCTTCTTCTGAACATCTGTGAAAATTAATCTTACTTTAAAAGTCTCCTTTTCCCTTGTGGCAATGAGAGCCTCCATCTATCTTGTTTTTAAAGGCATGCCCTTTAAAAAAAACCTACGTCATGTTTATAGATTTTGAATCTGTGAGTTCCTGAAGCTTCAGCTGGGGTCAACAGGTGTCCGGGGCTCTGGGAAGCAATCTGCAGAGAGTCAACCATTTCCAGGACCGGGCTGCATCTCTCTGCCTAAGAGAAAGCCCCACCGCTTTGCCTGCCTTCCAAGCTGCTCATCACCTGACGTTGTCTTCTCTTGTCGTTACTCTTGCACTCTTCATAACATTTCAAAACTAAGAGCAAAAGCCTCCGAAAAGCTTTGGGATTTGGGAAGAGCAGGAGGGTTCAGCATATGGGAGGAGGTAATACCCTTTAACCTAAACTGTTTATAACAAACCTCCTTTATTAGGCAATAGTATGTTTTTAAAAAAAAGAGAACCAAACTCATTTGTCAGTCCTGTTGTTCCTGAAACCATCGCAGCAATCCAGCTGCTGAAACGTTTCCCCATTCTTCCCTTGACACGCTGCACAGAAGCTTTACATGATTTTGGTTTTATGTCATCCTGATGCCCACAAATGACCCAGATCCCCTTGTGTCAGACACCGCACAGGCACGTGGTCCTTGTGCCGACCAGGCGGTGAGAAATGCTCCTCCGTCCTGATGCACGCATGAACTTCTAGCCACCGTATACCAGCAGGGCTTAGACTTACCCACCCCTAATCTCAAACCTCTCTTGGTTGTAGCTTGTGCTCTGCACTGTAATTTCTAACTTTTGGGGCAAGCTCTGCTCTTGCAGAAGCCCCTTCCAGCCCAGGAACCGAGGGCCTGACTCAGGAAAGAGCCACCTTTGCAGCTCGGCAGAACCCACCCCACACTCTTCATTCTTCTCGCATGAAGACGCAGGACAGATTTGGCTTGACTCTTTTATTTCTCATTTGACTGGAAACAGCTCTAAATGAGGCCATGAACTTAAGGCACGCAATTTATCTAGGGAAGTCCAGGACAAGGCTCCCAGGGGTCCTTTGCTCAGTACTGGCTCAAGTAAAGGGAAAAGATGAGCCAAACGCAGATTGTGTCCCTGCTTAAGGACAGCAAGCACTCACAATCTCGCCCTGCATCCATCAGCGGCTAAACAAAACCCTGAAGAGTCTGGCTAGCAACAATTTGAGCTGCTTGAGGGGTGCCAAACAGCTGCAGGGTTGCCTGCCATTCCCTCAAGCGGCAGGTGGGAAGTCAGCCTGCTACAATCCAGTTTTATCTTTTAAACGCCAAAAACGCACAGCACATATCCTGCTTCCGCCCAAAGCTTTACTCCGTTCGCCTTCTCACAGGATGTCCTGCCCCCGTTTTTTTTTTTCTTTGGCAGTGGCATTGTCAAAATATTTACTGGCTAAAATATTTATGATACATAATATACTCTAACAGGCAGCTGCTGTCTCTTCTTTATAGCATTCACCCTTCCTGGAGATAACTGGAGAAGCCCTTTTGAAAGGCATGGGCTGGAGGGAAGAGTGAAAAATGCAGGAATGTGTGTCACCAAGGGCCTGATCCTGCCCCTCATTCAAGGCTGTTAGCTGTGACCATACCTCATCCTCATAGACCACGAGCTGTGTTTTCCGTAGCTGGATGTAACGATCCTTCCACAATCCCAGGAGCCCCCCACTGCTTTTCTTAATCCAGCCGTATTTCTCTGCAGTTGGAGCAGACTCTGGTTTCTCCGAGACCTCCTCCTTTGTATCCTGCAAGGACAGAAGGGAGAAGAAATTACATCAAAAGCACTTTCCATCCATTTAGTGGAGGTTGTCAGAAAGCCGGCCCAGAGAGGACTTCAGCACCCACCAAACGTCGTCCCTCCCCACCACATCACAGGGGAAAAGACCGGCATCTTCCAGAGGAAAACTCAACCAGCTTCCACAGGACTGGTGAGCCGGCACAGACCCTGGCCACCCCTGGGGACACTGCTGGGATGGCAGCAAGCCCATCTTGCTCCTCTGCTCCCCTCTCTGTCGAGGTACTCCCTGCTCGCTCGCGCACCCAGCGCTCCTTGAAAACGAGCACCCTCCTCTCCGCTTCGCTCCTCAAGCTCTCCGATGAACCCCAGTGGGACGGATCCTGCTGGCACCAGTAGCAACGCTGATATTTTAGCCCACTGCCACTTCTGCAAGCTTCTCCTCTGGGTCTCTATGTTTGGTCATCGCCTCCAAACCGACTCCCACGGGGAAATCCATGGCACGAGGGCCAGGACTTCAGCACATCCACACTAAAATGTTCCTGACAGGCTCCTGCATGGTTTGTAGGCAGAGGGAAGGACCGGCAGAGAAGGCAACACCAAGAGTGGGTTGTTTGGGTTTTTTTGTCCCGCCTTTAGCTCCTTGCTGTTTCTCACAGCCTGCTCTTGCCCACCCGCAGCAGCAAGGGGAACCCCAGCATCCTGCACTTGGAGGCTGCTGGCTTTCCAGGCCTGGTAAAAACCAGGAGATGCGTAACTTCCCTGCTTTGCAAAAACCATCAGAAATATCCAATATCAATATTCTTGTCAAAGAGAGACAGGAAACCTAAGACAGGGAGCGGGGGCAGCCAGGCTTATTAGCTGACTGCCTTCACCAGCAGACTCGGTTACAGATGAGAGTTTTCCTCCTCTCCGGTGCACTGGAAGAGCCTTTGCAAAGCCAGGATCCCCGGTTCCCCTCCCTTGGAGTGCCCTGCGGCTCCCAACACCCCATGGACCCCTCAGTAAGCCTCTTTCCCCAGAGCAAGGCAAGGGGAATCCCTCGTTGAGCCAAATCCCCTTACACAAACAATTCGGAGAGGGCAACCCCAAACCCTCCAGCCTCCTCCCAGGAACCCCACTGTCCCCCCAGACTCGGTTTCCTCCACGTCCCCGTCTGTCAAACCAGCAATCCTGCTGCAGAAAGCCAGCACATTTGCACAAAAAGAGGATGCGCAGCAAAGACAGAGCCCCAACCATCCCCAAACGGCCCTCGGTTGCTGCTGAATGAAGCCTTTTCTCGTAGGACACAAAAAACCCACACAAAACAAACCGGAGCGGCTGGAGCTCAGACATCGTGTTTCATAACATGAGGAAATCCCACATGCATGGCAAGGAATCGGAGCTGGACACTCCCGTGGCCAGGACAGAGCGAGCGCGTACGGATGAGCTCCAAAAATTCAGAGGAAAGCCTTGCTAACAGATCTGTTTTCATGCACCAGACTCCCAACGAACACGCCCTTGGACAGCAGCTGCCATCAGGGTGAGCTGTTATTCCAAAGAGGGAGCTCGCACCCATAAAACCAGGAAAAACAGATTAAATACCCCACGCACACACATCTATTCTGATCCCCGCAAAGGTCGGGAAGAGGCTTGGCTTTGCAGGTAGGCTCAGGTGCAGACCGGGAACAAGAAACTCAAATAAACCTCAAATAAAAGAAAATCAGGCGGAAACCTGTAACATCCTTGGCGCCCTTTGTAGAAGTTATTTCAATTGTACCGAGCCGCATTTGAAACGGCCACAATACAGGATGACAGAGCATGAAAAAGTTTTCCGGGAAACAAGGGGTACTGCGCGGGGTTTTTTTAACTTGACTTTTTAGGTTGCCAGGAAGTTGTATTCAGTTGTGATCTGCGACTTCAGCAAACATCAACTGCTGCACAAATATAGACCTGCTGGTTTCCTGATTGAGCACCCTTTTGATGTCATTTTTAGATAATTGGGCACGGACTTTAACCTCCCTCGTAACAGTTTTGCATGGATGTAGCTGTATGAAGAGTTTATTCCAGTGACTCCAGACCAACAGCTGCCGAAAAGTTTCTGCTCCTCACGTTGTTTTTTTGCTTTGCAGATGAATTTTCGCTGTTCTTCTTCCCCACCTGGCAGAAAGGCCATCTGAAATCACATGGCAAGTATGTCTACCCATTGCCTCTCCCGGTGCTCTGCGGCATGAAAACTACCCTGTCGCCTCTGGTTTTAAAATAAAAGTACTCCCTGCGAAGACACAGCACTGAACATCTACCTCTGAAAAAACAACCTGCCCCAGTAACCGTTTTTGTGGGAGCTGGGGCTCACGCCTGCGCTTCTGCGCAAGGCAGAGCCGCAAAGCTAGGGCAGAGCTCGTCCGGCAGCCCCCGCTGCCTGCTCCCCCCCGGCTCACCAGCTCTCCAGCCTTCGGGGGACGGTGCCTCCCCTCCGTGGCACTGCAGGGTGGCCTTGCAGCTCACCCCTCTCCCCAGGCCACTCGGGAGCCCTGGTTGGAGCCACCCGCCTGGAAGGAGCCATGCATGGGGTTCCCTCCACACCAGGCAGGACTTGGCGGCTGTGCCGGCGCCCGGGAGCATCCGCAGAGAGGATCGGTGACTCCGAGCCCCCGCCTGCCCCAGCTGAGCGGCCCAGGAGAGGGAAGGTGAGATGAGATGGAGAGTGCTGGTCTCAGCAGATGACAGCAGCCACCAGCAAAGGGCTCTGCCCCCGGCACTGCGCAGGAGTCACCTCAGCCTGAGCTGCCTCCTCCGGTCCCCGCTACAAGACAGACGTGACGGGTGCGATCCTGCTCTCTGCGGGTGCCAGGGGCTGCTGAGCTGCCCGGGCTCTGGGTCAGCAGCTCCCCCCTCGCACGCACACAGCACGTCGCAGGATGGGGGTGCAGCTGCTGTAATCCCTTGCCTGCAGGTTAAAGGCGTAAAAAAACAGATGATGCAACTTGACCGTTTGTTCCTGCAAAAGCAAGAAGAGTCTTGGAGACGGTGCCTGACATTTTTGCGGATTATTTTTACGCCACCCCCGCCCCGAAGCAGCACAGGGAGGCTGGCCAGGGAAGGGCAGCGAGAGCAGGGTTTTGTGTCCGTCCTGTGCTCTCTGCCTGCCATTCCACACCTAAAACCGGAGCACGGCACAAAGAGATGAGTTGCTGTTGTTAATTCAGCTTTATGTGGGTATTCCTTCTGCAAGAAATACTAAGATATCCTTTCCGGGACGTTCTGGGGCTGGATTCATTCCCGATGCTGGTGTAAATCCATGAGAAGAAATCCACTGGCATCAGCCAAGCAAGCCAGCATAAACGAGGGAAGAACTGAGTTACCCCGTTGCTGGCTCATGCCAAAGGCATCGCTCCCAAAACCAATCCATACGAGTCATTTTTGCAGTTTACATCACGGTGGCATTAGGAGCGAAACATGAGTTCCACTCTTCCAGCCTGGTTTAGACTCAGGTTTCGCAGCTCAGCAGAGATGCCAAATTAGGGGGACAGGACAGCTTCCTATTTAACAATTAGGCGGTTACATCTCCCCTCCCCTGCCCCTGTATTTTAAGGGCCCACAAACCCACATACTTTTCATGTCTTCCAAAAAAAAAACAAAACCAAAAAACCAATAGCTGAATTGCGGTGGTGCTTTTACAAACTGCATATAGTGCACAGAAGCATCTTGCCCAATTACAGTAACTTCATTTAAAGCACGCGGCTCATTTATTGCATAGTCCTCTCTAGCAAGGCACGGATGAATGCCTGCCAGGAGACAGCCTGCATCTCCAGACCTCCACTCTTTTTCTCCCTTTCCAGGTTATCTTCCGAGCCTGGCTGTCAGCACTTCCACTTCTCCCTGACCCGCAGGAGCAAAACCACCTTACTGGAAATAAACTGCTCAGATCCACGTGAAACTTGGGGAACTGCACCTGATGCCCCCGCCTACGAGCGATCACTGGAGGATTCATTTATCGTTAAGGAAGAGGGGCCGGCGAGCTGGTCAGTGGATGCTGGGGTGGGTGCGAAGCCCCTTTGGCCGGCGGCTGCCAGCTGGAAGCAGTTTCTCTGCTGTGGATTAATTTCACGGACGCCGGTGGATAATAACAACTCTCAGTCGCTACCAACTCGGGCTGCTTTGCCATCTCCCCCCTGTTTTAAAAAAACTCTCATTCTTGCCACAAAATGTTGGGAGCTGAAATAAGGGGGTGGGGAGAGAGAAGCCACAGCTACCGGCATCGCAAGTCCTCCGGCAGTCCGCCCTACCGGGAGCTTTCTTTGTGCACGAGCAGCAAAACCTCATTTAAGGAAAGGAAGCAGGAATAATTGCGTGGCCAGATGAGGGGAGAGAACGACCTGTTCAACGTGCTAACAAATTTGTGGCATCTTAATCAGTCCGCACGGGGATGGGTTACTGGGGTGCGATCCCACGGACGTGAAAACCTACATGCGAGAGGGGAAGAGCGCTACTGCCTTTCTCCGAGTTAAACCTGTCCCGGGCAGGGACGGAGGAGGAGGACAGACTTGGGGAAGGCTGCTAGGCATGTGGACATGGCCAAGCTTGCGGTCTGACCGAGGCCCAGCTCCAGTACGGAAGTACAACACCCCAGCAAGAGTCGGCACAAGGTGGCCCGAGCAAGCGTGGCATTGGAACGAGCCCCAGTCTGCCAGCTCTCGTCCTCCGGCACCGCCAGCCTTTGCCCCTCAGCCTCCCCCGGCCGCTTAGAAAGTTTTAAGCCCCAAGAGCTTGGGGATGCTCTGCCCCAGCCGCGGCCGGCAGCCCCGGCGCACCCCGGTGAGGGCGGACGGCAACGCGGGGCGGGGGGGGGGGGGGGGGGACACACGGCACACGACACCCCCATCCTCTGGCTCCCCTTTTCTGCCCTGCCCCCGCCGCACCCCGCGCCCGGGCGGAGCGGGGCCGGGGATGTCCCAGCGCCGGTGGAGACCCAGAAAAAGCCCGCAGGGGCCGGTGCCGTCCTCCGCCCCGCTTCCCGGCCGGCAGCGGCAGCGAGGGGCTCCTGTCCCGTCCCGGGGCTTCGCTTCGCTTCCCCTCCCCGTCCCGTCCCGTCCCGGTGGGACTCACTTGCTCCATGGCGGGGCCGGTCGCTCCTCGCCGCCCCCTCAGGGGCTCCGCCGCCGCCCCGCTGCACCGCTGGGCTCCGGGCGGGCGGGCATGACC
>JAVKLA010000021.1:7824255-7849481 GCA_034782735.1 Sagittarius serpentarius | reverse complement strand
AGAAAGAAAGAAAGAAAGAAAGAAAGAAAGAAAGAAAGAAAGAAAGAAAGAAAGAAAGAAAGAAAGAAAGAAGGAAAGAAGGAAAGAAGAAAAAGGAAGAAAGAAGGAAAGAAGAAAAAAGGAAAAGTAAGAAGAAGAAAGAGAAAGAAAGGAAGAAAAAGAAAGGAAAGAAGGAATAAATGAAAGAACTTGAAGGAAGAAAGAAGAAAGAATTTACAGGAAGGAAGGAAAGAAAAAGAGACAGAGGGACAGACAGAGAAAGCCATTTGCGTGCATACCGAGCATTGTACAGTGGGAAGCAGGAACCTGTATGGATCTGAGAAGCAGCCAGACTCCTGCACGTCCAAGTCAGACCTGTGCATATTCACACCCAAGGAAGGCACATCTTGCTAGTGCTCTGCTATTGCTACTTACAAAGGAAAGAGATAGTGCTGGATAATTTCTGGGAGATACCACCAAGAACTGGCAGGAGAAACAGGGTAGAGAAGCACTTCCCACCTCTGGGAAGGCAGGCACTGCCATGAAACAGGACTTGTTGGCCTACAGATGTTGACTGGAAGGGACCTTGGAGGTCTTGAGTCTGATCTCTTGCTTGAAGTGGGACTAACATCATCCTTTGAGGTGTGGAATGAGTAGTTGTTGCCAAAACAACACAAAAAAATTAATCAGAAGCCCCAATTGCCAGTGTTGTGTGGAGATTTGGGGCATGTGTCTCCAGCAGGTTCAGCTCTCTGTGATCTGAGGGAAGAGAAAGCGGAAACTCAAGAACATGAAAATTTATGAGATCTCTAGAACTGGGGTTTGCTGCTGCTTCTAAGCCATTTCAGCAGATGCTGGCTGCTAAGTGTGGAGCTAATGAAATGCTGGAAATTGTTCTGGGTCTGCTGAATCAGAAGAGGATTTTGGATCTGGGCTTATATGAGGTTCACCAAAGTCTTCAAATCTCATGTGGACTGAGTAGGGTTGTTCAATTGCTGAGCAGTGAAAGTGGATGGAAGGTGTCCTTCTGGATCTGTGTACACGGAGGTGAAGCTCAAGTGTATTAATTAAGTGGCTCTGAACACCTAATTGACAATTAAAGTGGACTTCATTTAACTAAGATCAGTTCATATTCACTTTTCTGTTCACTCAAGCTGATGAGAAGCACTTGTGAGAGCCATTTTAAGTGGTTTCCTCTTCACAAGAAGAATAATATTAACTTGAGTGGGAGGAATATATGATGGACATGTAAAGCCTTGGCTTTCCCAGAGCCACGCAAAGCAAACGCCACACTATAAACCCAACTGTACTTACAGCCCTTCAAATCCAGCCCTTGGGTTCCCCCAAACTTGCCTTAGACAGGAACCTACAGATGGGCCCATTTCTTTTCTCTGGCCAGCAAAGAGCAAAAGTTCGGGGGGCTGAAAGGATCACAGAAAGAATTAGTTTGGGAGGGACCTCTGGAAGTCTCTGGTCCAACCTCCTGCTCTGTACAGAGCTGGCTGAAAATCTGCAACAGGTTTCTCAAGGCCAGTCCATTCAAGTTTTGAAATTCTCCAAAGACAGAAATTCCACCCCATCCCTAGGTGCTAGTCCAAGTGTTAGAACATTCACTATCAGAGGACATGTCCTGCGTTTAGTCTCCAAAACCGGGAGACATGCCTTCCTTCTCCAGCGCCACAGACAAGCCACGCACTACTCCTTCCAACTGGCTCCTGAGACAGGTCCCACAGACACATTTGTGTAGAGCAGAGCTCCAGGCAGGCACTGTGCCAACCCAGCAGGTTCACAGGGCTGGACCCCGTGGTGGGCTGAGCCAAGAGCCAGTCTTCAGGAGCCTGGTGCGGGGGCCCAGGGAGCAGTGGGAGGTCTCAGGGCTGGTGGTCTCCTGCGCTTGCTGGTTCACACCAGCGTTGTCTGGCCCTTTGATCCCATGATGTGCAGCACGTGCATTCAGGCAAAGCAGTCTCGCCATTCCTCCAGCCTCTTGGTCCCAGCATTCTGCTGTCAGGTTTGGGGGAAGCCCAGAACCTGATGCTTTCAGCTTTTGGTCAGAGGGTGGCTTTGGATGAGATTTTAGGAGGGGTGTTTCTCAGGTAGGCAGGGATCCTTTCAGCCATGGCCACACTATTTTCTCAGAGTTTTGATACTCCCTCATCACAGAGATGGGATCATACCCTGACCAAAGACCTGTTCTTCATCACGGCAGCCATGTGCAAACTTCAGGCAGGATCCTGGGGATGCGGGAGGCTGAACTGGGTAGTGAAAGGAAGGAGTTTGCTCTAAAACGGTTGCAGCTGGTCCTGGAGGAGAAAGCACCTGCTCTCTGGGCAAGTAAGAGGGTGTTGTAGTAAACCTTGTGGGGTCTCCAAGTATGAGACACACAAGGAGGCCTTTTTCGTGACCCTAGGGCTTCACATTAACTCCTGATTCAACTTCTGATGGATGCCACAAGGATAAAGAGGGAGATCCCACTTCCCTGGATTTGCCTTTGGATGCAAAAACATCTGCAGAGAGATGCAACTGTGTACATTGTGGTCAGCTCTTGCTCGGGGGAAGTTTCGAGCAGAGCTGGGTTGGGCAGCATCCTCTGGGCTGCTCTCCCAGCCCAAGCCCTTGGATGCTGCTCCCGAGCTGGCATTTCCCGCATTGCTGTCTCTCTTTCTGGGTGCTGGCTGTGGGAATGGCCCAGCTGTGTGTGCTGTGTAAGCAAAGGCAGAAGGGCTGTTTTCACCCTGTGCCCTTGAATGGCCACGTCCTATCTAGCTAATCATTAGCCAGGTTAAACACAGCAGGGCCAGGCTGTTTCAGGGTGTTTCTCCATACCCAGGACTGGACGGTGGCTCCTGTGGGGCTGGGGTAGAGGCAGACCCACGCCTCCCAGCCCCACCTGCAGTAATGCCTGTCTCCATCCTTCCCGTAGCCCATGGGCTAAGGCCAAGCAATCCTACGCCATCATTTCACAACATAATCAGAGCTTTTTCCTCTGCTACCGTAATAAACGCTTCAGGGTCTCTCTAGGGCCTTTTGCACCCTCTGACCATTTTTGTTTTGGCTCAAAGCCCTTCATGTACTGATGCTCTCTCTGTCCTCCAGATGGCTCTGAGCCCTGGTCCCCATTGCATGACATACGCACCATCTTCCTGAGAAAGCCCTGGAGGCACAGCCGGGGCAGGCATCGAGGGGAGCAGGACATGGCTAGGAGTCACTAAAGGTGTCACCTGAGATAACTGCGGCATCAGGGATAGCTGCAGAGGTCAGACAGACCACCTCTGGGGTCAAATGGTGTAGGAATAGGTGGAAAGATGCTGGTGGGCAGCAAACCTGTGACCAGGAGCTGGGGGAGGTGACGCTGGGGGCCTGCTTGGCAAATCATGTGCCACGTGCCAGGGTCCTCCAGGCTTCACAGCCCAAGTTCATGGTGTGCTCTGAGGAGTCTCATTGCAGCAGCTCTGCATGGCGGCTTTTCCTGACGGCAGCACCGACCTGCTGCATCTGGTGAGGGAGAGAGGTGCTGCCCTGGCGCTGTGCCCCACAGCCTGGCGTTGTCCTGGGTTGCCCTGGGCCAGCCTTGCTGTTTCTCTGCCCACCCTTAAGAGACAGCCACGTGTCCAGCCCTTCTCTCATCCCTCTGGCGATGCCAATGACCAGACCTGTCTCTGAAGGCAGCAGGGAGGACATAGTGTGAAATGTGGTTTTGTTTCTCTGGTGGCTTCATCTGCCAGGACCAGGGTGTCGGCAGCCACTGACAGTCTGCCTGGTGGAGGTGGGACAGGGGCCAGGCTGGCTTCGTGCTGCACCTGTAGCGAGGCAGGATCCCAACCCATGCTGGGTGTCCAGTGACCAGCACTGGCTCAGCAAACCTGCTGAAGGCCGGGCTCTTTCTCTGCCTTCCTTCATCTGGGGATGCCCTTGGGAAATTGCACCTGCAAACATTGTAACTCCGTGTCTCCTGATAAAAAATGTAAGATGAAAACCTGTAGGTCAAGGCCTGCACCTGCCTTTGGGCTCAGAGGCTTAGAAAGACACCACGTGTTGTCAGACTCAAAGATGGAGCAGGAGCTAGATGGTGCTCAATGTTGGCAGCAGCATCTCCCCCCTGGTCCATGCTGGGCCGTAAGTGACTCTTAGGCTGTTCTAGAAGGTGCCAGCACCAAAAGGGACTTGACACTTTGCAGCTGGGCTGGTGGGAGCTGCCCACCTCCTGCTGCCCTGGACTTCCAGCTTCCCGTGGGGAAGGTGCCCAGGACCTGAGAGGGTGCCCAGCCGTGCCCGAGTACTGGCGGGTGGTATGGTTGTGGGGAAGGGTCCAAGGGTATTGTGGAACCTTATAGCATTATCCTGCCGGTCCCTTGGCAGGCAGGGGAAGCCAGTCTCCTGCACCCCCTCACGTCATCCCCCCAGCTCTGCCTATGGCTGGTGACTCCTTCTATGACTCTGTTCCCAGGAGACAGGTTTAGGAGACGAGCAACTCAGCTCCAAGTTGGCCAAGCCAGTGAAGTCCTGCCATGTACTGGGTGGTGGGCAGTGGCCTGGATGGTGAGTCTCGGAGTGAGAAGAGGTTTATGGGGAAGGAGGTGTGTGCTGGCCTGCACTGCTGGCTCCTGATGGTGGGCCTGGTGCTCCAGAGAAGGGCTGTGTGGACACCTCACTGCTGTGCTGACCCCATGAGGGTGGTCATGCCTCCGTGCAGGTGCGTGGCCTTGTGCCCAGCCTGCCCAGGACCACTCAGCAGGTGCCATGAGCAGAGTTCCTTCGCCCTCGCAGGGCAGCCTCACCACAGGGTGCTGAGCTTCCCAGGGTCTGCGCTGCTCTGCTAAGCCACAGACGCCCAGGATGCAGGGCAAGAAGGTTGCACCTTCCAACACCCAGCTAAGTCCCACTCTCCTGAAACCATCACTGCTGGGAATCCAGGGAAATCAGGAACGTTTGGGACTTTTCCTCTTCCCCCCACTGCACAGGGACTTCCCTGCCATCTCCTCTGGGAGCAAATCAGGGCATATCTCTTTCTGGGAAGTAGCTATGTCATCTAGAGACATCTGTGCTCCCAGGAAATGTGAGCTGCAGCTTTCCTCTTTGTGGCAGCATCTGCAGGGCCAGCCCGCGGCCGGTAACTGGCAGCCACGGCAGCACGTCTGTCTTGTACAACTCCCTTTTCGTCTCTGCTCTTCCAGCCTAGGAGTGTCGCAGTGTCAGCGAGGCTCTTTCCCTAGAGGCAATAAAGCGGTTGGGTCGTGTGGGGGTGGTGGGCTGCCTGCTGTTCATCTCCTTTGTTTTCCAGGAGCTGCTTCTGAGAGAAAAACAGGTGGATCCGAGGGGATCCCAGCCTGGTGAAAAGTCACACGGCACAGACAGCCCCACTCCAAAGTCCGACAGTGCCACCTCCACCACCGCCCTGGGCATGTTTCCCTGCGGGAAGGGCGGCAAAGATCAGCCTGATTTATTTTTTCCTCCTGGCTCAAAAACTTTTGATGGGTTTGGCAGAGAGTGGAGGCTGGGGAAGGGGTGCTTCCTCACCCACTGTGATGGAGATCATGGGCTGCCGTGCCTTTGGTTCTGGCTCACAGTGGATGTCTGTCAGTGTCACATGAGCTGTCAAGAGACAGATGGCATTTTACTGCCTGGCTGGAAGTCTCCCCTTTCTTTTCTTTCTTCCTCGCTCCCTTTCTTCTTCTTTTTTTTTTTTTGTTGTGCCTTTTTAGTGCTTAAAAGAAACTGAGAGGGAGACTTGAGAGCAAGGAGAAAGGATGCTTGCCTTTTGAACTGTTATCTGATGCTAGCAGAGATCATCTCCATATGGCCTGGGCTTTTGCATTTCTACCTATCTGCCTGCCTCGCCAGGCCAGCAGCCCTTGCAGGGCTCAGCTACAAGTGGGGCTGCGTGCTGGCAGCCAAGGCTTGAGCAGGGGCTGAGGAAGGGGGACGCAAGGGGGCTGCAGGGGGGATGCTCTGGGTAGGAGGGGGTCTCCAGCTTGCCCAAGCAAATACACACTTGACGGCTGTAGCCCTGTTGGCTCCCAATTCCCCAGGGAAGCCAGCTCCGAGAGATGGGGTGAGGATCCACTGCAAAGCACCAGAGGTGTGCCGGGGACTTGGGGAAATCCAGAGTTCTGGCCCAGCGGAGCTGGCAGTGCTTCCTGCAGGCAGGGCTGGCCCTGCTTGATTAACCCTTTAGAAACCGCAGAGTTGAACCCTCTCCTGTCCTCTCCCCACAGCCCAACTGCAGCTGGTGAACGCCGGGTCCTGGCTGTGCAGTCTGTCCTGTGTGTGGGAACAGATGTAAGCTGGGCTGCAGGGTGAGACCACCTTCAGGCTGGGGTCCTGGACTTGTAAAGACGTGACCAGACTAAGCCACGGTGTTGGTGATAGCAGGCTGGACTAAAGACCTCTAGATACCCTTTCTACCAACTCTGGGATTCTCTGAAGTCCTTTATGTGCCCTGAGTTAAAAGCCCTGAGCTGATCAACTGGGTGACTCTTGGGCTTTGCAGAGCCCAAGTAGTCATCAGAAAAGCTACAAGATGACTAGCAGCCTTCCTAAATATTCCTGATCTCATGTAGGCTCAGGCCAATGATCTCCCCTGCCTTTTGGCTTACCATGAAGATGCACGAGTGTGCATAGTGTTCCAAGCGCCTTCCCATGCATGGGTGACTTGCACGGTGGGTGAGTGTCTGCAGGAGCTGGACAAAGGCACAGGAGACAAAGATTAAAATAGTTGGGATGAAATCCTATTTCATTACAAAAAGAAGTGATACAGGCTCAGTCCATGTCTATGACAGCAAATCACTAAGCTAGAGAAACATAAAGATTTTAAAAGGAATTGAAACTTTTCATCTGGCACTTCTTCCCAAAATGTATTTACTTAAATACTGAAAACTAAATGTATTATTGAAACAAATTGTTCAATAAATTACATTTACTGTACTGTGCTTTCTTTTTAAATGAATATCCATTTTATTTCTAAGCTTTTTGGTAGTGCTCAAAATAAACCTTTATTTTCAGTTTGAATTTGGTATTTCCAGGTTCCCCTTAGGACTTAATTTAACTGAGTTTTCCTTAAGCATTTTTGCTTCCAGGGTATCTGAAATTACAGGTTTTCTCCTCCAAACTGCACACAACTTAACTTAAGAAGTCACATACCTGCATAGATGTACTCAGATGCAATCTCCCACCCAGACCTGGGTAGGAGACTTTGAAACACTGCAGAAAATGTTTCCCTTTAAATCTTTCCTTTACATCAGTCACTTGTACATGATGTTGGTTGGCTCAGTGCCTGAGAGCAGGTCCCCTCCGCCAGGGTGCAAGGGGAGTCGATTAATTAATTAATTTGAAGCTGATGGCAATTACATAAAATTTCCGAAATACTCATGCCTGCCCAGGAAGTGCAGCACTTGCTATACCCTCATCGCTCTGGCTTCAGATATGCATGCACAGTTATTAATATAATTCCAAAAACGCCATTATCACTCATTTGGAATTTATTATGTGGAGCAACCTCAACAAATGGGTGATAGGAGCTGGATGGTACTTTACTGGACACACAGTACATTAACTGCCTTATTAAATATAAATTGCATGTCTATTTGCATTTCCAGTTCAAGGCTTTTACACATTATGTGGTTGTAGGAACTACAAGTTACTCTCTGAGTGCCCTGCAGCTGAAAAGTGATGCACAGCTCTGCTTTGCTGGTGTTTCAGCTGGCAGATTCATGGCAGAAGTTTTTGCTGGCTTGGGACAAACAGCTCTGCATGGCCATGTGTGTATGTGTGCGCACACGTGCATGCCTCTGTGTGTGTGTGATACTGTCTGCACCGACACCTGTGCAGGGACCTGCTCACAGGAGTGAACAACCACTTCATTGCTAAGAAAGACCATGAAACTGGAGCTGATTCTAGAGCTGTACCCCAAGAGCAAAGCTCTCAGGGAAGGCCCAGAAAAAAACCAGGCATTTCCAGAAGGTGCTGGAGACATTGAGGTGGGAAGTAGTCTGCTCATGGTGACCCCAGTTTGTGTGCACTGCTGGGCTTCTGTGGATGGGGGTTGAGCAGTGTTCTGTTGCTGGAGGTGATGGAGGTGATCTGTGAGGTGGTGCTTGTTCATCTGCCATGTTTAAGGCAAAGTGAAAGCCTGACAACTCAGCTGCCACAGCTGCTCGCAGCAAGGACTGTGCCTTGCAGCGTCCAGTTGTGCTGCTGATGTCAGGCGCTCATGGCACCACTGGCTCATGCTCAAGGCATAAAGAGTAGAAGAACCCAAACCTTGTGGCTGTGTTGTTTCCATCTCCCCAGCACCTTTGGGTACAGCACGGTCACACGCAATCCCAGGAGGTGTCACAGGCAAAGGTGGTGCCATGCATCATCCTGCTCCCCTGTGAGCTGCTGAAGGTCCTCACTGGAGCGTGCTTGCTCAGGTACCATAGCAAGGATGGCCTGGGGTTCAGACATTGCCTTGGCTAGGGGATTAGCCGAGTGCCATTTCTGCAGTCCCTTTGGAGCAGAGAGATCTATACAAATCTGTGTGCAGAGCGTATAATTATAAACATATATAAACATATGTTGTAATGAGAAGTGACTTAAATGGACTATAAAAAGAGTCCTGTGTAACACCTTCCAGTAAACAAACCTCCTGTCCCCCTTCCTCTGGGAACTGGGGAGTGGGTGAAAGCCACTCCAGGTGTTACAGAGACAGAAAGCTGGGTGCTGCCTCTAAGGGGTGCTGCCTCTAAGGGGTGCTGTGGGGGGTGGGGTTGTGGAGCAGCCCCTTCCCCCAGCAAGGAAAGGTGAACGCAGGGATGTGCATCAGTGCAGAGTCAGGGCTATGGCTGTAACTCCAAGGGGCAAAATCACATGCTGTGAGCAGCATGTGGGTGCTGAGCCCTGCTGAAAATCCCATTGAGAGTAACATCTCTTTCCCTTTGTCAGTGCAAGAAGAAACTGATTACCATCCGCATGGCACAGGGTGTAATAGAAGAAATTCTAATTCTACTTGTCTGGTCCGTCCCCTCCTACCTTTGCTGGCTGGAAAACCCAGGAAGAAGTGTTCGCTGTGCAGGGTCTAGATTACTAAAGGATGTGGCACATAGCGAGATCTGGAAGTGAAAGCACCATTCAGCATCTGGGGTGCCAGACTTTGCGACACTGTTTCTGCCCTGGGAATCACTTCCCCTGGCAAGGGAAAATCCCAAAGGTGTTTGGGATTCTCTGGTGTTTTAGTAATGTTTCCTGCTCAGTTGACATCATGGGGAAAAAATTTTGGGGTGAAGCAAGGGTTTCTTCAGCCCCTCCCAGCTGTCTTCTCTCCTG
Organism: Sagittarius serpentarius; assembly: GCA_034782735.1. Classification (NCBI taxonomy): domain Eukaryota; kingdom Metazoa; phylum Chordata; class Aves; order Accipitriformes; family Sagittariidae; genus Sagittarius; species Sagittarius serpentarius. The sequence continues at coordinate 7,840,199 of JAVKLA010000021.1, read as the reverse complement.
GTATTGTCTCCTCTCTTTTTTGGGACAGGGACATGCTGGGTCCTGCTGTGAAATTAGTCTGTATCTCACAACATCCCTTCTGCTGCTGTCAGAAAGGGAGAATCACTCTCCAGCTCTATAAGTGTTTGTGCGCAGAACCCCTCTCCCTGCACAGCCCAGACTTCAGCAGCGCCTCTGCTATCACAGCCTGGCCCCGTGGGCTGTGTCTGAGTGCTGCTGGGTGGCACAGGGCAGCGGGAGCAGGCACCCTCCTCAGCGGGCGAGCGCAGTCCTGCAGCCTGCTTCATGAGTGGCTTGTGCAGGTGGCTGCACCTGAGCAGAGTCTGGACCAGGAAGGGGGGAAGGTGGTGGGGATGCAGGAGGATACAGTCCTCGCTGCCTTGGTGTGGCTGGCACGTGCACACGGCAGCGACGGGTGGCAGGGGACAGCCCTGACGTGGTTCAGGTGGTCTCAAGATGCACCCCCTGGAATGGTGCTTTTCTTGCACCAGTTCCTGCTGGCTGGACAAGGGGCTAATGGACACCAACTGGCCTCAGCCTCCTCTTGCTCCGCTTCTCTTCCCTCCTGCTCCCTTGATGCTCCAGATTTGGATGGGAGAGGGATTTCTGAGTAGCTGGACCTTGTGCTCTCACCCCGTAAACCTCATTAGCTGTGAGCAATTAATGTGTATGCAATGTGCTGATTTCCTTCTCTCACTGGGAGGAAACTGGATCTGTCCCAATGGCCCTGACCAGGGACTTAGGATATTCAGCTGCCAGCTCAAGCCAAACATCACTTGCTCAGAGCTCTTAATCTCCACCATCTTGGGTACCTTCGGTGACCGGGGCCAGCTCTATCCTGCCTATTTTACGCTGGAAGCCAGGATTGTGCCAGCTCTCCTGAGCCCCTGTGCCCGGGCAGTACCTTATTTGTAGGTTCTTTGTGTCTAATAGCCCAGTGGTGCAGCCTTTCTGCTCCTGTCCACATCTTGACAGCACTCTTGCCTGTGTCCTCCCTGTCGTGTGCCCGGGTTACTACAGCTGCTGTATCTCTTCGCCTGACCAGCACCATGCTACTACCCACCCAGATCACTGCTTGAAGAACCATGCTGTCTAGCTGCTTTCCTGCGTAATCCCTCTTTCACATCCCTCCCCACACCTCCATCCCTGCTCTGCCAGGTACAAGGTACTTGCCTTCACCTTCAAGTCCTTCCATGGACTGTCTCCCTTGCACCTGCCTACCAGAGTCCCTTCCCACCGCTAGTCATTCATGCATTCGTTTCCTTCGGTTGCCTCTCATGGTTTGGGTTTTCTACTGTGCTGTTCTCCATGTTGGGAGGTAAACACCAGAACAGCAGTCCTGTTACCTCTGCCAAACCTTCCTTTCATGCTCTGCTTTGTCCAGGTGCCAGTGAAATCCTTGAGCACGCCTAAGCCTGAGCTCACCACCAATCAGTGCATTAGCACTGTCCTGTGGTTTCCATGGGCTCCTCGTGTTCAGATACATCTGTCCTTCATCAAGGAGCCAGACCATGGTCTCTCCATAGTGACTGCACAGCTCCTAACAGAGCAAAGTTCTGCCTTACTGCCCAGAGACACCTCCAGCATCATGAGGCACCATGCCCATCTCCAGTGCAGTCTGTGACAGGGTGCTACAGCCCAGGAGTGAAGGGGGACCTGCTCCAGAAACTGTTCTCTTAACCATCATCTCTGCAGGAAGGTTGGCTGATGCTTTCTCTCTTGCCATTTACCACTTTATCTCTGGACCCTTGCTGCTGCAGATTTTCAAAGGCTTCCAGATATTTTGCTGGACAATGCCATGGGTGACATCCTCTGTCACGGAGGATGACACAAAGCAATATCTTCGTTCAGATGGGAGGCTGGAATAGGGACCTCCAGAGCTTCCTTCCGTGCCTTGGTGACCTGAACACTGAGCCATGTACCTTCACCGTGGCACACGGGCCCATCTCTTCCATGTAGCCTCAGAGGTCTTTCATCCAGGAGGTTTCAGGCACAGCTGTGGTGAGGAGGCTGGGCCAGGCAGTGATAGAGGTTTGGGGTCAGCCACACTAGAGGGACGGTGGAGCCAACCCTACTGCTGTCTGTGGGGCAGACAGGCTAAGAGAGGTCAGTGGAGACCTGTGCAACGTGCCTGGAGAATAAAAAACCTCCCGGGCTGAGCCTGTCTTCTCAGCACCCATGCAGGGGTCCCCTGCCATCAGCCCCTGTATGGACCAAAACTGGACCTTGCTGCATCTGGGCAGGTGGTGGCTGCTGGATGCACTGAATGCATGCAGAGGGACACCAGGCTGTTTGCCACATCTCGCTGCTTCACCTTCCTCTTACTGGTGGTTTCTTCTGAAAGTATTCAACTGGTATGTGCTGCTGCCTGACTCGTGTCTGTCAGTTACTTATTGCCCTATCTGCAAATATTATACAGTGTCTTCATTATTGGAGAGACCCCAGGACAATGAGAAGAAGCATTACATGCAGGATCTAACATCTGAATAAACTGAGAAGTACTACAGCCTCCCGCTCCATCCCCTCTGGCAGTCTCTGAGCCTCGCTGAGATCTGCCTGAAGCACCCAGGGGCCATCCCAGAGTCACTGGGCTGCCTCTGAACACTGCACGTGTGGCCCCAAGTCACTCAGTGGGGTCGGTCCCACTGTCACCCAAAAAGGTTACAGTACTGTGGCTGCAGCCCAGACTAATACTGGCCAGGGTCCAAGCAGTATTTCAACCTGACCAAGTATTTGGGGTTTTTCTACCACACATCCAGCCATGCTCCCCATTCATGGCTCAGTGGCCTTCTCTCAGTCACCACAGCAAGCATCTGTCTTGTGTCCCAACAAAAGATTCGCTGCTGTGTACCTCCTGCTAGCCCAGAGAGTGGCTTTTCTCCCTGCATCCCGGCAGATGCGAGGGCCACTGAGGAACTCAGCGTGGGGCTTTTTGTCCTGGCCTCTGGGGAGACTGGACATCAAGACTGCATGCAGGGCTGTATGCCTCTCCTGGAAAGCGCTCCAGATTTGATTTTTTTCCCAGGAAACGGGTAACAAATGTGAAAAGCTAAGACCTAGCCAGGAAAACAGCAAAGTGGTTACTCCCGGTTTTGAGATCCCTGAGAGCTGTTGTGTGGCACCAACTCAGACACCTCTGTCAGAAATGTACCTAGAAGCACTTTTCCATTATCACTCAATCTTTTAATCTCCTCAAGAAACACTATGCTAGCCTGACAAAATCCTTTTCTATAAAACCATGTAATTGGTCTTAATTATATTGTTCTATTTTAATTCCCCACTAACAGAGTGGTGTATCAATTGCTCCTTCATCTGGCATCAAAGCCAGACAGATGAGCCTGTAAGTGCATCTGAGTCATTATTCCTCCTCTTTCTAAACATTTGGCCTGGTGTTAACTTTACCTGCTCTTTGGAAACTCCCCAGGGCTGCAGAAGTTAGTGTCAGTTAACAGCAGCAGGCTGAAGAGCTTCTTGTCCAGCTTTTTACAAATTAAACAGAAAATGGAGTAAAATGAAAATATCTGGTGTCTGTGACTCTGGAGCTCAAACAAGATAGCAGACACTATCTTTTCTACCTGTCAGCCTAGGATCTTAAAGCCAACCTGTGCTGTCTGCTTCTCTTGCATCGCTGTGGCAGTAAAGACGCTGCAGGTCACATCACGCCATCCATTTGCTCTTACACAACATCCTTGTCTTCAGAGCATGCCCTCAGTGATAAGAATCCAGCTTACTCATCTTTAGCTGACCGCACAGATCTAATTGCACCTGGAGCACGGCAAAGATGCCCCTGACGGACAATGAGGAGGAAGCCAGCCCATTTCCCCCTGGATGTGTGAGCCCTGCAGAGGCATGTCATGGATCATGGCAGGCGGCTGAGGACAGGAGAGGTGCAGGTCTTTGGTGCGGGAACAGGCCAGGTTTGCCCTCTCCCTGGCTTGTAATTTAACACTGTGGTTTGGTGTTCATGAGCAGATGCCAGCACCCAAACTGCATGAGTGAGTGCAGCTTCAATTATAACCTTGGTTATACACTGCTGAATCACTGTCCTGTGGAGCTGAAGTTTTATTTCCCTGGCCTCAGTCCAGATATGATCTTTTTTTCTTTTTAATGGGAAATTGGTGGGAAGTCTCGTCAGCCATGACTGAGCTATGCAAAAGTATGGGCATGAGCGAGGAGAAAGGGGAGCAGGGCGGGCTGGCAACGGCAGGTGCACAGGGAGTGACGTGCTGGTGTTCAGCAGTGCTGTGTCTTCCACCCTCCCGTTGCAAGACACCTGGCTGCAAATGGACTTTGGCTGTGGACTTCCTGGCCTTTGCAAGGCCTGAGCTGGATGGGACACAACCCATCTCCAGTGCTCAGGCTGGGAGGTGTGCCCAGAGCTGGAGGGATGCCTGTGTGCATCAGGTGACAAATAACCCCCCAGTGGGCTTTGCAAAGTAGCTCTTCCCTGTGAAGTCGCCTAGTGCCTCCCCATTTTGGAGGGACAGAGAGGATTAGCTCTGATTGGGGTACTTCTGTGGGGCTGAGCACTGCAGGGATCCCTATCAGAGCAAAAACTGCCCCACGTGTAACCGTAACTGCTGTCTCCAGTTCAGGACAGCTCTGGGATCACGTAACCCATGTTGGTTTGACTTCTGAGCCGGTGGGTGCATAGCGGAGTTCAGAGTGTGGCCCAGCTGTTAGAAAAGTCGGGGGCATCAACCAGCATGAGCATGAGCTGCGCTGGCAGGGATGGCTGATGGACACAGGCTCTGCTTGGAGTTTGTTTCCTGTGTTGCCATGAAACAAACATTTTCTGCCTGTTATTGTTACTGGCAATTATCATAATTGTTTGTTGCAAAGCCCACATTTCAGGGCAGAGCTGCTGAGCTGACCCAAACCTCAGCTGCACTTCGCCTGGGTTTGCAGTCCCCAGCCTGGTGGGTGGGATGAGGCCCTGGGCTTGGGGAACGTCAGAAAGCTGCATGTCTGGAGGGAGTGAGGGAGAAGTTAATTTGTAGTCAGAAAGCTTGTTTTAGTCCTTGAGCTGGCCTGACGCTGGCAGGACCTGGAAACCCAGGCTGCCACTGCCTCCTGCCATGTGCATGGTCCTCTCCATCAGCCCCAGTCCAGACTGATCCCCGGGGTCTCCTGCCCACACCCTGGGCTGTCCTGTCCCTCCCACTCTGTCCCGCTGGTGGGGCAGGTGGATGGTGCAAAGTCTGCTGGAATAAATAGTGCTGGAGGAGCTGGAGAGGGGAGGAGGCCGCTCCAGATCACCCAGCTACTAGGGCTGGGGGAAGTGGGACAGGGGAGTGGTACGGGTGGTCCCCGTGGGCACTGCAACCTGGCGGGGCTGGGACACCAGCTGTCCTCCCCTTGGCCATGTCTCTGTGCTCATGGCAAGGGGGAGGGCAGGGACCAGCCCTTCCCGTCACACGGAGGCCAAATCCAGCGCTCATCCCATGACTGTCCCTGTAGTTATTGCCTCTCACTGCAAACTTACTTGCAGTTTAATGGTGAATTATCAAAACAGAGTGAAAGAATCGATGGAAAGGATGCCTGTATGCCCTTGGCCTGATTTTGCAGAGGGAGACTAATATGCCAAGTGCATGGCTTGGCTGGCAGCAAGAGTAAGGCCATGTGCTGCCTGTATTTCTGTACGTGAGAAGCAGCTGGAAATACTGCCCTGGGCTTTCCACATGGATCCTGACCTTCTTGTTAAGCTTGCTCGGTGCTCTGGCTCATAGCGATGCTGGGAAAGCCATGCTGTGCTGACCCCCACCTCCCATCCCCGCCAAAACTTTCCCAGTTTTTCACAGCAGCCACATGGGACGGTTGGTGTGAGCGACTGGGATGTGTGACAGCAGAGGACAGGAGAGGGAGAAGGTTTTGCCAGGTGGGGTCTGGTGTTGCTGCTCTCCATCAGCAGAACGCAGCAGGTGTTGTGGAGTCGACCCTGTGAAAGTCAGGTGATATTGGTGTGGGACACCTGGGCAGCCCCAGATCATCCCATTTGCGCATAGACATTTGTTTCATGTTCCCATCTTCAGGGCTCTGCCCCAGTCAGTGTGTGAGGTGGTGAGTGGCAAATCCATACATCATTTCATTGCTCTGTCTTCAGTTAGCGGCACACCCTCCCTATATAGACCTCACTTACAGACAGACGTGTTCAGTTCCCCATGGGTTTTTTTCTGATGTGTCTCACAACTGCAGCAATCCTGTGGGAGCCTAAAGGGACCTTCACCTTCCTTCCCTCTGGGCCCCTCCAACAGAGACAGGGTCCCATGCACATCAGGAACCCCGGCTGATCCTGGCTTGTTGCCGTAGAAGCTTTACTGAGCACAGGATGGAGCACAAGAGAAGGCCAAGGCAAGCCACATCTCTGGTAAACCTGTCAGGGCTCTTATGAGGTTGTTCCTAATCTATGACTGTGAAGATCCAACCTATGAGGGATGCACCAAGTTATAACACTTGGTTTGTCATGCAAAACTGCTGCAGAGAAAAGCTAGAAAGTCCCCCTGGCTGGGTGGGTGGTGTTGGGGAGCCACCTCTTTGGCACACCAGCCTCAAACACTGGGTAAGAGGTGTCTTTGGATGTTTTGAAACCCTTCTCAATGAACATGTTACTTCTTGACCTGTTCTTGGCAGAAGAATTGTTCTGTCCTGAATGAGGACCCTTGCACGCCTGGTGCAGGCAGAGCTGCTGGGTGCGCCAACAGGCACCAAGGACCAGCCCGTGAAGGGAAGCCTCACAGAGTCCCACCATAGCAGAGATGAAGGAAGAGGGTCCCAGTTGTGGTGGTATGAGGGTGGAGTGTGGGATATTGCCTCTCCTCTTGTCCCCTGGACGGGTCCCTGAGGCACGTATGGAGGATGGGGACGTCACGTGAGAGTCTTCAATGTTTCCTGGTTTCCCGCACACTCCTTCCCCGCTCTGTAGGCTGTTTTAGCTTTCCTGTGTTGTTCTCCATGGAGAGACCCCAGGTTGCAAGGCCGGCCCCTGCCCTCGCAGCAGAGGCCCCGCAGTGGACCTCAGAGCCCACCATACCAAGCAGAGGGGATACATTGTTGTGAGGCTGAGCTGTCTGCCTGGTGCAACTCCATTTACCCATCTGTGGAGCCTGTCCCTTCCTTGACTCATCGAGATACCGGGAGCCTGGCTTTTATTCTGTCATTGAAATAGCTTTGGCCCCTGCTTGCCCCCTCCCCTCGACTCTCCTCCGGCTCGGCATTACCATAGCCCTTTGTGGAGGGCCACACTTCTGTTTGTCTGGGCGAGCAGCTGAGGCACAAGAAATGTGCCGATGCCATTCAGGGGCTTAGTCTGGGAGGCATTGTACCTCTGAAAGGGATGGTTAGAGCATTTACATAAAAATGTGCTTGATACAGATAATATGAGTGCTTGTGGGGGGTGTGCATGAGGGGCAGGGCTGGGAGGAGCCTCCAAGTCCTTCCTTGTCAGCCTCGTTAATCAGCAACAGAAGAGAAGGTGTGTGGTGCGATAGCGGCATCTGACTTCCCAGCTCGACTGGTGCTTGCCTACAGCCTCGTGGCTGTTCGTTTGGGGCTGTACAAGTCATTCCTTCGCCTGGGACAAAGACTGAGCTGATCTGGATGGCGAGGGGTTGTCTTCAGAGAAGGTGCTCGCGTCTGTCCCCGTCCCCGCAAGCTCTGCTCTGATCCCTGTCTCTGCATCTCCAAGGGGCTGCTGGGAGATGGTCCCTGCTATGTCTGTGTCTTCTCCAGCGTGCCGTGTCTGGCAGAGGACAGCTCCGGGACCTGGGAAGTGCCCCGTAGCCCTTTCACTTGTCCCACCACCCCATGGCATGCTGAGCTCACCCTGTCCCTTGCCTGACCACGTGGCACCTGAAACAGCTGGCTTTGCCCTCTTGCTTCTCAGCCTTTCCTGAGGGACCTGCCACCAACCATATTTCATCTCCAGTACCTCAGCCAAGTGGGTTGCATGTAAGCAGCAAATTGAATTTTGGCCATGCTGTGTTCCAGCTGCGGTCCTAAATTCACCCTGGGGTTGGAGCTGACCCTATGGGGAATCGTAGTCGCAGGAGGGAGACTGTGGGAACTAGACAGGAGAAAACACAGCTTGGCTTTGGCTCTGTGCTGCCAACTTTATTGCAGTGGTGTTTGTGTGGGGTGGCAGTGTGGGACCTGCTCTGGCCTTTACACAGCCATGAAGTGTCCTGAGTCTAAGTGCCTTAACACCCAAAAACTGTCCTCAAAGCTAATGACTCAAAGCTTGCAATCAAAAGTAAAGTTCAGGGGTAACAACATATGCATACCTTCATTTTGCAGTCTTAATTCTTGAACTAAATTGAAATCCTTAGGCAGTTGAACAGATATTTTTTTCCATGTGTAAAATATGACCTAATGGAAAACCAAGACCATGTACAGAAACTCTCTCCCTAAGGACAGTTTTTCACGAAGATTATGATGGGTTCTGAGTTACTCTTAGATGGCAGCATTATTAAGTGTTGTGGTGGTGCCCAGAGGCTATGATGTTAATAAGCACCTAATTTTAGCAGTAATTTAGCTTCTGTTATAATTACTAGGTGGTTGTGCTAGGTGCTGTACAGACACATGTGAAAAGACAGCATTAGTCGCAAAGGACGTGCTCGGGACAGGACAGTCACAGCAATCCCTGCAGCAGGTCCATGTGGGGGTCTGGGGGGGACAAGTTGGGTCTTGTCTGAGACAGTGGAGGTCTGGGCACAGCAACAGGACCCAAAGCTGTGGCAGTCCCATCCATACTACCTGTAGGTAACAGCCCTGAGAGGAGCTGGCCCAGAAATGCTCTGTGCAGTGTGGATGGGTGGGGAACCAGGATCAAAGAGCAAAGCTGGTTCATACCCAGAGCTTGCAGCCTGCACCGTGACAGGCCATGGTGGTGCTGAGCTCCCACGACCTCCCTTGCATGTCCCCCCACAAGTGTTTGCTGGGCTGTACGAGCACCAGTGAGTTTGCAGAAATCCTCTGGGGAAAATGAAGCCTTCACAAATGGGGAAACCAAGGCACAGAACACGTAATTCACTCCAGGTCACCTGTAAAAGATCCGGAACGGCATCCAGGGAACCCTTCTACAAGACAGCAATAACCCTTTTCTTCCCAGGGCTTGAAAAGTCTTTCTTCCCAGGTCAATTAAAGAAGTCAAATCTCAGTTCTGGTTTTAAATAGACTCTTTTTTCATACTACAGAAGTTCAGAGGATATTAACCATGATTTTTGTACCTATTTCGTTCAGTCTGGGCTGGAAGAGGATGGCTTCATCAGGGTAAGTCTTTTTATGTGCTGGGTTTTTGCCTTGTTACCCCTGGTGGAGGACTGAATCCCAGGTAAACCTCGCAAATGCTGCTCATCCTGGGTGCTCGTCAAGTAATCCAACCCCAAGTACACTTTGGTGGGATTTTAGGATAGATCCTATCAGACAAAGCTGCCTCAACCATAAGAAAACGCATGCAAATTCACATCAGTGCACAAATTGGGAAGCGTCACCTAGGAAAAATGTAGTTGTAAAATGGAGAAGAATGCAGAATGCAGTAATTCGGTAATGGTAGCTCATTTCATCAAGATTTACGTGGTAAATACCTAATGCAGATGCACATATATTATTCTGGTGCAAAAAGTTATTTAGCTATGAAGGTTTAAATGAAATGAATCATGGTCAGATTAAACTTTCTACCTCACTGAAATGAGAAGGAAAAAATGAAATGATTCGTTTTGACTTTTTTCCATAGAAAAGATGATCTAAATTGACACATTCCAACAACGACTTTCTGTTTTGGCCCAACTGTATTTCCAGTGGAAACTTATTGAGATGAACAAGTCTCAGTCTGCAGACAGGAACTCACTGCTGACCACCTTCTGGCATGGCCTAAATTTGCTTTCAAAGTGGCTTCAGTTCAGGTGGCACTTAGTGAACCCATCACTGCCAGGCTCACACCCTTTCCTTGTTTTCCTTTAAGTCCTCTTGAATTTGTTGTTTTTCTCCTCATTCTTTCTTTTTTTTCCCAAACCCTTTCCCTTTTTGGGTGTGCTTGAGGATTTTGTCTGAGAGGTGGACAAAAAGATGGAATGATTCCCCTCCCAGCTTCAAATGTGTTGAGCTAGAACTCTGTAGCTGTAGCCCTGACCCCTCAGCCAGAGCAGGATGATGGGTCTCATTAGCTGGTTTTGCACTTGCTGGTTGGAGATGTTCTCCTAGGCTACGGTCATGTTACAACAGTTTTTAGATCCTCCGGTGTTTTGTCTGGCTGGCCAGTAAAGAGAGGCAAAAGAGTGCATGGTCTCACCTGTACCTGGGAAAAAGTCTGAACATTGGAGAGGAAAGGGAAACAAAACCAGGCAAGATGTGGAGCTGCTGCTTTGCTCCCTTTGGGGACTTGATGCTTCTCTCCATGTGTTGCATGTTCATCTCCCCTCTCCAGGGCTCTTTGTCTTGGTTCCAGACTCAGACTGTGCCCCTCATCTGGCCCCAGAGGAAAGCTGTCTTTGGCTGCTGCTTTTTCCAGGCTGCTGAGGGACTGAGTGACAGTGCAGTAGGAAATGAGGAGCACCAGCTTGGGTGGCATGAGACATGGCTTGGCGATGCTCCAGGGCTCATTGGGGTGGGTCTGATGCTGCACTGGCACTGAAATCACATCCTTCTCCGGTTCTGGCTCCTTCCAAAGGGTCTCTGGAGCATTGTAGGCCTGGGACAGCTGAAGCAACATCTGGAAGTGTATGAGATACAACTGCTGCCCTTTACTCAGCTCTGAGCAAGAGCAGAAATACCTCCTAGGGTAAGAGGTGGGGTAGGTCCTGGTCTGTGAAGCTCACTAATGCAGTAACTATTGTTTTTGCTTGTGTGGAATGAATAAGCCGTGCTGTGTGGGTTTTGTAGTTGAAGAATGAATGTGCGTGCCAGTGAAATGGGGCTCAAATCCCCTGGCCTTGGCTGTCTGGCTTCCTAGATGTGTGGATGAAAGAGGACTGTCCCTTGCCTTCTGGCAGTGCTAGTCCAGATAATAAAATCTTTTTCAATCAACTTTATGCTGCAAGTTAAACCTCAATATTGAACTTTAAAGGGATGAAAATCACATTTTTTAGCAAATAAACTATTTTCCAAATCACCGTTTAATTGCCCAATCCCGTCCCTGCAGAGCGTGGTGAGAGCACGTCTGTGCAGCTTGCACTGAGTCAAACCCAGCAGAGCAGAGCTGAGGGAAGACACCCCCGTGTCTGCCGCGTACAGACTCCAAACATGGGACAATCATCCTGTTACCAAAGCTGCTCTTCCAGCCAGGAATTACCCTTCCAGTCAACAATCATGAGAATCCATGTAGGAAGGTCTAAATAAACCCCAGTCCCAACAGTCCCCCCATGGGAGCTCCCCGATAGCACGTTGGCTCCTGGAGCCCCACATCGATAGGTGTTACAAGCTTGCCTTCAGGAGAACATCTCAAGATCCTTGTCTGGACTGTGTGGGTTCAGCAGATCCTCCCCAAGGCAGCCCAGGGTCCTGAAGCTGGGTGCCTGTGCATTGACAGAAGGTTTGCCCCCTGCCTAAAACCTTTCGGACCAAGAAATTAGGCTCAGTGTGCAAGGTTTGCCCCCTGCCTAAAACCTTTTGGACCAAGAAATTAGGCTCAGTGTGCCTATGCATCCCAAGGAAGGTCAGTTTCCTTGTGAGCTTTGAGCACACACGGTCCTGGACATTACAAGCATTTTTGGATGGGAGTTTGTCACATTCTTCCATTTCAGCAGGAGCTAATTTTTTACTAATGGGGAAGGAAATAAGCACCAGGGGAGTCACCTCTGTGCCTGTGTATGACACCTGTAGACCTCCTGCATGGGGCACTCTGGCCCATCAGACACCAGACCACCTAACTTCTGCATCAGTAGTAACCTGGGAGCTGCTACTCATTAACAGCAGAAAGGCTGTCCTATCTATCCTTGACCACGTCTTACTGCATGATGGATGCACCTTTTTGATGAGACCCCAGGTAACGAAGAGCTTGCCTGGCAGAGGACCGCCATGCCGCTCGCCACCACGGCCCAGCGTGGCACTGAGAAGGGACTTCAGCCCAGACTCCACGGTGAAGGTCTGTGTGCTCATCAGGCCAGAGCCTTGCTGTGGTGTTTGTAGGATCCTGGCTTGTCCTCTGCAGTACAGCTTTGCTACCCGGCAGAGTTGGGCAACAGCTGGCAGCAGCGCAGGGATTTCACAATCTTCACTTGCACAAGTCCACGCTGCTTCGGGGGAGTGTTTGTCTGTGAGCAGCACTGGACAAATTGAAGTTGCATAACCCCATCCTGTGCTACTTTGGACTTTTTCATTAGATGTGTGTATTTTTTTTTTTCCTTTTTCTTATCGGTTTTCCCCTTTCCTTTTCTCCATGTTGTTTCTACTTAAGCAATCTGGCACAGCCTGGTTGCATTGGCTCCATCATACCCCAGCCTCACACCCAAGTGTGCTCCCCTCCAAACCTGCCCCCCTCCCAAGGCTGTTTCTTTCCCTGCTTGTTGGTCATTGCTTTCAGTCAAGGAGTTTTTTTGGGTGTCTCTGTTTTGCCATGACTTCAGCACACAGGTCTGCAAGGGTCAATCTGCCATTGATGGCCATGGAGCGGTTGGCTCCACGCCATGAAAGCTGAACTTGCAAAAGGGCCTAAAAACCATCTGTGCTGTGGTCGCTGCAAACTGCAAGGCAACTAATGAAGATTTCCTGGGAAAGCCATGATTGCAAACACAGCATTGCACTTGGAGGTTTTTGTTCTGTTTTGTTTTGATTATTTTCACCACCTCACATGGCTCACAATGGAAGGCTGGGGTGGAAGTGGGAAAAACATTGTCTCACAAAACCTCTTGCATAACCTGAGCCACAGCAAGGGAAACAGCAAGTGCCTTTGTTGCTAAAATGGCAGCTGATTTTGGTGCATTAGTAGCCCAGCTGAGGGAGGAGGGGTTGGAGCAGAGGACAAATGAACAGGAAAAGGGATTAAAAAAAAATGCAGTTTATCATGGAGTTCCAGGTTTTCTGTTGGTGCAGAGGACAAGTTATTTACCACACAGCTATTGTTCCCAGAGATTCCTGCAGGATAGGAGCATATCCATATTCATACATGGGGACAGTCACATACACCTTCTCTGTCTGAAATGGTTCCTCGTCACAGTATTTAAATACCCGTTGCACTATTGCTGTTAGATCTGGGCGAATAATCCACAATGAATAATGTATCCAATGAATCTGTCTCTGCTAATTGTGGAATATTCACGAGCAGATGGCAATTTGAGGCAGGTTTTTTCACATTTCTTTTTTCTCTGCTCCGGGATGGAGGTTTGCTGTAAGTAGGTGATATTTGAAATTCAAGCTGTGTTTCTAAGTTGCGATTGGCCGGTTGTGACATGATGGTGTCCCTCTTCCCGCATTGGCCAAGCGTACAAAGTACTTGGGATACAAATACTCGCATGTGCAAATCTAAAATTCAGTTTCCATGGTTACTCATGCATGCAGCTTTGAACTTCACTTTCCTCCAACATTTGTGCTAGTAAAACTCATTCAGTCACAGGTTTGTGGAAAGTGAATACAAAAGATGCATGAGGCTATATTTGCATGCTCTAGTACAGACAATTGCTCTTCAAAACCCTAGCCTGGATATTCACTGGGCTTTTCTGCCACTTTTTCTGGTGCCTGCTTTCATGGATTTCAGCCTACAGGAATTTTCTTTCCCAATATTGTCAGCCTTTGTGACTCCAGTTTTAGCATCACAAATACACTTAGAGCTGGGTGATATCTCTCTCTGCAGGTAGATGCAAACATCTCGTAATCAGCTCTGCACTGGGCAAAGCAAGGTGTTTATTTTTCTTGCAATTCAAACCTCAATTGGTTTTGCAAAATCAGGTTTCTCTCCTAGTTAATCCTGTGTCATTCAGAAATAACAAGGCATTAGGACATGTTCATCTTTGTTTTGCAGCAGTGATAGAGGGAGAGGAGAGAAAGGGAATTAGCAGGAGTTTTAAAGTCAGGGTAGTTGGAAAGAGCTGAGCTGATGGGAAAGCAAGTTGTTTTGGTTTTGAAAAGAGCAAACAAGACGTCAAAGTCGGAGTCAGAGCGCAAAACCCTACTGTATGTGAGTCATGAGGGTGTGTATCTGTCCCTTTTGAGATCCTAACACATACCTTTAACTGCTGATAAAAGAATACCTGGTCTGCATTATTTTCCCAAATGTATTTCCTTACTGTAAAAGTATTGACTTTCCAAAAATTCCCCCTTCCTCCCACTCTGGGACAGTTTAATAAAAGTTATTTTTGTTTCTCTGGCTATCACGTGTCTTGTGCAATATTTCTGTAGCCTCTGGACAAACATATGAGAGAGAGCAAAGGTTAACCATGATTTATGTCTGGGTTTGTAATTGCACTGTGGTAGCAGCGTGGTGGGGAGCATGCCTGCCTGGCTGTGGGTGCCTGTTGTGTGCAGTGCTTCCAGCACGCATCCCAGGACACAAAAAGCAGGAGAAAGCAGCGCCCCTTTCACTGGCAACCAATAACCAGCATTTCATTACCATGTTCTGGCTGTATTTCAGATTAACAGTAAATTAAAGGCATTGGTTTCAGGGTCAGGCTGTGGCCGAGCCCTGCCGCTGAGCCCTCGGGTCCCCCCAGAGCGCATCTATCGGCAGCTCCGTTAGTTGGCTTCACGATGTCTCTGACTTGAGCCCCGCTGCACAGCGACAAGTTGCGGTGTCGGTGGGTTATAGGGGACAGGGAAAGCACAACGTGCACCAGGTCTCAGCTGTGGGAGAGATCAAAGCTCTCCCCTCCCGTGCGGTGGGACTGGGAAGGCAGCGGATGTTCAGACAAGTATTCGCACCTGGGAATATTCACATCATGCTCCAGTGCTGGGAAAACACCCTACTGCCCATGCTCGGTGCCTGACCTTTTTAACTATTCTGAGTGCAAAACCAAATGGCTTTAAAGTGCTATCAGCTCTGAAACGGGTGACAAAGCATAACAATGACCCCTTCTTATTCAGCAGATGTGATCTCTAGTCACTTTGTGCCCAGCTGTGTGTATTCAGGCTCAGAGCTGTTGACTTTAGCAAGAAAATGACTTGCGGTTGCCCTGCAGAGCTTGCCAAGCTGCCCCTTGGACTGGTTGACGTTCCTTCATGTGCTGCAGCACCGTAACTGCTCTCCAATCTGTCCTGAGGCAGGGAGATGGAGGGTGCCCCTGGCAGGGGGATTTGTTCTGAAGGATGTTGGGATGCTCAGAGGGATGGAGGAGGGCATTGCAAAGCTGAGGGTCTGGTGGTTTGATACGTGTGAGCCGACCACATATGTTGTGGAGCAGTGACTGATGTCCTACAAATGCGGTGCACTCCTGCTTGGGAAGGGGTTGCTGTAACAGTGGAACCGGAGGGTTTTGGTAATAGTTGCTGACAAAAGTGTCGTCAGTTGCCTTGTGGGTTGAAAATCACTTTAAACTCCCAGTTGCACAACCTAGGTTTCTCAAGACTTTCCCCAAATGGCTTCTCCAGCACTAGGGACAAGTCTGAAAATTTCAGTGTGAGAGCAAATCCCCCCGAGAGCCCAGAGATGTTCAGAGGGAAGAGAGTGCTCAGCTCTGCCACTTGCACCGCTGCTGTGTTTATTGCTGGCAGACGGTGGAGTGGCTCTGCCCTTTGGCCAGGATAGCAGGAGAAGCAAGTCCCTGCCCTGGGATGTACCAGCAGCAGAGCAGGAGGAGAAGGGAGTAGAGATTGGAGCGATTCCCCCGTCATCTATCCTTCCTTTCTCCTCTTGCCGGGTGGTGGCATCACCTGGGGCAGGGGGACAATGTGCTCTCCCCCTTTCGCTGCCCCATCTTCTCCCAGAGCATTCCTGCCAATGCTGCCTGCCCAAAGGATCGGAGCGTGGGGGACTCCCCGAGAGCCTCTGGGGCTTTCGCTTCCTCCTCTTCCTCTCTCCCGGG
>JAVKLA010000021.1:7790806-7824155 GCA_034782735.1 Sagittarius serpentarius | reverse complement strand
GGGGGCGCTCAAAGAACCAGCCTTGAAGCGCTGCCTTTGTTTGCAGGAGGCACTGGCAGCCCTTGCTCTTTCTTCGCTGGGGGCTGCAGGAGGAGGGGCTGCTGCGGGAGCAGATGGTCCCTGTTGGAGGGGTTGGGGGCCTCCTCGCCGGCAGGTTGGGGGGGGGATCCCCTTTCACTGCTCGGCTGGGGGGAGGGCTCGCTTGCTTCTCACATGGTCAGTTCCCAGCTGAGCGCCTCTATGGGATTATGCTGCTATTCATCTAATTGAAATTGTATTTGGAGCAAAGAGACAGTATCTCTTTCCTCGGAGGATCTATTATGCATAAACTGCGCACAAAGGCATCCTCCTGCCAGAGCAGAGGGGGTGTCCGGGCGGCCAGGGCCCTGCTCTAACTGCAGCTCTGCTGAAAACAGCCCCAGCTCCCTCCTGCAGCTCAGCACAGCCTGTCCTTTAACCCCTCTCTCCCCAGAAAAAGGCTCTTCAGTGGCTTCTTTCCCTCCCCTTCCATTGTCCTGCTCTGCTCGGTGACAGCACCATGAAATGCACAGCTTGCCCTGCACCCCCAGCAGGGATCTCCCACATCACTGAGGCGGTGGGTTCCCAGGCCTCGTCCCCCATCACACCACAGGATCAGGCACAACGCCTGGGGACTGTGAGAAAAGCTGCAGTATCATCCTGGGCTGCCTGTCTGGGGTTAGAGCAAGAGAGAATGGAGAGGATGAAGAGGGTAAAAAAAAAATCAGACCCCACCCACGATGGCTTTATGGCTGAAATCACCTTGCACACACCCTCCTGGAAGAGCTGCCAGAGTTCATCTGCTATCGGCCCATGCCTGCAGATAAGAACAAGACCCGTTTCTCTGAGCTCTGTGGGGGCAGAAGAACTTCTAAGTGGAAAAGGAAAATCTTAAAAAAAAAAAAAAAAAAAAGAGATGATTGCCCTTGCGAAGAGCTGCATGAGCATCTGGCATGAGGCAAAGAGCAAAGCTCTGGGAGGGAAGGAGAGCTGTACCTGTGAGACTCTTCACAGGGGTTATGGCTGGGCGAGCAGAGGCTGGGGTCAGCCGGTCCTGATGGTGACAGCCCCCTTCAGAGACTGCAAGTGGTGGGAGCGGAGCAGGGGATGGTCCCTTGACTACACAGTGGTTGTTTCGGGAGTCCCTGCTGGCTGAGTTCCTTTGCAAGCACAGGCCCTCTGAGAATGGCTCCTGAATGGTGCCAGAGGCTCTGCTTGCTACCCGGGAATGCTGTCCTGTCTGCTCCGGGCTTGTCCTGTCAGCTGCGGATTTGCAACCTGAGCAGGCTTGCTGGGCCAGCTCTGGCAGCTTGGTTTCAGTCTGTAGGTGTGGAAGCTACTTGGGCACCCGGTGGCTTCGTGAGCAGCAGCTGTCAATGGCAGGGAGAGTCTGCATTTTGCAGACACGGTCCCTGTGGTGGCCCAGATGGGGACAACGCTGGCCAGGCCAGCAGAGATGCCTTGGCTGTGCTACAAGAGCACTGTGCCAGGTCAGGTTCAAAGGGGCACTTGGCTTAAATATCCCCTTTGGTAGTTTGGGGACACCAGCCCCGGCCACCCACCAGCTTCCTCTGGGCTTGGGAGTCCTGTGTCTCCACTCGCAAGGAGACAGGAAGATCAAAATCCCCCTGACCTATGTGCCAGCCCTGCAGGCACAGGGGATGGAGGGTGCCTGCTCTGCAACTCTCAGCTGCTCTCTGCCTTTCTGCATGGGGCACCCTGAGTTGTGCCACTGACGGTTGTTGCTCTTCTGCCCTTAAAAAGCTGGAGAGGGAGGAACGTGCTGTCCCTCCATGAGCCTCATTCTCCTGGTGCATCCTGTGAGACAGCTCCTTCCTCACAGCCCCTTCCTGTCTCTCTGCCAGTGAACACCCTTCCTCTGCTGATACTCCTACCCATCCTCTTCCAGCTCCTTGTCACAGGGGGGGCAATAAAACTGCTTGGCTTCATCGAGCACTGCATTCCTTCTCATGCTGGTCTGAGGTATTTGGGACAGGCTATGGGCTCCTGTGTGTGCAGTCCCCAGCGTGTCCCCCTTTCACCTCCCAGCCTGGAACAGCCTGGCTTCTTGTGGGATCTGGGGCTCCTCGTGGGGTTCAGGCCAAGAGGGAGGACTAACGTGCACAGGGGCCGGCACTGTGAGCAGCCTGTCTGGGTGGTGCTGACGGATGAGATACGAGTGACTGTGATCTTGTGCCCTTTCCAGTAGGGTCCGTGGGGCTTTCTTCGGATGCCTCCGTGGTGCACTGGAAATCTTACTGGTCTCCCCCAACCTGTTCTGGTCTCTCTCTCTCTTTTGCAGCTTGACCTTTTGTTGGTCATTTTTGGAAGCGCTTCGCCATGTGGCTGGGTGGTTACCTGAACTTATACAGCTGCACTGTGACAAATGGCTTGATGCTCCTTCTTCTGCCTGCATCTTCTGCTTTTCACCTTGTATGCTTAGGAGCTTGGGTGGCAAAGGCTGGAATGATCCCAAACATGGATATCAGGTGGGAGAGGAGATGTCACAAGGAAAGAGACCCCAGCTAATACAGTAGACTGTGTATGAGTTTTCAGAGCCTTTCCTGGTCATAGGATTTGTGCCAAATCTCACCTCTTGTAGACAGATCTTCTCTGTCTGCATGAATCCAACTAAACATGAAGGACATCCAGTTTAAAAGCCACGGGGCCCCAACACAATATAACGTGGGACTTTTTCAGGAATCTACTGAACTGGTGCAAGGGGTGATTTCAAAGGAAATGTCATGGCAAACAAGCCAGTTGTGTGATACACTCTCTTGATGCCCCCCTGTCATTCTGCAGAGAGAATGAATGGCTATATTCAGCTTTTAATGCTAATGCTGAAGGTGTCCAAGGAGCTGATAAGAGGGAAGGATGTTGTGGTTGTACGTGTGCTAAGCAATGCAACCAGAAACACAAGCCTGCTGTGCTTTTAGGGATTTTTGTAATGTTGTGTCAGGAACTTGGAGTTCAGCTCAGACTGTGACAGATTTGTAACAGAAATGTAAAATTGACCGGAATGGCCATGTCTGAATGTGAAAGCAGCAGGAGAAACAGGAGAAGAAGGGTTAAAAGAATGGCATGTGCTGATCTGCTAGATCAGCAGGTCATCAAGAGCAGAGCAATCGGCATGCAACTTCTCAAGACATCTGGAGCAGTAAAACAAAGGACAGCCTAAAACAAAGAAGAGATTACACCCAGAAAGGAGCCCAACCAGCATGAGTAAATCGGCAGCACTCCTAATGACTCAGGAGGCAGGACAGGATGAAGAGGCAAAAGATCACAATCACTGTCTGTTCCTGAAGGGTACAAGAGGCATGCCCAAGATCCAGTGCATAGCCACCCATCTAAGAAGAATCCAGGAGCTGTGGTGACACATTGAGAGCTGCTGACCCTTATTTCCCATGTCACGACAAGTGGTCCTGACCAGGCTACTTCGGCACACACACTTGATGTTCATATGTGGCTATGAAAGAATGAGCGAGTGAAACCTGGGAGAGACTAAGTGTGAGTTGAATCACCTTTGTCAAAAATAAAAACTGCCTTCCCCTCCTAAGATGATCTTGCATTGAGCTTTGTGCTGCAACTGGAATTTTTGCATTCCCCAGTGACCTCCACAGACGTTTCTAATTGTGGTTGTTTGCCTTTTTGTTTCTGTCGATGATAACATTAGCAGGTGACAGCTCCTGCCCTGTGGATGCTGCTGGAGTCTGACTTCTGGTAGACAGATAGGGTTGGATACCTACCTCAGATGCAAGTAGGGTGCACCAGGAATTCGTAGAGATACAGCTAAAGCCAAACGGCTTTGCAAACTGCTTAAACCTATGCACACAGGTGCATGTCAATCTGGCCTTTACCAAGCCTGCCAGTGTCAGCTCTGTCTGTCTAGTCCTGGACTAGATCTGTGCAGCCACAAATCGCAGCCACGTCTTCTAGCAGCTCAAAGAAGCATGGTAAGTTACAAGGGATTTTTGCAGTGGAGGCATTTTCCCATCAGTGCCCAGGTTAGAGGCATTAACCAAGGCCCTGTGGGCATATAGATTAAATGGTTTGTGGCCAGTTTCAGCTGGCCGTGGCTTCCTGTAATAAAACTACATGTGTGCGTAAGTAAGCCAGAACCTAGCTATGCACAGTGACTCTCTTCTGCTGGCACACGGCTGGTGTTAGGTACTCGTCTGTGGGCTGTGGTGTGCTATGGGAACGCTTCACCAAGCCAATCCACCTGCTGCGTCCGTCTGCTCTCGCTGTTGGGATGCTGCAGGCTGGGGGCTTGCAGGGAACTCCCCTGCTTCACCCCTTTGATTTCTCCCCACTGCCAGGCTCTCAGGCTGCTGGGGTGACTGGCTGCTTCTCCCTGCAGTCCAAGGCACCTCTGTGCCCTCTTTAGCCCGAGGCAGCCCTCATCCACGTGCGACATCTCTGCACCTTTTGCTGCTTTGACTTTAGCAAATGTTATAGTCATTATATGGATATTGCAGTTTGGGTTGTTTAACCCAGACCTACCCGGAGTCCCTGGCCAGGCTCTGATGTTATCAACTAGATAAAATGGGATTTACTTACACATTAGTAGCCTCCACATCATAAAAAAGAGTTTCAGTTTCCTGCCGGGGCCTAAACACAGCTCAATAACAGTTTTAAGAGTGCACAAACATGGGCTCTGTTTTTCTGAGTGCACCTGCCCCAACTTGCAGTGACGCACCAGGCACGGAAAAATATTTGGTACTGGCTGTGCCCCCACAGTCCTCTCCCTGTGACCAAAATCTTCCCTTTATTATACATTTATTTAATCTTTTGAGTTCTATGCAATGCTTGAAGTAGAGGAAAAAAGGGCAAGGCCAGCAGGAGATGTAGCAGTACCAGCAGGGCTGCTGATGCACTGAGCCAGGCTGTCCCTTTCTGCCAGCAGTGGGGAGATGAGTCCAGATGAGTTCTTGGAGTTGTTTGAAATCCAGCTTTTTTTCCAAAGTGAGGTATGGACGATTGCTTTATTGTCCTTCTGTAACTGCTGGAATCTTCTCCATCCCATGGACAACATCCTGATGTACTGCTCCCTGGCTTCTCACTGAGGGGTGCCCTGCCATGGATTTTCTTGGTACCCAGACAAGCTGTATCTTTTCTAATTGGCTGCGTTACACAGCTGGAAGCTTAGTTCACATCCTTCTGTTACAGAGGCAGCTCACTCCTCTTACTCTGAGTCCGACCTCATGGCCTTCTACTGCCCCAGCTACTCTTCCAGTGCTGCTGTCACTGGTTCTGGAGCCACCTGGCTCCAGCATCCAAATCCACCTCAAACATGAGAGGGTCTCTGCTTTCCACCCAACAGTCCATTCACCTCCTGCAGTGCCCAGGCCAGCTGCTCCCAGGGGTGTCTGTGCACTGAGGGTGCTGCTGGCATTTTCTTTGTGCCATGCATGCTTCATTGACAGTTTCAAACTGTTGCAAAGCAATGTCATCTTCTGTGGTTCCTGCAGCTGTTTCCAAGTGCAGAGCTTGAACTCGTCTTGTTTGTCTTAGGCTGTACAGCTCAGTGTGCTCTGCTCTGAGCTGCCGGATTTGACTCCTCTCTTCCTGTAGTGCAGTGGATACTCTTCAGCTGACAGGCTGAGCAGTCTCACCCACGCTGGCCACTTGCTGGTGATGTTGTTCCCCTCTGCCTATTAGTGATTTGCAGAGATACAGGAAAACAATGTGACGCTACCTGGCTCGATCTTCCCCTTTCCGTCTCCCTGTGCAGTCCTGAGATTTACCTGCCTAGGAGAGCTGAGCACT
This sequence comes from Sagittarius serpentarius, assembly GCA_034782735.1. NCBI lineage: Eukaryota > Metazoa > Chordata > Aves > Accipitriformes > Sagittariidae > Sagittarius > Sagittarius serpentarius. The sequence goes on along the minus strand of JAVKLA010000021.1, from coordinate 7,818,368 downwards.
CACTTTGCTGAGCATGGCAGAGGTTCCCTACCCGATACAGAGAAAGGAAGGGAACGTATCAAACCCATCCCATCAGCCAGTGCAGTGTGGGAGACTATGACCAGCTGGGACATTCTGTCCCAGCGAGGATGATGAAAAATGCAGTTATTTTACACCTATGGCCTTGGACTGTCAGTGACAGGAAGCACTACATCTTCATCCAAATGTGGTCCAGAGAATCACTGGTGCCCCCAGTCAGTAGCAGATCACCAGACCAGGCTATGTGAGATGACAGTGGCGGGTACAGCATGGCCCACTGCCTCTCCTTGCAAGACTGGAGGACTTTGTGAGCGCCAACTGGATGAGAATGATCTGGGATCACTTGGTGGTAGCCGCTGTGCTGGGGCCTGAAGAACTTGTTCTTCAGGTCTGCATCCCCCAAAATGAGGGGGTGCTGGATGCCAGCCAGCACCTCTGGTCTCCTTGGGTGTCAGTGTTGCAAGATTTTCCCTCAGCCTCAAAGGAGTTGCAAGCCATTTTGTTTTCACCTGCTGTTATTACCCTCTTTTTAAAAACATATGGTTTATTAGTTTCATTTTTACGTGGAATGCAGTGCTCAGATGTCTCTAGTTTCATACCCCCTGTTGCCCGAGCTAACTGAAAAATACTGAAACCAGGAGGTGCACAGCAACAGACTCCTCTGGGCACTGCACATCTTCATTGCACTCAGTCACAATCCCAGCTGTGGTCTGGCTTTCTTACCTGGAGATGCTGTCAGCTGCCTTTTAAGCTCTTGCTGTGTTTTATTTTACTTAGAATGAAAGGATTGGAGAGATGTGGGTCTCGGTCAGTGTCAGAGCTGTAACTGCTCAGCATCATGGCACAAAGCTGTGTCGTCCAGCTCCTGCTGGCTAATGCCTCTGAAAGGCTCCTGTACCTCCTTTCCCCTGGGTCAATAGCTGGGACTGTTTAAAATCTCACTGTGGAGCTCCAGCGTGGCGGTGGGGAATGAAACCTTCTGTGCAGGAGCTGACAGGCTGTAGCTGAAGACCCCAACACCCACTGCAGCTCCCTTTCTGCTTTGTTTTGAATTAAGTTAGACAAGGGCACCTAGAGAGCTGCTTCGCCTGCCTGGCACAGACACTGCCTCCGGGGTCAGCTCTCCTGCTGGAATATCTGGGTTGCAAAACACAGTTAGTGCAGAGTTGGAGGGGTCCCAGCAGTCAGGATAGAGAGTTACCCTGCAAGGGATATAAAAACAGGGCAACAGCCACAGTATTTCAGACTACTGGGTAACCTTGCCAGGGGAATTTCTGAAGCATTTCCTTATTGGGTGCAGGGAAGTTAACTGGGTTTCTGGGATATCTTGGAAATGTTGCTCCCAATGTGTTGCATTGGCCTGTTTTTCCTAAGAAGCAATTCACCCCCGACCTATGAAATGAGTGTGAAAATGTTTGCAGGCTGCTGGTGGCTCTGGCAAATGGAAAATGCAATGGGAAGGGGTCGGTAAGGGGGATCCAAGGAGAATGACGCGGAGCCGGTAGGATGAGCAGGAGACCAGGGCAGTGGGGGATGCCAGCAACACAGCCCTTCAGCGAGGGGTCTCCTGGCTCCGGTGGGACCATCGAAACTTTCCTCTGCCCCACTGGCACCGTGCACTGCCCAGTGAGACACGGGAGGAAAAGCAGTAGCACGAATGTCCCCTGCCCCCATTGCTTCCTGTTTGCGTGCTTCAGCTTTCTAAACTTTACCTGTCCTTGTTGCCACCTCATCTAAGAGCTCCTTCTGGTCTGCAGCATGCTAGACATCTAAGAGAGAGGAGCAGGAACCAGCACCGCGGAGCCGCAGCTGTTTGCACAGCCAGGACTTCCAGAAAACAAACCCTAGGCAGGGGAAAGATGCACAAACTGTATTTGCATGAGCCAAAAAGGGGAGACAAGGAAGAAAACACCCTCTTGTAGAAATGCCTGTGAGTCACTAAAGCCTCTGGCCTCTGCAGACCAGAGCTAGCTGAATTCATTGGTATGCATTTAGCTTACTTTTCCCATCTTGATTCTCTTTGGCATGACTTGTTTTATCACGAGTGCTTGCCAATTGATGTAGACGAGCAATTACCAGCTGATTTTCACTAGATCTCACTTCCCATCCCATGCATTTATGAGTATCTGAAACCATTTCCTGCTTGAATTAGGACAAATTGTTGAAAATTTCATGGAAGAGGCCATCTAAAAAAATATTTAGTCTTAATTAATCTAAACATTTCATTTGAATAATTTATAAATACTTTATAGTCTTCCAACCTTTAAAAAAAAAACCTCTTAAAGTATAAATTGCCAGAAATGTTTAAGTGAAAAATAATTTTTTAACTATAGAACAGTTTAGGTTTTTAGCACAATGGATCATTTTTTAAAAAATAGCGGCCCCCCCTTTTATTTTGAATGAGCCTTGGGTTGTTTCCCTCCAGCAGTTGTAATTTCTGTTCACGCCCATTTGCTACAATGCGTTTCAGTCGGGCAACTTCTGGCCAGGTTCGGTGCAGACAGACTCTTGGGTCTTCTTGGGACTGCTCCTGCATTATTGTCGTTTGTGATGGGATTGATCGGTAAACTACAGTGTTGCTGCTGGTCTAGAGGAGAGTGAAACTTTGTTGGGGAGAGACTGATGCCCTGCAAGCAGAGGATGTTAATTGTGTATGAACACCCTTGCTGCACGGGGACCCAGACGTAGGCAGAGCTGCTGTGTGCACAGCTATTAGCACATGGACCGTGGCCCGGCTGGATGATGCCAACAGCCACTTGCGGTTGAGTGAGACATTTCCCAGGAGACAGCACCCTCTTGGCTGCACGGACGGAAGGACCCTCTCCTGGGACCAGATCTTTCCCCTCCCCGCGAGCTCCCAGCCAGCCCAGCTTCCCCTGCACGCTGGGAACGGCTCAGCCATTCCTCTTCTTCATTATACGTGATCTCAGCAGTTCTGGTTTTGTCAAAGGGAATAAATACAGAACTGAATGGTGCCCGCACACAGCTCACATGTGAATGAGAGCAGATGGTGGCAACTGGTAGTTGCCTCTGTGCTCTTGCTGAGGGAGAGAATTTAACTCTTCACTCTGCACTGTGGCAGGAGTGAAAATTATGTTGGGCTTCTGCAGGCATGTCCCAATGTCTCCTGTGGTCATGCAGGAGCTATGACCAGACCAGCCTCCAGTCTTGGCTTGGCTTATGATGGGTTGACTCCTGCTGAAAAATATGGCCATGGTTCCAGAAGGAAGACATGCAGCTTCCCCTGTGGGTCTGAGAACAAGCCTTGGTGTTGGCTACTGGAGCTGAGAGACCCGTTGTTTCTGCCTTGTCTTGTGTATTGCATCTTTTCCTTCTCATTTATTGGTCATTTATTGCGTGTATCTGATCATCCTGGGCAGCAAACAGGACACTGTTGCCTGTTTCCCATTGGAGATCTCTGCCTTTCCATGGTGAAACGTAATGCCCATGGTGCCCCTGTTCAGCTTTCCGCTCCCCTTGGGCTGAGCTTACTATGGTGATGTGAATTTTGCCACTGCTTGTCCATCACAACAGCCTCTCCAACTGGAGGAGTCTCATGTTCAGTCCTCACAAATGAGAACATTTGCTGAATAGCAAAAACGGGAGAAAATGAGACCAACACTTGTAGAAATCAGGAGGGCAAATGAAGGCAACTGTGGCAGTACAGGCAAAGGCAGAGCATGTCCAGCCTGCCTCCTGGCAGCGAAAGCTGAGTGCAGGTCACACAGGGTGTGAGGTTCATTTGGCAAAGTGAGGCTCTTCCTGAGTTTCTGTGAGCCTACCCACACTGACCTTTATCGACAGGGAGTCCAGGACACAGTCCGTCTCTTCCTAGCCGGATACCTCTTTTTGGTCTGGCCAACAGTGCATAAACCGCATAGTCTCTTGTGACCGTAGGACTTCTAGCAACCCTGGAGATGCAGACATCAACCTTGGAGATTCTTGCACTTACTAGATCACCTCCATGACTGTCCTCTTTTGGCTGTGTTTTGTGGTTCATTTGGGTGACTTAGCCCCTCCTGGCTTTTTCCTCTGGGATGGGACTCCCACAGCTTGGATTAGCAGATAGGAAAACCTTTAAACTGTAAACCACCTTGACATGTTGGAGGGGCTTTGAAAGGGAGCGTAACCAAGAGGGAAGACAATGCGAACAGTTACCAGGACACGTATTTTTGCACTTCTTTATGCTCATTGGTTGGAAACTGGATCCTCAAAAAGGAGAGCAATAAAAGATCTCTGGCTTCTTCGAGCACAGAGTTGGGCTCTTTTTTCTGGGTCCAGCTCCCATGGTTTTCTAGGGACGCTCTTGTCTTTTGGGTCTGGATGAGGCTAGGACCTGGTGGCTGTGATGAAATGCTCAGATCTCCACCACAGCTGACCACAGCCAACCACAGGTTCACAATTCTTTCTCCAAGGCTCTGCTCCTCCTCTGGATAAATTTAGACCCACACAAGACTAACGCTGCAGAGCACCAGTACTAAACTCTGTTATCAGCCAAACTGAGATGTAGTTTACAATAGTACAATGACCTCAGAGACAATCTGCTGGGGAAAAATAAATGGGCTGTGCCCTTTTTTGCTTCCTTTAAAAAGCCTGCCTAGTGTGGCTTCCTTGTTTTTCACATTAGATTTGCTAGGAAGGTCATGTCTGACACTTCTTGGTTTTCCTGTAGGACTTGTTAGAGATCCCACGTGCAGAAAATGAGCTTCATCTGACCCTCACGGATGAGCACTGAAACTTAAAAGGCTAACTTTTTCTCCCTGCTGTTTATTTAGACATTGAGTGAAACAAACAAGAATGACTGACATGTTTAACCATTTTGACACAAGTCAAGCAATGGGACTATGTTTTCCTGGTGAGTCTGATGCTACAAAACCACCTGCTCTTTTCCATCCAAAAATTCAGCGAGTGAGATATATAAGATCTGACTTTCTGATGTTGAAAGAAAACAAACAAGACTCTAGTTTCCCCCTCAGGAAAACAAATGGTCTTTTGTTATTTCAGGGTGGCCCTCTGGCCAGCTCGAGATTGGAAATCCAGAATTAGCATTTTAAAAAATCCCAAGCATGGATTTTGCAACCTTGCAATTGCACTGCAATCTCTACCAAGAAGGGAAAGCAGTGAGTGGAAAGTCTTTCACGATCACTTATGACAACTCCTTCCCTTCTTCCCTGTCCAGTCTTTGCTTGGCTGCTTGGCACTCCCCCAGGAAGATATTTTGGGAAAGATGGGGGTCTATCTGTACCCACACCATGAGGCAGGTCTGTTCTGCTTCCTCCCCTTGTCCAGAGAAACGGGGTCAGGCTGCCATGGCTTCTTTCTCCATCCTGCAGGTGCTGCCCCAGGCTGGGTGAAGAGGACAAAACATCTCTCCAGGATGGGGCCGTGCCCGGGGCGGGTGGATGAGGTTGAGGTGGGGAACAGGGCAAGCAGAAGGGATGCTTCAGTATTAGGATGTACAAGGAAGATGCAGGAGAGGTGGCTGTATGGGGAGTCATAAGGCCCCCATCCCTGGCAGGGTCAGGGAGCAGAGCATGGAAAGCCCTTCCCCAGCCCAGGTGTCCCTGCCCTCCCCTCCATGCCGGTATAAATAGCACAGCGGTGACTCACCCCGGGAGCAGGGCTGTGAGCTGCAGCTGCACTGGCTCTGCTTGCCCCATCCTGTGTCTCCTGACCCCATGTTCCCGTGAATGATGCATGTTTTCCCTCACAGTGGCTGTGAGCACCCCGGGGGGGATTTCTGAATGGACGTTGCCAAAGGGCTGTGGCCTGGGAGCAAGTCAAAGCAACACAGGAGGGAGAGAAAAACACCATTGCTAAAACACCATGGACTGACCAGAGGACTTTGGCCACAGCAAGCCCTGGGATCTTCCCCACGATGTGAGGGTGGGGCTGGGACTGATGGCCTCTGAATAGCCACAGGCATAGGGCATCTATCTGTCTCTAAAGAGCGTGAGGAGCAGTGTGATCTGTCCTGGGGCTCTGGTCCCTCCTGGGGCTCTGCAGCAATTTAGGAACGCTGCAGATCCCTGAAGGCACCTGCACTCAAGGACAAGGCATCCCATGCTCTGAACAAAGAAACGGGGAAGAGCTTTGCATTCCCCTGGCAGGGGAATTTCCCCCCCACCCCCGGTGTTACCTGGAACCAGGCTGGGGTCGCTGGGGCAAAGTTCCCGCTTTTGCTCCCCTCTGCCCCTCAGCCTGTTAGTTCAGGATCAGGGGCTAGGGCAGCTACAAGCAGCATCCCACCGAGTCCCGAGCCTCCTGCTCTGACCACCCAGGTCCGTTTCAGTGCAAGGTGTGGGACTTGCTTGCAGAAAGCTCCTGGAGGGAAGGCCAGCTTTCAGCACAACATTGTTCCCTGCTTGTTGGCTCAAGGAAGCACTCCACAAGTGCCCAGGGTACAGCGCTGATTGCTCTACTCTGTGCCCTTGTGCTTGGGGCACATCCCTGGAGCCTGCTGGCTGGATCCTCCCTGCACCCACAGCCCAAAGGAAGGTACAAGGTGATGTCACCTGTTTGCCGGGTAGATGCTACCGTGCCCTCCCCTCAGGCTGCCTGTTAAATCCCAGAGAGGGGAGTTACAGAAGGAGGACTGTTCCTAGCAGACTCTGGACCATGCCTGTGCTTAATCACCTGTGTCCCATCTTTTTCCCTGACACCTGAGTCCTGCCACAACACAAGCCCCACATCCTGCGCCCTTTGAGTCAAGTAAATAGTTGATTGGGAATGTGCCCAACCTGTGTGTTTGTGCAAAGGTTATTTCATCTCTGGCAGGTTATGATTCTCTTCCCCTGGTGGTTTTGCACCACCACACTCCTTCCATGGGAAGCTGCCCAAGTACTTTCCATAGGTGTCATAGTCCCATTTCCAGCACGTCTTTGGGATAGATTTGCAAAGCATAAAGTACAGCTGTCAGCAAGGTGTCCCCATCCCTTTAATGGTCCAAGTAGCACAACACTAGAGCTTGGTCACTGCCACCTCCCAAGGAACAGATGACCTGAAAGGTGTCCTCAATCCATCAGATCCCCTGAATTAAGCCCTGCAAAATGAGACCAGTAACAAGGCCAATGAAGGGACACAGTGTTGTGCAAGTGTTACAGGCTTATCTGCTTATCTGGATTATGCAACAGGCCTAGAAGAAGTGCCTCCATCCAGTGAACTTCTTTAATACGTCTTCTGAGCTTGTAGGAGGTGTTACAACACTGCGGCTCGCTCCACTCCAAGGCGTGAGGCATGTTCTGGGGAAATTCTTGACTTACCTGCTGGCTCCCAGACAGACACCATCAGCACCTCTTGCTTAACCCTCACGCAGCACTTGCTCGTAGGTCAGCGTGTGACTTTCCTGCTTCCAGAGAAGCAAGGGAGGAAGCAGAGCCAGTGCTTTCAAGAGAGGGTAGGGGCACATGCTTGCCCTGCTCAACCCTGGTCATGGAGGGAGGACAGGACCACATTTTGCTCTCTGAGGTCCCAAATTGCATTTCTAACTTAATTTTGCTGAGCAGGATGGCTGTCCTGGAACTACCTGGATCAGGAGCTGTAAGCTCCAAAGCATTAGGGTCAGAAAAGCCATTTATGTCACATGGCACAAGGGGCAGAGGCGGTGACCTACGTCCAGCTCTGCCTGGCTGTATCAGTGGAGGCAGTTGCGGGGGGGGGGGGCAGGGAAAAGGGCCACCATAAGAAATCACTCTCTCCCCCCTTTCGCCACCCACCATTGAGAGGAGGGGATGATTGTGGGGAGAACACAGGGATATAGCCTGGTACAGAGCATTGGGAGGTATTGGTGCAGCAGCTGGACACAGATTTCCCTCCCTGGCTGTCCTGTCCCTTTCCCTGAGGGGGCAGAACCACTTTCAGAGCACTTAATACAAAAGAACTTGCCTCCTTACTGTCCTACACATTGTGGTGCATTTACACTGATGCTGAAAGCCCTGTTCTGGTTTTCCCTTGTGCTGGCCCTGAAGGCAGGCACCAGGTAGTCCCGTGACGTCCCCTCCCAGAGTCTGGCTGTGATAGAAACCCCACTGCCCATCCCCTGGGAACCACGTAACCCACTGATCCATCCTGCACCCACTGCTGCTGCAGTGCCCCATTCCATTGGTGGTGATACGAATCCGGGCCATTGTCTCCTGCTGCAGAGAGCAAGGAATTAATGGCACGCACATGCACTTTTCTCCCCATTACAGACAAAAGCAGACGTAGGGCCCAGCCAGAGGCTAGTGGTGTGTTTTGAGCCCAAGGGTGCACTCCACTCTCTGTATCCAGATCAGGGGCAGCCTGGTTTAGCCTCCAGCACAGGGATCTCCTGCAGCACCACCCTGGGGAGCAGAGTGCTCATTGCTGGAGACGAGTCCCCCAGTTTACCTGAGCTGGAGAGTTTGGCTTCCTCATTTGCCCTATGCTTTCTATAAGGTATTTAAGTTGTGGTGAACCACTGCTGACACATATTCATAAGACTGCATCTTGCTGTTGACTTGAGGTGTCTCTATAAAAGATCATAGGTAGTTCATCAAAAATCTACAGCCATGACCAGGAATTACCAGGTCAAGTGCTCCACCTTGGAATGGGATGGCCAGGACAGGTCGTCTTCATCTCTTGAACTAGATGATGATCCAGTCTTCTTTGACTAGGCTGTGACACTGGTGGGGAGCATTCAGAGAGGCTCAGCACCTGCTGTGCAGGTTTGGGAGCCCTCAGACTTGGGGCAGAGCCTGTACCCATTGCTTTGCAGGGAGCAGGCTTCTCTGCCAGGCATTCCCAAGAGCAGACTCACCAGCAAAGCATGCCCAACAGTGCTGGGGCAGTGAGCAGCCAGCACTGCCACCGGTTTCATTGTATTTTCTAATAAATCCGTGGACTTGGTGCTTGCTGTACACTTGCAAGGCTCAGCTGCTCGTGCAGAAGTCCTGGTTATTCTTGTCCTCCTGGTTTTCTTCTATGCCCTGTTCTAGTTTCTCCTCCCTGGAGTAGACTTGCCTCTCCTGACCCCTCCTGCCGGAGCTCTTCTTGTTCCTTCCAGCCGCCTTCTCCCCAGAGGATTTTGGGACACGTCAATTCCTGCAGGAGCAGGGTCTCTGTGTCCCATGCACACACTGGTTTGTCTCCCAGCAGCTGCGTGGGGGCAGGGATGGGGATATACAGCTGTTTCCCTGTTTGTCTTGCTCTAATTGACATGTTTCTGGTGGCTCAAATTGAACTCTTATCTGTGTCAAAATGCAAAAATCCCCCTGAAATAAGCCCCGGACACTAGAAGCTCTGATTGTCCCCAAGCATAACCTAAATGGGTTTTTGCTCAAGTTTACCTTAATACAAAGACCAACTGTGTCCCGTCAGGCTGGATGGTCTTGGTTTTGAAAGCAGAGAAGAAAAGAGTGAGAAAGAACAAAAGTAGAATATTCCTGAGGGTGCAGAGGAGTATGAATCCCTCATGTGAAATGGCTTTTAATTAAATCACTGCAGCAAGTACAGCCTTCACAAACCACTTGTAAACCTGTGTTGTTTCCTCTTGTCAAATATTTTATTTAAGCAAAGACAAAAACGTAGATTTGAGTGGACAGGGATTTTCTGCAAGTGTCACAATTCTCTGGCTAGAAGAAAAAGAAGTGAAAGATGACAATGTTTTGGAGATGCTGCAAGATTTTTACTACAGCATTTTGATTTGTTTTGCTCTGTTTAATGGGTTATTTTCTTTTGAATTTGATCCCCATGAATTTTATTATTGTTTGAGGGGAGATGCCTGCATACATCAGAAAGTTCATCCAGGAAATAATTCTTAAAGAGAAAGGTCCAACATTTTGATTTCCAGATAATCTGAATGCCCATTTTTTTGGTTGTTTTTATTTTTTGTTTTGGTGGGTTTTCTGTGTTTTGAGTGATCGCCCCTATTCTGGGGGTAGTTTCAACCTTCTTCAGTTTAAATGGGGCTGTCAGAATGGGCACCACCAGCCCACCTGGTGCTATCAGGATTTTTGGAAATTCATTTAAATCAGTGGCACAAACCCTGCATGAATTCTGGTGCAAAACCCCAGGGTTTGTTGTGGCTGGCCCTGCTGCCACCATGGTCGGTTGCAAGGCTGTGACAAAGGTCCTTGGATCCCAGCGTGGTGCCTTTCCCATCGGTCTGCAGCAAAGGGAGGTTTGCAGGATGCGATGGACCCCCACGGGACAGGGTGCTCCTGGGCTGCGCAGTGCAGAGCTGCTCTGCGTTTGGTTCCCCTGATGAATCCAGGGAAAGAGACACTATGGTGTTTTTTTTTAAGTAAATCAAGATGTGAAACTTGAGTGTATTGTCTCAGCTCCATCAGAGGAGCAAGCTGAAAAATGGCAAGCCAAAGTGGGCACAGAGCACATGCAAAGGAGAAGGATTAATATTTAAATGGACAACACATCTGGGAAGATGAAAGGGAATTTCCTAAAATACCATCCTGACAGACCAGAGAACTGGGATTTCTCTTTTTCCTCCAACAGAAAGCACCCTGTGAGCAGAGGCTTTTCTCCAGCTGTTTCTCAGCAGGCTCAGCAGGCTCAGCAACCCCACAGTGTCACGTCCCTGCAGTGGCAGTGCGTGACATGATGTCTCTGATGAGTAGCACCATGCAGGGCTTTGGGCGGGTCGGAGGGATGCAAATTGGTCTGCATCAGACACTGTGCCTCCAAAAGTGAGGAAGACTCATAGCCTGCTGTGGGACCCCACTTCCTCCCCTGCACCAGCCTGGGGGCACGTCCCTGCCAGCAGCTTCTCCATCCCACCTCAGCCATGCTGGTCTGCCCAGCGCAGCCCCTGTGTCCCTCCGTCCTACCCAGCAGTGCCATGATGGGACAGGTCCCATCACTTCTCCCTGCCATGTCTTCACCTCCTCTATTTCTATCTGGAACTGTCACCCCCAGCTTGTTCACAGAAAGGCAAATCCCTTGTTTGTATTGATTTCTTACCCCTACGAGTGAAAGTGACCCAGCCCCCATTTCCGCTGTACTCTGCATCTCTCATTTCACCTCCAGCCTGGCCTGAGACTGTCCTAAATGTCAAGTCCAGCTTGGCCATGGTTGCATGCAAGACCACCCAGCCCTGCTCAAAACATCCTGGTGCCAGGGGTGCAGAGGAGACCATGGTCCCTCCCTGTGTGACCAGGCACGTGGGGCTGCTCGCTGCCTCCCTGCACATCCACACACCCTAAGGATGCCAGGCCTGGCGCAGCAGCTGAGCTGCCATCGAGGTGCTCACTGCACGTCTCCCCTGCCCTCCCACCCCCTTGGTGTGTGCTCCTTCCCCACCGGCGGTTGCAGGTGGCTAGAAGGAAGGTTATACATAGACAGACAGGATAAAGAAACTGAGCACAGATTAACTGGGCAGGCCTGGGACCAGGTAATCAGCCCTCGCTCTGCAGCTTGCACGGCTCTGGCCAAGTGGGGGGCTAATGCTCCAGTGCCTGTTATAGCCAAGACATGCCAAGACTTGGAAATGCCTCGGCCACTCACTCACCCATGGTGGGTCTGGGTTTTCCTTTTATCTTCACTTGCCATTTGGTCCCTGTGAGCGGACAGTGCTGTGTGACCCTTCTGGCAGAGGGGGTGATGGGGGATGCCCTGTCTGCACCCGGATAGCCTGGGGCATGTGGGGCTCTAGCTGGGCATCCCTGCACTTGTCTTGAGAGGCTGGCCAAACGAAGGGTGTCAAATGGCCAAAAGGCTTAGGGGAAGGCAGCCGTTGGCTTGTACTTCTGCTCTGATCTTGTGCCCTGTAGTGTGAACAGGAGCTTTTCTGTCAACAATGTTATCTTAAGGTCTGTGCAAGATGAAAGGGTAAGAGAGGCACAGGTTGGGAAGGGAGCAGTGCACGCAGGTGCTTTCCTCTCCCGTAACGTCTGCGATCAGATTCCATTTGTGATCAGGACACCTGCATCCAGGGGTCAGGGTGGCTGCCTCCCATCAGCTGGTGTCCAGGCTTCAGAGATTGCTGTGGGAGAGCTGTTTAATTCAGAGCTAGCAGGGACACAAGAGCAGGTCAGTTCACCCCAAATCTGGCACCTCCAGCATCCCCCTAAACTCCACTGACTGACGAAGACACCTCATGACTGTCTTAATATCAAACTGGACCCCAGTCTTAAAAGGTCCAGTGGATGAGCTAGACTCTGCTATGGTTTGTAAAGGGAACCTCAGCTGACACAGTCCTCCCATGGTGAGATGAATCTCACAAAAGAGGTCTCCAGGGGATGTCTGGATAAAATCAGAGGCCGAATCAGTTTAATCTGGGCTGCAGCAAACACAGCTGGCAATCAGGTGTGGTCCGATTAGCACAGCATGCACAGCACCCTCTTGCACATGGCACTTGGTCCTGGAGGCATGATCGAACAAGTCCCAGAGCTGCTCTGCCCCAGAGGGGAGTGGGCTTGCTGGATACCAGTGCAGCCATGTCTGCAGCCTTTCTTCTTCCCCACAGCATCTCCCCTGATGCTTTGACAGGGCTTTTGCTGGACCTGTCTGGTGGATTAATAACACCTTTCTCTGTAATCAGCAGACTGCATAATTACCCCATTTCTTAATCAATTACTATGGTTTGCAAATTCTTTCAACAAACAACTCCACGAGTGCCTGTGACATCCACAGGCACACCCCCACCGTCTGCCCTGGCCAACCCCACCCCAGCCAACACTCTCCAAGCCCAGTTACTTCCTCCAGCTTTTCTCAGCCTGAGCTGCTGGGCTGCCCAGTGTCAGGGGGTCTTACGTGTCGATGCAGAGCTGAAAACACGTTGCATGCCTTTTGAAGAGTTTGCTATTTGTGAGCTGTTGCTTCCAGACCTGATTTGCCTTGGCCCTGGTTCTTGGATTTCCTTCCACTCTCACACAAACAGACAAGTTTTGGCACTGGATGGCAACTAACAGCAACCCATGGGGAGCTGTGGCCCCTCTTGGCTTCTCTCTGCTGTTGGTGCTGGGCTGCCCTGAGCCGAGGAGTTCTGCAAAGCCAGTGCACAGCTTAATTGCTCAAAAGCCCCACCAATATCCTGACCTCCTCAATTTTGAACCTGCTAGGTAGTGATGTGTTAGCACTCAGGGCAATGGTGCGGCCCCCAAACTAACAAAAGGAGAGGCAGAAGTTGTTTGAAGAAAAGCTCTTAGCTGGCATAGCTGCCCTTGATATTGTTGCGTGGGTGCAGATAAAAGCTGTGAAGAAAACTGCAGGTGGTGTTGAGAGTGATGCAGGCTCCTTGGGAGTTACTAAATAGTGTGACCATCCTTGCAAGTAACAAGAAGCTGTTTTAAGCTCGAAGGATTGAACTCAACAGAGAAGATGGGAGGTCTGCAAGGGCAGGGAGACTTGAGTGGGGAAGAAAAAATCCCTTGCACACTTGCATTAAATGCCAACATGAGCCAAACAGAGAAAGAAAATGGATGAAAGAGAAGTGATGGGACAAGGGAGGAGTTGTTCAAGGATCCTGCTCCTGCAGGCAGGGTCCAGGAGGTGTGTGGCTGCTAGAGCTATGGGCTGGGATATCCCCCAGAAAGCAGTCTGGGCAGTAACCAGGAACAACCTTGGCTCTACACCTGCCTTGTGTCATTGTATTTGCATTTTTCCATGTTTTTAACTTTGTTTTAAACTCTGTCATCAAAGGCTTAGCTTTGTACAACACTGATCAGCTTGCTTGCTCCCAGATTCAGTTTGTGGTGGGAGAAGGGAAAGCAGATGAAGCTGAAAATACAAAGTCTCATCTTTCTTCAAAAGGAGTGGATCAGTGCAGAGGGAAATGTGCAGGCAGCACCCAGGGCGTGCAGTTTAGGGTGGATCCGGGAATCTGAGTTTGGATGTTGTGTCTTGCCAAGCTGTAAAAGCCAGATATTCTGAGTGCTGGAATATGGGGGGAGTTTGCTCTTGGGTGAGCATTGTGGCAAGAGCAGGCAGTGCTCATCTTACCTCAAGGAGCTGGCAGCATGGTCCTCTCTGTGAGCGAAAGGCCTTGGATCCTTCCTTCTACCATCACCCACAATTTGTATCAGACTTGCTTAGGACTGCTAAATATCATTTCTGGTCACTGCCAGCTGAAGGTGCATGGGGAAGCACGAGGACTGTGCACCCTGCACCGGGTCTCCAGGCTGGCTCTGAGCATTCAATGCATGCTCCGTTAATTAGACTGCTGGAGGGAGATCCTTGTCTTCTCAGACCAGTGGTTTCTTTTATGATCACTGCTTACCTGACAAGTTACTATCAGATGATAAAATCAAAAAGTATATTCAAATGTGAAGAACTCTGCAATGTGACGAGCTGGGAACTTTCGACCTGAGGTTTAAAACACATTGCAATGATCAAACTGCAACTTTATTCTGAGAAATCCTAGTCTGTGACTTTGCAGGTTTGCTCTGCCATGACAGATATTCAGAAACAGTTGCTAAACGCAGTGACAAAAATAAGATTTGAACTATTTTTGATTCTTGTTTGCCTTGCTGACTCAACACAGCTACCACTGTGGGTGCCAGATTATATTCCTGCACATACAATAGCAATGCAGTTATGACCTAAATTGTGATTGCAGAGCCTCTGTCATTGACTGAGGGTGACTCAGAACCCACTTCTTGTGATTTGTGATTTGTAATTCGCCTTTTACTCCTTAGCTTGAACAGTGCACTCACCTAATTTGGGTTTGGAAAATGCACTTTGGCAAAGACTTTTCAGAGGGACAGTGAAACGTGATTGCCTTCATTTTTAGGTACCCAGCTGTTTGTTTTTAAGGTGGTCATGAAAAGCCAAGGCACTAAGATATCTAATTGCTTTTGAAGCCCCTGGTCCACATGACTAATTGATTCTCAGCTAAAAAGAAGGCAGGATAGGTAAATCCATCTGCAGCTAAGTCATAAACAGCCCCTGCCAAGAGATTGCTTGTCTGGACTCTGCGGGGAAAAACCTGTTGAGTCATCATCCTTCCTAGACATTGGGAATAGATTAGTAAGGCTTTGAAAAAACAGAAGACAGGCCAAATTGATCACATTTTGGAGGTGGGATGTGAAGCATCTAGGACACCTCCCTTCTTGAACATTTGAAGTAAAGGTCTGTGGGTTGTTTTTTTTGTGTGTATCTGGGAGCTAGGGAAGAGCTGAGCATGGAGCAACTGGGCTTTATCAGACATCCACGTCCTGCAGACAGTGGTGAAGGGATCACACGCAAGGATTCCCAAAAAAATATTATGCAAATTTTTTTGGCCTCTCTTCTGGAAGTGGAGAAGCCACAGAGGCATTGGCTGCATGCACAGCCTAGGACAGCTGAGTGGGCAGATGACGTCTCTGCATATCTATAGCTCCTCCGCAAGGTGTCCTGACTGCCCCTCTGGGTGTGAGCCACAGTGGATGGCCCTGGGGCACAACCGGCCTTTGTGAGTCAGCGGACTGGCAAACACAGACACCGGCAGTGCTGGGCAGGGGTCTTCTCCATCACCATTTTCCCCAGAAGCAGTCAGCCCAAAGTGAATCATGTCTGCTCTTTCATTCAGCAGCTGCACTGGTTTTTGCAGATTAAGGGCAAGACATTAGGTACAGAGGTGACAAGACAAGAGCTGAGTCCAGCTTACAGTCACCACCCACAAAGCCTTCAGGGTAGATATCCGTGCCTCTGGACCGCTAGTCACCAGAAGTTCATGAACGTCTCAGGTGCCACATTTATGCCCACAGTGGGGCTGCAAAGACTGTATGACAGTGGAAAGCTGCATTTTGCTGTGAAAAACTTGTCACCAGCCATAACTGCTTGGGTGGCAGAGCAGATGCTAGAGCCTGTATTTCTTTCTATTGCCTGTTCCAGCCAGCAGACCACATCTCCTGGGTATGTCTCTGCTCCTGATCTGTAGCTAGAGATGATACTGGGTCACCCTGGGCTAGCAGAGCAGCCTTGGGAGGAGGCTTCGCAATGGATCCCAGTGCTTTACTGCATTGCTGTGGCAATACAAGTGCCAATGTGCAGGAGGAGTGGTGAAAATGGCTCCTGGGGACAGTATGGGACAAATTGTCTCCATCTCCCAACAGCGGCACGCACAGTACGTGTGTGCCGCTGTTGGGAGATGGAAATAATTTGTTCTGCTTTTTTTCCATTGTGCATGGGTACATAAACCAGCTCTCAGCCTCCTCTGACAATAACGCTTTGTTTCCCTTAACCAACACCACTTTTTAAATGATGCAAATAATTTTAGTGCATCCAAACAGGAAGTGGCTGAGTGTCTGAGTGTCTGAATCAACATCCTGGAGGCTGGGCCTTTGCCACCAGCACAATTACTAAATATAGGAGCCGCCTATGGATGGAAAGGCAGGTCTTGGAAATGGCAGAGCCGGTGAGACTCCATGCCAGAATGTGACCATTGCCAAATATTACTGTTGCTAGGCCAGTTCAATCCTGCTTGCGTGGCCACAAGCTGCATCATCTCAGCTTCTCTGTGCTGATGCAATCACATTTCCTCTCTGGTTGTGGCATTGGGATGGAAAGAGCAGAGCAGAGGGACCAGCACTACTGCTTTGGTGCTGGATGAGCAGCACTCAAAGGCTTCCCAAATTAATCCTTTCCCAGCGCTGTAAGCTCAGTGGGCTAGCAGGACAGCCATGCACAGAAGGGACTTCAGAGCTAACCATCCTTCCTGGCATGCATGGGAGAACTGGAGTCAGTTGCAGATCTGCAGAAGAGCCAAAAGAAGGAGTCAGGTCATCTGTCACTCAGAGGGAGTCAGAGGTTACCACCTCAAATTATGTTTTCTTCTTCTGGATAAAGACTGTAGGATTTTTTTTTTTCAGAATATGGTGCAAGTTTTCCAAGAAATCTAATAATCCTAGACAACTTCTAACTTGTCCACGTTTGTTGTGAAGCAGGGGCACCGTAACTGGCAGTGCAGTCCATGAATGCTGCCTACAAAACTAAAATACCTCCCTAAACCAAGTTGATTGCTCTTGATAAAAATATCTATGGCTCCTAAACTAACCTCAGAATATCTTCTATAGGTGTCACTCATTGTTCTCCTCTTTCATGTCCCATGAGACACCTGAGGAAGGAGAAAAATGATGACTTGAGGTAATGAACATCCAGAAAGACTCCCTTGGTTTTTCCTGTGCTGGATCTATAGTCATGTTTGACTGTGAATCCAAGGTCTGTCCTGATGCCTGGTGCTGGGGATCTGCAAAGACTGAGCTGGGCCTGGGTTTGACAGGCAGTCCAGGTAGCTAGAGGATACCTGGAGTGCTGCTCAGGCAGCACTGACCCATGCTGAAGGCAAGAAGGTGTCCCTGGGGACGCAAGACAAGGAGCCCCAAAGCCAGTCAGACCCCAGGGCACTCCTGTAGATCATTAACATGGGCGAGCAGCTAATCTGATCTTGAGCCCACCTTTCTGGCCATTGTAGATGGAGCTAAACCTACCAAAGGTATTCTTGGCTGTGGTATGGCCATGCTCACCACTGTGAGCAAGATCTGAGCTGTGAGCCACAGGGCACCCAGCTTGCCAAGATGCTGGAGCAGCTCTTCAGAGATGAGTGTTGCTACAGTAATCGTAAATTCTGGATGTCCCAACTCAACCTCTCAACCACATAGTTTAGATAGAGGAGAGTTCTCCTCATGTCACAGTAGAAAGGTGAGAGGTGGACTTAAACCCTTCAAAAGGACATCACTGGCCCCAAGAGGGTCTGGTCCTGCCCTCAGCCAGTAGAGAAGGTGGGAGAGGCAGAACAGCCACCCTGGCCTCATCAGTGGGAGAGAAGGACTTCTTGCCTTGGTGCTGCTCTTCAGCAGCATCTTTCATTCCTTTTCCTGCAGTTAGGAAATTTGGATCAGCTCCTACTAAAAATAAGCAGATTTTTCAATTCTTCGAGCTTTCACACTGTGCACTGCTCAGAGCTGGGCATCACCGTTTCTTCACGGGAATTTACATAAACGGTGGCAGAATTAAATCTATTGAGTGCTAGCAAAGGGCAGAGCATTAGCCATCATACAGCAGAGCTCTGCTGTGGTCTCAAAGGACTGAGTTAGAACGGTTATTTTAAGGTCCAAGAAGAATACATTTCTAAGCAAGTGCCCAACACCTCCTTTGAGTTAGTTATGATTAAAAAAAAAAGTGAACTAAAGAGCATATAATCTCATTTTAACCATGTTATCATTAATAAAACACATGGAGATGCAGCAGGAACATTGTACTGTGCTAGTATTGTGTTCTCACCTTTCAGAAACATGTTTTAGACAGAGATGCTAATCTCACAGGAACACTTCTGCTTCCTGCATGAATCTGACACTTTAAGGCAGATGTGGATAGAGTTTTTTTGTGCTGTGCTGAAAGCATCAACTAGTTTTTTGTCATTTCACTAAAGAAAGTGGAAGTATTTAATGATGGGCTGGTGTGTAGGAGCAGTGACATTTCTATGCTGCTATTCATCATGAGCATTTTGGGCACACTATGCTTCTCTCTTTGTCCCAGTGCCCTATTTCAGAGCAGACTCTCACACATCTATTCTGGTTATTTGTAACATGGCAAAAATGCTGCATTTCAAGTGCAGCTGGCAATTTCATGGGGATCCGAATCCTGCCTTGTATTGACAAATTTCAGAAACCTAATCAGGACACCCTGGGGGCTGGCGGCTTCAGAAGAACAAACAGACAAGAGACTGGGAGGGGAAAGGAAAAAAAACATCTATTCCAAAATTTTGCAGACTAAAACTAAAAGAAAATTTAGATCAAAACAGAATACTGTTTCATCTCATGGGGGAAAAACTCCCAGTGTTTTCCACCAACTCAAGTATCATTATTAACAGAGAGTGACTTTTCTCACAGTGAATATGGCATTCGGGGAAATGCCAGTGATGGTCACAGGAAACTGGACATGACTTTTTGGTCTGACTAAGATGTTTGGGGCTGGACTCCCACAGCTGCCGAGCTGTGGAGCGTCTTTGTCCTGCTGTGGGTGTGCGGAGCCAGGGGGTGGAAGACTGTCTCAGTCTTCTCTGCTTCATGAAGAATAATGAAATATTTATTGGTCCATGGAGAGTGAGAACGTCTTGCCAGCCTGGGGGTTACGGTCCTTCCCATAGAGGCAGGGGTCTTGCTCCTGCCTGTGACAGTCGGTCCGTAGGGATTCTCCAGGAGAGAGGTGTGAGGGACCCAGAGAGATCTCCTAACCTGCTGGTGTGGGAGATCCACAGGTGGAGGCAGGACCCAATATCCTAGCTGAGCCTCAGCCCTGGCATCTCAGTTAGAAGTGAATTGACCCTCCCAAGGGCCAAGGACCCGAGTTTGTTACGAAGACCTATAATAAAAGCAGAAATTTTGTTTCACCTGGAACAGAATGTTCCTGGCTAATCCCAAACATAACACTTTGCTGGTGAGAAAGAGGGAATATAAAAGTGGCTTGATCTGAACTGATTATAAAATAATTTTCTGGTTCATTTGTTTAATTGAAAATTCAGTTGTTCTTGCAGCAGAAATCATTATCTGGGTTTCTCAGAGTCAGAAACCGGTAAGAGCATTGGGATGGACTCCGTTCTGACCACAGACTGGCTGCAAGGCATTGGCACAAGTGAGCTGAAAGGTGGGCACAGGTCCTGCACCCGCTCCTCAGCCTGAGGGCCAGCAGCTGCCCCTGTGAGCTGGGGCCACCAAATGTCTCTTCTTCACATGCCCCATTTCGCAGATGCTTGTGGCAGTGTCAGCTCTCGGGTAAGCTCAGGACAGGCCATCTCACTCCTGATGGACCTGCTGAAGCTCCAGGTGGTGTTCAGCAGGACATGACAAATCCCACGCCAAGGTCCTGGGAGCAGTGGCCGCTGCCACGCAGGGGACACATGTAACCCACATGCGGTGACAAGGGGCAACATGCTGCCTTCATGACCTTTCCCTGGACACGAGCAAGGGGTGGATAAAGTGGTGGTGGGTTTCTGGAAAGGGAACGGCCCGGCCGGGAGTGCACGGTGGTGGGGGATGTCAGCTCTTAGTGCTGAGCGTGGGAGATCTGGATGGGGCTGGAGGAGCGACCTCCACCCGCAGCCCTTGCTGCCAGGCAGCTCTGCCCTGCTGGGGTCACAGGCCAGGGCAGCAGGCAGATGGTCTATTAGTTTAGGTAGGCTTGATCCTGACAGGGAAGCGGGGGGTGGCTTTCTGAGGTCTTTCCCATCCCAGCTGTCAGCAGGAATTACAGGCACCCCATCGCTATCAGTTGATCTCATTTTCACTGGCTCCCCTTGCCCTGTACCGCAGGGAGCCAAGGTGCAGACATCCCGGTGTTCTTGTGGGAGCTGGGAACGCGCCCCAGTTGTGGGTCCGGCTGTGCCTTCCGCCGGGGCAGCCCCACGCTGGGACACCAGGGCTGCGCTGAGGTCTTCTCCAGCCGCAGGGTCAGACCAGCTCTGGTGTAGCCTCTGGGCTGAGACAGGACTGAGCCAGGCTCCCACTCTGGTCGCCCTTAGGGCTCAGCTCTTTCCTAAGGCCTTTGACACTACAGGGATTTAATGCAGCGTTTGAAGGCCTCTTGTAGGTGTGTCTGCTCACGTCCTCCCACTGCAGGGCCAGGCGTGCTGTCTGTGATGGAGCCTGGGCACAAATCTACAACAGAGCGGAGAGAAAGCAGCGAGGATGCTCTCAGGATACGGTAAGCGCAGGGTGAGACACCCATGACACAGCTCTTACACCAGTGCATGCTTGACTGCTAACACAGAATGAACCCACTTCGGCAGCAGTTTTGTTTTCTCTCAGCTGAAGCCTGGCTTTCTCACCGATCAGCATCCCAACCGTCACCAGCCGGTTGGTTTGTACCTCCACAGCCCTGTGCATGCAACCGGGAAGCACGTGTAGAGCCACAGTCCAACACAGGCACCACCACAGAGCTAGCCTGGTCCGTCCCGTCTCTGGGGACTGCGCAGGGAAATGAAGAGCCTGGCTTGGTGCCCAGGTCCTCTGTGGAGGTGGAGCTGGCAGCACTGTCACAGGGCTGCCTCCTCAACAAGGTGCTTTTGTCCTGGAGCCTGACTCCAAAGGGGGAAGGACAGAACGAGTCCAGCTGGAGCTCGAGAGGAAGCAGAGAGCGGGCTGGGCTGGCGCCTGGCTGCCACGGCCTGCTCTGCCTCTCTGCTGGTGGGCTCGACACCGCTCCCGTGTACAGCTTGTGCCTGCCCAACTCCACTAGGCATGAGAGCCTGAGAGGGGTTACACTAGAAACCTTATTATTAAGGTTATTAAATTAAGGCTGGAAGGCCTTAAATAATCACTTATTAAATTAAGGCTGGAAGGATCCCTGGAGGTCTCTAGTCCAACCTTCTCACGCCAAAGCTGGGGCAGGTTGCTCCTGGCCTTGTCCAGTCATTTTGAAAATCTCCAGGGTGGTGACTTCACCACCTGTGGGCACCTGCCCCAATGCTTGACCACTCTTAAAAGTGACCTGTAACCGTGGGGCAGATAAACAGAGGGCCAGGGAGGAAGGACCTGCTCTCCTCATGGGTGAGATAATGCTGAAGCAGCAGTGCACCTCCCCACGGGATCCCAGTTCTCTTCTGCTTCCCTGTCAGGACCCTCAGCCTCCAGACCGCCATTACCCATGGCATGGCCAAAACATGGGTTGCGCTGGCAGGTGCCCCTGGTGCAGAGGCCGAACAGAGGGAGTTAAAGGACTAAAGGATCACCTCCCTGTGGGGGTTTAATGAGGCCAGCTGGTGGATATGTTTTCTTCCTGAGCTGGAATTAGAGCAGTCTGGAAAGTGTACTGTATTTCCCATTAAAGTTTCAGAGGACTTGCATACCTTTCACTTGCATTACCATTTCATGTGCTCTCACAGGTCTCCAAGAAAGAGCTTAGCAGCTAAATACTTGCAGGGGGCTTGCCAACTAGAATTAAAAAAATACAAAATATCATACTTTTCTGGCCAAGACTTCTTCCAGACTTAGACAAAATGAGAAGTCTTCCCAGCAGCTTTGGTGGTGAGAGATGAGGTTTGGTCTGGTTTTTTTTCTGGTTAGTTTGTTTTTCAAAAAGCCGTTTTGTGTCAAAACAAAGTTTTAGATGAAAACTTTTCAATCAGCTCAGGGGACAGCCAAACACAGAGCCTGCGGGTTTCCCTTCTGCATCTCTGAGTCATTGTGAGAGTGGAGGGTCTCTATTTTTAGCTTCTGCACACACTAACTGATACCAGCTACAGAGCCAAGCTGCTCTTCAGCACCGGGTTACCGTTGCGAAACCTCAGCACCGGCACAGAGTTGGTCCTTGGGTTTGGGCTTGGGTGCATAGAGTGGCACCTCTGCAGGGAGGAGCAGCAGGAGGAGGGGACGGAGATGTGACCCTCCCGTCCAGCCTGGGAGCATGGCAGCAGAGCTGCTGTGTCAGATGATAGCCACTGTGGCTGTGCAAGGGAGTCATCCCTCCCTGCAATGCCCTCTGTGCTGGAGCAGGAGGGCAGATGGGTGAGGAGGGCCAGTTCTGCACAGGGGTTAGCCTCCATGTTCACCTCACATAATTTTTCCCTGGAAATGTAGGAGTTTGATTTTACTGTGGTTTTTATGGTAACTGATTGTAGCAGAAAGTTTTGAGTTTAATTTAGTAAGTCCAACCACCCAAACCTGACAACTAGAGAACTATTTGTATTTGAGCTTGGCACAGCAATGCCTTCTGGGAGCGAAATGCCTCGTGGTCCTCTCCTGCCTGGAATGGTGTCAGTGGCGGGACTGCAGGTGGCGTCAGAATTTTTGCTTGCTTTAATTTTGAAGGATCAGCTTTGAAATATAGAAGAAACACCCTTTCCTCTGCCTTTGTTCTAGGAGCTGAGCAGAAGGAACCCATGTTTTTTAAGTCACTCCATGGGGTGCAAAAGAGCACAGGGACAGGCAATGGAGAGTGTCCTGCCTTGGGGCAGACCTGGCCTTGCAGACCAAAGGAGTGGCCTATTTTGAGCATATGAGTTAATTCTGGGTGGAAAAAAAAGGCTTTCTCAGTAAAGCTGTTAGGCATGCCCACAGATGTCAAACAAGCAAGAGAGAGACTTCCACAACCCACCAGGGTGGTTCTGTATGGGGAAATAGGACACTGTGTAGATGTGTGTCTGTGCGGTACGTGATGTGTGGGTTAGCACGGTGAGGAAGATGGCAGGTACATGGCCAACCCAAACTGTTAAAGAAGAGATGTTGTAAAAATAGCTCAGTGCTGAAGAGACTTGAGGTGTAACTAACCTGCCCAAGACATACAGCTTTTGTTGTAAGATGAGCTTAGTTGCAGTCTGCCTGAGAGATGCACGTCTCAATCATTATATGAAAGACACTGCGCACACATCAGCTCCACGGTAGCGTGCCAATTAACCACAGCTGAAACCATTAAAAGGCCAAGTCCAAACTTGGAAGGATATGTGTGAGACAGAAAAAAAAACCCTAAACAAACTCTTCAAGCCACCTTCAGACCCAAAAGATGCTGTTCTTGTAGTCTTGACAAAAAGCCCTGAAGAAGAAAGAGAAAGCGGGGACTGGAGGAACTCAGTTCCTCTCTAACTCATATACATTCACTTTCTTCCCTGAACCATTTAAAGAAGTGTAGAAACAGCAGGCTTTGTTCATCTTACGTGACTCTGGCATTACTCCATGCAAGGACTTCACTCCTGATATGCTCCAGCACAACTGGGATATGGAGTGTAAGATCACAGCAAAATTCAGACAGGACTCACTGCAATGCTAGCACAGATTGCTCAGGGTCTTGTCCAGGCAAGTTTTGCAAATCTTAAATGGCAGAGACTCCACAATCCCTCTGGGTCCCTGTCCCAGTTCTTGACCACTGGAAGAAGCTCATGAGGAGCTGTCTGGTGATCCAGCTCTTTACAGGTGATCTGTGTGAACCTCATCGTTCCAGCTGGACTCTGATGGTTTTTAAACCTTCCTCAGTTTTTCTTCGCCAGAGGGTTCAAGCAGCCAGAGGTGCCCACCTGGAGTGGTCTAGCGAAGCTTTGCATTTGGTTGAAGATGACCTGTGTTATCTGAGGGTCACATCTCCATTCCCCATTTCCCTGGGGCTGATCTGATCCCCCCTATTCCCCTGCTCAGGATGGCTGTAGTGGACAACACCATCAGAGTCTGCCTTACCCCTCTAAGGGTCGGGCCACCTGGAGACCTTCCTTCTGCTTCCTCCAGGACCTCAGCACATAGGGACCTCCACAGCAGTTTCCAGAGGGGGCTCTGCCCTCACTACTTGCTGGTTGGTGCCATCCTTTACACCCATGTGCAGCATCCTGGCTTTACCTGTGTCTCAAGCACTTAATACAGCTTTCTCTTACCTATAGCATAAGAAAAATTCAATAATGAGGGCAGCATATTTGCTTTCCAAACAAATGCTAATGAGCATGCATAATGAGCACCTTAGCTGCTACAGATTCAGCCTCCAGGAGTCCACATTGTCACGCCAGCCGCAGCGGGATTACTGGCAGAGCCCACGGCGGATCCCAGGTGGGTGACCTCGCACCGGCTTTAGCGTTGCTCTGCCTTACAAGGAGGACATAGCCTAACCTCAGGCAGTGCTGGCTGAGATGTGCACCAATGCGAACAACTTGTCACTGGACTAGGTGTCCATTTTCAGCTTCCTGGGGAAATCTAAATATGAAAAATATTACCCCTGGAGTGCAGAAACCCTGCTTCCTCCTGCTCCTTTGCTGTCTGCTGTTGCTCATTAAAAATCAGAAAACGTGACATTTAGAGGGGAGTTTAAAAAATGGAAAAAAATCTTTGCAAAACATCTAGAATAAAGCGTGGGGATTTTTTCCAAGCACAGAAACAATACTTTTATTTAGACATTTTTATTTCAAACAGAACAAAATGCCATTTTTGCAAGCAAGTGGAAATGCCCATTGGCTACCATTACTCTAATAAACATGAAAGGAAGTTTTTGTCTGATTCTGATGGTAGGTAAATCATGCAAGCTCACACCTAGGCAAGTGTGCTTTCCTACTCGTGGTGACATATTGCACTATGACAAGGGCCAGCTTCTGGTCTGTGTTTGGCTTAGGCGATGCTGCACCAGGGCACAGGGTAACTGAAAACCAAATGAAGTAGCTGGATGACAACTCTTCTCAAACAGAGGATCCCTCCAGCCTGCAGCTCATTTTGAGTAAGTAAGTTGTAGCATTCTTTCATGGTGATGAAAATGGTTGCAATTAAGCAGAAACTACCTCAAAGAGGCTGCCTCTCAGGTCCTGACAAGTGCGTATACGGCAGCTGCGCTGTGGTGACAAATCTCATGAGGAAGTTTGCAAACAGACGATCCCCCAGACAGTCTGCTTGGAAACCGTGGGTGTCTCTTCTTCTCTGGGGGCACACTTGCATTTCCCATGTAGTCTTCTCTGTCACCTGTGACTCTCTCTTGTGAGGATCTCGTACAAAGTCCATTTCCAGTGGTCAGAACCTCTTTTCTGGCAGCTCTGACTCGTGTTCTTTCCCATTACAAAGGTGGTGTGAGCACCTGGGCAGAAAGCAAGTCCCCCAAGGATGCAAAGACCTCCACTGAAGGAATGTGGCATCCTTTTTGCATGTGCTGCTCAGACTGCTGGACTGTACATGCAGCTCCTACAGAAAAGCCGTCCAGACAGCTGACAGGTTGCAGACCATATCCACAGTCTTTGGGAGCAACACAAGGACCTGAAGCATTTGTCGTGCTCTTGATGTGGCTGCTGCCTCAACTGGGGTGGTTTGATGGTGCAGGAGGGAGAGGTCCATTTCTCCATGCACCTGTTTCTCAATGGGACTGTTTGTTCTGTCCCATCCCAAGGATCAGCTGGCTCTTTCCTGGCCCTGGTAGTGCCAAACTGAGTAGCCATCCCACCAAAACAAAAGCAAACTTCTATTGGCTTCCCTGATGGCCTCTTAAGCTGGCCCCCTTCTCAGGGGAGTTGCACCAAGCGTGTCCGAGATCTCCCAGCTCTGCTCATGTGGTTTGCAATGATGTAGAGCCTGGGTGAGAGGGTCAAGAAGACCTTTCTCGGAAGGTCCTTTCTCTGAAGGAAAGCAGAGCACTGCACACAGCTCTGAGTACCTGAGGGTTGTGAAACACTTGATACTAGGAGTGACTTCCCAGCTCTGAAACCCCAAGCCACAGAGACCAACATAAGAAATGAAAGTCCACTGAGGACACAGCTAAGCTATTTTTGTGTTTCTAGGGAGTATTTCTGTTTCCCAGGACCAGAAATGTGCTTTCCTGCTGTGGTGAGAGCCCCAAAGCTCTGACACTTTCACACAGTCCCACTACCACATTTGTGAACACAGAAAAGAAGACAAAATCAGGAAACTTAAGTTGGGTTTTCAGTTGTAGGCGATGCAGCTGGGACAGGGGTAGTCCCCAAACTTGTCTGTTCTAACCTTTGCTACTGTCTAGTTAAAACACGAAGCAGCCCCAAGAGATATGAGGCTGCCCAGCATCCAGGCTTGAATTGCAGATGATGTTCCTCACCTGTGGCATGCCAATAATCGACAACCAGGAACATGCTGCTGCTTGAGGAGGATGCACTGATGCCATCTTTATCAGATATTTGGGAGCTAAAATTAATTACCTCTTGCCACATGTGTGCGCAGTACTATCTTTTGGGGTATTTGCATAGATCAATGCTAATTATTTATATCTGTCTCAGAGGTGATGGCTCAAACCTGCTCAGGTTGCTGACCTGCAGCAGGGAATGGTTTTTGTGTTGAGTGTGCCAGGCATATTTCTCACACAACTTTCTGGAGAAGCAGTCCCATGGGCTCAGGACTCTGGCTTGCAGCAAGAAAAATTTTCCTTGTTCTTCAGTGATCCATTTTTGCTGGTTGCATTCTCACTTTGGGCTAAGCCATTCCTCTCCCTCTTGCTACTCACGTCGGAGCTGTCAGTGCTTCCTCTAGATTAGCCCAACAAGTCTTTTTTATTTTTAATCTTACCCCTTAAACTCAACATGGATTTTTAACTTCTCTTTCTAGCTAGTTTGTGACAGCTATTGGCCCGCCTGCTTTATTAATGCTAGAAATTCCTGGAGTACTGGCACATTTTTTAAGGCTGTTATAATGCTGGGGCCCATAGGCAATGTAAACTTCTCCTGCCTTTTACAAAAGCTGACTGCTGAGACCTGAATGCCCATGAGCTAGTGGGCAGCCCCTACGTTACTTTCTTTGCTATGTGGAGTCATGGAGCTCCACTGGAGTGAGATGAGATCTAGCTTTGAGAAACACAATGGTGTGGGTCCCTGGAGGAAAGATCTTCACCAAAGCAGCAGTAGCCACGTGTAGGGAGGTCTTTTGCTCTAGAAGACTTCCCTTCCCCCGGCTGTGCTCGGGAAATGTGATTCCTTGTTCTTTCATGATGCAAGGAGGCTTTCCACCCTGGATAGCTATAGCTAATGGAAAGGCTCAGTACACCTCCTGCCAAAACACATGGGACCTTCTTGGTGGCAACAGAGAGGACCTGCGCTCACACGTGGTTGCTGTCGTGGTTTAATCCCAGCCAGCAACTCAGCACCACACAGCCGCTCACTCACTTCACCCCCCACCCAGTGGGATGGGGGAGAGAATCGGAAAAATAAAGTAAAGCTTGTGGGTTGAGATAAGAACAGTTTAAT
>JAVKLA010000021.1:7736940-7764314 GCA_034782735.1 Sagittarius serpentarius | reverse complement strand
TCCTCCTTCTTTCCCCAGCTTTTCTTGCTGAGCACGGCATCATATGGTATGGAACAGGGCCTTGGGCAGTTGGGGTCGGCTGTCCCGGCTGTGCCCCCTCCCAGCTTCTTGTGCACCCCCGGCTTGCTCGCTGTGAGAAACGAAGAAGACCCTGACACTGTGCAAGCCCGGCTCAGCAATACCTAAAACATGGGTGTGTTATCAAGACTGTTCTGGTCACAAATCCAAAACACAGCACCACATGAGATACTGTGAAGAAATTTAACTCTATCCCAGTCAAACCCAGTACAAATATATTGCGATGACTGTTTTGGCCAGTGTAGGAGAGAAGACAAGAAGCTTTTTTCTGTGTTCATGTGTGCATTAATGGGAGCACCTTCACAAAGGTCAGGCCAGTGGTGAAGCAAACGCTCTGCTGGGCTTGCTCCATGGCTGGGAGAGGGAGTCTGGGCCAGCTGGAGAAACTGTTAGCCCATCCCTTGAGGGATGTGCAGGGCAGTCAGTGCGATGATACACTCCATGTGAGCCCTGTGCCAGCTGATATCTACAGGTGTGGTTTTCAGTGGGTTTCTGTGTTGTCAGCGTGGCCAGATGTGTGACCACATCTGCATGCAGCAGCCGCCTGAGAGTGGAGGCCACAATTCCCACAGAGCTCTGCCATTTTGTGACAGTTGAGCTCTGGTTGGCAGCACCTCACCCTGTGGTCAGGACATTTTGCATGCTGACAAAGGCTCACATGCCTACTGTGCCACGGCCTTGGCTCTCTGTCTTGCAGTGATGTCCTGTGGACACTTTCAGACCGCCAAGAAGAGCTGGAGTTCTCAACTGGCGATCAGCACCAGAGGTTTGCACCCGAAGCCCTTGAAGCAAAAGAGTCCTCCAGCATCTACTGAGGCTGCTGGCTCTGACATAGGGGAAGGTAGCATCTTAGAAACGAAAGGGTTCATTTTTTTTTGTCACAAGTGGGCAGGTCTCCTCAAACAAGCCCAGTGAAGTGCTGGCTTTCTGGAATGGGACCTGCTGGGTGGCACAGAGCATCTCCATGTAGACTTTTACATCGTAGAGTATGAAAATGTCCCCCGAAGGTATCTGCCACCTGGTCTTGATAGTTTGCTTAGCCAGATAGATAGCCATTCACGAGCCTTCTCCCCTTGCTTTGACAGGTGGATGTGCCTTAGAAGCACTTAGAAGCATCATGTCCTGCAAAGGCCTGGAGGGTTTATCATCAGCTTGTCAACGCACAATTCAATCACGCCGTAGATGTGCCCTTTGCAAACAGACTGGGGAGGAAGAGCTGACTCACCTCCCATTCACGTGCATCCAAATACTAAAATGTCTATGAAACAACTCCAGAGCTGCCTGTTAGATAAACACTTTGGTGGGAGCAAGACTAAGGTGTAGGTGGCATTTGTCCCACCTAACTAGTGATCACATAGTTTGGAGTTTGGGTCCTTTCCAGAGCCTGTAAGGAGAGAGACAGGCACTATCCCTGCTGTGGGATGGACTGGTGATGATCAGTGGTGGTGCAATCCCTCTCTGTGCTGCTGTCTTCAGAGTGCAGAGCATGAAAAACACCTTGGGCAGCTCTCACACTCCCCTTCCTCTGCCAGGGCAGTTGTAAGCCCCACAAAGGAACAGCACAGCACGGACTTCAAAATTGAGTCATTACAAGCTGGTAGGAAGGAAGATGTAGTCTATACCGTGCCTAAAATATCAGTGTTGCAGCAGCACCTCCTCCTCAAACATCACGAGAAAGTGAGACATTTTTACACCTTCCACATAAGTGTGTTTTGCACCCAGTGCCCCCTCCAGAAGTTGTTTCTACCTGGCTGTGGTTTGGGGGGATAAGTCAGGCTGCAGGGATGTCTCAGAGCTGGGGCTAGTGCTCCCCAGCTCAGCTCCGCTCGGCACCAGCACCAGCACCACTGGCCGGGATCTCCGTGCACCTTCCCAGCAGCTTTGGGTGGCAGAGCCAGCATGGAGGTGGGCAGCCACAGCCCTGCATGGTCTCAGATCAGCGTGGGTGGCCATGGAAAGCAGACCTGCAGGATCTCAGACACTCTCAACCTGAAAGGTTTAATAGGCATTCCTCAAGCATCAGGAAAGCAGCAGGACTAAAATGAACGTGGAGCCGTTGGTGCTGAGACCAGTTCCAAGTCAGCAGTTGACCCTAGGTGTCTGATGTGCCCAGTGGAGGCCTTGGCTTGCCTGCGAGGCAGCGGCCAGCTGAACACCAGGGCTGGTTCAGACTAACAGCCCTGCCTCCTCACCCTTCTCAGCAGCTCTGGCCGCTATAGGAAGGACCAAAGGTTGCCAGAAGCACCAACCGCTTGGTCAGAGACACCTCAGGTTGGGAGCAAACGCATCTCCTGCTGCAGGGGCAGGGGAGTCCCTGTGACTGGGAGGAGAGAAAGTGCCCCGACATGAAGAGGACACAGCTCAGAGGTGAAGATGCTGTCTGGCAAGGACACAGAGATGTTCCCCAAGGTTTAAATAGTCCATGCATTTCCACCGCTGCATGTGCAGAGGTGCTTCCAGCTCACCTTCCCAGTGGCTTTGCTCTGCAGACACATCTTCTTCAAGGCTTTTTGGAGAGCTTGAACTTCTTGTCCAGGAAAAGCCTCCACTATGCAGGCATGTCATTGGAAGCATCCTGGACAATACCCCTAGAAGTCATCTGTAGGTTTACAGAGGAAAATTCACTGATGCACTGAATTTAGCAGCCCTATCAGGACACCTCTGCCAGGGGTGTATTCAGGAACATGAGAGCAATCCCGGGCTGGAACAAAAGGCAGCAATGCCTGTGCCGTAAGCCAGGGCTCAGACTGGAAACAGCCTACATGGCCTAGAGGAGAAATCGTGCCCCATCTGAGCAAATGGGCGTACTGATGGATCCAAAGACACAGTGATGACATCCCTGACCCTGGAAGCACATGAGGATGTTTTAATGACTCAGGTAGGCTTTTCTTTATGATGACCTCTCACCAGAGTGATGCAATGTGCAATTTGGCCTCCCGCACTACTCTTGTATTACAATCTGTAGTATCTTCTTGGTTCTCTTTGTGTACTGACATCATTGCTAAGAATGGGCACAAAATACCATGATGAAGAGACTCAATGTCCTCAGTGACCTCTGAGCAGGTCTCTGGGAGAAGATGTAGCTGAATGGCAGCTGGGAGGAGCAAAAAGAGTCAAGGGTATAACAGTCACTTAAGCCCTTTTAAACCTCCACTGTGAATTGACGCCAGAAGTCTTAGGCTTAGATCCCAGGCAAGCAGGTTGACACAAATGATAGGCTATTTTGCAGAATATAAATGATGCAAGAAGTGCAAAGCCTGAGAACCAATACACAGCGCTAGGTTTCCAGCAACTGTACACCAGTGAATCATGCTTCGTTTCTATCACCGTTGGATGTGGCCCACAATTCTGAAGTTACAGAAGAGAATGTAAAATGAACAGAAAGAAAATAAGATCCAAAATAAATGAGGTGAGAAGTGAATGTAAGTACCTGCCAGCAGATAGAGCAATCTTTGCTCTTCACATAACATGTGATATGCAAAAAAGTCTAAGAAGGGTAGAGGCTGGTAGGGGGGCCCATTAACCAAGTAATTAAAATATAAGCAAAAAGGGAAGAAAGAGAACAACAGAAAGTTTTGAAAGACAAGGATATTGAATTACAGCAGAGAGAAAGGGCACTTTCTTCAAATGCTACCAAAAACTGGTTCACTCCTGAAGGGCAAATACAGGCCTGATGACTCTGCATCAAAATGCACCATCAGATGAATTCAGAGAGGAACTGCAGGAGAGGCCGGATTAATTTAAGAGCTTCTGCAGTCAAAATAACACAAGTATTAAACCCAAGGAGCACCAGGAAAATGTAAGCCCTCAAGTCCTGTGGTTTCTCTTCAGGCACTTGATGCCTTGCTTATAACTTGGATCCTGATGACATCCGAAATCAGGAAGAAGAGAATCAGTAGCATCAGCTGGGATCATACAAGTCATGGGAAAGTGCAGGAATGGTCAGACCCCAAGGGCACCATCCTCACTGACAGCATGGCCTTGCACTTGGGTGAGGGGCACCTTATCGCTTCCCTCACTCCCAAACAGACTACACAATGAAGATGCCCTTCCTGAGAGTCACCCTCCCTGGATTCACCCATCACGCATAGTTAGAGGGACTGGCTTTTCTCTCTTTAATTATTGTTTTTCCTTTCTCCATTTTCAACTCTCTCTCACTGGTTAAGGAAGAAGAAGAAAATCTTGTCATTCCAGCTGGACAAAATTAACCCAAACTCCAGCCCCCTCCAGTTTCCTCATTTTCAACGAGTGCTGGAGGAGAGGACCTCTGCATGGACCTCTGCTCGTGCTCCGAGAATATGCCAGCTCTGCCTGTTTGAGCACAGGTCAGCTGCAAACTGGAAGTCCATTAACTGCCTTTGCAAGGGATGCAGTCTTGGATAAAAGACGTTGCCTTTCCTTCACAGCATGACCGTGAGAGCAGCAGCGCACTGACCACGGCTCCACAGCTCTCCTACAGAGCCAGCTTGTGTCCACCCTGTCCAGAGCACGCGCAAAGGGACCTCGCACGAGGCTTGCCTATGGACAGACGTGTAGACCTGCCTTGTCTGCCTGCATGAATCAGTCCAAGGGAATCTGGAGCTGAGCAAAGATGTTAAATTGGTGAAGATCAACCTTGGAGATTGACATTACTTCTGCACAGCACATCAATGCCCTGGATGCAGCCGAGGCACACCAGGTCCCACGATCACACAAGCCACTGCAGTGACGTGGGGACCCCACATTAGCTGGCCCTGTGGGCAGACAGCACAGTCCGCTCTGCAGGCCCACTGTGTGGGAGCACCTCGCCTCTTGCACACCCACGTGCCGTGCTTGGTACCAACCTGTGCAGGGGAAGAGCCTCGTGTGAGCTCAGACATCAGCATTGCTTAACCAAGCTCGCTGCTCACCCAATTTGCTCCATCCCCCACAATGCTCCGACAGCATCTCTCCCTTCTCTCCCTGCTCCCCTCACCCCACTTGGAGGAGCACGTTCCTGCAGATTGCTTTGTAGTAATTAGCACATTGGTGGGGCTGGGAGTGCAGAGCGGGGAAATAGAACAGGAGGAGAAGCTAACGAGGTCAGAAGACAGCATGTGGCATCCCCGCAAGGAGAGGGAAGAGGATTCAAAACCTGCTGCAATCAAAGAAGCACCTGCCCGGGATGAATCCCTGGGGCCAGGAGAGCAAAAGGAGAGGGAGAGGATTTCTTACTGTAACATACGGCGGCAAGTCTTTCTCTCCCATTTGTTTCAGAGACTAATTAGGTCAATGTTGCCCTTGTAGATTCAGCCTGGAAACCTGAGGTCTGCCTGTGCTCCAGATCGCAGGGTCCTGGCAGATGGGGAGGGAGCAGGCTGGACCGCAGGACTGGGACAGACAGTTCATGGCTTTGTCCACGGTGCTCAGTACGCTCTATCCTTTGATACTTGTTTGATTTAAACAGCTTTTCACCCCCAACCTTGTGGCAGAACAATGCCGACAACTCCTCAGCCCCACACTCACAAATTGACTGGAAGGCAAAACAGATACGACTTTAAAAAATCCACATTGCAGCCACTTACAAGTGTAACTAAGGCTGCACGTAACAGGGACTGTTTTTCCCACCTCGCTGCCAGCGGTGTCCAGAGCTCATCAGGCTCTCTGTTTTAAGCCACAGCATCTTTCACCTATGAGTTTTTCATTGATCTGTGTTTCTTCATAGCACAGACATTCTGGGAAAGTTTTTAGGGATCATCTCCAAAAACCTGAACTTTTGGGACATTTATCTTCTGTGTTTGCTCTCAGTTGTGAAACACTGAGCTACAGAGTAAAATAGTGTGCAAAGAAATGCAGCAAAAAAAGGACAGGCCAGAAAGAGTTCAGCATGGAAGAGACAGCAAAAAGATCCATCACCACTCACCACCACTGGTCCCAGGACTTCTGCAGAAAGAAAAAGATAAAATCAAGATGTAACATTTCCTGAACATCGTTCATAATTTTATTTGACATCAATATACAAACATAAGCCCTAAATCCTTGGGTGCCAAGATGCAAAGCAGCTTGCAGAGGGAACAAGAGAGGAAATTCTTTCTTACAGGGATTATTACATTGCTGAGCACTGTGAATCCTTCCTGGCTCCTCTGGATCACAGTGGCGAGCAGAACTGGTCTGTCACTGGACATTTGATCAAATCTGTTGGTTCCTATGTCCATAATAGCATCATATTGAATGATTGGGATGGCAGTGGCTCGAGATTTGTTTTGGTGAGGGTCAAGTTCATGACAGACAGGCAGCTCCAAGCAGTTCCATTTCCAAGCAGTCCTGTTTAGGAGGCTATATGACCCAGAAGGTGACAACCCCTTGGGCAAGTGCAGCACAGCCCTGCTTTATGGGGGAAAAAGGAACTGAATGCTGATACCACCCAGACAAATCACCGCAGGGGTTGAATCCCAGTCATCTGCCTCCTCTCCGTGCCCCTCTCGCACCCCCCACCCCCATCCTCTCCTCCCATTTCAGCAGATGCTGGTAAAGTGGGTCCTCCTGTGTGACAGCTATTCCTGTAGAAACACATCAGCCCTTCAGCATCTCCCATGCTCTGTTTGGGTTGTGCTGTCATTATCTCCTGTTTTATCAGGTCAGCCTCTGTGGCATCTAACCTGGGGACTAATGGAGGTTGATTCTTGCAAGAGGCTCACTCCTTTACTGGGCTTGCCAAGTGCCATCACAGCGTCTCCATGCAAATGACATCCTGGGAAGCTGGCAGCATCCCTTTGACTTTTCCAGATCAAAGGTGCTTGCTTTGGAAATCAGAAGCTGGTTTTCTTCCCAGCCAGCTTGGTGGTGTCGGCTGTTGGTGAGAAACACAGCACAGCTGCTGTCAGAGCTTGAGGGGATCGAGGCAGGAGCCCTTTGGCTCCCACCCAGCCATGCTGGCTCAGCCTGTGGCCAGGCTGACTGCT
Organism: Sagittarius serpentarius; assembly: GCA_034782735.1. Classification (NCBI taxonomy): domain Eukaryota; kingdom Metazoa; phylum Chordata; class Aves; order Accipitriformes; family Sagittariidae; genus Sagittarius; species Sagittarius serpentarius. The sequence continues at coordinate 7,757,316 of JAVKLA010000021.1, read as the reverse complement.
GTTTGGGAAAGAGCACATGACCTCTTATCATCTCTGTCACCCTGAAGTGATGGCAGGTGGCATCATAATGCAATGCCTTCTCTGCCATCCCTCTCCTCCAGGACAATTTCATGCATGGTTCTGCTTCTTGCTTTCTGCCACACTGCACATTGCCCCAGGGCTAATGGCAACAGCATCTTACTGCTTCCATGAAAAGGGAGAGGTGAGAGAGGGAAGGCAGGACTTACCCTTCACCAGAGAGCCCTTTCTTCACTGGGCTCTTCATTTTTACTTCCTTTCTTTCTGGGCTTTGGAATCCTGAATTTCTTCCTCCCTCGCCACCCCGCTGCCCTGCCCCTGCCTGCAGACAGCCTGTGGGACAGCCCATAGGACTCAGCTCCTGGGCGAGGAGAGCACGCCAGAGCTTTGATGCCCTGTCTTGCACCCGTCACTGGAGGGCAAGTCTGGTTCCCTCCTGGTTGGAGCAGGATGCCTGTGGGAAAGGCTGGCACCTTGGGTGCTCACACTGATGCTCTTTCCCCTCTTTGCTCCACGCAGGACCCCCAGACCTCTCTCCAGCAATACCCAGTGAGTCACCCTGCAGGGAGCATCCCCCCTCCCTTCTACCTCCCCACTGCAAAAAATCCTCTCCCCACCTTCTCTCCACCCTTCCCTCCTCTTTGCTCCTGCCCTGGCATGGCAGGAGAGGGAGAAGGGACAAGCCAGAAAGCCTACAAGAGCCAAAGGAGACGGTTGCTGATCCCTCCAGCACTGACCTATCTGGCCTTGACGCCATCAGCCCTGCAGCACCCCACCAGCCCCGCTTAGTGAACCAGCAAAACGTACCACACCAGTGTGGATTAACCCCCATGAGCTGGAGAGAGCAATGGCCGAGGTTGCTATCAACTTCTGTCTTGGGCTACAAGTTGTAATCACCATGGCTTGGTGAGCATTTTTGTTTTGAAAAAAGCCAGACTTAATTTGATGGCAAAGTGTCTGCAAAAATTGAGGAAAAATCATGCCACCGCTTTTGGAGGCTGGGTTATTAAAAATAAATCCTGGTCTAAAATATAGGTGCTGTTGCTCTAGTCTGTAGTGCAAAAATGATTTTTATTGTGCTGTCGAGATTTAAGTATTCTAAAATCTCCTTGGAAACTTGCATGCCGGCTGCATGGAGAAAACAGATCATAATTGTGCTGTTACACAGCTCTTGCTGCGGACAGTTTGGGGCCAAGCATCCTCACTTTGGTCCATGAGTACTTCTCCCCAGGAATCCCATGGGAAGAAACACAGGCATGCGTGCCTGCCTCCAAGCAGAGCAGCGGCTGGATGCGCTGACAGAGCGAGGTAGCGCTGCTAATGCAGCCAGAGCTCTTTATTCTGCTGATTAGTAGTGTGAATAACAGTTGAAAACTTTGATTTCATAAAAGTCTTGCTCACATGATACTGGAATGGACAACACAAACTTCGCTGGTGTCTCACCTTTCTAGATCCTTTAGCAAGAGATCTTACATGCTCCTGGTCCCAAGCTGTGCCCTCTGTCTTGCTCTCCATGTGCTCGTTGACAGGACAGCAGGATGAGTCAATAGGGTCACCCTGCCTCAACAGTTGTCATGCCTTCTGCACAGCTTGGTGGCTCTGTGCCAGATTAACTCCCATATTTAGCCGTGCCATGGCTGAGGACGTGGATGGAAGTAAGTGATACATCGAGAAACGCAAACATTACCTTCTGCAGCTTCCAGCCAGGAGGTCAGCTCTCCTCTGTGCTGCTTCTGTGTGTAGTTCACACCCCTACAACTGCTGCCTACTGCCAGGGCAGCAGAGGTGGGATTTCTAGGGAGGGTTCATATCTTCAGGTAAACAGAGACACGGTGACGGGGGAAAACCAGACCAGTTGTTGTAATGAAGCTATCACAAATCTCCCTAGAGCGCTGCAAGACACAATGAGCCAGAGGGAAGAGGAGGCTCTCCCCCATCCACGGCACGTTCAAGCTCACATGCTAGCATGGGGACCATCCCGTGTGCGCTCTCCCGTCCGTGCTAGGACCAAGGCTGAGATCCAAGCCTCCCAGCTAACTACCTCTCCATTTCACAAGCTCGGAAACCCCTCCAGGCACAGACTCAGGACTCCAATACAGTTGTTTCAAATCTCATCCACTCACCCATGCTGCTTTTCATCTGGTGATGGTTTGTTTAGCCTGTCCCTAGCAAGTGACCCATAAGGATCCTGGCAGTGTTTATGCTACCACTGATTAGCAAATAGCCGTGTGACCCGCTGGGAAAATCTAAGTCAAGTCCTTGTCTAGCTGCTGACCCATGTAAACACTAAGAATTACTCCTCCGGCTGGAGTGATACAGGTCTGAGGTCAAAGGATTAAGCTACAGAGAGTGAGGGCTGCTTTACTTCTCAGTGACAGCATCTGCATAGAGGTTTGGTGACTTACACTGACAGGCACTACCTTCCCCCCTCTGCCTAACTCAGCTATCCCAGTCCTCAGGAGACAAGCCCAGAGCATCCGTTTGATCTGCTCACCTCATGGGCCTGGGAAACCAGCAAAGGGTGCAAAGAAAACAAAAAGAGGTCAGAGAAGAAACAAACCCAAAGGAACGAGAGGGTCTCTGTATGCCAGACGTGGGACATTGCTGTCTTCCATAAATGCCACTTTGGAAGTGATCCGAAACAAGAAGGAAGAGAGACATCTCCCACCCCTAGTGCTTGTCCTGTAGCAGCTATAATCACTGGATCAGGAGCAAGCATGGTGGGATCACTGGGGGCAGAGAGACAGTGAAAGAGCGTTGTGAGCCGATATGATGAACTTAGTGTGACAATTCTGCTTTCCCTGTACAGCCAAGGCCACAAGGGCTGAGTCCACCCAGTGTTTCTTCTCAGGTCTCTTGAATGCTTACTTCCACCAAGTTTTCAGCTGTGCCTCTGGCTGTACCTTCCATCCTTTGCATGCTTGGAAGCAATTATTCCTGCAAACTGGCTTGCACGGTTATTCACACAGTGCCTAGGCAAATATTGGAGCTGCACATGTGAACTGACGTCTCTCAAAGGTGATATTGCATCATGGGCACAAAAAGAAACTGTCTCTGCTTTTCCTGCTTCTGCTCCAGTTACACCACTTGAGAGGCACAGGAGAAAGGAGAGCATCTCCTCTGATGTTTGCCACCAAAGGGGAGAGTGGGGCATGTGAAGGGCCCGGGTGACCCAAACTTCATGGATACAGACCAAGAGGAGAGGGAAAGCAGGTAAAGCTGTAGGCCACGTCTGGACTGATGGCAGGGATGCACTCTTCAGGATCCATTGGATCCAGTGAGGCTGTGGGGTCCCAAACTGGTCACCATCACTTTGTCCAGAGAGTGATGGTTTCTGGTGCCTCCTCCCAGAGACAGTTTTGGTAACACTGAGCTTTAATACAGAGTCCCCTGCCCAGACGAGGTATCTGCTTGGTTTATAGTAATTAGCATTTCTGGGGTTACATGAAATGGGAGAGAGGGATACAAAACATAGGCTTATCAGCTGAAATTAATGTTTTCTGAAGAAGCCTCCTCACTTCCCCGTGACTGCATCTGGAATTACAGGGGAGCTGGCTGCTGTGACACAGCTGCTCCTGGCACAGTGCCTCAGACAAAGAGAGGGTGGATTTACTGGGACTTGGGTAACATTAATAATAGATAGTTGTCCTGAAATAGCAGTTTTGTCTCTGTCTCCAAGCTCCATACAAAGAGAGCTCTCATTTCTCAGGGCAGCATGTAACCCCATGTGTACATAGGGAATAGCATACACCGTCTTGTGCACCAGCTCTGGGTCCTGTTCATGGTGGTTCTTCCACACACATGTCGTGCTGCTGTGGGTCTTCCGCCATCTCACCTGAACCTCCAACCACTCTTCATATCCAGGGGATAATTAATAACACATGCTTTCCTTCATCCCACTCTGCATTGTAAACTGATAACCCACAACAAGTGTCTCTTACGGACTGGAAACCCACCCTTCACCTGCTCCATTGGTCTTATCTGATACCTGCTGCCTTACCTTGGCTCAGCGGCAGGAGTTAAGAGCAGACCTCTTCAAGGAGATGGTTTCCTAGTTTTTGCTGATCTGGGTCACTCATAAATTTAAACATGAGTTAAAAGCTGTCAGCTGTTTTGCCTGATAATTACATGCACATGGGATTTGTTTCAGTTCAAGAGAAAGTAGCAATTTCTTTGACAAAAGTTGTTTGGAAAAACCGTGGCTTGTAGAAATTAGTCTTGCAACACTCCCAGCTCTGACTGCTCTGAGACCTGCTTTCTGCCTTAGTATCACATCCCTTTGTTATTCACCTAAGCACTCCATAGTTAATTGCAGAGCTCACACTTTTTCTTGGCTAGCTAGCTTCCTGCTGTTTCATGATTCATTACTTGTAAATGAGTCCCTGTGGTTCCTGGGCAAAGCTGATTCTCAGCTACACAAAAATCCTCAGATCTGTCCTTTGGCTCAGCTTTCGCTGTTAACACGTGCACCTGCTACTGGGGAAACTGTCGCTGAGTTACAGGTAGTAGCTGCTATTTGAAGAATTGTTTCATCTTCTTGAAAAAGAGACCTTTTTTTTTTGGAGGTCCCAAAGTTTCTATTGACTTTGGTACTGTGAAGTGAGTTCCCCTCACTGTGCAACAGCTCCAGGGCAGGGCCACAAGTCATCTCCATATGGGGACCATGGGAATAAGACCTATGGATAGACAGGGCAATTGCAGTTCACCATGATCTCCACAGCAGTCCGTTCACGATCCTGGCCCAGAACAGTTCCCCTTGACCAAAACACCACCAGTGCCCACGGACATCCTGATCATGTCTCTGGGAACAGTCATTTAAGATCACTACTTAAGCATCACCTCGAAACTAGAACAATGATTTATCATCTGAGATGGACAGAGAATAACCATCCCAGACTGGAAAAATAAATTTTGTTGCAGTTTCAATGAAACCCTCAAACTGGAGAGTGTTTCTCCTGGAACAGATGAAGCACCTGCTCCAGGACTGTGAGTACAGCAAGCTCCTGCCATCCAAGGACAGCAGAGCAGGCTGCAACAGAGGAGGCCACCAAGAACTGGTTTCTTCTGACCGGTCACCACGTTGAGTGGGAAAAGCCTCTCCAGGATTTGTGTGACTCATCCGTGGCAGGACAGGCACAGCCTGCTCCATGTGCCCCAGACTCCTGTCCTGGGAACCCATGTGGCTGTGGGCAGGTCCCAGACCATGGCTGCTCCTAGTCTCTAGGGCTCAATCCCAGGTCACAGTCCTCCTGCTTGACACCCCTTTCCCTGCTCCCTGGGGAAGACATTGCTATGGCAAGAGCTGCAGTCAGGATGAACCCCTCCAACCGTGACAGTGGCTGGCCCTCAGAGTACCACAGTTCAATTTCCTGGAGAATGAGGCAGTTAGGGTAACGAGCACATACTCCCTACAGCAATTTTTAACACTGCAGAGAGATCATACACTAGACACAAACCAGCACAAAGTAGAACTCCTTGGATCAGCTTCCCTGGGCTCATCTCAGCCTTCACAGAGGTGAAGTCTGAGGCATAAATGCAGAACAAATAAAGTCCTCACAAGCAAATGGACCCTACAGACAGGGCACCAGCTGTGCCCGTCAGGCGCTGGGTGTGTGAAGACAGGACAGTACCTGCCCTGGGAGGGTGAGAATTGAGCCACACAGGCATTTAGGAAACAGTCAAATCCTTCCAGAAGAGCATTTACTATTTCAGGGCAGATGTTCAGCAAGTGTGTTGTGTGTCTACAGCCTTCACAATCAAGACAACATTGCTTACAGGGTTTTAGCCCACGTGGCAACCCACAGTCAGGAGTCACTCAAGCTAATGGCTGTGCATGTAGAGAGTCACATGCTCCCAGGCTTGGTACTTGCATTTTTGTTAAAACTTGCCCAAATTGACTTTTTTCTGATTCCAGACAGAGGGTCTCAGCTGCACCAATACAAGGGCCATAACTGCCAACCTGCAAGAGAGCATCCATCATGCCAGGATGTCAACAGAGTGCCTCATGTGTGTGCCATCATGGCTGGCTGCCATGGATATGACTGTGGGGACATCAGCTGGGACCACAGTCCCCTCTGAGAGCTCCTGGAAAGAAAAGGAGGAGGAACGTGTGTTTTCACTAGACAGCATTGCAAAGTAAGAGTAACCTTCTCCCAGCCCTTGGGTTAGGACTGCCCCTGACTAATTCACTGCCTCCCAGCAACAAGTGAAGATTAAGGATCAGTCAGCAGTTTGCAACCCAACTTGGGCAGTCATTTGGGGGATCTTCCCTCTTCTTGGGGGAATATTTAAAACAACTTGCCTAACAAATGGGTATGCACAGCTCTGATGGCAAATACCATGGGAATGCACCATTTAAGCAATCACTTCCCCAGGACTGATGGTGGGCGACTCAGCCCTCTATGCTCACAGCCGTGCCCAGTTCCTAGATGGATGTGGACAAACTGCTTCCCCCACTGGAGTGGGTCCCAGGCAGCAGGCTGGCATGGCAGGATTCTTCATCTCTGGAACAGCATCCTTCCCCTTTGTAGTCAGATAATGACAATGATTTCATTTTTGTTTCACTTTCTTCCTTGTCACCAACATTTCTTTTGTTCCTTTCTCCCTTTACAAATGTTAATTTCCATCTTTGTCTCAGCTGTAGCTGTTTCAGTGCATTGTCTTTTGCCAACTGAAATGAAATCCTCCTCAACAGACAGATCTTAGAAAATTAACATCATGCTGCAATTTGGAACAAGCACAGATAAAGCAGCTGCTCAGCTGAAAAGAAAGAGAGACAAGAACAACAGGACTGTTAGTTGGAAAAGAACCTCCAGCCCAGAAGAGCTTTGCAAACTTGGGGCATGCTCTGCTTGCATTCATCAGAGTGGCGTTACTTTATCATTCGAAGCCAGAAGAAATACCTAGGGACAGAGAGATAGGCAGGGTTTTACATTCCTGTTGAATTTGTATCAGCTGGAGCAAGAATAGGACTGGGAACTATGGGCGAGTTGGTCTTATGTCAGTGCTTAGATAAGTCATGGAGCATGTCCTCTTGGAGTCCTTATCCAAACCTGTGAAGCATGAGGAAGCAACCAGAAAGAGTCTGAATGGGTTTACCAAGGGCAAATCATGCTCAGGCAACCTCATTGCCTTCTGTGACAGTACAGGCTGGGCAAACCTACACTTTGGTGGTTGAAAATTGGCCAGACCACGGGACTTAACTGGTCATCAGCAATAGACTGACAGCTGGCTGGTGGGCAAGAATGAGTGTGTGTCCTCAGGGTGATATTGGGGTTCACATCATTCAACATCTGGACAATGACAGAGAGCTCACCCTCTGTAAAAGCACGATACAAAATTAAGGGGAGTGGCTGTTGTGTCAAATGAGACGACATCAATCCAGAGGGACCTTGGAAACTGGATCTTGGAGCGGGTCAACAGAAACCTCATGAGTTCAATAAGGAGAGGCGCAGAAGTCCTACACATGGGGCGGAATAATCCCATGCATCAGTCCAGTCTGGACCCAACCGGCTGAGTGGCAGCCTGGCTGGGAAGGATCTGGGTGTTACAGTGGGCACGAGGTTCAGGGTGACCCCGTAGGAATGCGCTCTCATTGCAGATAAGGCAACCACTGTGCTACCCTGGTGGCAACATGGCCAGCACGATCAGACGGAGCCCAGCAACCATCCCCCTTCCTCAGCACTGCTGAAGCCACACCTGGAACACTGCATCTGGTGTCGGACTCCCACATCGAGCGGGATGTGGGGAAACCAGAGAAGGGCCAGTAAAGGGACGCCAAGATGATCAGGGGCCTGGGGCACACGACCGACAAGGAGAGGCCAAGGAGGCTGGGCTGCGTTAGTCCAGCAGAGAGGGGAAGGGACGGTCTGACGGCACTCTGGAGATACTTGAACTGCAGTTACAAAAACAACAGAGGCAAAAATTTTTTTGCTGGTGGCAGATGATATTACGAGGGGTAACAGGAAAAACACCAGGTGGTATCCAGCTAAAATGGCTGAGGATCCACAGCTATGTGTTGGACTCTGACTAACTCACACTGTTGTAGGAGCACCTGGTTTCTGAAACGGTGTGCCTCACTTGGGTTCTCTGATGTCTTATATAGTCGGATTGTGAAACTTTTACCATAGCTGGGGCATTCACAGTGTATGCCTGGATTCTCTGCCATGCCACAACTTGTCTCACTTCCTTTCAGAGGAAATAGTCCACTTTAACTTTTGAACTGAAGTGGTGATAAAGTCATAGCTTCCAGAGAAAGCTAATACTTTTAGTCTTAGGACCTTCCTGAACTACGAACTGTGGGAGGCTGGAGCATTCTGGGGTTGTGTGCCTTTACACACTTTCCTGGGCATCTTCTGTTCTTTGCTATGGGAGAAAAGATGTTAAGATGAACTTTTGGTTAGACCCAGCACAACATCATGGGTGTAACAAAGCATCTGCTCAGTCAGGGACCACGGGCAGAGAGCTCCTCTGCATCTCAGAGGCACCATAAATCCAGACTTGCTCACTGCTGGTTGGGCACATGACTGCGATCACTGGTGTCTTCCTTGGCCATCCACTCTCTACCACACATGGGCACCTGTGGATTTTGTTCATCTTGTAGCTGACCATGCTCTGAGCACGAGGTTGAACTAGAGACCCGCTGATAACACCTCCCAGGGTCATTGTTTCCACTGACACATTCCCTTAACCCTCCCCTCTGTTCCTCCTGGAGGGGCTGTACCCGTCCCTGCATGACTCAGGTAGGGACTACGTATAATATCCCAGCCAGTTACAGCCTACGTTAATTGTAATGCACCTGGCACAGCCTTTTATCAATGGATCTCAAGGCCTTTTACAAAGGTGCTGCTTAAAAAAAACCAAACATTTTGCCACTGGGAAAGACAGAGAAGGGAAATGACACAGGGTCTCAAAATGGGACAGATCCAGGTGTTTTGACTTTTGGGGCAGCTGGACCCTTGTATCCAAATCTGCATGGTGAATAGCAATCTATATGCCTGCCTCTGTTTGGAGTTGACCCTCCTAGGAATTTATTGGTACTTGGTATTTGCTGGAGAGTGGAAGGCACTTTTTGTCAACTGTCTATGGAAAGATGACTGTGTAGGAGTTTCCTTGCCAGCACCAGTTCTTTAATTTAAGAATACCACATCAAGACTTGTTATTTATTTTCTAAAGATATAAGAATGGGCAAACCTAGAAAACTACACAATTTTTCTTTCTGGCTGTCATTAAAATTGCTCTTGGAAAGCATTATTTATCAACCTATCCACCAGTATGTTGTACACATATTAAATGCTTTATAGATAACAAAACCAGCTCATTACAGCATGAAACACTGAGGTCCCAGCTTCTCTGTTTCAGTGGGTTCATAGCTGCTCTTGAGCCTTAAAACCTGACAGAACAGATCTGGTCTGTTTGGTCCCATTTGCCCCTGTCTTGGCTTTCTTGACAACAAATAACAGAAACATCGCAGAGAACAACAATCCAGAGGCTGGTGTACGTTGTTGTGATGGGACATCCTTGATAAGGCTAATCTGATTGTTTATTATTTGGCAAGATAAAAGTTATGATGTCCATAATTGCTATGTTAAGTGACTGGGCTTGTAAACAAAGTCACATACATTTCTGTTACTTTTGCTCCGCTTCTACAGTACTTAGTCTGGTTTTCTTGGGAGATCAGGCTTGCAAAAGAGCTGCAACAGATCAGTCTGACAAGTTTCTCCAGTTTAAGTACAGAATAGTAAGGAAATACCACTTCTGTTAGATCTGAACCTGCCATAATTCAATGGGATCTTTTTCACTTGGTGCATCAGAAGGAACAATGGATGGTCATTCCCTACTCATCTTCTCCAGGTGGCTCACGAGTTTAGAGATGTCTCTTATCCTCTTCAATACCTCTTTCCAAGGAGGATGGGTGCTGGTCTGCTCCGGGCTTCTCAGATGGAAGACACTCCAGACCTTTTATCATTTTTGCTGCACATCTCTGCACCTTTTCCTAGCTCTAGGGTATTTTTCCTTGTTATTATCTGGCCACCCATGAATGCAGTGAGATAACCAAGGACCTGGTTGTGTGCCACACCTTGAAAAGTTGGTGACATCTGGGCACTTGGGGAGGAAGAGCTGCACTGAGGAGTAAGAACATAGTGATGTTCATGTACATTCCCACGGGGTGAAGCCGGACAAGATAAGCTTAATAGACAGCAGACATCAGTGGTTACTACAGCAGAAATGATGCCGACCTGTGAGGAGGGAAGGCAGCAACCAGTGAACCCGAAAAAAGAGTTTGTGCCAGCAATGCCCCCTGCCTTTTTCAGCTCCACTAGCCTAGTCCAACAGCCCGTTTTCTACCACAGCTACTCCATCACTTTGTGCAAGAAGATACCTCCCATCTCCCACAGCTCTTGCAGACACCCCTGCCCTCCAGAGGCAGAGTGTAGGAAGAACTTTACAGCTCAGCACAGTGCTTCTCTTGAGAACCCACAATCCTGGTTTCAAATCTTTGTTTCAAACTTTTGGATCACTGCAAATATACGTAAGAAGTTAGACATATTTGTTCCTTGTAAATAGATTAACTGTGTGGCCTTGTTTTATGGACTACACTTTTAATAAGGTCTGGTACTTTCCTCAGGTGGCCAGAAAACTTTTCATTCATATTTATGGGGAAAAGCCCAAAATCTGGGTGTCAGAGCAAAGCTCCTGCGTGGCAAAGCTGAAAAGCATGGAGGATAAAGCCTTAGAGCAAAGGACCCAGCAGCTTGTGTGTAGGGTGTGCCCCGGAGGTGTTTGGGGTGAGCTGTGGAGAGAGCAGACTCCTGGAGCAGAGGGATGTGTAGTGATGCTTTTATGTTTTCAGAGCAACAAGTATGTGTTACAACATGGTTACAAATACATTGACGTTAGTTGTAAGTGAAGAAATGAAAGAAAATATTGACAGCAAGAGTCAACCTGAAATGTCTTTCCCTGAAATGTCTTTCTCTCATGAAATTCAGCCATGTAGAAGGCTTAGGGCACTGTCTTTCTGCAAATTGCTTATCTCACCCTGTATTTGCTGAGGATAACTTTCCTGATGTATGACTCCCTTTTGGAGAATTTCCTTCTCAGACTCCTTCAGGGACTCCATTCAGATTCACTGTCCATCCATCAAGGCTCCTTCTCTGATTTGCATAGTTTTGATCTTTTTCCTCTAAATTATGGAGTGTCCTACCACACTGGAGATGGACTGCACACCTCTTGGGTGATCCACTCTAGTATGCCACTGGCATACCCCTTGAGAAGAGAAACAGCCCATCCAGCAAGTGAGTACCCACATTTCAGGAGGAAAGAGACATCGTTCACTACATCTCATATTTAGATTCACTCGTAAATTGGCAAACACATCTGATACAACAAGATGACTGAGATTATAAGTGCAGTTCTATACTGAGATCAGACACAATGGTATCTCTTTCTGTGATGATGTGTCTCGGATGACTGATCTCACGCTTACATTCAGGAGGTAACTACTGCTGGAAGGCTGACACAATGACTCTGTTGATGTTGATGGGCTTAGTAGCAGGCACGTACTTCCCTGGTGTATGGTTTTGCCAGCCAAGAGTTGTAGAAAACTAGGGCACCCTGCCAGTGTTGAGAGAAGTGAAGTACTATGGCAGTCCACAAAGCAGGATGGAGGGATACTCCTTCACGTTGATAAATGGGAGGTGAAAAGGACAAAGTATGTGGATTTGCGCTAGTCAACATCTGAGAAAGAGCTGGGAGATAGCTGGGTTGAGATCCTTCAGAACCACATTGTTGGCTGACCACCAAACACAAATAAGCAGTCCTTATATCACAGCTAATCAAGGTTATCTTCTTGTCAAGTACAGGTGAGACTGGCGCACATCTCTCTGGGCATCACATTTCCCATCCTGAGGTTGCCTTTCTGCTTATGATCTCCCCTTCCTGGACACCCCACTGGAGAAAACGTGAGCCAGCACATTCCCTCCCTCACCGTCAGGGAGGACAGCTGGGTGTGTGGTACTGTACACTGGGACCAAACCTCATGGACCGCTGCAAGAACAGGAAAACAAGCTCCCTGCTCCCTGTCTCCCTTTGTAGACCACTTTTGTAAAAGCAGAAATAGAGCAAGAACTTTGTAGTACCAAGATGCATGTGGAACCATGGGAGTAGCCCAGTACAGCCTATTCAGGGGGATGTCTGTCAGTCCCAATTGATCTGACAAGAAAATTCTATAGATTTTGTCAGAGATCTAGAGGTCTCAAAGGTCCTAACTTCATGTAAATACAAAACCCAACAGCTGGCTAGAACACAAGCATCCCATCTGGAAGACTTTGCATTCTGCTGGGCAACCGTCAGCAGGTCAACCAACACACACGTCCTGGCCAGTCCATTACCACACGTGTAGCCTTGGGTCAGCCACAGCATGAGCCCACTGACCTACTCAGCGGGTGAGCTCTGGTAGGTGAGGAGCGGTCGTAGCGCAGTGTGCAGGCTCAAGGGCCTTGGATGGGACATGGTGGTACTACAGTGGTACAGGAGACAGGGCAGGGAGCTGAGGGGATTTTGTTTGGGCACCCAGAGGGACAGGGGCACTGCGGCATGGTCTGAGGTCATGGGAAGGGCCTGTTGATACGCAGTGCCAGCACCACACGCTCATGGAGGAAGGGGGGTGTTATTTCAATAAAATGGAGTCAGGGCCATAGCACAGAAACCTGGAAGAATCAGGCTTTTCAGTTCCTATAATCGTGAAAAATCCTGATTTGTCTTGAGATGGAGAGACAGAAGAACAGTGATTAAGCTCCAGTGATGCTTAGGGGCCTCATGCAATCTGAGGTTCCCATCACTCAGGGACTGTGCCAAAGTGCACAACTGTGCATTTGTCTCCACAATAGTGGAGACAAAGATGCAGAGCTTCAGCTTTGAGACTTGGCAAGAAGTTTGGTCTCGTTCTCGGTAACTAAAAGCCAAGTCCTACATCACTCTGTTAGAAATCATCAAGGCCAAAACCTGAGCTGAGGTTCATAGCACGAGCCCACAAACATTCTTCTGTGGTTTTAATTTATCACTTTCTGGGAGACAAAATGGTTTTGGATCATTCAAATTCATATAGCTGCGGCTGGTGTCTGAACCCATGGCGAGAGCAGCAAGACCTTCATGCTGCTAGAAGGACAGCACAGCTTTAGGCATGAAAAGCCTGTTAGCAACTTGAATAATGTACTATCTACAAGGACATGGGGTTTTTTTTGTTAATGCTAACAAAACACGCGTGGTGTCAGCTTGTAGAAATCTTCATCTTAAACAGGCAAGTTACCATGGCAGAGACCTGGTAAGTTCCAAGTGCCTGCTCCTTGTTTCAGGTTCCTTGGAGTACACTATTTATAATTCAGGAATGAGAAAAGAAAAAGAAAACAAAGATTTAAAAATTGCTTTGAACAAAATTCTGCAACTGGCTACAAAATTCTGATAAACGGAAGAAAGTGCAGACTTGCTTCTGCCCCCTTGTCCCATTATTATCCCATTATCTTATTCCCATTCACACCAATTGGAATAAGACCAGAATGAGCCCCTAAGGTTTTGAGATAATTCCTTCATGTTTTTGGTTTTAGGTATTATAGTTCAGGAACTCAAATTTAATCAAAGTGTAGTTATTACCTTGCAGCTGCGTTACATATTACAGCTACAATTTGCACAAATGCACTGAATGAAGATAGAAATCTCTCTGGGTATTGTATCATTTGAGTACAAAAGCTAAACGTCTTCCTGGGATGCTAAGACAAACGCCAGAATCAGATCTAATAAACAGCACAATTGGCTGCAGCTGCAAAACTAGTACACGAAGGGAAAAAAGACTTTTCAGCAGTTCTGCTTCCGAAGTGAACTTTCTGCCTTGAGCTGCAGGCAACACAACACAGTTCAGCCATTAGGCAAGCACTGTGAGAATAAAAGAGCACTCAAAGGCCTGCAAAAAGAGTACTGATCTCTGAAGTTTCCAGAAGCTACTACTCCAGGGATTTTGGAGGAGGCTGATGGTATTTAGTTGTTTACAGGACTGAGGCCAAACGGACTGGAAAGCTCTGACTCTGGGAAGCTGACTGATTATGTTGTGGTAACCAGCAGAATGTCTCAATTAATTCCTCAATTAAACCCTCAATTAACTTATCAGATGTAGGACAGGCTGAGCTGGACAAGGCAGTTGATGCCTCAGCAGAATCCTTTGCCAGGCTGGAAGGAATGTGGAAATCATTCAGGATTAAAATTCCTCTGGACCATCCAGATTGCCCCTCTGCAAACACAGCAGGACTGCAGCCCTGGGGTGACGGCAGGGACAAAAGCCTGCTCTCTGATCTGCTATTGTGGCACATCTCCTTCTCACTACTGGACTTTTAAGACCATGCTCAGCCTTATGCTAGAGAGATCAAGAGGGAGAGATCAAATAAAAATGCCAACTGTTTCACCGTGGGATGAATATTGCTGAGTTTACACTCCCGAAGCTCCCACCACCTGGTTGGGCCATTTGCAGGACCGCTTGCTGTTCCCTTTCTCCTAAAACAAAGGCGATGAATGGCACTCATTTATATCTGAAAACAACCCAGGTGTGCTTGCGCAGGGCTTTCCTCTGTTCCTGACCCAGTTTCTTCTACTCCTCCTGACTGAAACAAATAAATCTTGTTACCCCTAGGTACTCAGCCAGTATATCACAGGTCATATAGCTCGCAGCTGTTCTCACAGTATCCATGCCGAGGTGTGGGTAGCTCAGCATGCAGGTGTTACCTGTCTTTTCACACCTTAATTCCCTTTGAGCTCTTTATTCTTTCGTGTCTTTCATAATGTTGGTCTCTTCTCAGCAAGGATTCGAGTTTATAACCTGCTCCTACTTAACAACCTGTCTTATCTGCAGGCACGGAGTCGAGTTTGCAGGAATGTTTAACAAAACGAGCTGGAAGCATTAGCTTGACTGCAGCTCAGCAGGAAAGTGCACCAAAATCCTTTGACTGCACTTGAGGTTTTCTTCTATAATGACTCACTTAGCGCAGAGAAATGTTATAAATTTAGGCAGAAATTAGCAGCACAAGTGTGTGAATATTTGGTCATCGACAGTTAAGCAAAACCAGTATAAAAATTAGCTGTGAGGTAGCCTCTGAATGAAAAACCCATTACAGCTACATCAGGCCTGTAGAAATAGAGTACGTATGGTTTTGTTTCAAGAATGCAAATGGTTTTATTTCAGGAGTTTTGATTGAATTAAATATAAGTTCAAATTATCCTGCAACTGAATTAACAGAAAGTCACTGTATTTCTCACATATTTCATAAAGATGAATAATCCAATCACATAAGATTTTAAAGCGTACTTACAGCAGGGTTTTGCTGCCTTTAAGACTGTATGAACTCTGAGCGATTTTCCCTTTTCCATGCAGTCCATTCTGAGAGATTCCACACCGTTTATGTGATACACTTATTACCAACAACAAAGCTAGCACGTATGCATTCAGAAAGGAATTGAAATCCCTCAACTTTTTTGCCTTTTCAAAATTAGAAACTAAATGGCAGAGAAGGAGGAAGAGGCCACCTGCAGAGTCAGGTTCAAAGTGTAGGAGTCCAAAAAAATCAGTGTAAGAGAGTGAAAGACATTTCAGACTGGCGGGTGTGTCTTAAATGACTGCACTGTGGAGCTGTTATCACCCTTCAGGGTGGATACAGGGATGTCACTGATGGTGATAAGCTGTTCATGGGGACTTCTGCTCAGTTATAATGCATGTTGTGCTATACCTGCTATTCACACAGCCAAATGTTTAGCAAAGACTCGGGATTTTATTAAGAGGGTGTTAGATCTGGTGGCTCAAAGACCATCCAGCTCCTGAAATAACCAGAACAGTTCTGCTGATATCCTATTCCTGTTACCTGCTGCAGCCAGAGAGGCTGGCTGTTAGAGGCAAAGCCCTTTGTTGGATTTCTTTGACTTTGGGCACTGACCAAAAATACCCCACCTGACACTGACCCCATGGATGTGCCCATGGAGCGGCCATCTCTCAGTGTGGGACAGCAGACCCACAGATGATTTGGGCACAACATGAGCTCAGCTGCCTCTGTGAGGTTTCCTTGCCAGCTCAGCTTCACCTCTGCAGAAGTCCATCCAAGTATCCTGCCAGGGCAGTCTTCCTTTCTCAGGGTTCAGTGTCAACCTGAATTTCCTTCATTCTCTCTCTGGAGCCTTTATGCCTCTCCTCTCCTCGCCTGGCTTGCAAGGAAGACTCACAAGAATGTCAGTGAGACCTGGTCTTTCTCAGCCACCCACAGTGGCCTGAAAGCTCTTCTCCCTGCACATTTGCTCATTTGATTTCTCACACGCTCTGCTCATGCTGGTGTCTTCTCACACCAGTTCCTCTGCTTTGCACTTCATCAGTTGAGCTTCTTCTGCATGTGCTGAGCTGTGCTTCTCTGTCCTCTAGCCAAGGTCAGGTCCCCACGGCTCATGCACATTGCTGTGCTAGTAGTATACTCTCTCCTGCTGATAATCACATATGCTCTGCTCCTAAAATGGAAGGAGGAAGCTACGTTTCTTACAGGCAAAAGAACCTGAAGGAAAGAGACACCTGGGTGAGAGTCTGTGTCATCTGTTCTCTGCACGAGAGAGCGATCTTGTCAGATTTATGTTGTGAAGTGAAACATGGAGATCTGATCTCACCCCTTAACTCTGCCAGAAATCTTATGTGACCTTCAGCAAAACACCGAGTGCCTTCATCCCTAGATCACCTTCTTCAAAGAGGCACCTACAAACTTGTGGGAGAACCCAACTTTCTCCCAGAGCTTCCTGATGCTAGTCCCTAAAAGTATTTCTTGCACCTCGGCACCTGTTTGCAGCTTTAAACCTTCCCCTGCACTGTTGTGAAAAAGCAGCTCCCTTATGCCTCGTATAGAGCTGAATCCTGCACTGAGGTGAGACCATTCCTAGAGGAATGGGAAGGCTCAATGTTATCCAGTTACCCAGAAATCACCTTTGCTAGCAGGCAAATGCTGAGGTGAAAGCAGAGAGTTCAGTCACTACAATGCAAATATTGTCAGCATAGGTTTAAAGACAGGTACAGAAATAATGAAGCGTGTTAACAGAGCTTTAAATTAGCTCCAGATGGGTTGTTTCCTGTGGTCAGTGAGCTGTTGGGACACTTAAACAGTGATGTGGCGGAGAACTAGTGTTTAAATAAAATTTCAGTCTTTGGCACATCCACAAAAGCATCCTGAATTAGGGACAAGTTTAACTTCACAACCCCAAACCTCCTCTGGGATTCTGGTGTTTCCTCACAGTGGTTTCCTGTGACACACAAGCCTCCTATGGACCAGTCCCATGTAATTTAATAGCAGTGATGTTAAATTAGCAGTGTGTGTATGGCATGCCAGTCCTGACCAGATGGCACACAGACCCAGTCTGAGGACAGGGCTCAGCCTCTGGCCTTGATTTTGTCATATATTACTCAATATACCACGTACAAGCACACACATGGACAAACGTGATTTCTACAAGCTTATTCCTGAAAATGTCCCTCTTGGATCAAGGTTTAGACATGATGGTAGCCAAAAGCTGCTGGGGAAACAATGAGCCTGGTGTATATCTTAATTCAAGGAAAAATGTTACAGAGAATCACACTTACTCTTTCCTCTGACTTTTCTGCTGAAGATATGAATTGTTTGAGAGAGAGGTGACCTCTCAATTTGTGCCTGTGCAGTGCTCCACATCTTCCTCTGGGCCTCGGCACACCTTGCTAGCACAAAGAGCAGACATTAAAATAAACCTTGGTCACACTCTGTTCATGTATTGTACATTGCAAATAATAAGACCCAAATCTATTTTGCCTCTTAGCACCTCATTGCTTTGCTGCATGTTCCTGCCCTGCTCCTCAGAGGTCATGCTTCAGGTTTTCTAAATATGACACTTCACTGAGTGACTGCATTATTTTGTACAGCAGCGAGTCCCGCTATTCTGCAGCTGGCAATGATTTTTTCACCCCCATGCAGAAGGTCCCAACACAGCAAATTCTGCCCATTTATTGAATACCTGGCCAGATGAGCTTTCCTGTACTTCATCCCAATGGCAACACATGCATGACTGACAAATGCACAAGTAGCAGGGATGGCTCGTGTTTGCTTGTGGAACCTGCTAGCACACCCTGGCATCCCAGGGTGCAAGTCACCTCCACAAATGTTCCTGCAGATCTTTCACCTGGCCCTTTCACCTCTGTACCAAGCCTCCTCTTCAAAACTTTTTTCATTACCATGACCATGTCTGGTGAGCAGCTCTGCAAGATACTTTTATAATGGCTACCTGTTGCTACTAAGAGGAAAGACAATTAGTCTCCTCGGTCAATAAGAACAGGTGTTACCTGACAGCAGATAAAATTTAAGTCTTGAAAATACAAAACCAGTAGTCAGTGCCTGAGGATTTCGATGCTGGCCTGAGAGGCACCAGAGAAATCCCCCCGATTGCCAAGATCACAGCATTAAAGAGGCAGATATAAATGACTGTATGGAAATATGACAGGCTAAAAACATTAAAGGCAGATGATTCAGGGCAAAATCCAACCAGCATGTTGCCTGGGGGTAGCAAGTCTATTTCCCCTATATCATTCTTTTTCTTGAATCACTCATTACAAAGTCCTTGCACCAGCTTTCCCTGGTCACTACTAGAGGCAACTTACTGGGCTAGAGGACTAGCAGACCTGTTGCAACACTGCGGATTGTTAGGAAACGTAAATTGCATGGTTCGTGTACAAGGACCAGCAAGCTCTCCTGGGAGCAGACATAATTAAATTTTGCTCAGTCATGCAGGCAGAGAAGCAGCTCTTGATAATCTTGCCTCTTGTCCTTGCACGCCTCCGTAACAGACCGCGTGGCAGCTGGCCTTGCCTCTCTAGAATGCACGAGCTGGAAACCGAGAATGCTGGAGGTGCTGATTACACCCCTTAGGCTTCAGATGGTTTGTCTGGTTTCTCTCTTCAGAAAGAAGGTGTCCAGCAAAGCTCTCACCAGCACAGCACCCCTCAGAGAAGGAAACTTCATTTTTTCAAAGGAAAATGTCTTATTCTGGGTCTGCAACTTCTCCGTGTGTGAAATCTGCACGTGTCTTGCTGCAAACATGAAAGCCTGCAGACTGCACCCTCACCAGACCAGCCAAATCGTGACCAGCAGCTCAATCAGCACCCGTCACCCCTTGAACAGCAGCTGGCTTTGGCAGATCTCAGTTTGTTTTCTGTATGAGGTGCAACCCTAATGGAAATGAGAGAAACAAGACAACGCAGATTCAGGTCCCCTGGCTGGCCAGTCTCATGAGCGGAGCTAAAACCTCATGTCTTTGTAACTCCAGGTAGGGAGGACACAGGCTCAAAAGGCACCAGCAGAGTCAGTAATGAAAACACAGAGCTCTAATGTCCTTTTCATTGTGGATATCAAAAGACTGTCCCAAAAGGGTCAGACTCCTTAACTCCACCTTACACGGGAGAAACTGAGGCACAGACCTGTGACATGCCCTCCCAGGAGTGAGGACGGAGAGCTGGTCTCAATCCAGCGCTCTGCCCAAAGGCAGCACAGGCTTTGTCATACACCACTGAGTCTTTAATCCCCAGCACACACTGCCTTCTGCACTTGCAAAACCTTTTTCTTCCTATCCACCTGCCGCTCTAGTGACGCACTGCCCTGTTCTCAGCCAGATCTGCTCAATGCTGTCTTCTTATCAGGTCACAGTCCTCTGACCAAAATGTTTCCTTCCTACCATGGATGAGCTCTGCAGCACCTAAGTGTGTTCACTCCTTGCTTCCTAGGAGACACTGCTTCTTCATGGAGAAAAAGTAGACAGGAAGAGGCCTGAATGTGAAAAAACCCTGCCTGAAAGAACCAAGTCCTACCAGGAAGGCTCACAATGCCTCCCTCCCAGAGGGACAAACTACAGCTACTCTGAGACTGACCCAGAAGGACCATCTAACCCGCAGGGCACATGTGGTGCTCCAGTACTTGGTCCCAGAGCCGCTCCGAGGTCCCCACGCGTGTCACCACTGCCTGGCCGTGTCCCTCTGTCACTTCAGAAATTCTTCTTTTACTGTTCAATTCCACCATCTAGTGGACATTTCTGGAGAAGACACAGCACAGCCATCCGCTAGGCCAGACGAGAGGACAAGAGCTGCCACAGAACTTCCAGTACACTATGCACCTTATAGGGAGTGGCTGAGGGAACTGGGGGTGTTTAGCCTGGAGAAAAGGAGGCTGAGGGGAGATCTTATTGCTCTCTACAACTCCCTGACAGGAGGTTGTAGAGAGGTGGGGGTCGGTCTCTTCTCCCAAGTAACAAGCAATAGGACAAGAGGAAACGGCCTCAAGT
>JAVKLA010000021.1:7704045-7735254 GCA_034782735.1 Sagittarius serpentarius | reverse complement strand
CTCCATCGTAGAAGGCCACTAGGTTGGTCAGGCAGGACTTGCCCTTGGTGAAGCCATGCTGGCTGTCTCGAATCACCCCCCTGTCTTCCATGTGCCTTAGCATAGCTTCTAGGAGGATCTGTTCCACGATCTTCTGACCTGTCAGCCTCACCTCTGTGACAGGGTAGTTCCCAGGGTCTTCCTTTCTACCCTTTTTAAAAATGGTGGTTAGCACTGCAGACTGACTAATATTCCCTTGCAGTGATATTAACCATGATCCTGGAATGTTTCCAGTCAACTGATGTCACATTCCACTTCAACTAATGTTTCAAGCAGATAAGAAAACCAGTAAAAAAGTCATGGTCCCAACAGCTGGTAATGGGATGACATGGCCATTTGTGGTTAGCTCAGGGTCTGCAGAAAGACTGATTTCCCCAGCGGAGACAGCAGCCTTTTTGCTCCTCACCTGTGGGTATAGAGCTTGTAGGTGCTATTAAACATTTCAAATGAGGTAAGAAAATCCCCAGGGGTTTCCTTCAAAGTCTCCTAAAAGTTAAGTAAAAGAAGAAATCTTTTAGTTCCTATTAGGCAATGAAGAATAACCAACTTTGATGTAATGTCACAGATATACCCATAGGGTTTACTGCACACTCATCTGATCTGCTTTGAAAACAAAGAACAGTTTTCCAGTGGTGCCCACTGCTGTAGTATTTGCAGCTTTTAACACTGAGTTTATTTATATGCATCTTTGTGTTACTCAATGTATAATAGGGAAGCACAACAGATAATACTTTCTAATTCAGGATACCTGAATTTTTCAGAGTATTTACGTGCTAGTCTATATATACAGAAGCCCCATCAAAATCAGCTGCACTACAAGTGCTATGAAGTTTTGCAAGTCAGACTAGACATCTCAGTTCAGGAATTCAGAAGAAAAATGCAAAGTAAAGCACAGGCCACATTTTCACCATGTTAAATGTCATGCTAATACTCCAGGAAACCCTGTGACCACTCCCAGTCTTAGGGCTGCTTTACCTCCTGGTTTAAGTGCTTTCCTCCAAATTAACCCCCTTGTCTCATCACTGCCAGTTTTCCTCCTTTCACAGTCTTCCCTCTGTGCCGCACCTCTGCCCCACTGGTACTCAGTCCCTACCTTCTTGCCAGACTAACTCTCACATTCTTGTAAATCTGAACCAGTTTAGGGTTCATTTATTGTTCCTTTGTTCCCAGTCCCTGAGAACTCTATCCCAGTTTCTGTCTTTCCTCTGCTAGTGACCTCATTCTCCCACCCCTTCTTGGCCCTGTGCATTTATATCAGACACTGTGTTACCCTGGGCCAACCAGCAGAATCTCAGAGAGGACTGAAGCTGCAGAGCCCCTGTAGTTACCATTCATATAACCAGATACAGCAAAAAATCCGCCAAACATCTGGAATTGTAGAGTCCTAGAGAGAAGCCTGCTCGAAGCTGAAAGAGATTTGGCAGTATTCAGCTTGAGTTTCTCCTGAATAAATACAACTTGAAATTTGTTTTGGGCGTCAGGTAGATTTTCACTGGAATGGCAGTCACATCCTTGACCCAGCACAGCCAGACCCTACCATATTTTGAGTTCTGTTCCTAAACCTTACATCACAAAAACTTTTAAAAAGCAGAGATCCTGACGAAAAAATTGTTTGCAGAAAACAACTGGCTTTTTTCATGCCTTACTTTCACAAAAATGTAGAAGTCCTCACACCCCTCCCAAATGAGGCAGGCACCAGACAGACAATTTCATAATTATTATGACTGGTTTTCAGTTGCTTATAACTTTGGCAATAAACCATGAAAAGCATAACACTAGCTTAAAAACAGCTTCATGCAGTTACCATTGTATGTCCTCTACTTGCTTGTAATCTATATTTCATTAACGAATCTCTTACTATTACAGTATTTTTGTCAAAATGAATACAAGAGCAAACATGTGACTGCCTCAGATTGCAGGAAGGGAAAAAAACCCTCTGCAAGTCAAAGCGGGAAATCCCTGCTAATTCCATCAGATGGGAAAAACTCTTCAGAAACATACTGAGCTATGTAGTGCTTTTCTGCATGGGCTTGACAATAAAGGCGAGAAGCAGACAGCATACAAGCAGGCAACATGAACCTTGACTCCACACTGCCCTATGAATTCACACCATTGGTCCTGGTCAGTAGCAAACCCTCAAAGCCTTTTCCTGCAAGGCTCTAAGGAGACGTTTGAATCCTGAGCTGCAGTTCAGCCTACTTCACAACTCTATTTATTCTCCAAAACCCTGACATGCAACACCCTTTCCTGTTGGTCCAGTGCCCACTTCAGCAGGTGTTATCAACAAAAAACAGAGGGCAAGCCCAGAATACTTGAGGCTTTGCTGAACAGGATAAGGTTGCGATGTCATGTTTCAACATGACCCACCACTGCAGAATTAAAATATCCTGATAGGAAAACCATGTGTTTTGTGGTCCCCAAGCACCCTTGGAGAATTTCTCTAAAAATGTTTAACAAAGGACTCTTTCAGAAAGGGCAACAAAACAACTTCACAATATCAAGGTATAGAATGCTATAATGTCCTTCCAATACCCATGTAATTTTCCCATGCAAACTATAGATTTGGGTCCCAGTTCAAACTGTTTCTAAAGAGCTACAGAATTCCTCACAAATCCAGCAGAGATACACTGAGGGGCAGAGAAGGGAATTCTCAAAGAAAATGAGAAGAAATTGATAAGAAAACAAAGAGGGACTGGCTATGCTATTATAAAAGATGTTTGCCCCATAAGACACCCCCCTCCAAAATTTAGTGAGGATCTGCTATCAGACTGGAATGCAAAAATAACCCCAAACAACTCAGAGCAGACCCTAAATTTCTTGTAATGTGCAAGAATACTCCCTGGAAATGTTCTACATTTACTGAATACAAAATAATTGTATGCATTAATGGGGCTTTCCCAGCCTGGGTCCAGAAAACAAAAGCTGTTTCTCTTTGGTTTTACCCATTTGCTTGCTTTCTTTTTTATTCCTTGTTATTCAGGCTCCTTTGTTTGCGAGTGCCTATCAGCCAACTGCTGATGTCAAAGGGAACAGAAATACAGATGTTCTGTACACCACAGATGTTCTGCTTGTGCCAGTGCTGACAAAATGATATCAGAGAGCACAGCAGCGCTCAGGTCTCTCCACTGGCCCTGCAGTCCCAACCTGCACACTTTTAACCACTCCTCACCTCAAACCGTGGCAGGAATGTGATTTGGGTTGAGGCTCCTCCCAAGTCCAGAGTCCCAACAGTATGCTGGTTCTGGCCAGACAGCTGCCCTGCAAACAACATCACGCTCAGAACAGCCCTAAGTGCATGCATGTTCAGGCAGCCACCAAGTTACCACATTATCACAGCAATACAGGAGGGCTGAGCTGGCCTTCAAAGACAAAAAACATCACAGAGAAAAGGTAGGCAAACAGAAGGTATTACGGAATGATTCATAGGACTTTCCTCCTTGACTCCAATTTCACCTCCAAAGAGACTAAAGCAGATAAATCTCGAGGCATCCAGCAAAAGCTGAAAGTAAGAGACAAAGTATCTCCTGCAGAAGACTGTCAGGGAGGGTACATATACTCTGTAACCACCATATAGCTGGTTAAGAGCAGTAGGAGAGGAAGGATAGTAAGAGCTGAACCAGCTATTATCATTTCTCTTCAACCAGAGCAGCTTTTTTGCTTGCTCATGTATCTACTAAAGTACTGATTTTCTTTTCTCTTCACTAGATTGCATTCCCAGAACTTCTTAGAGCCAGTAGGACTAAAGCACCAGTGCATTTCCTGTTACACCGTTTTAGTCGCATAGTTCAGGCTGGGATGAAGAATATTCTAAAACCTTGTTTCCCATCTTCTAACAGATTAGCAGTACCACTCCCCTATGTACGTTACAGAAACCAGCTTGCCAGTGCCTCCCAGTCCTGAGTAAATCCTGGCACCTTCTGGATGAAGATGCCTCCTTCTTACTACAGGTGTGGCTCACCCTCGAGAACACATTCTGCTCAGACAATCCACTGCTTTAGCACTGGTGCCACAGTGGGGAGGAAAAGCAGGACATGGCAACCAAGGCAGAGGAACTTAGGGTGATCACCTCAACAGAAGAGACTCAAGTTCATATTTAGAGACAAGTTACACAGAATTAACTACCTGTCAAAAAGTTCACAGTGATCCAGGCTAAAATTCCTGCAAAGAGCGAAAAAGGAAAAAAAAGTCACCACTGAATACTCCCACAACCTCCTGCCCACCATCACCACCTTTCCACATTATTTATTTATCTGGAAATCATTACTAACATAATGTAACCACCCCATACTTCAGAGATTAATTTAAATTTATAATTAAGTGATATGATGCATTACTGATTCATTAAAACCTCATAATCTGGGATAGGTAGGACGTTTGTAATATCCATGCAACTGCAGCATGCACAAATCATGTCTATTATCCAAACAATATACAAAGAAGTAACAAGCTGACACAATGCACAAGTTTCCTTGGGCACTTCCCCCCTCCCTGCCCCTGCATTTCAATTTCTAATCTGAAAATTGCATACACACCACTGTGTTTTAATCTTGCGGTTTCTGTAATTACACTATAGACACAGTGGCAACCAGTAAAACACAACTCCTCTGACGCCAGCAGCTTGCTTGACACTGGCACGATTCTCACCCAAACACAGGCAAACGTGACAGTAGAAGAGGTGGGATTTTTAAATAAATCTTGGCAGGCTACGCTGTGCTCTATTATGCCTCATTCGTCCTGCTCCTTGTGAATGTAACACTTCTCCCTACTATACAATTCACCCCTTAATCCTAGTGACAAACTAAGCATTGCATTGTACTGCATCGAATACTTGCAGACTTTGTTACTTCTCTTTTTCTCTTGGCCCATGTGGACAGATTTTGCTCTTTAATCTTCCCCTGTTTATTAGTTTTTTAGGCATCATGGTAATTCTTTTTGCTTTCCTGGAACACCTTCCAAACTGGCAATACCTGCCATAATGAAGTGTTCAGAACTGAATGTGACATCACAGATGGCTCTTTTCAGGCATCCATACAGAAGGATTATTACCTGCCTTTTCTCCAAGGTAGTATGTCTGGATACGTAGCCAAAATGTTAGTGGTCTGTTCTGCACTGCAAAACCATCACTTACTCCAAACCTACAACATATTTCACCTCCTCTTGTATTTTACAGTACTTCCTTTGCTACTCTACTAGCTGTATTTTTCCCATCAGAATATTTTTTTATTTATTATTTATTTCATTATCTAATTTTTTAATACTTGCCAATTATCCTTCATTCTCCTCTAATGTTCACAGTGCTTCCAACTTTAACCTGAAAATTGATGTACTAATGATAATAGGTTATTTTTAATGCTGGTATTGCAGAATTTATGAGGCACCTTCCATAAGCTTCCTAGCTTGCTATATATTGTCATGTAGCCTTTCAGAGGTGGACACCAACTGTTTTCCACCAATTCCCAAAAGCAGGCTTCAGTTGGTTGGCCTGCATGCTTATTTCTGAGATGAGGTTCTGTTCTGGAACCTCAGAAGGTTTCAGGTAAACCTTAATCTAGCTAACTCATAAATCTCTTTGTGTATCTGCATTTCTAGCGTAACAGATGACCAAGTAATCAACACCTCCTAGGAAAAGCAGGATTGCATTGTTTCACACAGGGCTAGAAACCTTTTATTTTTCCCCTCAGTTTAGTGACCATTTTCTCTTTCCCTCTCACATTCATAAGATCTTTCTCTCTCTCTCTCTCTCCCCCCCATTTTTCTTTGCTTTCGCTTTTTCCTCCTTCTAAAATGTACCTTCATAAGACCCATCCATGATGCTAACACTGTCCTCTGGAACAAGAAATGGTGATTCCTCAAAGACTTCTCTCACCTGAAGAAAGAAATAATGATTAAATTCCTTGGTCTTAAGAGTTGTTCTGCTCTGAGTGTGACAGAGAAAGTTTTCATAGCAGTAGAAAATAAGACAAGTGTGTGGAATAGACAATATTCTTCCTTTTTCAAGGGCCAGGAAAGAAAGAAGCAAGTATTGTGGGTGTCTCTCCCCATGCCTTCTACCCACACCAAGACAGAGGATTTCAGGACCACACAGGAAAGCCTGTAAAGTCTGTGAGTTTCATACTATCATGGGATCACAGTCAATTTTCACAGCTGAAATGATCTTATGCTAAATAGAATGGAGAACTGAGTCATGAAGGATGAAACAGGGAGAGCAATACTAGTGCATCCAAAAGATCTTAGTATTACCTCCAAAAGCAGAGCCTGAGCTTTCTCCTCTGACAGCAAGCGCAGTCCAGCTGTGGCTTTTAACACTACTGGGGTCTTCTTCCAGAGATGAGGTGGCACAGCTTCTATGGCCACATCCAGCAGTCTTTGGACAGTTTCAGCACCCTAAAAGGAAAAAGATATTTTTCTTATGGTTTCCTTCTACAGGCCATCAGAAAATAGGCCTCCCAATTCCCCCTTAACACTAGCGAAACCAGTATTCAGTAGCAGAAGGTACCTCACCCACACCCAAGATAAGTATAAAAAACTGTCCTAGACATCTTGTTAGAACATTAAAGAGAATGTCTGCATTGGAAGGAAGAGTGTATTCAGAGACGTATCTTAGGCAAGAGAAATGTCATTGTTTTTGGAAGGTATTTTTTGGAAAGGATGGAGGGAGGTGAGGGAACTGATTACCTGACAAACATCTTGCAGTATGATGAAACTAAATAGTGCAATTAGTGACTGAAGCTACCAAGGTCAGGGGGAATGTCTGTAGATTTCATTAAATGCAATATAAGAATTCCAAGTATCTCCATAGCAAGTAGTGGAATTAAAATGCCAGCTGTAGAATGGTTACCACAGGAGGTAGAGGCATCACTGCTGGGCTCTCAGTTCTCTACACTGCTCTAACAATTACAGTTTGGCATTAGCGACAAACATTCTCCTGTGAAATGTCTAGGAATTTCTTCTGGGGTGAATCCTTCTCCTCTCCTACCCAACAAACAAGACTATTTAGTGAAATCATAGAAACATAGAATTGCTTAGATTGGAAAAGACCTATAAGGTCATCTAGTCCAATCACTTAACCTAGCACTGACAAGTCCCCCACTAAACCACGTCCCTAAGCGCTACATCTACACGACTTTTAAAAACATCCAGGGATGGGGCCTCCAACACTGCCCTGGGCAACCCGTTCCAATGCCTAATGACCCTTTCAGTAAAGAAATTCTTCCTAATACCCAATCTAAAACTCCCCTGGAGCAACTTGAAGCCGTTTCCTCTTGTTCTATGGCTTGTTACTTGGGAGAAGAGACCGACCCCCACCTCTCTCATGGGAGATCTCATCAAAGTTTAAAAAAATCCAACTCTTCCATAAAGTTTCACACTCAAATTCCCGTAGCACTGAATGCAACAATGAGCAAAATGAGAAACCTGAAACTCCCCCTGTGCTAGCCCCCAACTCCAATACTGCTAAAGCACACATGATAGAGTATCTAATTTATCATTTCTCTGGCACCTCCTTTAGCTTATGAAAGAGCTTACTGTCAGCGCAGGGTATCTGGAAAATGGCAGCTTGCTTCAGGACTAGCCCTGTGTATCACGACAACAGGATTATTTTAGTGTTCTCTGCTCTGTTGCTCCTTTCCGACTCCTGATCCAATAGAGTGACATGGAACGAGTGTACTGTGCGTGAATTCACAACCACCCTGTCCTGGGTTCAGCCAGGATAGAGTTAATTTTCACAGGAACACTGGGAAGGGGGCACAGCCAGGACAGCTGGCTCGAACTAGCCAAGGGGGTATTCCATACCATGTGACGTCATGCTCAATATATATATTGGGGGAGGTAGCGTGGCAGGCTCTTTTTTTCTTTAGTGGTGGTGCATTAGGTTCCGGGTGGTGAGCAATCGTATTGTGTATCACTCGTTTTGTATTTTGGTTTATTTGTACTACTGTTACTATTGTAATTTCTCTCTTTGTGTTGTCCCAGTCAACTGTCCTTATCTCAACCACGGAGGAGGTTCCACGTTCTTTGTCTCCTCCCTGATTCTCCTCCCCACCGCTCTGGAGCGGGTGTGGGGGGGACCGGCCGGGCTCAAAGCACGACACACCCCCGTTTGAAAATAGAAAGGATGGCACCTAACTTAAATTTCTTTCAAAATTATAAATTTGTATGTTAATTAATACATCTGATTGTGGAAGATGGAACTGTCCGACCGTGTTTTGAAAAACTCCGTACATAAACAAAACAACAAAAGTCCTGAGGCAGTAGAAGAGTAACTGCCTGTATCTAAATGATTATTCAGCTATAACTGTAATCAAATATTTGAACTGAGCATGACTGAAGCGAGTGCTGCGTATCCCTGGGCACTGGCTTCCAAGCCACAGTTCCAAAGATAACAGCAAAGAACCAAAACAAACAAATTATTGGAAATCTGATGACAGAAGCAGAGAATATACTTAGAGAAATATTAAGGCCTGACTTAACCTTCTAAGTACATCTTTCTTCTTCCTCTTGTCCATAACTTAACAAAAATTAACTTTTCTAGATCTGACTATACACATAAAAAAATTAAACATTTTTAGGAGTCAGAGAAATGAACCTTCTTTGCTTGTCAGCGTACCATGACTAAAAAAGAAAGCTGCTGCAGTCTTAACCCCTTACTTCTAAACTACACAAATCAAAACAAAATATGCCTATTTTGAACTGTGACCAGCACTGAAAATCTCACCCAAAAGGAAAAACTGAGAAAATTGTTAGTAAATGAGACAGGAGTATATATTTACTCATATTTGGGTACCTATAGGGGAAAGAAACATTGAGTATGGATGCTGCTAGAGCCAAAAATCACTTTGTCTTTGAAATTCTCAGAGGCATATAGTCTAGTTATATATAGCACTTAAGCAATTAATTAAGCCACTGTTCCGTTGACGAAATATGTAAAACAACAGCTCTTGTTTCACTGTGTAGAAATTACTCACAGAAGTAGAGCAACAGGTTTAGAGAGCCAGCAGTAGAACCTTTACATTTTTCCTTGACTCTGCAATTACAATTAGTAATTCTTGAACTGCTTGGTAGAGTCCAACTGATATTAGGAGAAGCAAAACCAACTCACAGGGAATGAAGGACAGCCTTACCTTTTCAGGCTGATCAGCATATGCAGAAAGACCTGGCTTCACAGACTCAAAGATTTCCCCTTCCAGCTCTGGAAGGTTTTCTGCACAAATGAAACATTATATGAAACCGTCAACAACTCAAATCTTTTTCTTTAGTTTCAAAAAGGTTGCCTGCAACCCCCTGTAAAGTGACTGTCCTTGATTTCCCCTTGCAAATAATACTATTCCCCTCCTAAAACAAGCACTGCTCCTTGACTTCAGGAACACTTTTAACAGAATGTTGCCCTTGTATCCTCCAAGTTCACAATTTATTAAGAACACATTGTTATAATAAGATGTTCATTTTGCATTTGTGAACTACAATGAGTTATAACAATGCAGTATGACTGTTGCCTAATCTTAATAAAATTTTTTTCCCTTTCTGTTCCCAAGCTAATTGTGAAATACTAATTCATATTAAGACACAGTCAACTCCTGATTATCCTTGGGTGATTTATCCAACTCACAAACACAGAACAGAGCTGACTGGGCTCAAGCACTGGGCTGCAAAGCCAAACAAGTGTGACGGTTGCTCCCAGACCAGCTTGGGTCTAGAAGCTATCCCTGCGCATTGCATATTACAAGTCAGGCTGAGTCCATCAGAGCCAGACATTGTACTAGTCCTTCCAAACTAAGGCTGAAATCATGTGAAGCCACATAGGTAATATGCGTGGCCCCAAAGGGCTTATTAGCCGAGTCCCATCAACCAGCCTTCAACCTTTGCAAATTTGCTGGCTCACTGTTCCCAGGCTAATTCAGCCTCTTGAATCCTGTTGCGTTTGCAGCCAACTTGGGTACCTCTGCAGTATGTCAGAAGCAGATACACTGGAGTGTGGTGCATCTGCGCACAGGAGTTCTCCTGGAAATGGCTCAGACCTTTGGTGCTTATAACTCTTTAATTTACTGATTTTAATTTGCTATAAAATGTGACATATAAACATATGCAGAATTTAAGTATCTCTTGATATAATTCAAGGTAACATGCAACTCGACAAAACCAGCGTGAGCCTCTTTCCAACTCAATGAGACACTCCTTTAAAGAGCAGCATAGATGAAAATCTTCGGAAATGCAGAATTGTCCAGTATACCCACAATTAAACCTCTGAGTTTCAAAAGATCTTCAAAAGAGACATTTTCACAGCAAAACACCACCAGAAATGGATAACAATCATCTACCAGAGGACCATTTGAAGGACAAACTGTAGAAAACTTCAGTTGTTCCCAAATGCTGTATTGGGAAAAAAAGCCTCTTTTGGGAAGTTGGAACCTAAGTCAACATACTCCACGTGCACCGACTGACATGGGGTCTTACCTGGGCTCTTCTGCACAAAGGTATAAATGTGAATCCGGGTTCCAGTGCTTCCTGCGTCAAACATAATGCCATAAAAAGTGTTGACTTTGGCATTTATAGGGCACACGTTAGGTGGAAAGAAATCCTGAAACCACATCTCCCTGTTTGAATGGGAAAGAACAAAGGACAAAGAGGAAAATGCCAATGCTAGAAGGACAGGAAGTCTGGAAAATGCCATCTTGCCAGGACTCCTTGAGGCAGTCAAGCATGGATCAGCGATCACAGAGCTGCAGTAGGTCCTGTAGAAAAAAAAAGCAGGAATGGAAATTACCAAGAGCCCTCTCCTTAAAGTCTGTAGGGGAATAAATAAATAAATAAAAATCAGTCTGTACACATATATTCTGCCCTTTAGGTGGTTTTCAACACCTGATCCAAAAGACGTGATTTACTGCATTTAGTGCTACTGTCACTGTAAAAGTCGGTCATAAAAGAACCCCCTAAGACTTGTCTTTAAGTTTTAGAAGGCAGGCATTCTTTATTGCAGTGCTGGATGCATGGGGGATAATTCCTCCTATCGTGCATACCAAAACTTAAACCAGTACCTGATTATATAGATCAGTTATTTACATATTCATCATAATTCCCGGAATAATAATGCATATTCTTTCTATTTCCTGGAACTAGTTATAATATATGCATCTTCATTGCGCATGCTTAATAAAATGAGTCTGGGGTCTTTCAAGGGTCTCTAGTGGCAGTCCATAGTCTTCCTCACAGTGTCTGCTAGATGAACTCCAACTTCACGCATGCTCAGTCCTTATGGAAGCCCCTTTATCAACCATTAATTAGTTTTGACCACCTCAAGGCTACAAGTCCTCATTACTTAGGCAATAACTTCATGCTTATCTGTCGCTAGTCCACCTGTTTTCTTCTGCTTTGCCTTCAAGCAGTAACTCCCATCTCCAAAAATACATCAGACAGTGACTCCTGTCTTTTGCTTATCTTACTCGAGGAATGAAAGGTTGAAGAATACAGGCAGTGAATCCCTTTTTGTATTTACGATTTTGCTTACAGGTCGACAGCAGGCTCAAAAGGAGTCAGCAGTATGCCCTGGCAGCCTGGAGATGCTCCATCTTGTCAACAGGAAGCGTTGTGCACTCCTCCAAGTGAAGGGTGGCATCCAGATACATTCACTGCATAGCATTTTGCATTGCTCCTCGTGGTTTGCAGTATATAATGGTGTTAGTGCCACACAAACCAGCTGGATCTGCATGAATTACTGATTTCTGCAGGTGGTGCTTCAGTGTGCCCTGCACAGCACAGAGAGCAGAGGGGGTGGAGTAGCTGCACGTCCTGTTCCTCTGCTAGCACTGTGTAAATGTTCGTTCTGGTGCATGGCGGTGGTGCCAAAGCCTTCCTGTCTGGGAGGATGCACTGGGGTAAATGTTTTGCAGTTTTCTGTGAAGTTCTCAAGTTGCACCGCACAGGCAAAAAAAAAAAAAAAAAGACAAAAAAAAGACTGAAAACATTCATAAACAGCAATAAGGGGAAGTGGTAGGGTTTTAAGCAAAACAAAAGGGCATTTGATTTCACAAGGCTCGGAGGGTTTGGCTCACCCCAGATACTATATCAAGCTCTTAGGGACAGATCAGAGCTGGCTCTGGGCTCAGGCAGAGGAGGTGGCAGAGCACTGCGGTGACAGCCAGCTGATTCAGATTAAGGCAGAAAGGACAGGGAGCAAGTGTCCAACCTGTCCCTGCTGATTCCAGCCTTCTGCAAAGCCCTCTGCTGCCACCAAGGGACAGGTCGGGGTGGATGGGGATGGTGTCAGGGATGTCCTCACCCACACTGTTGCCATTTGGGGCATGTGGAGGGCATCTGCAGTAGGCAACAGTCAGAAGAGTATAAGCTGAAACCCACCCAACACGATACGACCCAGACAGGTGCTAAATGTAAATACCAGGCGTCTGTGGTGATACACAACACCGATAACAATAAAGACAAAATGTTTTGTCTGCAGTGCTGCCCAGTGGTGGGGTGGCAGCGAGCCCACATAGCTGCCAGACTCTCTCCACAGGGTCTCAGCCCAGCTCCTGGATATGCCACCACTGTCAGAAACACTCCAGTGCAGGGCCATCATTAGCTGCTTCTCTCACCGGTCATAGAGAACAGTTACTGTCCTGAACTGATACCCTATTCTCAAAACCTTGTTGCAGTAGGTCACATTTTCATCTTCAGGAGTGACCACGCTAAGAGGAAGCTGCAAAAGTCCCAACTGCAATAATTGTGTTCATCCTTACTAAAGCAGCAGACACTTCTTGGATGTCAGCCATCCCTTCTCCAGGGCAGCATCTCTGAGAGGTGCACATCTCTCCACTGCCTGCAAGAGAGGATAAACAACTAGCTCAGGGGAACGCATCTATGCTGTAGGCACAGCATACCATGTCAGGCACTTGTAATTCCATCTGCACTTGCTTGTTCTTTTGAAACTCAGGCTTGTTTCAATACTTATAAACACAGCCCTGCTCATCACACACCACCCAGGAACTGCTGCATGGTACCACCTAGGCAGAGGGGGCTTCCTGCTTCTCAGGTGGAACTAGAGCCAAGAAATACAGGAAAGCCACAGTTGAAATGCTCTGTTTTGGCAGCAAGACCTCAGAATATGGGGCAGCATGTGATTCAGGTTAGTGGACAACTGGTCACACCTGAAGGCTTAAGATAATTGGTTCTGCCTGGGCCTTACATGGTGACATTAGTGAACTCAGAAATAGAGGCTACAAAGGTATAGCCACAGTGAAAAAGCAGAACACTCCCATCACCTCCAGCACTGTGGAGACAGCTCTTTGAAATAGCAAGGAGAACATCATGAGGTACACACATACCAGTGGCTTTATGGACACCACCATCTCACATCAATTCATCCAACACGTCTGCCAAGGCACCTGTAAGACACCCTATCTCACTCCACACTAAGCCGACTTCACTGTCCATGCACCAAAGGTGGGCACACATCACCAATGTGAGACATTTTGCACTAACATGGCAAATAAAACTCCATCACCTGCTTAAAAACATTTGTGCACATTTCTCTTCTTCATCTGATAATTCTCCGAGGTATTCTTTGGGTAGATTTATGAGGGCCCGCAGAAGCAGGTTTGGCAGGCCTCCTTTTGCTTGTAGATCAGGGCTTGCATCTTGCAGATATTATAATTAGGCAAAATCACCTTCTCTGTGCAATTTTAAGGCAAACAAAGAAAAAAATGAAAACTCAATGATGAACAAAGTGAACTTGTTAAGAAAAGCCCTCGCTTGGAAAAAAACCCAGTTAAATGTACCTTTCAGAGAAAATACAAATCCCAATACCTATAATTGGGATTATAATACAATATAATGACAAACTATCTTAATATATTAATACACTAACATTTTATATAATAATTTACTATTATTCTCATCATCATTAATATTCTATACATATAATATCATAATAATAATTTCCCTGCATCAGTAGGCACCTAAACAATAAGGAAGTTCAAGTATTTGAGGATTCCAGTATATTCGTTCCTCGCATAAATGCTGTAACACATTAACATTCACCAGAACTATGCCAGTCCTCTGAGCAATGCTTTCCAGTTAATTTGTTCTGCTGTGAATCAAATCATGTTAAATAAACACAGTGGATCCACTTCATCTTGTTCACATTTCTGAAAGGAAAATATTCACAATCTATATTCTACTGAGAGCTGAGAGGAAGACATTATCAGGGCAAAACTTATTAAGGGCAAAACTAAGGGTGAAACACCACCACCACTCTTCCCCCACTTCTCCAAAATTTTGCATATCTTGAGATATTTGTGATTTGACTTTTCTGGGTCACTGTTATTCTACACCATTTAATGTTCACAATAGCTCTCACTGAGTGTATTTATCTCTTAAGCACCACTGGATATCTGACCCCTGAGGCCTTAATTAGGCACTGAAGGAATGATTTATGTGTCTAAAAGGAGATGCTCACATTTAGGTTACATACACCTCTGAAAGTAAGGACCTGCCTTCAGTCACAAAGCAGTTGTCACAGGCAGACATCTTATGCCCCACTCATGAAATGGGAAAAGCTGGGATGTCTAGACCCAGCGCTGGAACAGCTCAACCTCCCTATGCCTTATCGGGATGTGCCACCAGCCACTCATAGCCAGTGCACACAGACGGTGCACATACACACTCCCACCCCCACCCCCTTTCCTGCATTTGTGCACACTCACTGTCACCCCTTCATCAGACCCATCACCACTCGTCCTTAAAAAAGGTGTCGGAAAAGGGTGTTGTTCTCACTTACGAGCTACTTGCATAACAGAAGACAAGAGGAGCCCTTCATGGAAAAGGAAAACAGCACTGCCAGGCAATTTTAAAGCAAATGCTTTCTCAGAGAAGGCACCAGACACTGTGCACTACTCCTGTGCACAGTCACTGCACACCAGCAGCAAGGGGAAACCTCCTGCCTCTGGGGAAACGAAGAGGCAGCTTTGCCCATAGAGCTGATCAACACACAGGAGTACATGTCCATGGAGAGATACGCTGGCAGGCCAGATGAACACTGGAAGAGAAGATGCCCAACAAAGACAGAATACACCAACACACGCATTTCCACTGCATAGGCAACAGACATGTAACTGCCAGCAAGGAAAGCCTGGAACAGCATCCCCACCACCCCCCCCAATTCCCAGCACAGCCACCTGGGGACATGGCAGCGTCTCAACCCGCCTCACAGGCTGACAGGGGCTGCTGTGTGCCGGCAACCACAAACACCAGGTGACCTAGAATAGAATCACGGAATCATTTAGGTTGGAAAAGACCCTTAAGACCATCAAGTCCAACCTCAGCCTGTGCTCGCCTCGGACCCCAGACAGGACAATATATGCTTGTGAAATCAGTGTATGCCTCACTGTGGTGGGTTGACCCTGGCTGGAGGCCAGGTGCCCACCCAAGCCGCTCCTTAGCTGGAGAGGGAAGAGAAAATGTAACGAAAGGCTTGTGGGTCGAGATAAGGACAGGGAGAGATCACTCAACAATTACCCTCACGGCCAAAACAGACTTGGCTTGGGGAAAATTAATTTGTTACCAATCAAATCAGAGTAGGGTAATGAGAAATAAAACCAAATCTTAAAACACCTTCCCCCTACCCCTCCTTTCTTCCCGGGCACAAGTTCACTCCTGATTTCTCCACTTCCTCCCCAGAGCAGTGCAGGGGCATGGGAAATAGGGCTTGAGGTCAGTTCAACACATGTTGTCTCTGCCGCTCGTTCTTCCTCAGGGGGAGGACGCGTCACTCTGCCCCCGCTCCAGCGTGGGGTCCCTCCCACAGGAGACAGTCCTCCACAAAATTCTCCAAAGTGGGTCCTTCCCACGGGCTGCAGTTCTTCACGAACTGCTCCATGGGTCCTTTCCACGGCAAGCAGTCCTCAGGCACTGACTGCTCCAGCGCGAGTTCCCCGCGGGGTCGCAAGTCCTGACAGCAAACCTGCTCCGGCCTGGGCTCCTCTCTCCATGGGCTACAGGTCCTGCCAGGAGCCTGCTCCGGTGCGGGCTTCCCATGGGGTCACAGCCTCCTTCGGGCATCCACCTGCTCCAGCGTGGGCCTCCCCTGGGCTGCAGGGGCACAGCCTGCCGCACCAGGGTCTTCCCCACAGGCCGCAAGGGAACCTCTGCTCCGGCGCCTGGAGCACCTCCTGCCCCTCCTTCTGCACTCACCTGGGGGTCTGCAGAGATGTTTCACATATTCTTGCTCCTCTCTCTGGCTGCAGTTTCTGTTGCACAGCAACTTTATTCCCTTCTTAAATATGTTATCCCACAGGCGCTATCACCGTTGCTGAGGGGCTCAGCCTTGGCCAGTAGGAGGTCCATCTTGGAGCTGGCTGGCATTGGCTCCATTGGACAAGGGGGAAGCTTCTAGCAGCTTCTCACAAAAGCCATCCCTGTTGCCCCCCTGCTACCAAAACCTTGCCAAGCAAACCCAATACACTCACCCACAGCAAATACCGCACCCGCTCCCTCCACAGCGGAGAGGGTGCTCACACTCCCCATGCTGGACAGGAAGCCCCAGGCAAAAACCTCAACTGTGCAGGGTCTGGGGATACCACACCCCCAGGGGTACTCCTGGTGTAACCTTCCCCAGGCTGGGAATGCCTGGTGTAACGAGGCACTGTGATTTGGGAGGGGAAAGTAACTTGGGCACTTTAGCCGCAATCAACAGCAATGCATTTCACCCGTAACCCATACACTATGAGTACACAGAGGCTGCTTTTCTGATGTGTACAACACCCACCAAAATGTCAATAAGCTCTTCAGAGGCAAAACCCTCCAAGTATTTGGGTCAGGGAGCAGTGTTTTTAATTTCTTTTGCATAGTCAGGACAACTCCTCTTGTTGCGAACACAGAAGGGGTAATACTTTTAACAAAGATTAAAGAGCACGAATCATGACAGAGGAAGAGCCAGAAAGGCTGTAGCGCTGAAGAAGAGGAGCACAGCAATGGTCACCAAACCAAGAAGCGATGCTTTTCAAACCGCAGGGACCTAACTGCAAGGCAAATGCATGACAGAGAAAGGAAAGTAGGAGAAAATAGGAGATAAACAGCTTGAGGCAGCATTAATATCACAAAACCAAGATTGAGTGATCTGTTTCTTAAGACTGTACTTCCATGTAAGCAATCGCATTTGTCATAGACAAGTGGGGTGATTAACGTTGAACAACTTACTGCTCCACAGCTAGAAATCTGTGAGAACATTTTGAATAACTTATGACCAGATGAAACTCAGCAAAGGGAAAGAGGGAAAGTGCGTGGTGCATCAGGAGCCTGACGGTGAAATGGGTTGGTCTGTCCAACAGCCAGGAGAAATCCCTTCCTATGAGATGCCACCCAACACGCTGAAGGTGAAACACTGGCCTACCAAAGACCAAGGCAAAACAACTTCTGGACCTAACAGGGCCAGGGTTTCCCTTGATCCTCCCTTCCATTTGCTCAGGTGTATTCCTTTTCCTGCAGGAACCAACCTCCTGGGTCCCACTCACCAGCTAGTTGGAAAAGAGCACAAAAGCGATTGCAAAGAAACCTTTCTCTGATATTTTGAGTTCCTTTCAGTTCTGCTTCCCTAGCATACACAGAGCAGCTGTTAGTACCCAGTCTGAAGGGAGGCCGAATCCTCCCTCTCCCCCTGACAGGGCCAAGCCTCCTCTGTTCTTCTTGAACCGCCCTCGGGAGCCACCACAAGGTCTCCTGGGCCAAGACCGAGGCTGGCAGGGCTGCAAATCACCCACCCACCTTTCCACGGAGCTGCTGCCCTCCCACCCCGCGGCGCTGGAGCCCCCCCCGACCCTCAGGGATGCACAGGATGACCACCCCCAGCAACCGGACGGGAGACCTACCCGCTCCGCGACCCGCCGACATCCTCCCGCTCCCGACACCGGACCCTCGGGCCGGTGAGGGGCGCTGGGTGCGGTGAGGGGCGCGGGGCGGCCCCCGCCCCGCCCGCTCTGAAGCGCGGCAGCCTGCTCTCCAGCCCCTACTGCGCAGACGCCGAGGGAGAGCTGCGCCTGCGCTCCGTCGCGCGCCGGCCTCATGCGTTTCCCCGCCGAGCCGGCTGGCAGAAGCGTGGTGGGCGCTCCGTCCCTCACCCCGCCCGCCACGCGCCCTCCGCGCGCCGCCCCGGGGGGCTCGGCGGGCACAGGTGAGGGGCGGGGGGCAGCAGCGGACGGGACCATGTGGGCAGGCGCGGGGGGAGGGCGGGGAGCGGGCAGGACTACGCGGACCCCCGCGGAGCAGGGCCGGGGACACGGGTGGTGAGCGCTGATGGCTCAGCGGGGGCCGCGACTACGGCGGGAATTTCTGGCGGGTAGGTGAGGGGGAGCGGCCGTCACTGACAGGAGGGAATGGCGGGGTTGTGCCGCTGGCGGGGGGAGGAATTTGGGGGATCGCTGACAGGGAGGGAATGGTGGGGGCTGGCCGCTGACAGGGGGGAATGAAGGAGTGGTCGCTGACAGGAATGGCGGGGACCCGGGGCTCCTCCAGGCAGGGGTCTGTCCCCGCCTGCCCGGGGCAGAGCCCTCGCTGAGGCTGTGTCGGTGTCGGGCAGCGAGGCAGATGAAGTACATCCTGGTCACGGGTGGGGTGATCTCGGGCATCGGCAAGGGGATCATCGCCAGCAGCATTGGCACCATCCTCAAGTCTTGCGGGCTGCACGTCACCTCCATCAAGATCGACCCCTACATCAATATTGACGCTGGCACCTTCTCTCCGTACGAGCACGGTGAGTGCCCCTGGGGGGCTGGGCTGTCAGCAGGCAGCCGGCCCTGCGCTGGGCACTGGGGTCTTCCAGGTGGGTCCTGGGGCTGGCTTTGCCTGGAAGGAACCATCTCCTTTGCATGGCGGAAGAGGTTGCATCTGGTCCTGTGAGTGGGACCTGCAGGCTGAGCCTGTCAGCAGCTCTGGTCTCACTCTGACTGATGGGGCTGATTGTGCCACCAGTAAAGAGCAGAGTTGAGCTGTCTGGTCTTTTATCATTGCTGCCTGTTCTGGGCATTCAGTCCTCAGTGTAGTAGTCATCTTTGTTATATAATGCTTTTAGCCATTAGCCATTCCTAAACTTGCTGTAGCAATCAAAGAAGGTGTTTCCTTACATTGAATTCTTCCAGCTGTCACAGGCGAAACCAGTAAGTTGCTGATGTGGACTGTTTCCTCTTGACATGTGTGCTTGTGCCTTTTTCTGTGTGCCACAGGGGAGGTGTTTGTGCTAGATGATGGAGGGGAAGTGGACCTGGACCTTGGTAACTATGAGCGCTTCCTTGATATCCGACTCACCAAAGACAACAACCTGACTACTGGGAAGATCTACCAGTATGTCATCAACAAGGAGAGGAAGGGAGACTATCTTGGCAAAACTGTCCAAGGTGATACGAAGCTTCATTTCTGATGCTTAGAAATATGTTCTGTATTTCTGTCTTGGTTGGATGCTTTTGCATTTGTTATATGCTGTCCTTGTGATTTTTTTTGTTGTTGTTCTTTTTTTTTTAAAGGGGAAGTAGAAGATATGCCAGTGCAGGTGTAGTGATGCATGCCATACTGAATCAGGTTACCTGTAAGCCCCTCAAAACTTTCTAGTGCTCAGCAGTACACGGCCTATTGTTTGGACTATATGCTGGACTCAGGTCCAACTTTCTAATGTAGCCAGTAGTAAATGTGAACAGACTTCAGACTAACACACCTGTGGATTGTTTGTTAGCTGGTTAAAATGGTTACTGCTTTTGATAACTGTCACATCATTAGAAAACCCAGAGGATCTTTGAGGATCAGATCAGTCCCTTCCCTTTTTGAGCATCCTGCACAGCTGGTTTGGATAATGACTTCTACAGACAGTTTAAGACAGTAACTTGCTCTGCTTAGAGCAAAGAACTGTTTGTACTTAAATCTTCCAGCTTAAAGGAAATGTTGCTTACATGTGTTTAAGTTGAGGCAGGATTACATTTCCTGCCAAGACACTTCTCTTGAAAATCACAGCCAAGAATAATCACTTCAAAAATGCATACTTCTTTAAAGACACAAATCAGTGCTGAAGTGATATGGGAAGGACTGGCTAGTTATTTTCAGTAATTTGCTGTCTAATGAGTTAGAGGGAGAAAAGTGCGTGGGTTGTGGCTTTAACCCCTGCCTGGGTTTCTTTTTCAGTTGTTCCCCACATTACAGATGCTATACAAGAATGGGTAATGAGGCAGGCACGAATTCCTGTAGATGAAGATGGCATTGAACCCCAAGTTTGTGTGATTGAGGTTTGTAGCTCTTAAAAAAAAAAAAAAAAATAGTTTTGCTTCCTGTATGGAATAAACTGAACTGTATGTATATTTGGCATAGTAAAATTTTTTTACAGTAATGTTCAGCTTCACATGTTTTTGAGTTGGTTAAAAATCACCCTTGTTAGCTTTACTTATCCAGTCTAATCTTTTGAATGCTCTGTGTCTGAATCTGTACGTAGAAGGACTTAGGTCTTGGACAGTTACATTTTTGAGATGCTTTGCCCTCTAGTGTAATGTGAATTAGTCTATAGGATGAGTTTTAGCTTTTGTAACCATATATGCCAAAGTCAATGAGTTAATCACACTGTTCCTTAGTGGATAGAGGGAGGCTAGGTAAATCACCACCTGGAAACAGCTGTCTTTCCTCCTTAGTGGTAAAGGGAGCCTTGGAGTGACTAGTTCAAGCACAGACCTAGAAAAGGGAATAGTGCAAGTCAGTGGTGACAAACCCTGTGCAGTTTCGTGTGTATTGTGTGGGACGTCCTGCTGCCAGAGGAGACAGAGTAGGGCGAAGGCTCTGAGACTGCTGAGTTGGCTGGCGGGGTATGCTAACACAGGAGAGAGGGAGCTTGTCAGAGTGCCCGGGTCATGGTGACTTAGGACTCTCCCTGCAGCTTGAGTGCCAATTTCTGTTCTGGGAATCACAAGCCTGGATCCTGAAGTACCTAGGAGGAACTGTCTGACAGCGCACAGGAGGCTGTCAGTGCTCCAAAGAATGACTTGTCTCTGTTCCTGCATGTGTCCAAAACCACTCTATATAGTTATTAAAACTTAATGGAAATTTTGCTTCTCAGTGCCATCTAATGTTCATAAATGATAATTTTAACATCAAAGTCTTTTCCTTGAAGAGAGAGTAGAGGTAAAGCTAATGTCCCTGGAGAGGTGCTGCCCATATAAGAAGCTGTTTTTCTTGTGGCTTTTTGATTTTGGGGGAAATCATGAAGGTAAAATAACAGGTGGAGTAGATTGGAGGCTGTGGTAGTAGTACGTACAACTGGCAAATTGCGTGCTTTTCATACTGGTGTTGATGCTCCTTTAGGAAATTGGAGGGAGGTGCTGGGGAGATGTTTTGGTTTGGTGTTCTTTTATGTATGTTTTAGTATGCTTTAGCGTACAAATTCAGTAGGTGATGCTTTGGTTGGTTTAATTCTAAACGTCTTTGTCTTTTTTTAGCTTGGTGGAACGGTGGGCGATATTGAAAGCATGCCTTTCATTGAAGCTTTCCGCCAGTTCCAGTTCAAAGCCAAAAGAGAAAATTTTTGTAACATTCATGTCAGTCTAGTTCCCCAGGTAAGGACCCAAAATGTTTTGGTGGTCAGAGGCTTCCCCAATCCAAAACTTGCTTTCTAAATATGTGTTTCTGAAATGCTATATCTATAGACGCTGTTATATTTGTATTTCTGTATATAGAAACTTCTGGAAGAAATGCAGAGAATATATGGATATGTATTTAAAAAGGTTCGC
This sequence comes from Sagittarius serpentarius, assembly GCA_034782735.1. Classification (NCBI taxonomy): domain Eukaryota; kingdom Metazoa; phylum Chordata; class Aves; order Accipitriformes; family Sagittariidae; genus Sagittarius; species Sagittarius serpentarius. The sequence continues at coordinate 7,713,478 of JAVKLA010000021.1, read as the reverse complement.
AAGAAGTGAACAGAAACTTTTCAAAGTGTGTAAATGTGTAATAAATAGTTGGGAGTTGCAGCAAATGCAGTTTTGCATCTTTAACTGCTGTTTTTCGTTATGGAATTGTCTCCTAGCTTTTGCAGGTAAATTTGCTTTCTAGGGCTGAAAACTTTGCTTACTTGTATTTGCATAGCCTTTCATTTCTGCAAAGCTAATATAAAATTCGGTGAAGTAGCCAAACTTCACAGCCGTTTGGACTTATTAAAGATCATATTCCAAGCTTTTCCTATTCTTTAATATTTCTGTTGCTGTGTGTTTTTTTTTTTCTTTTTTCCCCATGAAGATTTACATTAGCTGTAGTTCATGAAATAGGTTGCGTTACTTGTGTAATTTCAAAACATGATACTGTGTTTTGAAACATAATCTGTTTTTCTCCCTCCTCCCCGCCCCGAGACAGTATTTTCAATGTGTGTTTTGATCTCTAACAGTAATTTCATAGACTCTTAATCTGACTGCTATGTAAGCCGTAACAATGAGTGGCAGTTGCCCTTGGTTCAGAGATTCAACTAGGAGAAGGTATTATGAAGCAGTGCTATGATAAGAATCAGTTAATTAGGAATCACAAAGAAAAACAAAATATCCTTATGTGCCAAGTAAATGGGGTGAACTCCAGTTAATATCAAAAGCATATGAAGGTGTTTTATGCCATATAATGCCTGATACAACCTCATCTGTATTACCTGCTCTGGTTTTGGGGACAATTTACAGTCTTAACCAAACAAAAAAACCCTCTACTGCAGGAGTCACTGGTGAAAAAATTCTTCCATGGTTAACATGTTAACAATACTGGAAAGCATGAGTATTCCTTATCTTGGAACTGGATTTGACAGAGCAGCTTGATAGTTACTGGAGTGCAGATCAATCTTTGTTCTCTTCTTCTCCTTCTTTCCCTTTCTGTCCAGGCCAGGTGATTTGCAGAGAAAAAATTAGAAACATGAAATATGGGGTATTTGGAGGGAGCAGTGGATAAAAACCATAGGACCTCTGCCCTCTTCTTCCCTCACTATAGTGCATACCTACTGTACAGGCTTGAACTCTGGTTTCTGCTGGTTGTGCTCAGTCTTTGAGATTAAAATGATAGTGTACAGGGGTATGTAAAGTTCATGTGAATTGTCTAAGAATTGGGTCAAAGTTTTTACAAGGCAAATAGGGTGGAGAGTCCCAATTAGCCTAATGAATCATTGCTACAATCATCATAATTTGATACACCAACTTCTGCTCTTTTCTGACCAGCCAAGCTCTACAGGAGAGCAGAAGACTAAACCCACCCAAAACAGTGTTCGTGAACTCAGAGGTCTTGGTCTCTCACCAGATCTGGTAAGCTTTGCTGCATGGCTTTGTATTTAAACATACAGTACTGGCGTGTTGTGACAACATCCAAGTCTAAATAATGCTTAGTTCGAGAGCTCTTGTACATTGGTAATAAACAAGAAAGAGTAACTGAGGGGTTTTGTTTTTTTTCCCTAAGTTGCAGAGACTGCAGAAAGACAGCGTTTTTACAAGTTTGTTACATGAATGTCTGAGTACTTCTGTTCTGCTTCACAACCTTGATGTTGCTGTTCTGTTAGATTGTTTGCAGGTGCTCCACTCCATTGGATACCTCAGTAAAAGAAAAGATTTCCATGTTCTGTCATGTTGAACCAGAACAGGTAAAGATTGCTGTCTGCACTTCCTTGCAGTAAATATTCTGGCTGTTTGTCAAATGCTGAGTGGAGTTTTATCTGAGCGTAGCGTTTTTGTGTTCTAGCTGTGTCTTTTGTTAGCTGCATAATTCATTTGCTGCTTTGTCTTACCTACATTCCTTACACGTGTAACGGTTGCAAAAATAGTCCTTTTTATGCCAGCACCCAAGTTTGCTTATAAGGTAGTTAGCGTAGGCTTAGAGAATTCTATGGAATTCAAGGTATTTTCTGAATAGCTATTTTTGACCTTAGCTGTCCTTCCACATTCCTTCTGTGAATACAGAAGAATGAGATTTTTCAGTATTTAGAGGCCAAAGAGTAGTTGCCCAAAATGAGGTTTAAAGGATACATGAATGTATTTCGTACACTGCTCTTTTCACGATACTATTCTTCTGCCCAATATTTCATGAGGAGAGATTGCACAGAAGAGTTTAAATGGTATTTGAGAGAAGCATTGCTTCACTTGAATGTTATGTGATATGCAAAAATTCCATGTTAGCATGATTCTTTTTATACTGAGACTACTCTGCATAGCATAGTCTGAGGCAGACCTTGGAAAATAGTCAAACGGTCCGTAGGTTAAATACTAGCACTTTCCAATCCAGCTGGAGCTTGAAAAATTTTGTCTTTGTGAAAGACTGAGTATCATTACACAGTTCCAGGCCCTGTCAAGTAATTTTTATTATTTTTCTGTACAACAAGATCAGAGTCTTGCAGTTTCAAGTATCGCATTCAGAATTGGCTGGCAATAATATTGATGTGTCAGCAGTACAATACCTAACTCTTGTTGGCCAGGAGTTGAAGGGAAGTTGGCTCTTGTCAGTCACTTTCCAGGAAGTTTAATGCAATTTTACATAGTTGTTTCTCTGACTGCAGTTGCACTTGAATGAAGAAGTAAGTGCTATTGACTATAGAGGAGGAAAATTTGCAGCCTAGGGGGTTTTACTGGTGCAGTGTTGAACTCTGCGTTCAATTTGAGTCAGGAGAAATGAGGATTTAAAAATAGTTGTGCCAGTATATTTTTGAACCTTAAAATACAGTCTCATTCTTGACGGACAGGTGACAGTTGTCCAGAGCCATCTTTCCTTTTCTGAGGAAGCCCATTTCAGTGAACTAGAACCGTTGACGTAGATAATCCTTGTTGACCTAAGAATTCTTTGCTCATAGTTGTTTAATCCTAAGATTGATGAAGGACGCCCTGTAAAATTTATTGCTATATTGAGATCACCCATTTCCCTGGGCTTTAGTCAAACTGGTAGCCCTGGTTAAGAGCGACAGTGGTGGGAAACGGGGAAGCTGGGCTTGTGGGCAGTTAACTGTAGTTTCAATTAGGATTACCAAGAAGGCTGTATCATAGGAGAAGTCTCTTTGAGGTGTTTTTTGAGCTTTGCTATGCGCACACATAACTTGCATAACCCCTGACTTTCTTACTGCTAGGTTATCATGTTATAGCCCTTCCCAAGGAACTCTGTTGAGCAGTAATATCTGGGAAGCTTTGAAGGGTGACCTTTTCAGGCACGTGGAAACTAGTATTAAGCTATTCATATATTGTTATGTTACTCAACAGATGTTATTTCCTGGAAGTTTAGGTGGTCATACGGTTGTCTGCTAGAGACAGAAGCTGTCTGAATATCTGTCTTAAAATAATTGCAGAGGCACTTAGATCTGTTTTAATGACATTCATGTTGTATGAACAGGTCATCTGTGTTCATGATGTCTCTTCTATCTACCGTGTTCCTCTGTTGTTAGAGGAGCAGGGAGTTGTTGACTACTTCAGACACAGGCTTGACCTTCCCATTGAGAGGCAGCCCAGGAGGATGCTCATGAAGTGGAAGGAAATGGCTGACAGGTGAGCTGCACCGCTGGGCGTAGTTCGAGTTAAGGCTCCAGATTATTTTCTCTTTTTGGTTGTTGGTTATTAGGTGATGAGTGTTACTTCATGTTTCTCAAGTGTTCTTATGTGCTGTAATTTTTTTCTTCCTTTTTTTTCTTTTTTTTCCTAGAAAAATGCATTTTCTTCCTAGATGTTTAACTGTTTGAAAAAAAAAATTCAACATGAAAATCAGAGAATCATAGAATAGTTTGGGCTGGAAGGGACCTTTAAAGGCCATCTAGTCCAACCCCCCTGCCATCAGCAGGGACATCTTTAACTAGATCAGGTTGCTCAGAGCCCCGTCCAACCTGTCCTGGAATATTTTCAGGGATGGGCAGCCTGGGCCAGTGTTTCACCACCCTCATCATAAAAAAATCTCTTCCTTGTATCTAGTCTAAATCTACCCTCTTGCAGTTTAAAACCATTACCCCTTGTCCTATTGCTATAGGCCCTGCTAAAAAGTCTGTCCCTGTCTTTCTTATAAGCCCCCTTTAAGTACTGGAAGGCCGCAATAAGATCTCCCCAGAGCCTTCTCTTCTCCAGGCTGAACAACCCCAACTCTCTCAGCCTTTCTTCATAAAATCCTGTAAGATAATGTTACTGAGTTCCATACCTTGTGTTGATAGAGTACTGTCAAAACCAGTTTGAAGTAATTAAAAGGTGCTCTGCCCTCCCTTTTTATACAGAAAAACCCAGTGACATTACAGTGTTGAAATCCTTTTGTAGGTATATGCAGGAGTCATCGTGAGTGTCAATAAAAATGCACCTTCTGAGTATGCTTTCAAGCAAGTGAAACAACTGTTTTGTAACTGTTCTGAGACTCCTAGGATACAGTGGTTTTTTTCTTGTGGGGGATAGATTTCATGTTCATGGGGAAACAGTGAATTGAGTCTTTTCAGTCGGCCTTCAGGCCCTTTCTGAAGCCTTAAATATGTTTGTCCTTTGTCCTGGTTTTGGCTGAGATAGTTAATTGTCTTTCTAGTAGCTGGTATAGTGCTATGTTTGGATTTAGTATGAGAAAGATGTTGATAACACCCTGATGTTTTCAGTTGTTGCTAAGTTGTGTTTAGACTAAGTCAAGGACTTTTCAGCTTTTCATGCCCAGCCAGCAAGAAGGCTGGAGGGGCACAAGAAAGTTAGGAGGGGACACAGCCGGGACAGCTGACCCAAACTGGCCAAAGGGGGATTCCATACCATGGTACGTCATGCCCAGTATATAAACTGGGGTAGCTGGCCTGGGCAGGGGGGCAGATCGCTGCTCAGGAACTAACTGGGCATCGGTCAGCAAGTGGTGAGGAATTGCATTGCGCATCCCTCATTTTGTATATTCCAGGTTTTTTATTATTATTATTGTAATTTTATTATTGTTATTATTATCGTTTTCTTCCTTTCTGTTCTATTAAACTTCTTACCTCAACCCATACGTTTTACTTCTTTCCCCAATTCTCTTCCCCCATCCTGCTGGGTGGGGGGCAAGTCAGTGAGTGGCTGTGTGGTGCTTAGTTGCTGGCTGGAGTTAAACCACGACATCCTTATAAGAAATTAATTTTCAAGATCTAGATGTTTTCCTTTGTATGCCCAACACAAGCCACCACTGTCTGTAACATTTCCTTTTGATGGGGAAAGCCCTTGGTAACGAGCTTGGTTGAAGGTACTTAGCAATTCTGAAATAAACTTCAGACAATCTCTTAGCTGTAGCCAAGAACACTGCGTAAATCCCACGCTGCCAGGTGCTGAGGATTGAAAGCGTAGGCAGTACAGCCTTAGGACTCTAGAAGTCCTTTCTGTATTTCTAGCTGCTGAAGTGAACTCTGTCAGCAGCAGCGTGGGAAGATGCTGTGCAGTATAAACATACGCAGAGTTGTGCTTTGATCCTCTCTCCTAATGGTTTACTGCAGACTTTGAATCTAATACAGCTCCCTGAAAAGGCAGTTTGGATCTACTCAAAATGGCTTTTCAGCATAAGGAGAGATGAGTTAATTTATACATGACTGTCCGCAACTGTTTTTCTCTGTCGTTTTTTTTTTCTTTTCTTTTAAGCTTGCTTTCATGTTTTTAAGTCATAATTATTATAAAAGGTCATTTCTTCCAAAGTCGTCATCTCTCTAGTTGGACGGACTTTCAAGAGCTCAACTGTTGATGTTACTTGAAAAGCTGAATAGAATGTAAGTGGTTCTTGCCCCCATTTGCTGTTAATGATGAAATAACCCTTGTGTTTTGATTTTGTGTAGGTATGACCGTCTCCTTGAAACATGTTCCATTGCGCTTGTTGGCAAATACACCAAGTTTTCAGATTCCTACGCATCTGTCATTAAAGCACTGGAGCATTCTGCACTGGCTATCAACCACAAACTTGACATTAAGGTACGCGTGGGTGCGTGTGTGTTAAAATCTTCCCCCTGTACTCCTGCCATCCACAGTGCTACCCATCTTAATTTTGTCACAAGCCCATAGACAGTAAGGGGGAGTTGATTCAGCCAGTGAACTTTAAAATTGTCCTTGGATTACAGCATCAAAACATCTGTTGTCAGGCATAAAACAGCTACAAAGCAAACCAGCCTTTCATCCTGTAAGATATATGAGGTGTCTGTGTAATTGATGGGAACTCTTCAGTGCTTAGTGCTGCGTGCTGAACTGTGATAGAGCAGTAGATGTATTTGAGGAGGGCACTGTTTGCTTTAATTTCTCTGACAGTTGTTGAAAATGATCCCTTTTTTAGGATTGTTGTTAACCTTATAGTACTCACAGGTTTTATGATGCTTCTGCCTCAGGCTTTATTAAGGTTTTAATGCTGGTTTGGCTGCAGAGGTGCTTTTAAGGGTCTTGGTTGTAGCTAGGTGCTCTGAAGAGCTGGAATGTGGATCTGTTGTCATAAATTTTACTTTAATTTAAATATACTTTTTAAATGTCTAGCTGTTTCATGATGCTAGTGAGTCATGCAAATAGGTGCTTGCTTTATAACAGCACTGTCCTATGTTTGGGTTACCTTTCAACTTACGAAATCAGTAAAGGAGAAAAGAAGAAAAACAAGTAAAACTGGTGAAGGGTGAACCCTATGCATGCATCTATGGGTAGTTCCTGACACAGCTATATTTGTATGGTTCAGAAAGGGAATGGGTTCTGTGAACACCGTTCATGGAGATCTTATGTTGGGTTAAAGCACTGTTTAGCAGTATGTCCTGGTTTAACCCCACGGAGCAACTAAGCACCACGCAGCTGCTCACTGATTTGCCACCCATCCAGTGGGGAGAGAATCGGAAAAAAAAAGGTAAAGCTCGTGGGTTGAGGTAAGAACAGTTTAATAGAACAGAAAGGAAGAAACTAACAGTGACGCTAATAACAACAATATAGTGACAATAATATTAAAAGGATTGGAATACACAAAACAAGTGATGTACAGTGCGATTGCTCACCACTCGCCGACCGATGCCCAGTTAGTTCCTGAGCGGCAATAGCCCGTCCCAGCCCACTCCCCCAGTTTATATACTAGGCATGACATCACATGGTATGGAATCCCCCTTTGCCCACTTTGGGTCAGCTGTCCCGGCTGTGTCCCCTCCCAACTTTCCTGTGCCCCTCCAGCCTTCTTGCTGGCCGGGCCTGAGAAGCTGGAAAATCCTTGAGTTGGTCTAAACACGGCTTAGCAACAACTGAAAACATCAGGGTGTTATCAACGTTCTTCTCATACTAACCCAAAACACAGCGCTGTACCAGCTGCTAGGAAGACAATTAACTCTATCCCAGCCAAAACCAGGACACAGTATTCCAACCTTAAAAAAAAAAAAAAAAAAAGAAAAAAAAAAGAGGGACAAAAATGGTTGTTCAGTAGTTAGCAGACTGCCAGAACATTCAGAAGTTCAGAGATACCAGAATACTCGACATGAGAAACTGGAAATTTTGCAGGTTTTTTCCATATGTGGCATTGGTCATAACATCCTTTAATTACAACAGGCTGTGTTTCACCATATCCCATTTGTTCTTCAGCCCCTCTTGAAGATTAAATGATGTACATTTGATGAGGTTAGTGATTCAGTTTTTTCCTGCTGTGTGGTTGTTTCTGTCTGCATAGCCATGCATTCCCATCTTGCTGTGCTCCATTAGGACTTCACATTTAATGAGTCTGGGTCTCCTGGACTTCATGTATGTCACAGCAGAGCTGCAGAGAGGGGAGGACAGAAAAAACATGGTGTCTGTGCATCGGTAGCAGGATGGTGGGGGAAAGCAGTTTTGTTGACTAGCAGACAGGAAATTAGCCCAGCAAAAACATAAGCAAGTATCCAGTAGGAAACTATACAGAGCTATCCAGGAGGAATGATGACATCTTAATTTAATGAGAATTAAGGATACCCTGTACACTCCTGTGGCAGTATCTCATCATCCTTGTTTGGATTTCTTCCCAGTATATTGACTCTGCTGACTTGGAGCCAGATACTCTGCAGGAAGAACCTGTCCGATACCATGAAGCTTGGCAGAAGCTGTGTGGTGCTGAGTAAGACCAATACTCTGGCCATTTCTTTGGAGCATGTCTGATAAACTTGCTGCTATTGACAATCTTGGAATTAAGAGCCTCACTGGAGACTTCTTTCTTAGGCGCTGTACCAGCACACTCTGACATTGCCCCAAATACCTCTCAGTAAAATTTAGGATAAGACGTAAAATGGAGAATTGTTAAATAAGTGAAGGGGGTTTGTGAAAAGCAGCAGTAGGGGAGATGATCATACGCAGATGAGGTTGTGCACAGGCTTGGGGGGTAACAGGGTGAGAGGAAATTAGGGGCAAGGATAGGTACTGGGAAAGGCTATTAAAGCCAGAGAGAGGGGATGGAAGGTGTAAATGTGGTATAAAGTTCTTCAGGAGGAAAGTGTGAGAAGGGAAAAAGTGTTAGGATGTGGAAGAGTGCCAAGAGTTAGCCCAGAAAATAAGAACAAGTGGGGCTTGTTAGCCCTCAGGGAGGCAGGCTTTGGGTGGTACCAGGAGAACAAAGAACCTCCTTCAGAATTTGGTGTTCTTGTGCCTGCTGTTAGGACAACTTGACACTGCAGCCAGCAGCTTCCGCAGCAGGGGCCTGGCTGGGTGATATGTTTGCAAACATGTTTGGTGCAGAGTGTGTGAGTCATGCAACATGAACCATTCTAGTACTGTAACCTTCATTGTATCTGGGATTTCTTGGGAAGGTAAAATTTGCATTTCTAAAATGTTTCCCTGAAAATTCTGTGACATTTTATGTGATGGCTCATGTGAAGTCATATGGAAACTGTGCTGCAGACAGGCCTTGCCACGTAGGGCACTTCAAAGCACTTTTCAGCCGTGAGGTCTTGCAAGTCCAAGATTTTATGGAAGAGAGGTGGTGTGTGGTTGGGGGGAACTACACTGGTGAGCCCCATGTGAATAGAATCTTTTCATCCTCATGCAGCGGAGTTCTGGTTCCTGGTGGATTTGGTGTTCGAGGGACAGAAGGCAAAATTCAAGCTATTTCCTGGGCAAGAAAACAGAAAAAACCCTTCTTAGGTGAGAAACATGTTTCATCCATAAGAAGGAGGAGGCTGAATAACAGCCTAACCGGTCTGCAGCAAGAGCTTTACTGATTTTCATTAGTATCTAGAATGTACAATTCTGAAGACAATTGGCTGAGGAAGGCCAACTGGGTAATACAGCCATCATCTGTAGTTAGCTCTGAAGTGGTCAGGGTTGGCTGGTGTAGCGGGTTGACGCTGGCTGGAAGCCAGGTACCTACCAAAGCTGCTCTATCACTCCCCCTTCTCAACTGGACAGGAGAGGGAGAATATAATGAAAGGCTTGTGGGTCGAGATAAGGACAGGGAGAGATCACTTAACCA
>JAVKLA010000021.1:7669919-7703945 GCA_034782735.1 Sagittarius serpentarius | reverse complement strand
GGGCTCTGCAGAGATGTTTCTCTCACATGTTCTCACTCCTCTCCGGCTGCAGCTTCTGAGCCCCAACACTTTTTTCCCTTCTCAAATCTGTTATCACAGAGGCACTACCACCATCACTGATTAGCTTGGCCTTGGCCAGCGGCGGGTCCGTCTTAAAGCCGGCTGGCACTGGCTGTATGGGACACAGGGGAGGCTTCTAGCAGCTTTTAAAGGAGCCGTCCCTGTGACCCCCCCGCTACCAAAACCTTGCCACATAAACCCATTACAGCTGGGTTGTGATGACAAGGAATCTCTAATGAAGGGGAAGGAGTCTTAGAGGAAGTTTCAGAGGAGGCTGTGGTCATCTGGCATGAAGAAATATGTGACTGCATTTAAACGAAATGAACATATTGAGAGACTGGAAATGTTGTGTGAGCAGAATGGATAGGGAAGGGAGGGGTGGAGTAAAACTTGTCAGAACTACTTTGTACAGAGTGAACAGACCCCTAAATCCAAGTCAAAGGTCTGTCTCATCCCAATTTTCCTCTGACTCAGGACGGCTCTGGGAGGGTGCGTGTGCTTTGCAATATAGACTCAGTGGTCCTTGTCCTGACTTGATCTGTGTTCTGCCTTGCCTTCTGCAGGAGTTTGTTTGGGAATGCAGTTAGCAGTTGTGGAATTCGCACGCAGTGTTCTTGGTTGGCAAGGTAATTGCACAAAACCCTTGGGTTTTGGTCATTTCTTTGATTGCTTGAGTAATACCTGTAATTTTTTTAATATCTGTAACTTCTAATTTTTCATTGGTAGGTAGATTTAATTTTTTTTTCCTAGGCCTGTAAAATTCCCCATCTCCTTTACTAATTCAAAGGAAAAAGAAGTTTCCTTATCCTAGTCAAATAAAAATCAGTGGAGTAAGGCATGCTTATAATGACAGAAAACTTTCTATGGCTTAGAGTGAGGTTCAGCTCCTGAGCAAAATACCTCAGTGGAGTTGTGCCTGTGTGTGCTGGACATCCTAAATTCCCATTATAGCCAGCAGGAATGAAGACCAAAAAGCAATTCAGCTGACCAGGCAGTTGCACTTGCACCTACTTCACTGAGTTGAATTGCTTTCTGGGCTCCACTGTTTGAATTGACTAGGTTCTTCTTGTTGGTGCTAAATTTAGTTTCTCAGCCTGATTCTGAGTCTCACTAGTGGTGAAGGTAGGGGGAAGTGTGTTTCTCAGAGTACTTCTGCTTCCTTCCCCCTCCCTGGCTTTATTTAAAATACTCTGAGTTGTTGAATGTGTGCTTTTCCTGAATGACCCTTGTTTTCACCACCGATTGCACTAGACTAGTTGCCCTAAGATTGCAACCTCCAGGCAGTCTCAGAAATTCATAGCAAACGGTACTGACAGGGTCCTTGGTCTGCTCTCTGGGGCTGAGCTGGCGGCTCTGTGCAGGTGTGTGGCCCAGCGCAGTTAAGGTCGCTGCTTGCCAGAAGCATGGGGATGAGGTGCAGCTGTACCGGGGGGGTCCTGTAAATGTATGTCACAGTGTGAGGGACTTTGTGTTTCTGACTGATGAATGTTACGTTGCAGATGCTAACTCGACAGAATTTGACCCCAGAACTGCTCATCCAGTGGTGAGTTTATGGTGACTTGTTTGTAATACCCTTACTGTGCTTGACTTCTCTGCACGTACCTGTTGGTACAGTTAAGAGCTTGGATTATTACATCTTGTGGCTTTTAAGTCTGTCTTCCATCATTTCCCGATCTGAAAAGAAAATGTCTTTGCCAGTTAACTGTATGGCAGTTGCTGCTTCATTGAAGATTGCAGTGCTTATTGTAGGTGAAACACTGGTATTTTTTATTTTATTTTTAATTACATTTTTTCATAAAATAAGGTGTTTCTAGCAGGTAAATGTTCTTAAAGGGCAGTTTGAAAGCTAACTGATTTCACAGAGTAAATGTTAAAGATTTGGTGATAGCCAGATTCCACTGCCTAACTGTTTAATTATGATCTCAGAAATTAACATAGACAGATATGAATTCCTTGGAACATTGTGGACAGATTTCTGAATTTGCCTTTCTTAGACTGCAGGCTCTATGTGCCTCGTCCAGGGTCCACCATAATGATTGGCTTCTGCTGTAATTTAAAATGCTACTGAAAAGGAAAAAGTTTTCAAAAAAACAGCTTATGAAGTTATTTCTCAAAGTATAAGTGATTCTGATTTGGGGGTTTTGTTTCTCTAGATTTTATTTTTGTTTGTTTGTTTGTTTGTTTAACAGTTCAGTAAATAGCACAGTGTTAGTGCATGGAATCTACGTAGGCTTTGACTGAGACCATTTCCTATGCTAAAGGTTCCTGAATACCCGCAAACCTTCTGTATGTTCTGTACAGCCTTTACTAGGATAACTCGGCTAACTAATCTAGTTCTGTTGGTCTGCCTTGTTGAGACGATATTCCTTGGGTCGGTGCGCCTGTTTTCTGTATGGATGTTGGTTTTTTTTCATTAATATTTCAGAGTCTGCCTGGAACTGTTATTCCTCCCTTAGTCTCACCTTCCTCTCTGAACGCTTTTCACAGGTCATAGACATGCCGGAACATAATCCTGGGCAAATGGGTGGGACCATGAGGCTTGGCAAGAGAAGGACACTCTTCCAAACCAAGAATTCAATCATGAGTAAGGCATTTCTTACCTCTTTTGGAAGTGTTTCCTGGGAATGAGGTGCGTGTATGGTGGGTATGGGGAAGTGACACCTGGGAATGTTAAAGCATCCTTAAATGGTAGGTGTTTGCAGACTTTGTTCTGGTAGTGAAATGGAGATCTCTAGAAGTGGCAGATTCTGATGGATGCTATTCATATGAACTTGTTAAAACGTGGCATTGTGTGAACTGTTTGGCATTTGCTCTAAGAAGTGTCTTCCTATTGGTGTAGGGAAGCTGTACGGAGATCATGATTTCTTGGAAGAGAGGCATAGGCACAGATTTGAGGTAAAAATGCTGTTGCAGGTATTGAGATTTTCTGTGTAATCCAAACACAAGAGATCATGGGTTTTCTTGCCTCTGGTCTTCCAGGTCAATCCAGAATTGAAGAAGTGTTTTGAAGAGCAAGGTTTGAAGTTTGTAGGCCAGGATGAGGAGGGAGAGCGAATGGAAGTGGTTGAGTTGGAAGGTGAGTAATTGAGTAGTTTGTGGGTGTAGGTGTTTACAAGGGAAAGTGTTTGGAGGGTAATCAAGCAGGTTTTTGTGTGGGACCAGTCCAGGCTCTCTCAGAATGGTTCCATCCATAAAATTACACTAAAAGAAGAATCCCATGTGCCTGCCCATTTAGGGACAAAAGGCAGGATAGAAGTGACACTTCTTCCCTGTCACCAGGGCTTCAGCCTGATCAGCGCTTTCAACTGCAGTTCAGCCATAGGCTTAAGAGACTTGACATTAATATTTTCTGTTTCTTTCTCTTAGAGCATCCTTTCTTTGTTGGTGTTCAGTACCACCCTGAATTCCTCTCTAGACCAATTAAGCCATCTCCCCCATACTTCGGCCTCCTCTTGGCATCTGCAGGAAGACTCACGCATTATCTACAAAAGGGCTGCAGGCTCTCACCCAGGTAGGTTGAAGGAAGACACCAGTCAGCCCTTTCACAGGGCGGTGCTGCCTACAGGATAAACCAGAAAATCCTCTTGGCCCAAAGTTACTGTGGGGTAACTGGAGGGTATTTGCAGCATCTCTTCTTTCCTCTCTTTCTTTGAAACCTCTTGTCTTGCATTTTAAGACTGACTGTAGTGCCATAGAGCTGTCCCTCAGTGAGGTCCCCATTGCAGGGAGAGTAACTCTGCAGTCTTGTGTTTGGGGAAACTGCAGCTGGGCCTGCTTTTTTAGATGACTGGAGACCTCATGGGGTTTTCCCCACGTTCCTAGTACAAGTCCTAGGTACAGGTTGTCCTTAAGAAACTTGTTCCTGTTGCTGGTTTAAAGAATGGGCCTTGGTGGTTGCCGCTTCTTTTTTTTTTTTTTTTTTTTTTTTTTTTTGCTGCTGACTTAAGCTTTCTTTTGTCTCAGTTTGCAAAGCAACTAATGTTTTGGATAGACTTAATAGTGCAGTTACTTTCTTCTGCTGCTTCCTAATGCCTTGCAGTTCTGCTCAGCAGTTGTGGCAATATGCAACAAATAAACATTACTTTGGTAGTGACCCATTTTCCTCCTCACAGAGGAGAACACAGAGGATTTGCGTGTGTAGCTGGAGTGCTAACATGCACTAAACAAAAAAACCCAAACTAAATGCAAAAGAGAAATAGCACTGAATGTATTAAACTAAAGCGATGCAAAAAGGAAAGTATTGGCCTTTCTGGGTGAGCTGCAATGCAGCTGCACTGCGGGAATTCCTTTGTCGATGTCTGGAGAATGGCTGTCAGTTGTGCTCTGACTGATCTGCTCTTCTGCACAGAAGAGAGTTTCTGTGTGAAGGTGCCTTATTTCCATGCTTTCAAGGGTTGAGGGACATTTTAACTTCCTGCTTTTGCACATTTGAGTTTGAAATCGCTTCTCACAGTAGAGGAGCTGAAGTTTCCTCTGTACTGCAGCATGCTAAGTTAGTATTATCTGCTCTTGGAGCCTTTTGTGATTGTAGTCACAAATTGTTTCATGGTTAGCATATAATATGAAAATACTGGTGGCAGTTATAGCCCAGCCTGTGCTGTCCTTTATTCCTGTGCTCTCCTTTATTCCTGTGCTCTTGAAACTCTGGTCACATTTTCAGGTAAGTCTCGATCATTGCGCTCTGATGAGGTTTGCATGTGACACCAAACTTGGGGGACAGACTATACACTTGAGGATGGGGCCGCTGTTCGGAGGGACCTGGGCTAGAGGAGTGGGCCAACAGGAACCTGATGAGGCTTAACAAGGACAAATGCGGAGTCCTGCACCTGGGAACCCCTTGCAGTCACACAGGCTGGGGACTGAGCAGCTCTGCTGCCGAGGTCTTGGTGAACAGCAAACTGAACACGACCCAGCAGTGTGCACTGGCAGCGAAGGAAGGACAAACAGCATCCTAGGCTGGATGAGTAAGAGCACAGCCAGTAGATGGAGAAACGTGATCATGTCTCTTTACTTGGCATTTGTTAGACTGCATCTAGAATATATTGCGTGCAGTTTGGGGTCGCCCAGTACAAGTCAAACACCGATAAAATTGGAGAGAGTTTAGTGGAGGGCTGTTAAGAAGGTCAGGAGGTTGCAGTACTTGCCCAGCGGGGAGAGGGTGAAGGAGCTGGGCTTGTTCAGCCTGGGGAAGGGAAGACTTTATGGGGCACCTAAAAGCAGCCTGCCAGCACCTACAAAAATGTTATCAAGAAGATGGAGGATGAGACACAGTGGACATAAATGGAAATAAGAGGTTCTGACTGGATATAAGGAAAATCTTTTTCACCGTTAGATCAGTCGCGCATTGATGCAAGTTGCCCAGAAAGGCTGCGCAGCGTCCATCCTTGGAGAATTTCAGAATGAGACTGGGTAAAGCCCGGAGCGGCCGTGTCTTATCTGATAGCTGTCCCCGTGATGTAACTGTCCTGAAGTCCCTTCTGATCTGAACTATTTTGTGATGCTGAAAAAGCCGTTTAATGGATTAAAGGCAATCAGCTGTTACTGGGAAGCTGAAATAGAATGGCTTACGGGTGGTTAACCAGTCTCCTATTTCCTATTTAATGAATTTCATTTAGAATAACTTTGCCTTATAAAATGCCTATTATGTATAATGATTTTAATTCATAGACCTTAAAATTGATGATGACTCAGCCCTATTTCCAAAGGGACAGCTACACTAGGAATTTTGAGTGCTCTGCTTTTCAGCCTCAGCTAGCAGTACTTAACTACCAAACCCCGGTAATTGGTGATGCAGATCTAGGTCTATAAAGCACTTGTGCTTCATAAAACAAAATTTTTCTGAATTCTGCAGGGACACCTACAGTGATAGAAGTGGCAGCAGCTCGCCTGACTTGGAGATAACAGAGCTGAAGTTTCCATCAGTAAATCATGACTGATTCCTGGTAACTTTTAATGACCTCAGCCTCTTTCCATACGGAGAAAATTCCTTGCCCAGTCTTTCCTCCTGGCATCTGAATGTTTCGCATCAGTTGGTAGAAAACTGATGCACCATGGGAAGTGCTGGTGCTCACACACATGTTCCAGCTGTGCCGAGGGACATGCAATACCTCGTGTCTGTGTAACAGATGTGGGTGGGTATTTCCTTAGCAAATTGACACATATGGAAGTACAAAAATACATGTAGGAGTTTGAGATTAAATTCAAAGAAAGAAGCAGAGCACAAATACAGCACACATTCCTGAAAATGGAGGCAAAGCTGAGCAAGGGGTTACTCAATTTAGACAGTTTAGTATTTTGGGAGCAATCTCTCACTTTGCCAAAGAACTTCTTTGAAAGAGCCATTCTCCCCCATCTCTTGAGACAGCAAGTCTCTCTGTCAAACCAGTGGGCCTGAGCTCTGAGTTGTAATAGCTGCTGCAGATGTTAGATGGATGCAAAAATCAGATGTATGTAATCCAGTCGGGGTGGGGGGAAGGGGGCACTAAAACCTAGCATTCAGACTTCACCAGCAAAAAAGGTAGACTTAATTTTTCTAATTTTTAACTTTGTGCATTACGTGGTCGTGGATGTAACGCTTTTTTCCCACTGCTCTGGCTGTTTTTTTGTGGTGTTTTTGGAGAAGTTAAGCAGCATCTGTGCACACACGTGTCAAATGAAAGCAGGGCTTTATTGATGAATGCCAGGGGACCAAGGGTGTCCAGTTGTTCCCTCCACCCCCTTTCCTTCATATAACAGACAATTCCAAACTTAACTGCAGTGTGAAAACGAGGGTTAGCCCGAGTCTAGCACAGAAGTACATCCCCATCCCTGGTCACAGGACTGGGCCTTTGTGGTGCTGAAGATAGCTGGGATTACTAGGTGTTGGGTTCTTCGATCTGGTAGGGTAGCAAACTAAAAGCCGAAGAATCCTCTCTGTAAATTTTTATCCTCCTGAAGATACTCTGAACCTTTGGCTTGCTGACAGTAGCCAGTATGCTCCCTCGTGTGACCATTCTGGGTGGTGTGCTGATACCCAACGGCTTGGAGGCTGTCCCTAAATGAAGAAATTGTAGGGAAAGTGACATTGCACGTGTGGTGTGGACCCTCTCCGGCTGACTGGCCTGCTGGTACATGTCTCGGCTTGACTCTCTCTTGATAGCTGCATGATAATGGAGCTTTTCCTTTGGTACCAGCCATGGGCAGTGCTGGGAAGGGCATGAAGTTAATTCTTGGCTTAACAGTGCTCACTCCCTACAATTTGTGGAAACATCGACTTCTAGAAGGAGCTTGCTTTCTTAAGGGTGTAATACACTGGTCTTAATGCTGCCATAGTGCTCCTCTGAAACTAACGGACATCTCGTGTCCTGGGAAGAGAAGTGTTGTTAGGTCCCGTGTGTTACATTTGTGTGGGGTGTATGTAAGACTTGGACTTCAGCGCATGTGCTGTGCAGTTCCAGCCTGTTGCTCTTCACTGTCAATAATTCCTGCTCCTTTTCTTTCTCTCTTTCTCCAGATGCGTCCTCGCTGAAGAGAAGAGTCTTCATTAGATTTTTCCAAGCATTCTTATAGCAATAGCTTGAACACTGTCAGCTTTGGGCCTTCTTAAGTTATGGTTTTATAATTTTTTGTTATGAAATCATGTCCCTTTATTTCTTCAACTCTTCTGTTTATTTTCTGTGTAGATTCTGTTTATTTCTGGAGGAGAGCTCATCACAGCACATGCACCTGTAGACTTTCTTCAGTTAGCACCATCTTGAAGATAAAAAAGCGAATTTGGGTATGGGATTTGATGTGTGGGGGAGAATCCAGCTGCACACTTCCTTCCTAATGCATGGTAATACTGGCACGAGTTTCCATCTTGGACACTGACAGTTGAGTTGCTTTCTCCAGCCTTTCTGCTCCCTCAGCAGTCTGTATTACGTACTAGTGAAGTTGTGTGGATGACACTAGGTTTTGGGGGCTCGCTCAGTTCTTGAGCTGTGCTGTGCTGCAGTGGTTGGGTCTGTTCAGGTTTTTGCAGTCTCTTTTTTTTTTTTTTTTTTTTTTTTGGGTGGAGGGAATATTTTGTTCTTTTTTTCAGTTTTTTTTCAGTAGTATTTAAAAACGTTTGGCACTGGTGGTCTTGGTGCATTCATTGCCGGCAATGAACTTTTAACCAGGAAAATCTTCCTGGAATAGAGTTAATCTGGAACAGGATCAGCTCTAACTGTGACATGTCACTCTGCAGGGATGCAATTAACTTGGATTGTGTGTGGGGAAAAAAAAAAGGTTTAAAAAAAACCCCCAAGACTGTCAGGAAAGCCCATCGTTGCCTGAAACGAGGCGTAACTGTTAGCCCTTCCTATGCCAGTGTTTGCTGGTGCTGCTTCTTGGGCTGGGAAATTTCAACTCCTTGCATCAAGGGGGAGGTACAGAAAAGAAAGTGAACTACTTTCAGATGCTGCCTTTAACAGCTCCCGTGCGATTTGCCTTGGACTGAACAGTTCATGGTGCTTTTTTTCGTTGATTGGAAGTGGAGCCTTCCGTTGCCTTTTTTTTTATACAGCGGAGCCGCGTGCGCTGCGCTCGATGCAATACAGAAGTGCTGTTTCCTGAGGGAGGGGCTTCGCAATTTGCCTGCCACGTTACTCGGTTACTCGGTTCCGTTCGTAGATGTGTGCTGTCCTGCGATGACGAGCTCAGCTTTGCAGTTCTGGGGTGGGAAATGCACTTGGTTTTGTTTTTTTTTTTTTAACCCCTGCCTCTTGCTGCAGCGTAAGCAACACAGGTTTTGGTCTTTGGCAATTTAGAAGAAGAAATTGTCTCAGTTGTCTGAAGTTGTTGTATGTTCAGAACTCCTCATTAAAGTTTGGAGAAAGCTGTACGTCTCGAGCCTGGCTGAGTGCTAACTCACTCCTGTGTTGTCTGATGCCAAACTTAATTAAACACTGTCCTGTCTCATCTTAAGTGATCTTTTCCACAGCCCCTCTTGCTTTGATCCTCAGTTATTTCAAATACACACTGTAAAGCCCCTTCTAGCCCAGAAAGCTTTGAGCGTGCCAGTTACAGCAGTTCTGCAAAAATGATCAACCGAGTCGAGATGCTCTCTGTACTGAACCAACACCAGCTGTGAAAGGGCTGGTCCTCCAGCAGTGCGAGATCCTTCCTTTGCCGTAGCACAACTTTGTTTTCTTTCTCTTGAAATGCTTTTGGTTTGGCCAAAACTGTGCAACTGACTCGGTCATTAAATGCTTATTTGTAATAAAATGAGTAACTAGCCAAGAGCTTGCTGCATTACTTCCCTAGCTCAGAGGGACGAAAAAGACTAGGGTATAATACTGTCTAATTAGAAATTAATCCAGTGTAAGATAGACAACGTTTGTTAGCTGTACTTCCAGTTGTTTTTAGTCATATTGCCAAAGTCTGGCTGAGAGTATGGGGCTTCCCCTCAATAGTGGAGAAACCTGGGGAACCCGGACTGAGCCTACAGCCTCTGCAGGGCAGAAGTGACAGTTTTTAATTGATTTATGCTGCAAGCTGCCTGCTGGGTGGTTTGGTGCCTCTTCCTCCACAGCGGGGAGCGGTGCTTGCCTGGTGCCCACCGAAGGCTGGTGGGAACACACTGACGGCCAGAGCTCTGTGGGGCTGTCTCTGCCGGCTGGTGCTGGGCTTGCTCCCCCCGGGAGCAGTGTGAGCCTTGCCCCAGCTGTGGGTGAAATAACCAGCTCCCCCCTGCCCAAAGCTGCCCTGGGGACAAGTGTCCTGGGGCCACCCTGGCCTGGGTGCGAGGCCTGGGGCACCCTGCGGGTGCTGCTCACTGCTCTTGGGCAGCAGCCTCAGGCTTCGGTGAGGCGCGGGGAAGCGCTTTGGGCTCTCCCTGCCCTCCCCCAGCTGTGTCCTGCCTGCGGGGACTGTGTGTTGGAGGGCTGTGTGTTGTCGCTGTTAATTACACGGTCAGCAAGAGAGAGCTGATTGCCCCGAGCTGTGGCTGCCACCTGGGAGGTGGACTTCCCCCAGGACAAACCCCGCAGCCCTCCCTGGGCACCAGGTGCCAGCCCAGCGCTCTCCTCTTGCCCGAAGGGAGGACGTGGCTGTCTCCACAGCCCGAGTCATGGGCATGTTGGTGAAGCACCCCCCCCCCAAACTGTCTTCCCCCTGAGCTGTGGGACAGGGAGGAGGCAGCCCTGGGGCAGTCCAGTATCCCCTGCCAGGGCTGGGGCAGGCGCCCCAGGGTGGCAGCTGTTTTCTGCTTTGATGCCTGCCCTTAGCTGCTGCATTTTACCTCCCGAGCTGGGGCTGCAACAAACCCGAGCACTTAAAGAAAGGAAGATGCAGTGAAATTTTACAAATAAAATGGGCCTCCCCGGGGCTTGTCATGGGGGGGGTTGGCTGTGGGACCTGGCTCAGGCACCACCGTGCCTCAGCAGCTCAGCCCCTTCCAGCCCAAAAGGTGGATGGATCTGGCTGCCACCCAGGCCCTGCGGGTCTGTGGGCAGGGACACTCTCACTCTGATGGCTGTTGTGGGAGATGGTGGCTGTGGGGCGGAGGGCTGGGCGCTGGCATGGTGGAGCCCCATCAGCCAGGGCTGGGAGAACCACACCGCTGGCAAGTGGTCCAAGGGGTGAGTTTGGGCCAGAGGCACCTGAACAGGGGTCCTGGGGTGCCCAGTGCGTCCCACAGGTAGCAAAGCCAAGGCTGCAGGAGAGCGGGGGTGCTTCTCCCACCTCACCCAGTGCTGGACCTCCAGGACCAGCCATGACGCTGTCTCCCCAGCAGCACCCACCTCACTGCACTCCCTGGGGCTGGGTGCCTCTCGCCTGCCCCCTTTGCCACCAGCCCGTGAGATGTCACAAGGTGCTCCAGGCGCGTCTCAAGCCAGGACCCAAACCCCAGGCTCACCACACGTGAAGGCGAGACCCACCTTGGCTTCATCAACACCTCATGTCGTTATGCTGCTGGAGGGCCGGCCCTGCCTACCCCAGGGGCACCCAGAGCACCCGGCATGTGCTGCGGGCGCAGGTGCCTGGCTGGGCCCCCTTGGTCTCTGGCCCCTCTGTGTTGCCCAGCCCGTGCCACCAGGCCCCCTCCCCGTGGGATGCAGCGGCCCCGACAGCCCACAAAGGCTCCCGGCCGACCTGCAGCTGCCCAGGTGTGGGGTCCGTGGTCATGGCAATGGTTGGTGTTGGTGAGCAATGATGCGGGTGGGGGGGCGCTCAGCTGTCCCGTCCCCCCCCCCCCCGTCCCCCCCCCGCCTTGTGCCCACCATCTGGCTGCAGGTGGTGTTTGCCCACTTGCTGTCACCTGCCTCAAGGCACCGCTGCGGGGCAGACGTGCAGATTTGAGGACAGCGATGGGTTCAGGGGACTCCAGCTGGGGGGCTGCTCCCTGCCCCAACACCCCCTGCAAGCTCCAGGCAGGAACGAAGAATTCCGAAAGCCTCTGCCTGCACCACTGCCAATCCCCCACATCCCTGAGAGCAACTGCACTCCTGGACCAAGAACTGGCGATGCCAGAGGACTCCGAGCCAGCACTGGAAAGGTGGTGGTGTCCGTGTAGCGACGGAGCCCCTCCACCCTTGTGTGTGGTGCAGGGACCTGCGGTGCTTCTCTCACGGGGATGCTCCAGGGGAGAAACATCCTGGAGAGGAGCCAGCAGCTGCTTTGGACGGGACCAAGCACCGCTTGAGGCTTTTGAGAGGCAGAGCTGCAAAAAGCAGGAGCCTGGGGGGCTGTCGGAGGGGCTGAGCAGAGATCAGGCAGAAGCCGATGCACCTCGCTGGTGTCGCTAACGTCCCCTCAGTCACTGCATCACCAGACTGCTTGTGGTGGTTTGCTTTTCTGAGCTCAGGTCTGGCCCAGCTCTCCCACAAACAGCACCAGAGGAGCAGGGCTAGAGCAGCCAGCGGTTTGTCCTGAAGTGACACCCCACTCCCCGTCCCCATGCTCCCCAGGCTCCCCCCATGGTGGGCACCCATGGGGAGATGCTGCCGGAGGCCCAGCCAAGCGCTCCCATCAGTGCACACACAACCAGCGGGGAGGAACTTAGTTATCCTTTTATTTATAAACAACGTAAAATAAGTGCAGAGGAAAGCACTGGCTGACCCCGCACGGGGACCTGTCTGCAGCGGGCCAGCGGGATCAGCGTCAGGTTAAAACGAGGGGTGTCCCGGGGCTGATGCTGTGAGTGACGGGGCTCTGCGAGTGGCTGGAGCCCCACCTCCCTCTGACCACGCTGCGCCAGCAGCAGGGACTGCAGCACAGACTTTGCTGTACAACAAAAAGCCTTTTTATTACTTTGGGGTTTGGTTTGGGTTTGTTGTTGCTGTTTTGCAACTTTTCCCCTTAGGGGTAAACCTGACCCAGTGCAAGAGACTGGAGGGTTGTTCACGGTGGGGGGGCCCACTCTGCGGCTGGCCAGGGCCCTCGAGGTTGGCGGGAAGAGGGTGCGAGACATCGCTCTGGATGCACAGAGAGTGAGCTAAAGGCAGGAGAAGAAAGAAGTGCTTGCAGCGGAGATCCCCATCCCAGCCCTTCGGTCACTGCGGGGAGGAAGCGGGAGCGCACTGTGGGTGCACGCGTGGGCACACGCCTGGGACAGCCCTCGCCTCCGCTGCGCCTCTCCCTGTCAGCCCTCCCCCAGCTCTGCCCAGGCCGGGGCAGGCGATGCTCCGGGGGACTGCAGCCCCTGTCCCCACGGGCAGCCCCGAGCCTGGCAGCCGCTGCCCTGGGGACACGGCGGCAGGGCTCGGTGGCCTCCGCTCCGATACTCCCCTTGCAGCTGCAGTAACATGCCTGGGACAGTGGGTTACCGCTCAAGTGCCATCAAAAATAAATACATTAGACTGTCTGAAACAAACAGGTGCCCCCGGGGTAAGGCAAAGCCCTTGCAGGAAGAGCAATGCAAGGACAGGTCACCACACCGGGACCCTCTGACTTGCCGGAGCCAACACCCTCTCAGACACGCTGAGCTGGGACGGACCGAAACACCAGAGGAGCGGGAGGGCCCCTGGGAAGATGAACCTTTGCATCTCTGGCTAAAAATCGCCAAGAGTTGCAAGCTCAGCAACAGGTAGAAAAATCATTTCACCATTTTAAACAGACAACTCCTTATAAAAAAAAAAATCAAAAAAAAAAGAGAAGAAAACCTCAAAAAAAAAGGAGAGAAGGATCAGTCGAGCTGCAGCATCCAGCCAGTCTCTGACACTGACCCAGGCCCATCCTTGCCACGGGTACGCCAGACCCAGCCACGCTCCTCAGCATTCCCACAGCTCGCTCCACGCCCCCGGGCAGTGCCCTGTGCCACCGCACGGCCTCCCGAGTCAGAAATAAATACAAAGGCCTCCATCCCCAGCCCAGCGTCCCCAGCCATAGGAAAGCCAGGAGCCAAGGGGCAGGCAGAGCTCGGGAGGTGAGCAGCCCCCAGGACAAGCGGACGGGCTCCCCCCAGGCGTGGAAGACGGGGACAGGAGCAGTTGTTGCTCTGAGCTCAGCGTGTTGCTACGGGGGCCGAGCACGGGTCAGGGGCACCGTCCCCCTCGCGGCTGGGCTGCCTGGTGAAGCGCAAAGTGTCCAGCCCCGCCCCGGCCCACCACCCCTGTGAGGGGACGGGAGCCGAGGGTCGCTCTGAGCAGGCGAGGCCGGGAGCGCATGAGCCACAGCGAGAGGGAGAGGAGCCGGCGGGAGCGCCCAGTCCCCACGCGCTCTGCCCAGAGCCGCTGCTCCATCCCAGAGAAGCAGGACTGGGAGCCTGCGGAGAAGCGCTGGCTGGGCAGCAGGGAGAGATCCTCCGCTTCCAACAGGACGCCCATGACTCGAGTCCGGTGCGAAGCCCCAGGGCCAACTGTGTGCCAGCCTCCTCCCGAGTGCCCGTCAGGGCCTGGCTGCTGGTGCAGGGGCAGGTGGGTGGCTGGACCCGTGCAGCGGGGCCAGGGTGTCGGCGAGGTGTCCGTCTGCGGCGTAAATGGGTGTGTGTGCATGCGTACCTGTCGGCAGGTGAGCGCGGGTATGGATGGCCAGGAGCGGAGCTTCCAGGATCCGTCCTGGCAAGTGTCCTCTCAGAACTTGCCTTGCTTTAGCTTGTCGATGTGGTAAGTGAGCTTCAGGGCTGGCCCCAGCTTCAGCCCCATGTACTTCATCATCATGTCACTCCGCAGCAAGAGCAGGGCCTTCCCGTCGATCTCCTGCAAGGAGGGGAAACAACAGCACTTGTGACTACACCTGTAAGCCCTAACCCTGCCCGCTGGGCCAGGCCGTGCCCAAAGCGATGACGGCTGAAGCAGCACAGCCGGGTGCGAGAGCACCACTCAACAGCAGAGGTGGGTTGTGCGTAACTGCAGCATCCCAGCATGGGCATCCCGCCATCCTGCCCTGCCTGCAGCACGGGGGTTCAGCCCCGGACCCCCGCGTGGTGGTGGGAAATCTGCTGGGTGATAAACACCCAGGAGCCATGTCCAGCTGGTCAGCAAATCCTGAAGGGAGGTGGGGAGGAAGGAAAAGAGAGGGGTTTCCCTGAATGGGGAATGGTCGAGGCAGCGGCAGGGGAGCAGTCTTTCACTCAAGGGCATCGTCATCCCACTGCAGGAGAAATCTGCCAGCAGAGGATGTGTTGACCTGACAGCAGTCCTGCCGTGACTCACACAGCCCTGAAGTCAAGGTTGAAGAAGGAAGCAAGCGACCAAACCCTGTAAACCCACAGACTGCCACTGCGTGCAAAGCAAATTTCTGGAGTTTCTAAGCAGAGTCCCAGCAGCTGGCAGAGCAAGGGTGGAGCATCTCATCTCCAGCAGGGCTGATTTCAACACCCCAGCTTTCAAAAGTATCTGATGCTTTACAGCTGAGTCCCTCACTGAGGCTCAGGAGGGCCGGGATCACAAAGCTCAAAATAACCGGACAACAGCTTTGCACTCAGCATCCGTGAGTGGAAGTTTTCCAGCCCCTTGCAGCCCTCCTTTCCTTGACCTGGTCCCGGCTTGGCCCAGAGCTTTGCAGTGGACAGTTTTCCATGAAGAAAACGTTAATGGACTTATAAATGAAAAATAAAAGTCACAACCTTGAACAACAGAAAATCCTGTCCTATGTCAATGCTCAGTTAGGTCTCACACTTGGTAAGATCTCCAGTAATTTCCAGTACTGCTTTTCGTTCTGCTTTTCCCTTCTTCAGATGAAGGACTGCCAATACAGGGGACTTTCATCCCTTAGCAGAGCTGAGCACTCTCTTGCATAATTAAAACAAAACATTTTTCAATTACTGGTGGTTCTAAAATAGAACTAATTAAAAAAAAAAAAGAGTGCGCTGTCTCAGCCCAGCACAGGTAAAGCAGCATTCCATCCACCTCTCCTGCCTGGGGAAGACGGGTATTTTCTCCTACTGCTCTTCTGACTTCATGAGCACCACCAGGTATAACATGGACTTCATCAAAGGCAGAGGGAAGACGAACTGTCTGGCAGGAATCAGGATGTGCGGCTGCCAAAATTTTTGTAGCTTTAATGGTACAAACTCCATGCTGTATGTCTGCAGCTATTTCACACTTAAAGACATGCACAAGAATTAGAGCCTTAGGAGACTCCTTTTTATAGTAAACAGGGGAGCTTAGCAGCAAGGCACTCAATGAAATGAATTCCACTCAGAACACGTTTCTTGCCAGGAGAAATCTGCTACGAGGTGAATATTAAGACTTCAAGATGAACAGGGTGCTGTGTTTTCAGTGCTAGGGTTCAAATCCAGGTAAGAGCTGAGCTCTCCGTATGCACAAAGGCGGCGGTGCTTGGAGCTTTAGCTGGGCTGCGATGTCTTCCCCTCAACAATTTCTGAGTAAGAGGATCCCAAGCCTGAACATGATATGAGCAGGATTTATGAGGATGTTTTTCTTTTAGCACAAAACTCCAGCTGGTACAAAGTGCTGCCATTCTTCTGACACTCCTAGATTTTTCTTGTGTGATGATCTGCCCCCTCCCATATATCATATGCACATGTATACACACACACATACGTATATATACAAATACAGACGTACTTACATGTTTCCGAAAGAGGTCAGCGTGGGGTCCCAGCTGCGGATCCGATTCTCGTATGAACTGCATCACCTCCTCCACTGTCCAGGATGAGGGGTCGCGGCTGTTCAGCCGCGAGACGTCTCGAGATCCAAGGTATCTATCTGAACCTGGGGGGGAATTGCGAGACAGCAGCCGTTACTCCAAGTATCCCCACAGCATCGCTCCAGCAGTTATCCACCCTTGATCTACCAGTCTCCTCTCTCAAAGCAATGGCAGAGATAACGCCAAGGGCACGTTCCAGCCGTGCCCCAGAGATTCCTGTGGCACAGGTCTAGCACCAAAGCCTTATTCTCTCTCCTTAGGCCTTACTTTTCGGGGCAGCCTTCCATACTGAGCCCTTTTCCTCATTCTAACCCCCAATTTCCCCTTGCCCCCCTTCAGCTGAGTTTGCCCCCCCCATTCCCACTCTTCCTTGCTCAGATGCTGATGGATCCCACCTTTGCAGGAAACAATCCTCCATTCCCACTTCCCTCCCCACACACCGTTTCTCCCCTCACTCCACTCCGAACACCACCTTTAGCAAATTTAACACCACAAAGCTGTTTCATGTTTTCATCGGCTGCATTTTCGGATGGGCTGAGCCCAAATTCTGTTGTCCTGAAGCACTGCCCGAGCTAACGGAAGTCCTGCTCCCAACGTGCCGGCATTGGCACAGCCCATTGTGTCAGCTCTCTGCCTGCATACACAAATGTGGGGGGAGGCAGATGAATCAAGGCATCAGCAGCCTGAGCTTTTTAGAGGCTTTCATTGATGCTGTGCACCTAAAATTACAAGGTTTTTTTTGCAAACACCTGGATTTGACATGTGCTGATTTACCGCAACGAACAGCTCTCCTGCCCCTGTTCCTCTGTACAGACAAGTGCCGCTCGCGCATCCGCCCATCCTCCTGGCCACCCGCCCCAGCTCCCAGCCTCATCAGGCAGCTCTCGACTCCCTGGCCATTCCCGATCCATCCGCACGGACAGACGCCCATTTATCGCTTTGACAGCCCCCTGCCCATCCTTGCAAGTTCAGCTCCTGCCTGCTCCTTCCTCTCCACTGACCTCCAGGTCCACCTAGTCACCATGCCAAACAAGTGACCCTGCAAGCATCACCTCTCCGTATTTCCACCCGCCCATCTGCCACGTCTCTAGAACTACCGTTAAACCTAACAGACTACCTGTTTAACAGTGTAGAGGCCAGTCTCTGGTACTTGCTGAAGTTAGAAAGGTGTAACTGGAGTTAGAAAAGCCCTTTATTGCCAAATTTACAATGGGAGGGCTGGCTTCTTAACTCTCTTACCCCCAGAGCTAAGCCTACGCAAGGCAGAGGGACTGCCCTGGGTGAGGCTAGAGGGTTGGTGCAGGTGCCTGTATCCTTGCAGGCGATAGTCTCTGGAGCTCCTGCTGTGGCTGGATGAATTGACAGAGTTCAAGGCAGAGTCCATGGGGTCCAGGCGAGGCTCCAAGGGCCCTGGGAGGCCATCTCCCAGAACAAAGGTTTCACCTGGAATGCACCAAGCTGCAGTCAGTGCACCCGAACGCCACGCAGCCCGAAGTTACCGCTCGGCAGCAGAAAGCAGAACCGCAGCAACGGCAGCACTCGCGCACGGCTGCGGGAGCAGGGTCGAAACACCGCGTTGGTGGTTTCCTCGAAAGCACAGAAATTAAACCAGGCACTGCTAAAGCGCTGCAGCCTGGTGTTTGCCTGGCAAATGGCAGTCCAGCCACTGAGCAGTGATAATGGTTGGTAGCCAGACCGGAGTGACAGCTGCTCTGTTAATGCCACCACCAGCTCCAGCTTGCAATCCTGTGTCCTTACTGCTTCCAGAGGCCCTTCTGTGGCAGCAGGGCACTGCGGTGGCAGGCGGTGGAGAGCTGCCCATTCCAGATGCCAAAGGACACAGGACTCACACAACAGCCCTGAGTGGGGAGAGGAGGCTCCCCAAGGGGTTAAGCACCACACATCACCGGCATCAGCGTGCAAGGTAACGGACCAGGCGGTTGGGATTGTGGGGGATATTTAGTAAGACTCATGCTGTAGCCCAGATAGCAGCACACATGCAGAGCAGGAGGGAGCAGCAGGCTCCTCTGAGCAGCTCAGCTGCACCATCATGGCCAGGCAATGCTCTCACACCGTGCTGATCCTTCGGCCCCAAAAGCAAGGTGTCGGTGACCAGCTGCTCACCCCTCCTGACCTCCTGCTGGGCCCTTTTTCATTGCCTAACCAAGATGGTGACCAACACCCTTTGCTGGGACATGCACAGAAGGGACAGGGCAGAGGGCTCTCCCCAGGCAAGAGTCCCAGTGCGAGAGCGGCTTCCTCAGCTTCTCTTCCAGAAACACATTTAATTTTCAGCTGTCAATGGCAGTATTAGGATAGAAGGGCTGAGGAAACTACCCAGGGTGATATATTGTATTAGCTGACCCAGCAAGATCTCCCTTTGCTGTTACACTGTGACAGCTTCATCCTAGGACCACGTGTTTGTAGATTTTACTATGGCACGCACAACCTAGTCTCAGTCCAGGTGGACCTGATGCCTCACGAGTCATCCTCAAATACCTGTGCTCTTTATTACAAAATATCTGGCAAGTTCATACAACCAAAGAGGAAAGCAGCTCCTACAATGAGGGGCATTGCCTGGGCACTCTAGGCTGGGCCACTGCCTCTGGCTGGGAGCTGGAGTCCGTAGAGACCCTGAGAGCAGCTCACAGTCCTGAGCTGCTGCCACTCAAACACCACAGTAGGTGACATGGATGAAGAAAACTGAGGAACTGCCCCAGCCAGGCCCTGGGTTTCTTCCCTGGGACTCCCCAGACCACAGGAGCAGCAGGTGAGAAGCCAGCACAGCGACATTGTGCTGAACTGGGATGGTGGTGAGGGTGGAGTCAATACTGCAGCCTGTGAGACCCAAAGGCTGTTGAGATCTTCCCAAAGTTTCCTGCTAAGCTGATGCTGCCACGCTCCAGCGAAGGGAGATGCAGCTTGCCAGAGCCTGAAGCGGTATCTGAGTGTTGCAGAGGCGGGGCCCCACCAACTGGGGCAACCTCTCTTGGAGGCACGTTATTTTCTCTGGTTTCTGTGAACTACAGGACTATCCTGTGAACTGGGATCCTCTGGTTTCAGGGCTCCTGCTGTCTGTGTTTGAGCAGAGATCCCAGAGGCGAGTTCAGCTGGAGGCAGCCAGCCTGTACCTTCCCTGGCTTCATCTCATAAGGCTACAAAATGGAAACCTCCCTCTTGTCTATCTGTTTGGCAATTCAGTGAAGCAGATATGAGGTTATCATCTGTGTAACTGCAACCCTCTATCTTGTGGGCTTTGTTACTCTGCACTTGAGGCACTTCTGCCTTTTTTTGCTTTTTGGTCTTTGGGACATTCTCAGAAACCAGCAGCACATCCTTAAAATCTCACATAGAAACAGGACTGGTGTGAAGACTCTTATTCCCCTGGTGACCCGTGCTGCGTGCTGGCCCACATGTCACTAGCTTCTCACGTGGGTAGATGTGTTTTCACTTGTTCTCTATGCATAAAAGAAGGCTTTCTGACTCATGACTATTCCTGAATAACTCTGGACCCTTCACTTGCCCACCATCCCATTTCAGCACAGGACAGGATGCAAACCCAGCACTGAGGTGGCTGCTCTGGCCCAGGGGTGCACAGAGATGCCCTGGCCCGGGCCCAGACCCACTGACACAGTGGATGCGACTTACACCAGTGGGACTCCATAGGAGCTTCTTCACAGCACCTACGTTTGGTCTCCTCTCCTACAGGACACTTTTGCTTAAAACGCAAAACACTTCCCATTAAAGATCTGTGCAAAAGGGTGATGTCTGACTCATGGGCAAGTGCAGAGGCATGAGAGGGGTCAGTGGGCACAGCCCTCTGCACTGGTCTGGATGCTCCGTAACAGGAGAGTGGCTGTGGGCATGGGAACAGGTCTGTGCTCCACATTTCCATCCGCCAAGGAAACCCAGCAGCCCCTGCAAGGTGACACACAGCTTCAACTTGCCAGGAAGCCCCAGGACACTCGCTCCAGATGTGCCAAGTCAGGCAAACGTGCGCGTCCAACTGCTCGTAACACCCCAAAGCTCACACAGAGGGGATTTGTGTCAGCAGAAGGAATTTCTGGGCTCTGCTAGCAAAGACTACAGCTTGGGAGGCTGGGAGACCATGTGCACAGGTTCACGTCAGTGCAACGCTAAGGATCCAAAACTCACCCTCAGAAAACATTTAACTCAACTATAAACACACTGTCATTCTTCTGATGTGAACGCACTGTGACGCATCCTTCAAATATGTGCTCGTGTTCTCACACGTGCTTATGATCATACATCTGAAGAAGAGGACGAGGCCATGCAACTGAGGAGCGCTACTTTGTTTTGCCCAAGAGGCAGAATTGAAGCTGCATGTTCATCCTCAGGTTACCTATCTCTGGACTGGTGCGTGCTTGGTTGCGCTGTAAATATTGCAGCAGAGCTGGAGGCTTCTTGGCAGGCTCAACGCAAAATTTAGGATTTTCTTAAAAATACAGACACACAGAGAACTGCTCAGACGAATGATACCTCCAGAAAAAGGAGAGGGAAACAAGGCAAGAGGGGAATGATTACTAGCGCTGCGAATCATCTGTAGCAGAAGACAACACGCTTCTGCAAGTGGCAGGGCACAGACTGCGTTCAGGCATATGCACTGTCCAGAATCCTTTTGCCCTTGATAACTAGCTTCGGAGAGAGGAGGAGGTGGTTAATTCTTAGGCAGATTTTCTTATACAAACTGCTAGTTTTAAATAAAGGCTTGCATTTAGAGCATTGTAGGAAAACATGCCACGATTAGTGGCGGAGAGGCAGGGAGCAGATAATTAAAGTTTAATTAAACAAATAGTGCTATAGATTCAAGAATGTTGTTTTACTGCTAAAACACGGAGTTTGGCCACAAGCATAAATCTGATTTGCACAACTACTAAACACCCACTGTTTCCAACAAATGATAGTCTTTGAAAAGCAGGTCCCCACTGTGCTGGAACTGCAGCTTTTTAGCAGAAAGCTACATAAATGCCACTGGATGCAAGCAGAAAAACAATGTAAGAAGTGAGATCCCCTCCTTGTCTTTCTGACTTCTTGCCAAAGGCACAATGAACGAAGACTTCCCACTGCTACTCACTACCCTCCATTTGGCAAACTGGAAACTGTTCAGGTACTGTTGTCTCTCACACTGCTGAAGCCAGAATGTGCTCTTCTGGGGGAGTTCATCACCATGAGAAGACGTACCTCCTTGCTCCAGAAATATTCAGTATCTCAGTATTTCAGGCTCATATTCTTAAAATATATCCTCTGAAATGCAAATATTCCTACTTGTACATAAATTTCGTGGTGGAGGAGGATGAACAGGCTTTTAGCTGTGGGATAAAAATTAATTTCTAGATGGAATTTGGAACTGCACCTCATTTCCCCCTGCCCTGTATGCCCCCTGCTTGGACCAGGACCAGAACAAGACCAGGTTGCTATGGGAAGTTCACACCCCAACAGGACCATCACCCTCACATGAAGGCACACCTTCTGCCCACTTGTCTCTACATTTACTGAAGAGGCTGGAGTATTCTGGGCATCCAGATGGCATGACCCATTCAAAGGCCAAGAGATAAGTGAATAGACTTTGAAGCAGACTAAGAATCAATCTTGTAGACAACCTAACGTAGGGTCCTCCTTGGAATTACCCATTACGGAAGCCTTCTCTCTTCACTGACAATATGGAGAGTGTACAATTTTCACCAGCTAACCAAGGCACCTTAATCTTTAGAGCACTCCACCATGCTTCAAGAACAGGCCAAACACTGCATGCTCCACCTGCTGACAGAGGAGGAGCGGGAAGGCTTTGCTAGTGGTTACCTAAGTGCAGCTGTTGATGTGTTAAAGCAGAATGTCAAGGAGACCAGCAAGGACGTGTATCTAGAGGTGAGAAACAGACTGGGCCTCAAGGAACAATTTTTGACTTCTCAGTATGCTGGAATAGATGAGACAGTCCCACACGTCACCCTGTTCTTTGCTTCAGCTATGTGACAAGTCTAAGATTTTAATCAATGCAGATACTAAGGCCACTAGAAACTGTCCGTCACAGGGTGCAAGTTCAGATCAGCTGTGTTTCGATATGGGGTCAGCAACTCTGACGAGCACAGGGCACAGTGATGGACGGAGACTAAAATTACACCACAGCGCATGGGAGGCTGTGCACTCTCAAATCTGGGATCAACAACCCAAGCCCAGCAAACTCAGCAAGAACCACGGAAAGGGTGATTCTAAAGGGAGAGCAACAGAGCACAAAGCCACTGAACTATGAGCCCGGCCAAGAGTCTCCAGCAATTTTTCAGGGACGTATTACAAAGAATTGAGACTAGCACCTTGGCAGATTTCACCACCAATTAATTAAAAGACTTCACTAAGGTTAAATCTCCAGCTTGCATTATGGAGTGTTTGCAGTTCAAAACAAAAGGGAAGGTGGAAGTGTATTTATTGAAGACTCCTGCTCAGGCTCAGGTAGTCTTCCAGCTACCTGGACACCCTGGAAATCTCCCACCTGCACATGCAAGGGACACCTATGGACCACATACCAAAGAGGACATTTCTGCAATTGCTTTTGAGAACGTGGCGCAGCACATCCACACCAGCATTACCTGACGGACACTGTAGGAAGCAGCAGTGCTGCGGGATGTGATTTGATCTGGCTCAGCTGGTGAAGCACACACTAGTGAGACCCTCCCTGCTATTTAGGGAGGGTTGTGAGGAACCAGATAGGATCCTGGGAAAGGGCAGCAGGTTCCTGGCCGTACAGCTGCACATCAGCATCTGTACAGTACACTGCAGCAAACCATCACGAAAAAGAATTCGGGGGAAGACTGACTGAAGCAACTGGGCAGTTTTACGACCATGCAGAGTAACGGAAGCTAAAATATGGGTAATTAAATCCCAGATTATATGGTATTAGATGATGACTCTCAGGATTAGAAGAAATTCTCCCTGCGTTCCACATGCCTTACACAACTGCTTGGGGAACCTGCCTTGGCACAGAGTGGTTTCTTCACTTCTCTCTGAAACGCCAAGCACCGACCCACGCCAGAGACAAAGCAAAGCAGACTTCCTAAACCCATGGCTCGATCTGGCACGGCACATCTAATCCTGCTGTATCCATTACAAGTTGCTATAAACAGCCAGCTTTGGGAAGAGACGCTGTGCTCACCTTCCAAAGGGTGACGGTCATTCTTTGGTAACTTGGGGGAGAGAGGAGCACTGTATGGAGGGGAATCTTGGGAATATCGCTTTGTACCCCGGCCTGGTCCCTGCAGAGTGCCGTCTAACGAACTGCTTCTGTCTAGGAAAAGAGAACAAGCCCTATTTAGGAGTGGAGACTTTCTGGGAAATTCAGTCTTGCCAGAGTCACTTGAGACTCGCATGCATTGCCAGCCTAGTAACAGCCTGTTAAAACTGCAATCCAGCACATCTGTCAGTGCTTAACGTTTTACATTTTGATTTGCAAGTTTTATCAGAGGAAAAGGGTGGCGAGAAACCTAACGAAGAATCTTAGACACGTTTTGCCATATTTCACCCCAAATATCACCTCTGATTGACTTAATTCCATTTCTCCTCACTCTACCCCTTGGCTCATCCCACATGATTCCTGCTCCTCCCCACTCTTCACCTTTTAGACGCGTGTAACCCTTGGATGATTTGCAAACAACCCTTGGATGATTTGCAAACGCTCTGTGCCATACACAGTGCTTGATTAAACCGTACTCATATTTTCAATCTTTCCCCAAACGGATCTCTCAAGTGCCCCAGCTGTCGCTGCTGCTCTTCTCCAAACGCTTCCCAACGATGGGGTTCTCCGTATTGCATGCAGCAGATGAGACTGGGCTGCAAGATGTCTCTTTGCAGACGGCTAAAGGCTGCACACAAAGTGTCAGTGGGTGGATGAACACACAGAATGGAAGTGCTAACACGGATGGGAACAGCAGCCAAGCAAGCCATACAGTGGGTGGCAGACCAAGCCCCATCTGGACAAGGCACGGTCAACTGAGAAGCAATGAAGAGGTTACCCACCAGCTGCCGCTGGCCCACGCGGGCCATCAGCGCTCTGGCTGGCCCCTTCCAGCTGTCCCGAGCACAGGTGGCATGTGTGAGCCTGCAGCGTTCAAGGTGTGTGGGGAGAGAGGGGTGAAATGCTCGTGGACAAATATCAGGAGTTGGACAACAGCACGGAGCAGCCCCAACTGCCGGCACAGGGCAGGAATGGGTGCTGGAGGGGTGACAGAAATACGGCGGGGACCAACTGGGACTGGACACCAAGGGAAATGCATCACGCCAAACAGAGTAATGAAGGTACAGATGGGTGGGAAGCATCAAATGGTCACAATTTAGTTGACTAAAGAGAAATACAAAGGTAGAGAAAAGTATCTGCTCTATCAAAATCCTTCAGGGAAATGAAAGATAAGCTGCTTGTACTGAGGTCCTGGGACTCCATACGAGTATGATCAAAAATCACTGTAACATTATTAGAAGGACAAATACTGTCCTCAGGACAAGTCCCTGCAAGAAACATTCATTGCCCAGACAGAGGTGGGAAACAAATGCTCTTAGTAATGTCTCTGGATATCTCTAAATGTAAAACTGCATGCCCTTCTTCACCAAACACAGAATCACAACAAAAGGTGATGCTTTTTAAAGGTTTTATCAGGTTTTGTTCTGGATTGTTTTTTAAACTTGCTGATTTTTGAAAGTAATGCAAACACAGAAGGTCAGATTGTAGAAGATAATCCAGGGAATCAGAAGTTAGGTCAGTGTAAATTAATGGAACGATAAACTGAAAGTAGGTCTGTAGTTAGGGTCTCCGATTTTAAAGGACAAATTTTAAGAAAATAAAGAAATGGAGTAATACACAGAGCTGTGTTCAGCAGTCACAATGCGGATCATCAGGAAAAAAGGAAAATACCTTCAGTTTAAAAGATGCCATAAACATCATGAACGTGTATCAGCAGTGAGGAAATTATCTGGGAAGAAAGATAAATGTTCACTTCAAGAAGGATGCTGAGAACAAGCAGATCATTTACTGGACATGAAAAGGACCTGCTCAGCATGGAGCTGTAAAACTCGGAGGATGGCGAGTACAGGGACAAAGTCAACTTTTTAACTCATTCTGTCTTTTGACAGAGTGCAAAGGAAAAGACAGGACCACATTTTCAGCTACAGAAGTAACAAGTGCAAGGGAACGGAGCAAGAGGATACTGTGCAGAAAGGTAAAGACTGAGAAAAAGGACAATAAGGTTGTTCTTGCCTGCAAATGATGGGACAGCTCTGAGGGATATTTCACCTCACCTAACTTGGGAGGTTGGTGGGGAGGAAGAGAAGCACGTCTGCCCATGTCTGGGTTTGTGCTGTTGGCCATCCCAAGGCAGTCTGGACAGTTACCTTTACAGTCAGTGAGAGTCTGCTCACCTCACTTCATCAAGTCAAAGTCAAGGCTCCTACTTTAGGACGCTGCAACCTGCACTAACTGCACTGGTACCTTCTTCCCAATGGCAGAGTGTGCCTACACAACTAGCCCAGGTGTTGATGCCTCTGTGACATGCACCTGCGTTCAGTAAAACAAAACCCACCCTTCACTTCCAGTTGCGGCTATGCTGAACACCGGGGCAAGGCTCAAGGGATAAAAGAAACGGGACAGGAATGAAAATATACACTGTTGACTAAGAAGCGGAAGTCAAATAACTGAACGTACTCAAACTGGGGACGTGAGGGTGCAGAGGAAGCCAAAACACAACTTAAGAAAGAAGGCGCACGTGAAACCCTGGGTCCGCTGCAGCAAATTCTGCAAACAAAACTCAGTGATGCGCTGCTCGGAGCGACTGGAAACATGGTGCTAACATTTAGAAAAGAAGGTGAAAAAATTATTTTGCCAACAAAATGCTCACGGCTGACCTCAGCAGTACTGCAGGGGTTGTAAGAGGTTCTGAAGGGTAGGGAAAATACTACAATTACACATGGCACATACTGCGGTAGGCATTCATCAGAGGAGACTAACCCAACAGCTTCCTTGTCATGGGAGAATAAACTCAGCAGAGCACCGAGCGAGAACATAAGGTGGGAAAGCAATTGCTAATGAATTTTCTTGAGGATCATTCCTGAGTCCAGTGTCATTTAATATTTTTATTAATAACTTTGGCACAAATTCTGGAAATTCACCAATGAAATCTGCTGATGTCTTCCCACATCAGGCCAGATAAAGTAGCATTTGAAATTATGTAGAAAAAATATATATAGAGCGAAGTACCAGAAAGGAGGTAAACCCAGCAGCAAAACACCGATGTACATTTGAAGCATTGTTCCACGAGCTGGGAACTTGCAGTTGAAAATAACAGATGAGAAGAAGAGAGTATGTGACCAGGACGGGTTGATCATCACCTGCTACAAGGATACAGCGACGAAAAGAGGGTTCCAGAGACATTTCTTGTGAACATGGTGGTGCCAGTGCTGTGGCACCAGGTCCCCATGAGCAATTCCCCAGAGTGCTGGCTGGCACTCTGGTCACCTCATGAAGTTTAATTCAAACCAACACTAGACGAGGAGAGCACAGAGCCTTTCTTACTAGAGCAACAAAAAGGCGAGCTCCCGTGAAGGATACAACTGCTCTCTAACTACTTCCAGAAGAATGAGAACTAAGTTAAACTAAAAGACAATGTTGAGACAAGGAGACGCGGATACCAAGCTGCCCAAGAACAAATCTTGTCTAGAAACTACAACATAGTTTCTAAAAATTCAGCAAAAAAACTTCAAGCACCCTCCAGTGGAAAAGCAAAACCCCAATTCCAGAGTTAGTTAAAGCAACACCGTATGCTGTGGTGCCTGTAATAACAAGACCCAAGGCTCAACGGTCCAGAAAGTCCCTCCAGTCCTATGTTTTCAGATGGCTTCAGATCAGATCTACCTGTTCACAACATTTCACAGTCCATCCCTGTTCATATTAACAGCAATTAACTTCTCATTTTCTTGCAAATCTGCCATTTCCTGATGTACAACTTGATCTAGTTCCCCTTCTTTCCATGATTATGCCTTACTTCGCAAGACAAAATGCCAGAATGCAGCTGATCTAAGGGCTGCTGCAGACCTTCCTTCTGCCCCAACCACATGCACAAATTCTCCACGGCATCCGCATTGGTGCTCCTGTAAAAAGAGTTTGTTCTGGGAATTGAGACCAGCTCCCAGTCCTAACCTGTGATCGTATTCTGGAAGAACCAGCCCCAGGCCGGCACACGAGCACCTGTACTGTGGAGGAAACAAGGCAGGACACACAGAGCTGAAGGTGAATCCGGGGCAGCCTTGATGCTTGGTGTGATTTAAGCTGATGTACAACTGCATCCTCATTCTTCCATGACCAGCCCTAGCTTCTCAAAATCTCCGGTACTGTTTCTTTGCCCTCACCAGAAGCCACTGTAATGTGTAGATAACAATGTTTATCATCTTCTTTCAGGTGCTTGAGAAACGTGTTAGATGACCAGATACCCAACAATCCCTGAGACGTCAGTATGAACTACAGGACTAGGTGTTATCACTTCTCTGGACTGTTGCTAATCTTTCTTTAATCCCTGCAAACACTCTAAACAAGAGTTCAGGATGGGCAGGTCTCAGCATCGTGTCATATCTGGTGCTCTGCCTGAGATTCCCTGAATTCTCACTTTTCTCTTTATACTTTTCCACCCTGCCAAGCAACCCAGCTCTAAGCACAGACACCACTGACATCTCATGGTGGCTAGAAACCATGTGTGTGAGCTACAGGACCCTCTCCATCCAAGCCTGCTACTATGCCCAGACCCTGGGTCCTCTTCCTCCCATTCTGGTTTTGCTCTCTCTCATGACAACAGGGTACTTCCACACTGAGACACGGGCATTTCTTCTAGCTGAGGGTTCCCTAGAGGGGTAACCTCTAGTCCCAGTACCTAGACATGCTGCTCCTATACTTCCCACGGCAGCCAACCCACTTCCTACAGCTTCTTGTCTTACAGCACAGCACGGCTCCCTGCTCCTGGCATTGCTGGCTCCAGCATGGCTCTGCACGGCCCCAGCCTGCAGGCAGCTGATCAGCCATGGAGGAAGCATGGGACAGTCACTCCAAGATCCTCACGCTCTTCAGGCTCTCGCTAATCCCTTCCCCCGAGTATGGCTGCTTTGTGAGATGCAATGAAGCACTGTGGCATTAGGCTGCTGCCCCTAAGCTAAGCTTCATGCTTAGCAACTTTTTCTTAAACAGTTCTTCCTAAGTGCTTATCCTTTTACATTAGAAATTCTTGCGTTTCTTGTCAGAGCTGTAATTATCCAAAGGATTAACTTTGGAAAGACCTCAAACAAGACAACAGCCATTTGCTGACTTGGTGGGCAGAAAGGTAGTGGAGGAAGCAAGACAGGAGAGCAGATCAGCACAAGACACTTGTCAGCTACGTAAAGAAGGTGCTTTTATCCTCTCCACAACTGGCATTCCTACAGCAGTAGTTCCCCCAGAGCCCCACAGCCAGCCTGGGGAGGCAGCTATCACCCCAGGGGTTGCTGCCACTACACAGCACTGGGAGGGAAAACTATTGGTCTTCTTGTTTTCCACCGCTTTCGCTTAAGAGCAATTTTGCAGCCTGACAATTTGCATTGTGGCATGAACTATCTTGCCAGGGGTGTGTTGCTTCACCACAGAGGAGCGTTAGCCATGCCAAGAAAAACAAAGCCACCTATGTCTCAGATCGCTGCAGCGTGCATCATCTCTGAACAGGCTACGCTTTCACCGAGGGCTGGATGTGCTCTCTGCTGGCAGCAGATTCACGGCCAGTGTGGAAACCATTCTGCTAGGTTTTAATTCCATTTCTAATTACAGTTTACCTGCTGCATGTTACCACTCTTCTATTTCTCATGCAGTCTTTCACCTTAATTCCTAACTGGATGAAGTCACTATAATCAGATTACAGTAAGCGGGAAGGACTGGGGGACAAGGAGAGGAGGGAAGACAAGGAGACAGCACAGATGAACGGAAACCTACAGGCAGAGATGGAAATCAGACCGACAGGCAGAAAATACGGCAACTTGAATCCTGCGCAAAAAAAGCCCTGCGGGCATGTGCATGACACTGGGGGTGATGCAATGAACCCTGCAGACAGGGCTCTGAAACACACGCCTGCCTCCTGAGATAAAGATAAAATCTGGGTTAAGAGCACCTGGGGTCCCTACAACGCCACCCCCGCCCCAGCTCCTACCTGGTAGATACCTGTCGTGGTCGTACTCGTGTGAGCGCTGCATGTGGCTGTTCTGAATGAAAGGCTGGTTCCCAAAGAGGTTGTCACTGCGAAGATTGTGGCAGAGCTTCTCCAGGAAGCGGAGGACGTAGGTGATACTGTTTACTGCTGGCAGGTTCAGAGTGTGCTGTTCCCGATCAAACACAGCTGGAGACAGAAACAAACAGAGCCCAACACGTAAACCCCCAGCAAAGGCAGGAGACTACGCCCAGGGCTGCACAGCCAGCTTCTGTATCTCAGCATCACTGGTCTAGACTAGAGCAAACAAAAGCCACTGCCTTCCGCTGGCTGAGTGCTGGCGAGCTCGCTTCCCCGGGACAGGCTAAAACCAGTCTGCTGCACCCAGCATCAGGTACGGGGCTGCAGCGCCTGAGAAGCTGCATTTGAGGGAATGGAAAGGCATTCAAGGAGGGGCCTGTACTCCCAGCATCCGGGCAAACACGGGCTTAAAAGCAAAATTAAAAAGCGGGGTGTTTCTTGTCTTTCCGTCAGCAGTTCTGAAAATCCCACCTGTTCTGCCTCCTCCTGGGGGCTCGGGCAGTGCTGGGGGACGATAGGTGATAACGCTGCCCAGGCTGACACCAGGGCTGCATGCTGCCTTCTCCAGCAGCTGTGCCTGGAGGCCACGCAAACTGCTCTGCTCTGAGTCAGCCGCTAGCTGTTGCTCCACTGACACAGATGTTTGGCAAGAAAGAGAAGACAGAAATCTTCTGTCTGCCCCTGGCCCGTGACTGTACCAAGCTTCAGAAGAGACATCTTCCAACAAGCGAATTCTTGCAATGACATCTCTGAAGGCAATGTGCTGCGGGCCAGTTCTCACCTGAGATGACCTCTCCCCCGTGGCCTTGCTTTAAGAAGGAGAAGACTGTTTTCTGATGATAAGCGCAATCAATGCAGGCCTGTACTGCTTGCTGCAGGACAACAGAAGCTCGAGCTGGTCCAAAATGGTCTGGCAGCTGCTGAACTTTCTTCTTGTCTAGGTGGGGCCCAGTGCTGCCATTCTTGTTCAAGTAAATGCAAACTGCCAAGACGAGAAATGTGTTTGCCATTAACCCACTCAAGAAAGCAAGAACAGATGCCTAAAATCCAACCTGAGAGATGCTGAGATTTTAAGACTGTCAAATCCCTCACAAAGGGGAATCCACCACGACTGCCTGCCTGTGTCCTAACAGCAGAGCCACTTACAGAGGGGAATCACCTCCAAAATCTTCCTGCCTCACACTCACCTTCCAAGCTGCTGCTGTTTCTCCTATGCTTTCCCCAGCACTCAGGCTCCCAAAGGCAGGCTGCAAAATGGTTCCCATGCCAGCCAGGTAAGGTGGCTCCGATGTTCAAAGGAGATGAAGGCACACAGCCCCCACCTTTTAGGGAAACTGGGTTCTTTAGGTTCCTTTGAAAACTGGCCAGTTATCTTGTGGGGAAACCGAGGGCTCAGACCATATCCAGTGCTTGACTGAACATATAAAAAGCAACTTTGCATTAGACTTTCCTGCCGAAACTCATCTTCAGCTACATCTCACAGCTGTAGCAGAGCATATACTCTGCCCTGCTGCCGCTACTACTCCCCTGCTCCATCTTGTCCCTGTTTGCCTTGATATCCTGGCTGAAGCTGACCAATCATTGCCACTGTCATTCAGCAGTTGTTCTGCATCTTGCTGTAGCTTCAGCAGCTGTGCCTGGCACGGTTTAGGACAGCTCGCGCTCTGTACTCACGAGAGGTGCTGCACACCATAGTGCCTCTGGGCACGATGGGCCACGAGAAGTGCCCTTCGAGAGCTGTGGAGTCACTAGCACGCGCGTGGTAACTCAGGGAAAGAGCTCCCTGCACTGAACAGATGGACTTGCAATCTTCCCATAACTTCATTATTTCCAAAAGGGACAGAGAGATAAACAAACAGCTGATCTGAACTCGTGTGCCTCTCTTTTCCTCCCGACACGCTCTCTCTTAGGACAGCCTTTCTGGAATTGTAATGTTTGCTGGTTTACAGGTTTAGGAAGAAATAGGAGTATCTCGTTGTGTCGCTGACTGATGTAGCTAACTGTGCAATCTTGTCAAGAATGCAGTTTGAGACCCTTACCTGTGGGAGCCTGCATGGCAGAGCTGGGGATTGTAGCAGCATCCTGGGGCACAGTGCTTGTGTCTGGTTCTGGGGTACTGGTTGTTGGAGAGGTGGGTGCTGGGTTCAGCAATGTCCTAGGTTTCCTCTGCAGAAAAAGAGGAGATATTTCTCCTTTTATCCCTGCTCTCCTTTACCACCCATGATCACTACACTCTCTCTTCTGCATCCAACAGACAAGGCACTGTGGAACATGACACACTTCTGATGGTGATGACGGGGAGTCTCAAGAACCTAGCAATCAATACGTGTATATTTTATAAATCACAACCCTGAAAAAATAACAAGCCTGAGATCTGCAACCTCTGCTTGACTTAGACTAGCTACACACGATGGACGGAAAAGCTTATTCCACCGTTTGGCCATCCTGTCTTGATCACAGCATCTGCCATGCTACTTCACAGCTAATGAAGCTTTGCAGCTCCAAAGACACAGTTTCTTGATGGAAATGATCTTTAGGACACAGACATTCTCTACAGCTCTGGGGCTGGACTCTGAGGGATATTCCCAGCCCACAAACCCCTTTGGTCTCCTACTTGCTGCAGTCATACAGCCAGAGGTTGAGACAAACGTGCACAAACACACGCATGCACCATCCCATGGCAGAACTTGCAGCACCTGCTTTTCACCCGCCTGCATCAGCATCAGCTTTTACCTTACTGCCAGGCTTGGGGCCTCTCTTTCTGGGGAATTTCAAAGGCTCCACTGACTTGGAGGGTGTAGGCATGGGGTGATGGATTAGCGCTTTGGTCGTTCGACCACGCTTCTTCCCTGTTTTGCGACGCCTTTGCCCTTGTTGATGCCCCAAAACAGTCTTTGTGCTACTGTGCATGCTAGGTTTCTCCGAGTTTACTTCGGAGGCAGGTAAAGGGCTCTTTGGAATCACAACTGAAATAAAAAGAGAAAAAGCAAATATAATTAAATCAGGCGAGAATCAAAACAAGAGCAGCCTCCATCTTCATACAGTGTCACATGGAAAAACCTGGAGTATTCACAGCCCCCTGAATGGAGGCTACTGCTCTCCATGGCAGAATAAAAACCAAACGCACTGATCCTTGGTTCAGCACTCGAGCTGTGGGACACTGGGGCTTAGCCTGGATGGGCTGAACTCCAGAAGGATCACACTTTCAGCCATACCTTCCTTCCTGAAAATAACTGGCACCTACACCTCTTCCTTCTGCGAGTGGTGACCTGCCAGCGATCATGTAAAATGCACTGAAAAGCATTCCTAGGGGAAGGATCAGTCAAGACCTGCCTGATAGTCACAGAGCCAGTGCTGTGCTGGAAATCCCCTCTCTCAAGGCAGAAGTCAAATCTTCTCCGACCCTAAATTACCAGTGAACTGCAGTGGAAGGTACCAGCTCCATCCTCGACGCTTGCAAGGACTATTTCTCCTGGCCCTGAGCAAAACCTCGTTTCAGTTGGATGAGCTGACCTGTTCCTCTCACGTACTGCCAGAGGTAAGTGAACTGCCAGCACGTGGTCTGTTCCTTCTTATCTTCTCATGCTTTCCATGACAAAACCAGGTTTCTGGTGTATTTGCCTGCAAATCCCCTGAATTTGGTCATTCATCTTTCCCAAGTCCTGCTAAAGGCTAGAGATAAGCTGGCCCAGCTCAGCAGACCAGTATTTCCTTTAGATTTAAACTTCTGCTAAAAAGAAACAAAACAAAGCCCTCCTAGATTTTGAAAAATGCACAGTGACCTTTAGGATGTCTTGTTTCTCAGGCCTGGAAACCTCACTATATATTCAACATGGGGGGGCTCTGAATTCGAAAAAAAACACCCCACTTTTGAAGTGAGGGGCTTTATAGCTAAGGAGAAAATCTTGGCCAAGGAAACAGAGTGCAATAAAAGATTGATACCAGGATGGCACGCAGCCCTAACAGTGGCACAACTGTGGGTATATAAAGAGATTCTTAAGGTTTTTCTAACAAGGGTTTTATGAGCAGTTACTGTGAGCAAGGACTCATTCCCTTGGCACACAGACACCGTTTCCTGCCGACAGCTCAGAAGCAGCAAACTGAGCCGGGTCCAACTTTCTAGGGGTCTGGAGAAGATCAGTGGGCTGCGAGGTGACAGCAACAAGCCCCGAGCGAGGAGATACTCCAGGGATGGGGCAGTGAGCCGACAGCTCTGTTAACTACCTCACTGCTAACCAAAGCACAGACCAAGGGAACACCATAGAATCATAGAATCATTTAGGTTGGAAAAGACCTTTAAGATCATCAAGTCCAACCGTTAACCTAGCACTGCCAAGTCCACCACTATACCATGCCCCTAAGCACCACAGCTACATGTCTTTTAAACACCTCCAGGGATGGTGACTCAACCATTTCCCTGGGCATCCAATCTAAACCTCCCCTGGCAAAACTTGAGGCCATTTCCTCTTGTCCTATCGCTTGTTACTTGAGAAAAGAGACCGACCCCCACCTCGCTACAACCTCCTTTCAGGTAGCTGTTGAGAGCGATAAGGTCTCCCCTCAGCCTCCTTTTCTCCAGGCTAAACACCCCCAGCTCCCTCAGCCGCTCCCCATAAGACTTGTG
>JAVKLA010000021.1:7655021-7668823 GCA_034782735.1 Sagittarius serpentarius | reverse complement strand
AAGAGCTCACTCGTCCAAGCCATGAGCAGCCAGTTTCTCCAGGAGAATGCAGTGGGAAATGGTGTCAAAGGCTTTACTAAAGTCTAGGCAGACAACATCCACGGCCTTTCCTTCATCCACTAAGCCGGTCACCTTGTCATAGGCAGAGATCAGGTTAGTCAAGCAGGACCTGCCTTGCATAAACCCATGCTGACTGGGCCTGATCACCTGGCATGGCTGGTATGAGAAGATGTGTATAAGGTCCCATCAGTGGCATCTTATTTTGGCCTTACATGAACGAGCCACTGGAGGTGAAGGATCCATTCACCAGCTTTGCCTCTGGGGTAGCCTGTGCTCTCCATGGGGAGACTGGGCATGAATGAACCTGGCTGCCAGCTCCAAGTAAACCTGGGCGAATGGTTCATTTGGGCAGCTCGAAACCAGGACTGGTGTTATCTCACAGCAGGACTAGATGACTTCACATGGGCGGATGCACTGGCCAGGCACTCCTGCAGGTCCAAGCAGCCATCAGGACTCCCAGCCTCCAGCCATGCAGGGATTTCTGTCTCGTTGGCAGTGCCAAAGATGGCCGTGCAGGGGGCAGGAGGGCAGACAGAGCTGACCCGCAGAGGGGTGCCTAGCCAGGGCACATTTAGGACACAGAAGTCAGCAGGAACTGCAGAAACAGGCCAAGAACACCAGGCAGCACTCCTCCAGCTGTTGCAATGACTGCTGCCACTGGCAAATCTTGCGTATGCTTCCACTCACTGCTGCGAGATGATGAACTCTGCTGTCTTTGCTGTATCACACTGAGCCCCTGGGTGTTGCTATGAGTAATGTGCACAAAAAGTGAAGTGCAGAATGTCTTGCAGTTGTCTTCAGGTGGCTTACACCCACCCTAACCTCACTTTGCACTGGTGCAAATAACACAGTGCATGGCGCATCCAGGAACCAGCCCCATTCTGCCTGTCACATGGGCAGGGTAAGATTTCCCGTGCTCTCAGTTTTTTTGTTTCGTTTTAATTTTATTTCCTTGCTTTTGTTCATTAGCATTCTGTTTCAGATGCCAGGGAGAAGCACATAGTCATTCCAGCATCTATCTAACTTCCCAAGTAATGTCTTTTTGTGTCAGTCAGATACAGAGAATCACAGCAGAAGTAGGGTTTTACTACCCCTTGTTTGAGATGTTAACATTAACAGCAAGGCTACTTTGCTGGCAAGAAAAGCAATATGATAGCTCAAGTGCTTCTTACAGTTAGTTGATGGTTTTCCAGGACAGTGAATATCACCTGCTTCAGGTGACATCTGGCACGAAGCAGCGCTAGCAGAGA
Source organism: Sagittarius serpentarius (assembly GCA_034782735.1). Classification (NCBI taxonomy): domain Eukaryota; kingdom Metazoa; phylum Chordata; class Aves; order Accipitriformes; family Sagittariidae; genus Sagittarius; species Sagittarius serpentarius. The sequence goes on along the minus strand of JAVKLA010000021.1, from coordinate 7,667,513 downwards.
GGAACGGCACAGATAGGACAGGCACTGATCACTGAATCGCTGTGCCTCCAGCCTTAGGTATGCACGGCTGATCTCAGCAGAAAAATATTTGTATTAAAGAATTTACTAGAACCCCACAAGTTGACAGAACAAGGGCAAATGCAGGTAAAACACTCCGTACATCAAAGAAACTCATCAAAGGGATGTGTAAACCAATGCAGGGGGCATTTTGTTTGCAATCTGCACCAATGCAAAGTGTCTAAACCAAGCTGTGCCACAACAAGGTTTCTCTAACCTGTAAGAGAAACTGAGGATTCTACAGACAAGCTGTGAACCAAACACACACTATCTTAGTTTTATTAGTGAAAAACCCACAGAAATGGTGCATTTGGGAAGTTGGGATGCAGTAGGCAGAGCAGCCGAACTGCACTCTTGGCTCCCAGGCTGGAACCATGTCGCAGAGAAATCCCAGTGCCACGGAAAAGGAGACTGATGCCAGGTGAACTCCTGGTATGCAGGCTGTCACTGTATAATTCTATAATAAAAAATGGTTTCATCCTTTGATGCAATAAATGCTAGCAAGATCTATTGTCTACTTCAGCCATAAAGATATTACAGGTGACATTACTTTGCCAGGTTTAAAGAATCAGTTTCGGTTTTAGGGCAATGAAAGCCTGCACCTCAGTGCGGGCAGACCACATGACAGGAAAACTTACTTCCTTCAGCCATGCCAGAGGAGTTTCCACTGTGCCCACCGCCCCTGGCAGCACATCCCTGCCACAGCCACGGCTCCCGCAGGGATGGAGGAGCTGCTACAACTCAGAAGACTGTTCAATGAAACAGACTAAGTTACATCTAAATGTGCAGCCAGCTCAGGGCATAAATACACAGAAAATTACCTAGATTGTTACTTCGTGCCTAACAGTATTGCTGAATACACTGCTGAATATCCACTAATATTCTTTGCTGTGGCTGCTTCAACGAGACTGATACAATGCACAGATATTTTTCTGACACAGTGTTATAATGAAACGAGGTCTTACAATCCCATGATCCAACACCATTCAGCAGACTGGCCTGGTTTTTTGTTTGATTTTAACCAGAATCTGAGAAAACACCAGCCCATCCTAATTCATTTCTCTTGCCCCTGCCAGACGTCCTGAGCTGCACGCAATCAGCATTGACTAGGAGACACCAAGCACTTCAGACAGAGTTGTCCCACCAGCTGCACCTCTGCAGCAATGGCACAGCCCCAAACCCACAGAATTAGAGCTGGCCATGCTGCTGTCTTGTCACCGAGGCATTTATAACCCCTTCCAGTGACTAGATGCTTCCTAAAGGAGCCTGAAGTTTTTGCCAGGTGCCTGTTAATTTTCCTTCAGGATTTCAGCCCCTGATGTTACAAGGACGTGGTTAAGAAGCACAGGATTGCTGCAGCAAGGAGCAGCGCAGAACGCTCAGCCCTGCTTGCACTCACCCTGACACCCACTGAGCTCCAGCAGTGGTAACAGCTGTGCCCAGCAAGCAGGCTCATCTTGCAGCTGCAAACCATTGCCCACATCTCCTTTGACTGCCAAAAGCTTCAATTTACTGCATCTTTTTCAGCTGGTGACGGTGCCAGCCCAACAGTGAGCATCTGCCAGGGCCATCCCCACCTTCTTCTTCCTTCTACCACTGTCTTCACCCCACAGTGAGCCACTGAGAGGAGCCAGATTTTCAGAAAATCAAGTGAGGCCCTCTTACTTAAAAAACTGACAGTTTGCTGTCGCTAAGAAAAGCAGCGTCTCTCTGCCCCACAGCTTTGGCGCTTACATGAGCTCTGAGAAATCTAATGCAACTCTAAAGCTGGCCTTGCTTTAGGCAAGGAGTTGGGCCATGCAACCTCCAGAGATCCCTTCAGACCGGAATTATTCTGTGCTCTGAACTTGTGGTTAATCATTTCAGCTCATTAATGGAGCAGAAAATTAAATCAACAAAAGTTTTCTGCTGGCTGAACTGTCTTGTTTTGGGTCATACAGGCATCTAGCACAAGGGTGGACACAGAGGAATGGGCTGGCTCCTTGTTGGGCTGTCTGGCCTCAGATTAGTTTGGGTGCAGTGAGAAACATCACCCTAAGGAGGCAGGATCAAACATTCCTGAACTTAAAGCCAAAGAAAAGGTGGGCACCACTGACGGGGCTATTAATCACTGAAGGATTATTTTAAACAAGAGTTCTGAGCTTCCTGCAGAAACAAAGAGACTTGACAGATAATTCAAGACTTTAGGCTCTATTTCGTAATGCCAAAATATCCCTTGCCAGTTGACACATAGCACTGGCAGCACCTGCAGCTGCCCACCGCACTGTGACTCAAACTGTTATTTACAGAAGACTCTGTAAAGTTGCTGTTCACACTTTGAGGGTTAGCCGATACTAGAAAGAAGCATTTGTCACTCATCATCTTATCTCAGGCTTGTCACAGCTTGGAGAGGACAAAATTATGTCCTTGGCATAAGAATAACAAAGCCAAAACATGTAGGAAAATATGGAACAGAAGAGTTGAAGATGGAGAGCAGTTTCTTACCTTTCTCTCCAATACATCAGCTATTTAACAGTCTGCATTTACTAACAGCTGCTGGACCACAAAACTCGAAATCTCCACTTTACGTGCTAAGGGCTACTGTACTCTCAGATGCAGCCATAGCTCACACCCCTTCTCTCTAGAGATATCAGTGATGACCACTACAGTGTCCCAAAACACAGAGGGAGGTTTCTGTGAAGACTGAACACGCCATTCATATATGTTTTAAAGCAGCTATGAAGAATACCCTGTAGGCCACCCGTCCAGTGGTTCTTTGGTGCTCCAGCTGCCCCTTGTCCCATCTTCAGCACTGCACAGTCAGAAGCATGAGTCAAAGAGGTGGATGAGAGACACATTTAAGATAAGCAAATCTGCCAGAGAACAGAAATCTTGTTGAGATCTGGCTGGATCCTTCCCTGGATGTAGCAGTTCAAACCTAGACATCCTGAAGGCTGGAGCTGGACAGGAACCAGAGCTCATTGCCTGTCCGAGAGCAAGATGTGAAAGCTTCATACCTCTGTGATTCTTCCCAAAGCAGAGACCATCATCACTGGCCACCATGAGCATGACTGGGACATAAATACGGTCTCTGGGAAGGCTCAAGACTCCATATGTCCTGAGCTCTCAGCAGGCTAGGCAGACATTACACAGGAGAAAAGATCAGAGCACGGGCAGGAGACATGGGCTCCTTGCACGGACAGGTATTAAGGACAATCCTCCGAGTCCTGGAATTTAAAAGCCATAATGCAATTATTCTGATAATTCAGTACTTCCTGCAGAGATTCCTGCTCCCCAGGAAAACGTCTGCTTGAGCTAAGGCCGAGACATCAGAGGAGGTATCTAATACAATAATACAGCAAGAAGTTCCAAGCGCTACATGATTCCGCATGTTCTAGATGTTCTCATGACCAGTTATCTTAACTCCCAAAGATGCATTTTCCTTTCACACATCTTCTTTTCACACAAGATTTGTCTAGTTTCAGCTTTCGACTGCTGAAACGTGCTGTTGCCTTTGCTGGAAGCCATGAGGTGCTTTATTCACTGATCCCCTCCCACACCTCACTGGCCAGCGGTTATATGGCTGCACGCAAAAAAATGCAAACCCATGGTCCCTAAAACTGTCTCTATCCTGCTCATCCTGACCATCAGGTTGCATTTTAATGTCCTTTTTTGGGCAAGACATCCATAGGCACACGAGGAATAGCAGTTACTTAAAACCAAAGCAACGCCTTATGCATTTGTTGAACCTGAGAAAGGCTCTGAACATTCATCATGAGTGTCTCATTTCTTAAAGGCTTAGAAATCTGTACGGTCTGCAGCAGCAATTTGCTTATTGTAATCGTCTGCATGTGCCTGGATGAGCTCTGTGCACTGCAGATGCCACTGTACATCCCACTGGCACAAGCTGTGGCATTTTTATAGTTATTTTATTTGCAAAAATAAAACAACTTAAAAAAAGTCTCAGGAGTCACAGTGATATCAGCAACTGATATTTGCTTTTTGCACAAGTCTTACATTTACAGCTCTCAAGGCAGCATGCCTGTGTGCCCTAAACCATATTGGTAATTACGCTCAGCACTTTCCGAAGTCAGAGCAGCCAGGGATCTTAAAAACCTTCCCAGGCGTTCACTGCACCTTGCAACACATCTCGGAGATGCTGGGCAGCACACTGACAGCCAGAGGTTTAGTGACTTGCCTGAAGTGCCAGATCAATAACAGTAATGCAAAACATCCCAAGTGTCCTACCTCTAATTATAACCACATACAGATATGTGAAAAAGAACAACTGAAGACTGCAGTCAGTCCTACTGGAGCTGAAGACTAGAAAAACCCTATCCTGGACCTGTAGGGTCTGCTTACGTGGATCAAACACAAGAACTCACAACCCAAAGAGACCTCTCCATCACCAAGGCTGCCCTTCTGCACATCACCATCTGCCCCATTCACTCAGTCAGTTGCTAAACCCAGGTAGCTAATTTTACCCAAGCACGAAGTGCATCTGGCTAAAACATTTTCCAGAACAAAACTGAGGCTTTATCCATTAACATGGCCCCCAAGAGGAATCTGACCTACTTGGGCAGTGTCAACACAGCTTCTGTAACAGAAACCCAGTCTTGCGAAGCCAGAAGGGTCTGGACTGGTCAGTGACCACGTGGACGGATGTGACACAGCCTACCTGCCTTTCCACAAAGTCTCCGAGATCCTCAACAAAGGCTTTTATAAAAACTAAAGAGCCATGGGATAAGAAGAAAGGTTTCTATAGGGATAAATCAAGGGTCAGAAGAGGTAGGGGCAAACAGTCATTCTTGTGGAGGAGGGAGATCTACATGGAGGACACAGGGATCCACACCGGGATCTGCACTGCTCAATGTATTCATGAGTGACCTGGTGAAGGGATAAGCACAGTGAGAAAGTTCTCCAACGATCTGCACTTCCCAGGACAGGATGGCAGCAGCCTGTAAGCAGTTCCAGAGAGAAGCTAGAAGACTGAGTTTCAGGGCGAGAAAACAGCAGGTGACCATCACGCTGATAAATATAAAGCAATGAGCATGGAGAAAACCACTCCTACCTTCAGATGCAAAACGATGGGCTCTGAGCTGCCTGGTGCTCCTTCAGGAGGGAGAACTTGGGCTGTAACGTTCACTGCACAAGAACATCAGCTCAAAGCACAGCAGTAGCCAGAAAGAGCCAGGGAAAAAGATTCCACTTTGGAAAAATGAGAGATCAGGACAATGGACATCACGGTAGAAACCAACTGAATAGAAATCCTCTTTACACTGGTTAAAAATCAAGCAAAAATCCCCCAAACCTGCAGCCGATCCCTGGATTCTCGTGTTCACAGAGTTCCAGCCTTTCCGGGGATATCTTCAGCCAGGGCTAAGCTCTGCCTTGCCCCGCTGCATGCCGAGAGCCACTCCAAGTCTGCCCTTCACTGATCCTATTAAGAAAACTCTTTGATCAGATTGAGCATTTTTAAGAGTTCCTTCACACTGCTTTGGCTCTTCTGCTTAGCACACAATGTAAAATATCTTTTAATGTTTTTAACCAGTTTCCAGCATCATTTCAGAGACCTTATTATTACTTAGGAGTTATTGACGCTTTTTAGAGTATAAACGTATGTGTGCACATACTCCTCAATGCAGGGGAAAGTGCTTTGAGACCCGGCACAACAAGTGTTACGGATGTGCAACACAATAGACTTATTCATCAAAATGCCCTGGGGGTCAGCACAGTCCCCATTCTGCTGATGGCAAAATAAACAGAGATAAGTGACTGGCTCATGATCAGAGACAAAGACAGTGACAGCGCTGTGAAGAGCAAGGATGCCCAAATTGTTGTCCTCAGCAAAAGTCTTTTTCAGTTTAGTGCTGAGCAGAGATTTACTTAGTCCCAAAACCCAGGCCTTAATTTTTCCCCCATACAGGAAAGAAATTAACTGCTTTGTGTCCACTGGGTAGCATTACAAAATGAATGGGTAAACTCAGTTATGCATCTTTTTTATAAAATACTGCAAAGGCTAGCATTAGGGTAAGGGAAAACAGCATCATGCCTGCCACCACTGAACAGCCAAGCAAGTTTCTCCCCAAATAGCAGCTCACAAGCCCCTCATCTCTCAATACGTTTGCTGTGGAACATCTGCACAACCAGCCATAAACGTCTCACATTCCTGCTTCTTCAGCCCCTCTTTTCCCTGCCATCACCTCTTCCAGCTCCTGGAAGGCAAAGCAAAGGAGTAGAAAGACCGTGCTGGGAATGGACCTGGCACAGGCATTTACACCATAGAGAAAAATGGCAGTTTCGGACAGTGGGACTGATTCGAGGGATTTAGTGCGCAGATCTGGATTGTACAGGAAGGCCTCAACAGAATTACAGCCCATACTGCAACAACGCTGTTATTTATTCTACGCAGAGTATCCTCATCAGCCTTACAGAAATACTCGCTTGTATGAGCCAGTGTCCAGCAATCTCTGCAGCCCATTTTTACAAAGCTGGTGGCCTTGGCTTGCACTCTTTGTGCCAGCATTGTTTTTTATTTCTCCAGTACTCAGAAAACTTAACTCTGGGTCCAGTTCTGCAAGGTCAGTTAGATACTCCTTTGCAGGTGCAGCCAAGAGTATGGGCGCTACCAGCTCCCCAAGCCTGCCTGGAGCACAGTTCCTCCTCCTAGCCCAGCTACCAGGTCAGACAACAAGGAGCTGCAATGAGCCTACCAGGCCATATGGTTCAAATGCAGAGGAGAAGCAAATGCCAAATTTGTCTATAATCACCCTCTTCACATCCCAAATCAGCAGTTTTCCTCCTGTCTCCATTCCACTACCTCTCATTCCAAATAAGCTGGCTGCAACACAACCTGCGTTCTTGCTTGCTGTGATCCCTCTATTAGTCTCATCTTCTCCAGTCCACTGCAAAAATAAAGCTGTTGTAACGATGTGTTGTTTTAATCAGCTGTGAAGCAGCTATGGAATTAAAACAGAGAAATTCTGAACTACAAAAAGGAGACGAGAACTGAGCTGGGCAGCTCCAGTGTGAGAAACACAGCAGCAGAGTTGAAACTCAAACTCCTGACTGAAGGCATGCACTAGCAGGTGAAAGAAAACATACAGGAGCAAACAAGGAGCTCCAAGAGAAATGGCAATGCCAATATTTATTGGTAAAGTCAGAACAAAATCAAGTAAAAATCTGAACTTCAATACTCAAGCTTAATTTGATTACCCCAAAGCCAGGCTGAGATCGTCTCCTGCATGACAGTGCCCATGGACACATGGTGAGCACTCCAGCAGCAACTGCAAGAGCCCACCTGTGACCCCCTGGCACTGTTCAGTAGATGGTACATGAGCAGAACTGGCACCTTTGGTCCTGACACAGACACCGACAACATAAACAAACTCGTTTCCACACCTCAGGGAAACCATCGTACTGCAGCTCTTCCAGGCTTAGTGCTTCAGGAGAGGCCATCAGCAGAGCACGTACCCACTGAGGGCTGCCAAAAGCACCAGGGATGACTGACACATGTCTGGTCCACACAGCAGTCCTCAAGAAAATCCCAGAGCCATGGTCTTAGGAAGCAACCAGCCTGCAGACTGGGTAAGACTTCAGCTTGTGCAAGCGTGCCCAAGCCAACCTGAACTACACCTGCAGCACGACAGAGGTCACTAGTTTCTTCACAGATTTACAGCCCACGGGAAGTTTGCAACAGCATGGCTATACTGCTATTTATATCCAGCTAGCTTAAGGACATACATTCAATGAAAATATGTGGCACGAGAGGCCACCACAGTCAATCTGCTGACTGATCACATCTTCTGCCCCTGGGAGTTTATTACCAGTGGGTTTCCAAAACCCCATGTTGAGAATGGTTCTGTACTCTTGCCGTATTCAGGCTATTCAGGACCATTCCTGGGGGTTTCTGCTTGTTCTGATCTTCTCTGAAGCTCTGTTTTTAGCTTTGGCTTCCTGGTTAAATATTAGCAGAACACCTCAACATATCAGTGCACAAAGAACAAGGAGACTGCTAGGTGGGTGCAGTGTATTCAACTGTTTGTTCTTTTTTAAAGCTGTTCAGAAGCTATAAAAATACCGAAGATCAAGAGGAGAACCGTGACAAGCCACAAAAGGTCCGATCCTTGTAACAAGTGGGGCTGTATGTTCAGTACGAAGCTCCTAGATTCAATAAAAATGCATGCCGCGGCAACATATACCTGTTCACCAAAGCCAGGGTAAGAACTGGGCTCAACCGCATTTACTTCCCCTCTCCAAAAAATGAGGAGGAAACAAGAAAATGAAGAAACTACCCAGGAGGTCACAAGAAGATGATGTAATGTTCTTGCTCCCATACAGTCACTGTGAAAAATCCCACCAAAATTGGCCCATTTCTCCCATATGCGCATACACTGCTCCAGTCACAACCATCCCATTAACATGCACAGCCTTCACAGGCCTTTGTGAGAAGAGTCTGGTCAATCATTTTGGCTGCTCCGGCACTTGCCTGCATCAGAAGTGGCATGCCTACAAGGGGCCAAGCTCCTGTCATCAACGGCTGGCGTACGGCTGGTGGTGACAAGCTGAAACTAGGTGTGGAGCCCTAAATCCTCGATGTGAAGCTTCTCAATACTAAGCATTTAAAACACTTCATCTAGATGGGAAACTGTGCTCCCCCTGTGGCTCTCCTAAAGGATGGGATAAAGGTATACAAACTGTTACACTGGGCTTACTTTAAGCTTACTTAACTCTGCTTCCAAACCTGGCAGCAGAGCATGGTTAGGCAGAGACACCAGCCCTGCTTGTAACCAGCAGCTCAGGACATCCTGAGTCAGACACTTTTACACCCCCAGAAATAAAAGCCCTGGACAGCTGCTCTTCCCTGAGTCTGTCCAATTCCATCCCGAAAGCGCTCAGACCTTCAGCCTACACAAGCATAGCCCTGCACGACGTCCCATCAGCACAAGCGTTGTTACTGGTCAGAGATCTTGTAGAAATGGAGCAGTGACCCCAGCGCTATTCACCCAAAGAGAGGAAGGTTTCAACAGTGAGGCTCCTGTAGAAACGTCCTGCCAAAACTCAGTAATGCCCTGAGATTTTGAAACCCTGTTTTGGGCCAGGAAGCAGGATAGAAAAGGGAAGGAAACATCCTGCATACAACCCAGGCTCTCTGGGTTATGAAATATTTTAGAATAAAACACATAAGGAAAAGTCAAGTTGGCAGGAAGGCCTAGACACTGATATTAAGGACAGGCTGGAGGATGGTGGAAACTCTGCCTTTCCCAGGTCATCTCCTCTTCTCTGAGGCTCTTGCCAGCCCCAAGACATCACACAGTAATATCAGGTCTCTGAAATGCCAGATCCACCATTCCCGCTGAGCCACAGATTTGCTGTTTGCTGAGCCGTGGGCACCGTCAGCATCCAAAGAGGGTTGGGCGAGCAGTACACCCTCCTGCAGTGCTGGGCTGCTCTTGTCCAGACCACCAAAGCCAACATGTATTCCAGGATACACATCTGAGCCCAGCCAGGATTACTGCTAAGTGCCTTGGCTCTGTGCTACAAACAGCTCAAGAGTTTTTCCTTGCGAACTTGAGAGCAGTCCCAAAGGCAGCAACACCCAGGTACCATGGCTGCACATGCATTAGACTTGCAGGTAAGAGAAATGCCGAACTTCCCTGCGTAACCTTCTCCTGCCGTCGGTACATAAGCTCTGCCTGTATGGTCCCAAATCCAGCCACCCCAACACAATCAAACATCACCCAGCTTAATGTATGAGCTCCAAATCCCAGCTCAGTCCTGAAGTGACAGTAATTAATATTTTTCCATCTCCTCCAAGCAGAAAAGCACAGGAGCTCACCTGAGTGTTACCCTGCCAGCTACCCCGATGAGGCTTCTCCACCCACCGCTGTGTTCTCGCCCCGAAGGAGGAAGAGAAACCAAGCAACATCAAAAAACAAAGAAAAGTCATAAAATACACATTACCTTTGCCCATGGGCAGAAAATCTAGCATCTGATTATCATCTTCATTTGAAGACACCAAGCAGTTAACCAGTAAATCACATGGCAGCAATGGTTGCGAGAGATGAAGAACTTAACGAACTTTCTATCCAGGGTCAGAATTTTCTGCCTCTCTGCTACCTTCTGGCGTTTTCGCTCCTGGCGCAGCACCCACGCAAGGGCAGGCCAGGCCGTGCCGGCACGCTCCGGTCTCTTCGGCAATACGGGCAGGCTGCGTAATGCATGCAACAGATGGCGAGCCCAGGAGTGGATGTGATCTCCACTTCAACATATCCCCATGGTAACTATCTGAAACTATTAACTTTTGCTTGCTTTGCAAGCAGAGGGGAAATGCTTTCAAGGCAGCCGAGCCCAGGGAAAGGGAGGAGTGTGCTGACAGCTCACAGCAGACCCTGGAGAAGGCAGTCAAGGCAAGTGCCTGCTGTTTAACCGCGCCGAGCACCAGAGTCTCCAGTGCCCTCACTGCAGCTCCCCATCAGCCTTGGCACAGCGGCCGGCTGGGAGGACATGCTCTGCATTAGCTCTCCCTGACCCAGCTGGGCGCGGGGCCTCTCCGCCAGCTGGGCTGGTGCCAAGGCAGGAACTCCACTCCTCCAAATTCCAGGGCTGGAGCTGCTTCCCGCTCTGCCCTCTCAGCCTTAACGCTTTCACTGCTGCCCCTCTCCCACACCCAGTATGGCGTCACCCCCTCGCTGTTACGGAGCATCCAGAAGGGTGGAAAAGGGTGCAACGAACCCACCACGGAACTCCAGAGGAACTGGCATCAGCCGGAGGCATAGCCCAAATGGAGGAATGGCACAAGGACCTTCTGAATTACAGACTTCGACGGCTATACTTGTGACTGTGGGCAGGTTGCTGCGGTCTGCGCGTGTCCCTGCATCCTTGTTTTTAAGGTTACAGTATTTCCCTGCCCTCCAGCAGTGATGTGTGAAACATGGTCCAGCAGACTTAAGGGATGCTATTACAGTGGAAGAGGTGTGTGTATGCATTTGTGTGGGGAAGGTCCTTGTGCAGGTATGGACTAAATCTGGATTTCTCAGGACCTGGGAAATGAGTTGCTTTTCAAGAGGCCAGGAAAGACTGTCCCTGCCACATCTTCCAGCAGCAGTACTGTTGGGATCATGCACAGAGCCACCAGTGCTCAGCTGTAAGAAGAGCTTCTGGGGGGTCCTGTAAACATCTCACACTTTTTTGAGGCGAATCACAGCTAAAGTTCCTGATACTGTAGCATAAACCCCAGAAAAATGCATGCATTTCTTTGAAGTTTAAAGCGAATGTTTAAATAAAAGAGTTCTATGTGCTTTCTTGCGTAAAGACCCAAATCCTGCAGAAAATCTCAGATTCCTGTGCTCCTAATCAGCAGAAAGCCCTAATCCTGTCTGCTCAGGCCCTTTTTCCCAGCCTGTGTCCCTTTACTGGCGTAGTTAAGACTCTTCAGTGCATCACCTCCTTGGGTGAAAAGCTCAGAGCTGGAAGCCACCTCACAGAGGTACCTGAGAAGACACCAGTTTGGTTTCTCTTCCCCCAGGGGCTCACAGCTCTCCATCCCACAAACCACTTCAGAAAGGAAAATAACTTCTCATGGATCCTCTTCCAATGTGTGCTTCCCTTGACTACAAAGAACTGAACTTTCCTCTAGTCTGTGATCAGTCATGAAAACCCAAATTTCCCATGGATAACAGAAACAGACACATCTCCTCTCTACAAGACCATGCCTTGGTTGATGAGAGATTTCCCTCATCCCACCTCCATGCTGAGGGCAGGTGGCCCCAGAAACTACAATCATTAACCAGCCTCTTACCTCCTTCTTCTTTCATCTCAGTGATTTTTATCAGTCTTGTATTTCCCTCTTCAATCCATTTCGCCCTGAACCTTAGCAGCAGCACCTCCACTTGTGTGTGCATCTCTCGCTCTCTTTCTCCCCAGACACGATTTAAAGTAACTAAGCAACAATCCTCATTCTTTAGGTCGATCCTAAATACTGATTTTCTGTACCGCTTACAATGGAAAGGGACTCTCCAAAGCAGCTTTCCATATCTGCACTCCACTTATGTCAGTGACCTGAGAGCAGGATTGTTTCTGTCCTGTTTAAGAGCCATGAAAGCTTGAGTTGCCTCCAGACTCTCCAAGAAGCAGGAAGTTTAGAAAAAGTAAAATGTATGCAAAAGTTTTTCAAAAGTACTATACTGGTTTTGGCTGGGCTAGAATTAACTGTCTTTAATAATAGCTTGTATGGTGCCGCGTTTTGGATTTGTGACCAGAACAGTCTTGATAACACACCCATGTTTTAGGTATTGCTGAGTCAGGGTCTTCTTCATTTCTCACAGTGAGCAGGCCGGGGGTGCACAAGAAGCTGGGAGGGGGCACAGCCGGGACAGCTGACCCCAACTGCCCAAGGCCCTGTTCCATACCATATGATGCCGTGCTCAGCAAGAAAAGCTGGGGAAAGAAGGAGGA
>JAVKLA010000021.1:7639360-7654793 GCA_034782735.1 Sagittarius serpentarius | reverse complement strand
CTCTCCGCCATCCCACTGGGCGGGTGAGTGAGTGGCGGAGGAGGGCTCGGCTGCCTACCAGGGCTAACCCACAACAGCTGACCTACATATTTTACTCCTTCAATCTCAGCTTTCCTTCCAGTTTACACTTCTACCTAACATTGCCACAGTTCACAGACTCGTACACTCCTTGTGCGCATCACAACTTAATCTAAACCTTGAAGCTCTCAGCTTGAGAAATATCAGCTACCTCCTGCACTGTGTCTACTACAACGACAGTTAAGTCACTACATAACTCAAAACAGAAAAGCATGCAAGCCTGGCAGATGTGGCTAATTCCTTCCGTATTCAACACACCTTCAGGGTCTTCTGTTGAAAAAATCAACACTGTTAGTAATTCCCACACAGTATATTTTGGGCTCGCTTTTGTGTCCTGCAGTATCTAAAGACAGGGGAAACACCATTCTCCTCTGTTTTGCCCTAATTCTGAAACTCTGACCCTACTATGCAACAGGGAAGTCCAAAACCTTTGCAGTACATTTGGGTTCAATGCCCCACCTAACCTTAATTCAGCTGTTTTATGTATACACTCTGCGATAGATAAATATTTCTCAATCAATATTTCTCTAGGATGACTGCTTGACGCAGAATGGATGTGCAAACAGCTCTTCTGGAGACAGTCAAAAAAAGCTAATTTCTAAAACTCTGAAGTGAACCCACAAGTCGTGAGCACCTCCTGTGCAAGGTAACTGCAGAAACTATCATTAACACAGTCTGCCCTTTGAGCACAGCTCAAAGCTGCCATCAAGCACTTATTTTAACAGGAAGTCCACCTCACCTTATGTTCCTAAAAGCCCAGGACATGTGTCTAAGGGTAAAAAAGCACAGGTGTAAGAGGCAAGAAAAGACATATAAGATGCTGTACACTACATGTGAGGAGTGGAGTGGGGATTCCTCGCCAAGAGACAACCCTGGGAGTGCCCCACTGGCATGGGTGGGAAGCTGGAGGAAGCTTGCTGCACACCCACAGAAACCCCCCTTCCCTTTGGGACAGTCACGGGGACCTGCCTTCCCCGACTGCTGCCAAGCTGGTGTGGAGAAGCTGAGGATGCACAGGATGAGCTCTGCTGGATTTCACCTTGCTCTGTAAGTCGAGCAGAGCCGACCTCCAACCCCAGCCCGCAGGCTGATGCAGGGCAGAGAGATCAGGACCGACCACATGCGTAGGCACCCCCGGAGCTACGTTTCCCCTGCGGCGTGTGTTTATTTGAAGCCCCCCGCTCCAAGCTGTGCTGCACTGAGAGAGGAGCTCCAGGAGACGCCTGGGAGCCCGCAGCCATCTGGCTGCCAGCCGCGGCGGAGCTCTCCCAGCAGGCCACCGCACAGACAGCACATCCTGACAGCGAGGTAATTACCAACCTGGCGCGCAGAGAGCAGTTCCTCCTCGCCGTCTGACCTCCCTTTCCTCTCTTCAGACACACACGTGCCCTCCTGAAAGCTCCCCTCGGTGTGGCTGGCCAGGCCCAAGCTCCAACAGCACCCTGCCCAGCCGCCCCAGCTAAGCAAACACTGGTGGGAGTGGGAGGCCCCAGAGCTGGAGAGGGGATGTGCCTGGGAGAAGCCCCGCACGCCTCCACCTCTGCTGGCAACTAGCAAAAGGGACAGATTAGAGCTGAATTAAGTTACCAGCATTAAATAAACATGCCTGGCCTCTTTGAAGTTCTGCTTCCCTTGAACATGAGCTCATTTCATGAGGCCTCTTTTCGCTCAGCCCCAGGAAGCCATCAGTCTCGATGGAGTTAACTCTTCACAGGACTTCTCAGCTCCCCCAAGCACCTCACCCTGCTGGTACCCATTGGCTCAGGGCAAGGCAGTCAGTCTCGTGTATGTGAGCAGAGCCTGGTATAACCACGGTTAGCACCGACCTCCTGCATGTCTCCCCAGGTCTCCCTGATTTAAGGGGAATTCCCACCAGGAAAGGGGACCTGTCCAACTCCACCGCACGGTCCTGCAGGCTCCAGGCTGGCACATAAGGAAGCTTTATCGGAGCTGAAGGACAGGGGGATCCCTCTGTGGGGAAGCATCCTCCAACCCTGCCAAAGGCAGCAGTCTCAGGTCCTGGGAGGACTGTGCTCAACCCTCCTCCAAAGCAGGGCTGAGAAATAAAAGAACAAGGGAGGAATTTGATTACAGACAAGGAAAGTTCCCAGCGCTCCCTTCTTTTGGTTTAATCCCACAAAGTGGAAATTGGAAAGTCTGGGGCAGGAAAGGGAGTGGGCAGCCACAGAGAGGAAAGAAAATACCACAAAGACAAGGCTGATCCTGACTCCACGGCATTTTTGCATGGCTCATGCAACCTCTGCCAATCCCTGCTCTTGCCCCAGTACTTGAAAAACAGCAGAGAGCAGAAATCTGCCTGAGAGCAAGGGCCACCTCTGCCTGGGAGTGGGGAGATCTGACTTTCAGGGTTCACTATTTTTGTACGTGAGCAGGAACTGCAGAGTTGCTGGTGATGGAGTCAATGTGAGAGGGTGAGGCTGTCACTGCTGCCTGTCAAGGGGGGAAGCAAATGCTTTTCAAGATGGCTCCAAGTTACCACAGTGTCGCTCCCATGATGGGGCGTTATTTCTGGATGCTCTGCTCACTCCCAGCTTCAGCCTCTGGCACAGGGAGGCTGGAGAGGAACAGAGCTGCCTGCGCTGGGTGCCGTGGGTCAGACGGAGGTTCCCACTTCTCCTGGGAAGGCAGCTTCCACCTTGCTCCTGAAACCTTCCACCCCCAGTTTTTTGCCAGGAAAGCTCCCACCCAACACAAACATGTCTTTAGCCACTTGTGCAGTACCTGAGAAGCACCTTGGAGGTGCTGGGCAAGAGCCCCTGACTCCAGGGCACTGCTGGAGAGGTCAGCCACCGGCTGGAAGGTTCTGAGCAGCTCTGCGGAGCCTGCAGGGCGGGCAGGACGCAAAAAAACAGCGGGAAGCAAGGGGAAGGCTGGGAACATCAAGGACAAATTCAGAAACGATAAACAGCCAGAGTGCCTTTCAGATCCCAACCATAATAGAAATCATCTTTACCCAAGGGGACCCACAGCTTAGCTTGCACACAGGCCATGTGAGATGACCTAAGGCAAGCCACCCTGTCGTCAGCCTTGCAGCACAGAGGACAGAACTGGCTCACATCAAGGGACAACAGGAAAGCACCAGCCTGACGGGTTAGCACAAGCTGACCCTGGATTTTCAAGAGGAACAGTCTCATCAGAGAAATGCCTTTCCTAAGTAATCCTTCAGTTCCGGTACAGAGATTGCTCTTCTGCTTCTCATTTCATTTACAGGCATGAGCTGGACTTGCCAGCCAGCAAATGCCAGAAGGATGTGCATGGGGACGATGACAGCTCCCCTGGTCCTAAACACAACTGCAATGCTTGCAAGCTAGAGACACATCTGAAAATCTCAACAGCCAATGCTTGGACCTTTGCAAGGCAGCAAATTCCCCAATACCATTCCTAACCAATAATCACAGTTCTAAGAACAAGGCAAGTACAACCTGATTCAGACCTGCTTTTTCCATGTTCACAGTAGAGATCACAGCATAAGGCAGAGCAAGATAACTGTCGGAAGTACAAACAGGCGCAGTCCTGCAACTTAATAGTTCTCATTATTCCCTTATTATATCCACAAATAGCCCGGTCCCCCTGTGGAAAAAGTCCCTAGGAATGTGTGTTCCAAAGACGCAGGAAAGGCTCCAAGGAAACTCCTGAAGAGGAGCAGACCTCAGCTATGTTGTACAGCACCACTATCCCTCCAGACAGCCATCATCTTGCCCATCTTCATGGATGGCTCTTCCTTAGCACCTTGATGCCAAGCTGTTACACTGCTAATAGGTATGATCAACTGTACCTTTACCACGCATGAAACAAGGTAAGAAAGCCAGACAGGGCACCAAGATGTCCTTGCTGACAGCCTCTGCCTGTTTTGCTGCTCTTTGAGAGCTGAATGGAGGAGGAAGACAGCTAAGCAACAACATGGGCCTTACCTTTTGTTCCAGGGGGCTGCAGATTATCTCCAGTCAGCGAGCACCAGCCTACGGGAAAGATGTCCCGGGAATCATATCGGCACCAGTAATCGAAGGCACCTCTCCAGCCATCAAATGTTATGAGGACCTCAGAACCTCTCACCTCCCCAATGGTGGCCGGGCAGATGAAGTGAGGGTTCTTCCTGTCCACTGCCTCCAGCTTCATACCTGTCTTGAAGAAGTTTTGGGATGGAGATGGTGGTTCCTACAAGGAGAAGTTGAAAATGTGCTCAAAGAAGATATGCCAGTGCCTCCCCAGACCAGGGCTGTCCTCTCCATCAGCAAAATCACCTCCATGAGCAGATGAAGAAGGGAGCTAGTGGGCTAGATTTGAACCCCAATTAGGTATGCAAACGCTGGCCTAGCTACGCAACCACGTGCCCTTTAAGTCAAGAGGCAACGAAGTCCACTACTGACTGCTCTGCCATCACCTGGCTGCTGGACCAAATCCAGACAGTGCTATGTTAACACTGCACCCTGTGACAACTCTGTCATGCAACACAGGCAGAAAATAGAGCTCCAAAGAAACGAGCCTCTATAGGATACTCTCACCTTGTTATCTCAGAGCAGGAAAATCTGAGATATGACAGTCTCTCTCCATCATTCTTCCCCCACCTTCAGCTTTGCTAGACATGTGAGAGATCCGCCATCCATCCTTATCAGGGGCTTGCTCTTCCTAGTCTTTCATACTTGAGATACACTGAAGCCACACCAACCATCCCGTACCACAGCACACGGCTCTAGACTGGCTTCTGTCTCTCTCTGACTTCACTAAGGGTGTGAGAATAAAAACTACGAAATCATACTTGCAGTGTTGCGTCACAGCAATATTTGCACTCCTTACAAGCTCTGGTACACTACAAAGTTTCAGAGAGGTGCTTTCACGTATTGCATTCCTGACTTTGAGTAGCGCCTGCAGCCCAAGTGAAAAACAAGCACATCTCTCAAGCCCAAGTACTGAAGCCCAAGACACTTTCTTAGTAGACCTCTGTCTGCACCCTGACACTGCTACAACACAGCCACAGAGGGTACGGGTCTGTCCTAGAGAAGCAGCACTGTGGCAAAGCTGGGCAATGTTCATCTCCTCTGGGATCAGCAGATCTCACATGAGATGCCAGCTGTGATTTTGGTGCTCTGCAGTAAAGGGGACATGCCACAAGGATGTCTTCACGAACAGTACAGTAAAATACCTTGTGAAAAATCCGGACAGGAGCCATCTCTGCTCCATTCAGAGTCTTCAGAAGGAACATAGGCCAAGAGGAGGCATTCAGCCGAAAGCCTGCAGAGAAGGAAGCAGAGATGGAGACTTTAAGGCTGGGGGGCACCACTGGATCTGGCAGCACATTCCTGCCCTGATGGAAACTTTGCAGCGGGCACACATTGTGATCCCACACCACCCTCCTCCTCATGCTGGACAATCAGGTTTGACCTTTTCCAGATACTCTGAACACAAAACATTATGTTGTTGAAAAGAAACATCTGGAAATGGATGTTTGACTGCAGTATTCCCTTATCATAACAAAAATCTGTACATAGACCATACAGGCAGAGCGTAGTACTGGCAGCACTGTCCTGCTACAGGGGAGACATGAATCAGCAAGTGCACACTTAGGCTATAAAATTTCTTCCTCAATAGAGAATCTCAGCTTCTGGGTGGCCTCTTCTACCTTTTAGAGTGAGCTGCAGGCAAGCTAACCTGAAGAAATAAAGAGGCTGTGACTTGGCTGGGAAACAAATTTAACCATTACAGGAAAGGATGGCAGTTTTTGGCTCGACACCTTCTGCGAAAAAAAGTAGAGAAATAACAGGAAGGGGCTTATGGGAAGAAAAAAGCAAATTCACATGCTCTGAGTCTATGGCACTGAGTACGACGGCACAACCGACAAAAGTCTCCAGATATCACAAAACACCATCTTTGCTGAATGTGCACCTTCCTGTACAGGCAATTTCTGCTGCTCAGCTGAACACGGCATTGCACTTTCTGTTTCTGCAGTGTTTAGAAGGCAACCCTGAGACTGGACCTAGACAGAAAGCATCCCATGATGATTAACATGGCAAAGTTCTGCCGGGGTTGAAATGCCAGAACACAACCAGCTCAGTACTGACCACCCTGCCAGCTCTGCAACTCTGTTAGAGCAGCTTGGAAACCAAACAAGCTAGCCACAAACCTCAGGGGATGGGAGAGCTAAGCTCCCTGAGGGGCAAAGATAACCTTTTACATGAATTATCTATGTACAGAAGGGGAACAGCAGCAATGTGTACACATGGAAAATACTACAAGGAGCACAGAAAATCCTTGCTGGGTCTTCTTGGTCCTTGCACTCTGTAGGCAGAAAGGTCAACTGCAGAACTAGCTATTTGTTACCTCTCTTTATGCTGGGTGCAAGAGAACCACTCTTGTCTGGCCCATGGTTAAGCAGATGACACAGATCAGAGCTGGGCACTCAGACTTCTTTCAGAGTATGAACCCTCTCCTTTGGCACAGTCAGAAATTAGTTTTGCTCTCAACTCGATTACACTTATTGCCATCTGCTGGCAAAACCCAGACAAGGCACAGGAGGAACCCACCACTGCCAGCTAGGACATGCCTGCTGGGCAGGCTGCACAAGAGTTGCGAGCTGCACGCTGGGACCAAGGTTTCAAAGAGATGTCTGCAAATGGACAGTGGCACGCATGAAAGTAATATAAAAAATGGCAGCTTTGAAGCTAATAGCTGAAGCAGGTTTTGTCTGTAGCAGTGAGGAAGGGAAAGAGTGTAATTAGACTTGCATGCGCACAGCTTTGTGTGATGTGATGTGCCAAAACATGCACCTGCTGATGCTTCTTCCTTCTTCAGAATGGTCAGTCCCAAGTGTCCCATTGCAATTTAGACTGTACTTCCACCAAAGCTCACAAATGGTGCTCCAGGAAAAAACATGAATAAAAATATTCCTAACTCAAGGTATGCTACTGAAGGTTTCTTGCATCACTATAGATCAGTTTGATATTATTTGGGGATGTCCTAACTGAGAGATTTATGAAGACACTTCAAAAACAATGGGCAGCAGAATGCAAAAGCAGATTAATCTTGCTGCTTAATCAGGCAAGAACCAGCAAATCAGCTCATCATTTGGCCAGTGTCAAAAAAAGCCCAAGATGTGTTTAACTGAAGACAAGACTGGAAGAAGTGTTCGACTGTCCAGGTTATTTATAAAGCTGTAGCCAAGCAAAATTAAATAAAAAAAGAGATGAAATATCGCAAGCATCCCTTCACATGCAACAGGACTTAAATCACTGGGAACCTTTTGAGACATTATGTTTCCCCATCAGATAGTCTCCAGCTAACCTGCTATTGCCCCAAAGACACCTGGACACAAATACGCTTAGACAGCATGAATGAAAATTTAAATGCTTTTGAAATCACAGTGTCAGGATTAGCAGTGATACAGCAGATGCCTCAACCCTAATTGCCCTCTTGGTTATTCTCTACATCAAGTTTCACAGATCCCCAGCAAAGCACCTCCACCCAGACACCAGTACTGTGCTCAGCTCGAAGGGGGAGTGCAGGGGAAAGCACTGACGGATGGCAGCCGTTTCATGTCAAGCACACCTTTGAGATGACAGCGCTTGCAAGCAGGATCAGAAGCCTAAAGCAATGGGCAACGGCTAGAGACTGAGACACTGCTAGAGCTATGTGCCAGCACTGCCTGTGTGACTGTGTAGTGTCTCCCAGAAAAAAAGAACCTGGATTCATTCTGTCCTTATACAGGCAATCACCCAGGAAAGGCCATCACAGCTGCTCTGCCTCCAATGCTACCGCCCGCCCCCCTAGGTCACCAGGACTTTGGGGTGCCCCTTGATTGCTTGTGTGTCCTCTCAGAAATGGAGTGGCTCTAGCATTCTTTCATATAAATGCATGGAAAATGTGTTTTCCCTTTGAGGTACACAGGGAGAATTTCAGAAGGCATAACAGCATGGTCAGCATGTGCTAATCCTAAGCTTGAGCTACAAAGAGTGCAAGCAGCTCACTTAGGTGCAAAGAGCTCTTTCACCTACACTCTAAAGCATCTCCCTATCCATGTCACAGTGTCCATGTGGAAATACAGACCTGGTGTGGGATACATCTGTTGAACAGCCCAAGCTAACAGGGCTGGTCTACATCACACTGGCAGGCAGAGGCAGTCCATGGGTCTCTGTCCCAAGCACAGAAATATAAAAAACCCTAAGGTTTTCCCCGCAGATAATGTAGGCGCTTGCTGGACAGCCGAACTTCAGCTCACCCAGTGGAGGCTGCAGCATCCCTCCATTCTTCTCACAGTTTCCTATGGGCTGGATTTCAGCTGAGTCCACCAGCCGCCAGAAGTCATTCTTGTTATCGCTGCCATCGAGGCGCAGGCGGAGGCGTGCGCCTGTCAGACCCACCACTGTGGCAATGCAAGTGGAGGTGGTGTTCCTGGGGTCCTGGGCTTCTAGTTTCATACTGATCTTGAATTCATTTGCAGGCGGAGTATATGACTGCAAAGAGAAAAACAGAGACCCAGTTAGAGCCAGGATTTCCAATATACGCACCACCTCAGTCATAAAGCTTAAGCCCTAAGAGCATCAAAACTGATTCTACCAAAGACTGACAGCATCCTCCAAGCACAGCATGGGAGCAGACACCACAGAGCAGCAAAGAAAGTTTGACGAGCCCTGGAAGATCTGTAACCCAGACCACCGTTTTTTGGTACTGCATCATCTAGATAACTAGACCTACTCTTTCCTCTTAGCCCTCTTCTCAGGAGAATCGCCCAGCCATCCTAAGACCCAAACAGATACTCCTCTGTGCTGCTGCCCCTCCATCCAGACCCAAGTGTACCATGCCGATTCACTCCTGTATACCCTGTACTCAACATGACCACCTCTGTGCTGAAGTACCTGATGCCTAGGGGGCTGCTATTCCATTCACAAAGATCAGGTGAATTCTGCAGAAAATCTCCTTGCTGGGCAGGATCCACCAAAAGCTGGGTCACAGCCTACTCACAACATTTTCTCCAAGGGCCTGTGCTTGGCAGAGTAAAAACATTCTCGTGTTCCCATCCATGCACATCCGAGAGTAAAATCTTCTGTGCTTGTCTAACATTTGCAGTGCCTAAACATACCTTTTTTTATTTTTGCTTCAGCACACTTGAATTTCTATTAAGTCTCCAATTTCCTTAAGCATCTTCCTTGCCAAAAAAGGGTCCTATCCCAGGCACAGAACTCCTGGGTCACCAATGGACCATCGCCCATAACCTTTCCTGTTTTCACCCTCTTACCTGCTTGAAGCAATGGGCAGGAGCTGGGATGGCACATGTCTCTTTCAGGTATTTGTCCCAGGTGAAGTGACCTGAGAAAAGAAAACAAAAAGATTCAAATAGGAACTGATGAGCAAAAAGCTCAGAAAAAGAGATGGCTGGACTCCTAACGCCGGCAGTTCTCCACTTCTCACAGAGGAGGTGCTCACAGGCAACATGTTTTCATCAAGATCCTCTGATGTTTGTGACCACAGAAGATTTACAACTGCAGCTGACAGGCAGAACAAAGCTTGGTGCTGCCTACGGCATCTTACTGCCTCTGCGCTGCCGAGAAGGGTCTGCAAAAAGTGAAGATAACAACCTACAACTTAATGTAAAATACCCAGCACAGATGGGAATCCGTGAAGTCTTCCAGAGAACTGCCCCTTAAGAATCATTTGTTAAACACATGGCTCAGTCTGGGGATTAAGAACAGTCACTGCAGACTAAAAGCAGCCCAAATCAACAGGAAACTGCACTGCGCTGACTTTATGGTTCCCCTGGCCCAGCATGCACACAGCCTGCCCCACGAGCCAGCAGCTCGGAGCAGGTATCAGCCTGTCCCCAGCAATTAGCGGACAGGTCAGCAATTAATTTCCTGAAGTGGACACAGAGTCCATAGCTTGGGCAGGATGGAAGCAGGGATCCTCCAAATGGGGATTTACTGAATACAATGGCTCACATCCAACACCAAAGCCCCTTCCACTAAGTGCTGCTGCTGAGGGAAGCACATTTTATCCTCACCTGCACCTTTCCCATGTACAGCAGGAAGGGTAAAAGCAATATGCCATCCAGGGAAACCTGTTATCAAATGAGGAATTAAAAGCTCCTGTGATCCGAGCAAATTATGACTTTTGCCATTTAAGCTGAGCAGCTGGGAAAGGATCCTTCCAGCATGACATTAGCTTGTATTCATCTGAATGGCTCCCAGGAGACCACTGTTTTCAAGTCATTTCAAGAGCATTGGTGGCAGCACAATTAAAGAGTCAGCTACTGCTTCCCCTATTCACGTCAAGTTTTTAATCAGTCTATTTTCAAAACAAAAGCTACATTAAGAGCCATTTTAGCTACTGCAGTGCACACCACACCTCTAAGAATTCAGGCATTAAGGTCAGCACCCATTACTTTATTTCTGCCTCACGTGCACAGAGAAGCCTTAAGGGCTTGATAATCTACTAGCTTCAAATAAATAAAAGAAATGCTGCTTTCTTGCCACCTCCCATGCAGATGACTAGCACACTGTTAAATATAGTGGAAATGAACAGAAAAAAATACAGTTTCATTGCAACTCTGGCTGAATATATTTCTATTTACAGACTCTGAGAGCAGCTCTCCATCCTCAGAGTATGCGTTTCCATCCATTGGCACATATTTTATTTTCAGCCAACGGTCTCACACTGGGGTGAACGAAGAAATTCAGTGATTCACTGCAATGATGCTCTCACAAAAACAAAATTATTTTGCTTTAATTGAAGATACGATTTTACACTCTCAATAGGTCAATGAAACTCTTTGTATGAATAATGTGTAACAATTACCCAGGCAAAGCAAACCCAGGCACTCCTGGCATGGAAGTGCCTTATGCATCCCACCCCTTAACTCCGGTTACTGATCTGGGCTCATCTCAGACTGAGGCGGCCCTTCAGAGGCCCTTGTTCACGAAGCACAGAGGATGCCTGTGGTGACAGCACCAGGGTAAGGAGTGCAAGCCCAGGGCATGAGCAAGCATCTTGAAAAGGATCAGCTGGACAATTTTATTTTAAAAAAGAAACCTACCCTCCCCTCAGCTGGTTTCAATGCCTCACTATTAAAAGTAGTCATGGTTTTAATCCTTCCACTTTTCACTCACTCTGCACCAAGTAGGGCTGTTCTGCTCCCTGCAGCAGCTCACGCCGCAGTCAAGATTGACACTGCACAATCCCAGCAGGAGCAGCAAATTTCTGAGACAGCTGCGTGCCTCTAAAAATAGTGTTCGGACATGGAACTTATTTGAGATTAATTCTAGAGCCTGTTGGGACCCAACCACCATACGAAGACACACACAACACTAGAACTGCAGCTACTTACGACTCACGGTTCTGGTGACTTATTTTGCAAAGAAAAGCAGGAGCAGCAGAAAGACTTCTCTAAACTCTAAGAAAAGACAGAGCGGATACAGCAGAGTTAAGCCTTCCTTCCTTCTCTGTTCACTATTGGCCATTTCTTTACATAAAGATGGCATGACAAACACAATTAAAGACTGCACTTCTTTTTCACTATTACTCTCAAACCAGGACAGAAACTTCATACTGAAATTGGAGGCTGCCACCATTGCCTTAGTGCGAGAGGAAGCCCTGCACAGAATGTAGGGAATGGTTTTAAATGAATTCATTAATAGTATTTAGCTCACGATACAATGTTTTTCAAGCAGGAATTTCAAAGTACACTTAAGCTTCACCAAATACGATCAGCTTCAACCTAAGAACTGCTGGAAGAATCGTAAGAAAATGGCTTAATACAAAAGTTGGGGTTTGGTTTCTTTTTTTACAACAAAGTGAGAGCTATCAATAAAATAGAAAAAAGCAGGAGGCACTTAAGGCTTTTTTAATCGGGGAGCAGAGAACAAGCCCTGAGCTCTGTACTTGAGAAAGACTGCGTATGGTTGAAGATGGATACATCACACTTTGCCCTCTCGACCTCAGTATCTCTGGACCGTACCCAAATCCTGCTCACCATACTGATCCCCACTCACTTCCAACACTCAGCTCCAAACGGATCTACTCTGGAGCCTCTACACCAGGCGTGCTGACGCGAAAGCTGCTGGCTGATGCCATTTTACAGGCTCGCTGTGTATGGAGGTTATAAGGCCAGAGGGAAACATTGCGAATATCTTGCTTGGCTTTCTCATTAGCCCAGACAACTATCTTGTATTTTATTCTCTCAGTGTTTTTATTCATATTAATAAATTGGATGCCTTACTGTAGAGGGACAGGATGTTTTGGTCTGCAAGACAGTTGTTTCTTATCGTCCCTGGGCAGGTATCACTGGAGAACGTTTTCCGAGTGTTGGTCAAAAAAACCTGGCAGCTTTTCTCCAACTGCCAATGAATTACTTTGCTTCATGAAAAAAACAGCACTTCAGCCAGTCCTAAAGTGTCTCTTTTACTGCTAATGGAGCAGGAGTGTCCAAGGACCGAGCTGACTGTCGGACTGAAACCCTCTCTCACCCCGAAAAGCGGAGGGGAACGCTTGCTTTGCTGCTGCTGCTGGCTTCCAGTACAATATGCAAAAAGTCCTACCAGCCCTGAAATCACCCTCTATCTTGCCTGGTCCCTGCCTTCTCTTTCGTGTTCTCTCCCCCACCATGCAAAGCACACCATATTCCCACAGACTGGAAGGATCATTGTTTGAACGGACTGGGCTCCTCTGTATAACATACATCAGATCTTTACAGGAAGAAACGAGAGGAGGACACTTAATGAGAAACACCATGTTTTTGTAATTACATCTGTGAACTAAACAAAAGCCAAGGATTGTAAACCTGTATGACTCCCTGTAACTCGGCTGTGAAAATGCCTACTAAGGGTGACTGTCTATCACTTTTGCTTGCCTTTGGAAAGCTCCTTACCGTGCGCTTGTGCCAAAGGGAGATATTACTTGCAGGCAGAGTGTCAGATTTGGACTCTGATGTCTTAACCTTCAAAAATATTTACTACAAACTAAACACTCCACACACCCAAGAGGTCAAACTACAGTAGTTGTGAACAATGCAACTCTGCACCCTTGTGTTTGGATTCTCATCATGTTGCATTTAATGTTGATCTTTTGCCCAGAATTTAAATGAAGATGGAGTTTCTGTTTATATCTTTAACTGAAGTCTGGTTTGGTCTCCATTAGCATTTCAGCTCCCAAGGGGTCATCAATCCAACTGAAATGATACATGTGCATTTCAGGTCACATCTGTGAAGGAGAACGTGCCCTACCCAGATCAAGGCATCCCATTAAAGTCTGCAGCCCATATGTGTGTCTGCTAACGAGCATCAAGGCAGCACATGAAAGCAGCACAGTTTGAGCCAACTCAGTATGAAAATTAGCAGAGTATCATCTCTGCTCACAGATCCAGAGGTGATGGCAGCCTTCCCCTACGTCTGGGCGCAGCCTCCCAAGGGGTCAGCTCTCCCACCGTGATAGCAAAGCTCCTGCATGTTGTACCTGTTATAATTTCCAGGCAGTTTGCTCAGCCATCAGTCTGGCTGTACCTTCTCCACTGGTAATAGCTATAACCGATAACATGATCCCACTTACTCACTGTCTTGCTCAGAAGAAACCCAAGAACGTGTGAGCCAAAACTAATAGGTTTCAAACACCAGGACGCTGTCTGCTTTGCTTCTTCTCAGAGGTGTCCCAATTCAGTACTAGCTTTGAGCAGAAATCCTTTCAGCCTGGATTACAGGGAGCTCCGTGCCAGAAAGCTGCTGCAGTTTCACCCCCCTCACTGTGTACCCAAGCTTCGGGCAGTAATGGGCTGCTCAGACTTTCTTGCAGGAACACAACCCCCAAACCTCGCTGCTACACCATGTGCTTGTCGAGCAGACACATGCACATTGGCGTATCTGCAGTGTTTCCTCTCTAGGCCAGCAAGCCTTGGGATGCAGTGAGGTGCAGAGGCTGGTGAGCTGGGTTACCATGAGCGCTGATGGGAAAGCACACCTCTGAATTTCACAGAAAGCTCCATTTCAGGTCAGCGTTGCTGCTGAAAAACAGCCAGTCCTCTGACATCTGCAAATAGTGCAGTGCATGGAGCAGGGGGGAAACTGCAATGAAGCCCCCAACACCCCGAAGGCTGACTATACACAGGCCACGTGAGTTGTGACAGTGCCCCATAATATCACGTGGAGCTCAGCACAGGGTTACAGAGGACGAAGGACTTTATCGGAGGTGCTAATAAACTTCCTCCTCTTGGAGAAGGTCCTTCCCAAACTGTGATGCACAGTACTTCAGTACAAGGGTAGACAAGGACAGACAAGGTGCCCCAAGAGAGAACGGCGAGGGCTGATGGTGGCCCACAGTCCAACATGCTGGAGAACCACCACCCTGAGTCTCACCTCAGGGCCCAGGATAATCGAGCCCCCAAGGCACAGCAGCCACGTCAACTCTCCCAGGGGCTCTAGGAAACACAGGAGAGCCTTTCACAAAGGCAACATTTTTCCTGTTAGGAACGGCTTAACTCAGGCAATCGTTTAGTTTCTTGTCACTCTGTACTTGGTGGGAAGTACAGACATCACTTTCCTAATATAAGGACATGGAGAATATAAGGACATAAGGACATCTCCTTCTTAATACTCTGTAAGTAAAATACAGGCCCTAAAATCTTTTACTAAATTACACAAGCCTTACATAAGCTTCCTAAAGTTGGAAGTTGCCTGCACATCCCCCCTAAGAGATAGCAGGAGCTACCAGTTCTACGAACTCAACCTGCAGGCACTGTGCACAGGGCCACAGCCCACCCTGCCTGCGCACGGGACACCTCATCTCCAGAGGGAGCAAGAAGCAACCAGCTCCTGTGCCACTACTGCCGGCCCTCACCCTGTGCTCCACTGAGCCAGCCGGCATCACCTCTGCTGGGGTAAGGGCCAAATTCCTGCCACTGGGGAAGGAGGAGTGCAGATCACATCATGTTTCTCCTACAGCAATGAGGACTGGGCCAGCCGCTGCTGTGAATGTGGAAGAGGAGCTCACAGAGGAATAAGAGGCTCCTTATGCCCAGGATGCATGTGAAAATGTGGGCAGTCACCCCTTGGCACTTGCAGCTGGGCAGTAAGAAACAGATCTGCTCGATCCTGTCTGATTCAAAAACAAGCTGGCTCAGCTGTGTGCTTACCCCAGTGTCTTCTCAGCCATTTTTTAATGTGGTCAGAATTAAACACTCAAGAACTGTCCAAAAGCAGGTTTTATCTGTAAACTAATCTGGCATGCTGCATTTCCCCACATCCACGTAACTCAAAAAGCTTTTGAGAAGGGAAAAAAAAACAACAAAGGGAGAAGGGAGAAGGGAGAAGGGAGAAGGGAGAAGGGAGAAGGGAGAAGGGAGAAGGGAGAAGGGAGAAGGGAG
>JAVKLA010000021.1:7615446-7630266 GCA_034782735.1 Sagittarius serpentarius | reverse complement strand
GGGGAGGAGGGGGAGAAAACGGGGAGTGGGGTTGAGCCGGGAAGGAGGGAGGGGTGGGGGAAGCGATTCTCAGATCTGGTTTTACTTCTCACTATCCTTGTTTTGATCTGGTTGGTAGTAAATTGAACTGATTTTGTTTTTCCCCCAAGCTGAGTCTGTCTTTTGCCGGTGACCATAAGTGGTGAGTGATCCCTCCCTGTCCTTGTCTCGACCCACGAGCATTTTCTTTATATTTTCTCCTCATCCCACCAGGGCGGGGGAGGGGAAGAGTGAGCGAGTGGCCTCATGGTGCTTTGTTGCCAGCTGGGCTGAAACTACAACAATGGTGGAGAAAGAAAGGCACTTTCAGCATACCCGAGAAATCAGAGGACTGCCAGCATGGGATCTGAAACACTTCTTACCTCTTTTGGTTTTCACACCAGACTTAGCTCCTCAGATTTCTGCCCGACCTGCGGACACCATAACTTTTGCTGGTCTAAAATCATGTTTTTCCCCCTCAAAGTGTGCTCTGGTGAGCCAGCCAACTGACCCCTCTTCTGGGTAGAAGCCAACCACCAGTAGACAGCTTCCAGCACCACCCTGAACACCAGCCTCCTCAGAGCCAGCCACAACCAGCAAGGAGTACTGATCGCAGTCACAAACAAACGCTTACATGGGACCTGAAGAAAACTCTCAAGAGTAGCTGCAAAGTTTGAAGAGGGCAGTCAGAATTTGTCTTGACCAACAGGTTTATTTCCTTCCACCTCCCTGTTACTGTCCTCCTGGACAAGACTGGAGTTTTACCTTTCCTTGTTTCATGTTTTGGCAGCTCCGAACAAAGGCCGATGAAGCTACAGCACCTCTGAAAGCATCTCCCCTCATTAGGTCTCGAGGGTCCTTACTTTCATACTAGGAAATTTTTCAAAGAAACACTGTAACAATGAATGTTGGTATTTCCATCTGGAGTGCTGATCCCCTTGTGTGATTCGAAATATCTGATGACTGCAAACCATTACTCCTCTTTCTACCAGAAGGATTTTGTGTCATTTCCAACATCTCTCTCTCTCTGGAACTAATTTATCTTTCTACCACGTAAGAAGTGGACTGATAAACTCCAGACTTCACGACTGGCTCCTCAGGAACACGTTCTTGTGAAAGATGTTAAGACACTAAGGTGTCTCAAAGATGTGATCATGAGCAACACACTTCCTTAGCCCCTGAGCCAAGTCTCAGAGGAGAACATATTTTAAGAAAGACAAAAACATGTAAAAAACCTGGATAGACTATGTCTCTACAATGATAATTTCAATTTTATGACTTCCTTTTGAACACCTTCAGGCTGGAGGGGAGAGATGGGTCAACCGCCTAGCAAACTGCAGATGGATCATCAGACACTGCTGAGTTGAGCTCAAGTGAAAGCCAACAGCTCAGGATGAGGATGAAAACCCAAGGACCACTGGAAGGAATCACTCACCACTGCGAGGGAGGCTGCAGCAGTTACCACTTCTCGTACTGCGGAGGAAATGAAATAAAACCTTGCATGATTCCAATAAGGTTTCCTTCTCTCAAAAAAACCCCCAGCATGGGCCTTGACTCAAAATAGAAACATCTTGCCATGTATCACTGCGAGCAGACCTTGCTCTCCACGAAGATTCAAGAGGTTGCAATAAAAACTACATGTTTGGCATGCTCCAGCAACAGGATACCCAGGCTGAGAGAAACGGAGAGAGGAAAGGGCTTTAAAAAAAAAAAGCCAGGTGAGATAATCTGGCTTGAGTCTGCTACGAGGAAGCCCCTTTACATATTCAATCTTCTCAGTACAGACTCATCTACTGATGAGCTGCGAGTTAAAGCTGGCCTGCTCCACACCTGCCATTTCTGTAGCGATGGGAGTGAGCACTCTGGCCCTTCAAATCCTCTTTAGAAAGATGGGGGTTGACTGCTGTAAGAAATCCACACATTGGAAAATCAGAACTGCTTTTGTTTTAAGACCAGCGTTGCTTTGCTTCTTAAAAAAACAACACATGAAAGAAAACAGCGCAAAACCTAAAGCCTCACCATGCAGGGCAACATAGAATCACAAAATGGTTTGGGTTGGAAGGGACCTTAAACATCATCTAGTGCCACCCCCCCTGCCATGGGCAGGGATAAACATCAAGCAGAGGATCCTGCGTTGCTCCTCCCCAAGGCAGTACTGCATCCAAGGCTTGGAGCGAAGACCTGGGCTGCCTCCCATTGCCAGGGAGAGAGGGAATGGCCCACCACGAAGACTGGCTGATGTGGCGTAGGCTTAAGCTAATCATACAAAACCAATCCCCTGTCATTACAGCTGGGGTTAAGGAAGCTTCATTATGCTCCAGAATTATTTCAGCAGATCTCTTCATCACTGGCCCTGTTGCTGAACTGACTTCCAGGCTTTGCACTGCCGTTGTTTCCCTTTGGGTGAGCAATGTTGCTGGGTTAAACCATGACAGTGATACACGGGCACTGCTGTGAATGAGGCAACCAAGACCCATGGCTCACCATAAACGTTCTGAAAGAGTGCTGGGAAAAGCAGCGGGTCTCTCTGGGCATTAAGCAGAGACATTTCTGACCTGTACCACCACTGCACCTCTAGCTGAGCTTTCCCAAATGCACTGTAACAGAAACCAACACAGAGGACTGACTTTTTGGGCAGGTGAGACAACTTTTACATGTAGAAAACCGAGGGAACTGATGGACTTACCAAGTGCTGTATAGGAAGAACATGCCAATGCAAGGAATTCAATGTGTGCCCAAGGCTGATGTTTCTGCCACTGAACCACCTGCGTTATAACTGTTTGGTGTCAGCAGGACTCACACAGTCAAAAGTTAAACTTTTCTGCCTTTAGAAGAGGAATGGCTTGGGCTACAGCAGTGCAAGCTATCTAGAGTAGTGTACTCAACACCTAACCCACAGAAGTCACCCTGAAGTAGAGGAGAAAATTTATCATACATGCAGCACTCTGTAGTCCTGATCCCAGCATATTCTGACCATACCCTGACACCCTGATGGCTGGGAGCCAGGCCACGTGCCAGTTTTGCACATACCTGGGTTTCCTTTCAAAGCAATCCCAGGAACACGGTGAGGTGCAGAGATATGGTGCACCCCAACACGCCTCTGTGCTGCGTCACACATTCCCCATCGCCCAGGGAGAAGCTGAAGAACACTGAGAGCAGGGTGTAACACAGAGCACCCTCTCCCATGAGGGTGCACCTAGCCTGCAAAGGCTCCACAGGAAGTCCAAACTGATACAAGCAGTAAAGAAAGTTTTGCAGCAATGTGGCTATTTTAATCTGCGCTGAGCCACAAGCCAAATCCTAAACCTATTAATGAAAGCAGATGGCTTACAGAAGACCTTGAAATGGGATTCTGCCCATGACGGTTACAAAGTCACCCCATACAAAAGCACACAATAGGATGCTTCAAAGTCTTTAAATAAGAATTTAAACAGGAGTAGAAAAAAAAACCCAAAACAGTGCATGGTTTCCATATCATCACCAGGCTGTAAAAGCAGCACAACCTTCTCTCCCAGCTACGTAACAGGCTACTAGAGCACCCCTCCCACAGTAAATCATGACTGCTTTTCCAGACAGCAGTTACACACATGATGTATGTGACGCTAGAAATGTGCCCCAATGTGTAAACTATTCGCAGGTCTCTGTTCAACACCCAGTATATATATTCTACAAAAAACTGTTTAAGCAACCTTATACTTATTCTCTGCTGGACTGTATCTTATTACAAATTAAGCTCTTTATGGGATGGGAGACATGGAAAAGAAGTATCGGGTGGATGAATATATACATAATTTGTAATACTAATGGATGAAATGAATGTACCTTAACTCCAGGAAGACAATATATACCCATGTCTCTAGCAAGGGGAAACAGGAGGCAATCCAGAAAGAAAAGTCTGACTTTGTGTCTCTGTTGGAAATATCATGACAGACTGTGCAATGATGCTGCAAGCTGGATGTGAGAATTGCCGAAAGAAGATTTTGCATTAACTATTTCTAGTAATGTAAGTTTGATAAAAGTTTCAGCATAACATCCTCAGGAGACCACAAGCAGTAAAAGGCAGCTTGAGGGGGAATAAAAAAACCAAAGGGATGGTAATTAGGAGACACAACAGGAATGTAAATGAGGAAAGCCTTGGAAAGAGAGGGGAAGGAGATGACCCGATCCCTTACATTACCCTGTATCTTGCAAGCAGTCCAGCACAAGGGACGAGGATGCTCCCCAGGGAGACAGACACACAGGGCAAAGCGTTTCCACTGAAACAGCAGAAAGGGAGACGAGAGCTCAAGGAGCAGACAAGAGCAAACCAGCCCTGAAGAAAAGGTAAGGGACAAAATCACCACTCTCTAATGAGCTAAAATACTAGAGACGTGGGGTATGATGATGGTTACATACAGAATTAGAATTGCATTTTCCTGTCTTCTGCTTTCCTTTTATAACTGATTCTAGCAATTAAATAGAATGCTTAGCAATAAGATACAGAAGATACAAATATACAGAACGAAAACTTTCACCCTTAAGCCTCACATGGCATGAAAGCAATTGCTAAGCATGTTACTTAGAGTTTGCAAGGTGCTCTCTTTCCTTATCCAGCACAAAGTAATGACCTTCTCTAGAGTTAAATATTTCTTAACATCCTGGGGTCCAGCACCAAAATAGTCATGTCCTTACTGGCAAGCAGCACTGGGGGGGGCCGCAACTCAGGTCACACTCAAGGGTGAATTCTTCATAGATCTGTATACAAAACCCTGTCTCTGACTCAACATCCATACAGCCAATCTTCCCAGACCTGCCAAATACAACTCTCTCTGCCCTCCTGAACCTGTTTTCTCAGAGAAGACATGGTAAGACAGTCCCTTTAGTACATATATCCTTAGAGTCACAAAACTCAAGGTCTCCCCTACCAAGCAGTACAGCCAGATTCAGAGTCAAGCCCTTCCCTCCAGCACTCCCAGCAGCTGATTCTTCTTTTGCAAACAGAGGACAGACAAGAAAAAGTTCCTACTGATCTGTCCCACCTGCAAAAGAAATGAAAAAAAAAAAAAAAAATCCCCTCACAGTATAGAGCAGAGCCACACAAACCTGGACTTACCCCTGCGAGAGCTGAAGAGGAGTTGGTCTCTGCTGCCTGGAGCATGGACAGAGGACAGAGGGAAAGAGTGGTGTCCGGGAGAGCGAAGGGAGAGGCTGTGCCATTAGTTCTGCTGCCTGACCTCCTCCAGCCCAGCAGCAGCCTGCCAAGGCAACAGGGCTGCACGGGAGAAGAGAGCTCACAGAAACTCACTGTACCCCAAGGGGAGTTGCGTGCCAGGGCAGGAAGCAAGCATCTTTGTTTTATTTTCTCGCTCATGTAGTGAGATATTAATTAATCTATTTCTTCAGAAACGGAAAGGAAATTGCAGCAGTGCAACATGTCAAGAGAAACTAGAATAGCCAGGCTCACCAAGGATGGGTATTAATTTCTGCTTTCTGGTTTTATCCTGTGTATAACTCTGGTCTCGTCTGTGACTTAAGGAGCTAAAATCCCAGGAGTGAAAACTGTAAATCTACTGAAACAGGTGAAATATGCTCTACAGGCTGCAAAGTCTGGATAGAAAGAAATTCTAACAAGTGCTCATCAAAACTTCTGTAAATTTTAATAGGAAAAGAAAGAGCAATCTAGCAGTACACAGAAATATTACCTCAAGAGAGTTACTCCCAGAGAGGAAAAATCACTAGCCAGTTCCTGCAAGAAACCCTGAACAGATTGCTTTTAATTATGTAAAGGAAAAGTTGTTAGGCTGCTTTACATTTGTGAAGGACGAAGAGTATGGAAAACTAAAAAATATAGTGAGGCCCTCCACTGTTGTCTGTACAAGACACTATGAAATCTCTTATTTTGGCAAAAACATGTACATACGGTAGACGCCAATATAAAAAAAAAAACAAACCATGACCACAAGCAACCAAAAGTCCATCCTGCAGCTATGAAAGTATGTTCAGTGTCTGCCAAAGAGCTAATGAAAAAAACGCACTCTTACAGACTGTATCTGCTAGACATTAAACTACCTGCTGGACATTTTGTACAGCTTATAAAGCTATAAAATATCACAGGGCATTTACAGATTTTTCCAGCTGACAACAAGACGAAATAACTGAACAGACCCAGAACAGACCAGGTCCTCTGGTCAGGCACAGTGGATAATGCTGAATATATACTGCCACATGCACAACCAGAAATTGTGCCAGGAATGCACAAGACGAGCAAAGCTCATGGTGAAGGAAAACAAGCCAAGATAAAGCCATCCCTCAGCCTCACTGCAATGCTGGAACAACAGCGGAACTGCCAGATTTACAGTGCAGGGGCTTGGATAATGCCCAAGTGGAATCAGTTCCTCCTGCCTTGTCTGGGGCACAGGCAATTCACCGTCAAGCGAGCTGCTACCTCCTGCCATGCTGGGGGATGTGTGGCACTGTACAGCCACCAAAAACCTCCATTTTGGGACTGCAGAAATGACAACACGGACTTCACCTCTGAAGACACATGACAAGCCAGGAGGATCAGCCGCCTGCCACGGTTTATTTCCCTTGTGGTAAGTCAAGGGCTCCAGGCGAGCAGCGAGGTGGTGGCCTCGCAGGTTAGAGCTGATATCTGTTGCCAATCAGTCACCAGTATCTTCTGGATGATGTCATGTCAACTGTACATACCATGAGGTACAGCAGATATGCTGCTATGGGAAGAAAAAGCCTTTTACTGAGTAATCTGCACACAAGGACAGACATACTAATAGCATGAAAACCTGAAAGATATGAACTTCCACCACCTATGGAACAACGTGGGAACCATGCATTACAGTTACTAACTAGTAAGAACTACTAACACAGATGTAAATTAACAACAATCCTAACATTTGGTGGCTGACAGCACATCACTACATTAGCAGAGTTTTCAATCTTCCATCCACAGCTGATACTCTAATAGAGACCCCCACCTGAAAACACTTTTTAATGATGCTGCACTACCTCAAGAGTTATTCTCTTTAAGAGTCTGACTAACAACTCAGGACGCGAGCTGATGACGAGGCTTTTTGCAAGCCAGGCGCAAGCTCGCCAGACACCAGAAACTCTGAGCTGGAACTGTGCAATTGCATCAGTACACCACTGCACAGCCCAAATGCGGCACCATGCAGCTACAAGGCTCCCAGTTCAGGGTTGCCTCGCACTGGGCCTGCTATCAGCAGAAATACCAGGGAGTATTGCTTCCCACCTGCCAGGTGGCTTTCAACAGTCTTGCAGGTCTGGAGAGCTAGCGTATACACACACAGAAGGGCATTTCTTACCAGACTGTAGAGACATCCAGCCGCCAGAAGCATTCAAACAACTGCCTGACAACACAAACGAGCTCCAGGTACATGCGACAGTGAAAAGTTTCACCAATGACTTCTGCAGAAGCAAAATGGAAATAAATTTATGAGGTTTAGTACATAATGAGATTAAAAACTACAGTGGCAACTATTTCTGGGAGCTGGGCAAATAGGAGGGCCCGGGCACCGTAAAGGCATTGTGCACATTTGCACATTGCTGCAGTCTCTTCTTGTGGGGCTGCAGGAACAGTCAGCACAAAAACACAATCCAGGAAAACGAATGAGCCCCAGAAATAACAACTAGCAGTTACCAGTGGCTAGAAAATACAGTAAAGAAGCAGGATAACTGTGTTACAGAAATCTTCATGCAATGCAGAAAGCTTCAATATTGTTACTGCTTTATGGCTAGGAGTCCACCCCAGCCCATCTGGGCTTTGTGAGGCAGTAACTCTCATCCCAGGAAAGAGTTTGAGAGTGCCTCATCCCTTTTTTTCCCCTTTCTGGAAAAAAAAAAAAAAAATCACAGCCTATTTCAACTGTAGATTTCTCCCTGAAATGCATCATAACAATTTTATCAATGATTGAAATGAAGAAATGTTATGATAACGCCTTGAATTTATTAGGAAGACCCATCATAGCATGGAAAGGAATGGGAAATTAGCTGCAGATCGTGAAGTTCCACAGCAAATGCACTTTTCATAAAATATTCAACCACAGGCAAAGGAGACAAAACCCCACCCTGTGACAGAGAACAATATTCTGCTCCTTCCTACTCAGCAACAGTTTTATCAGCAGCGTCTCTATATGATGTCTTGAAGTAATGTAATTTTTAATGTAATCTTGTTGATTTTTATAAAATGTATTACTAACCAAAACCTCTGTAAGATGTTCAAGATGTGCATTTTGCTATAGAAGTATGAGACAAATGGGGAATTTGTGATACACGATTTTAATAAAACACACGTCACCTCAAGCACCACACTTTCACTGACATCAGTTATGGCCAATACAACACGAGGAGTCAGGACTAGGGCTTCCCAGCTGCCACACACATGTGATTAAATATACGGCAGTGCACGAGGGCAGATGCTCTCTGAACATAGAAGGGAAAGGTAGAAAGGAAGACCAAACTCTACACAAATGATTGCCTTTACATTCACAGAATTATTCTTCTCTTTGGTAGCCTGCCAGAGAGAAGGTGAAATGTCAAAATGACAGGGTTAAAGTACAGCAATACCAGCCTGAAATCAAGCAAAGCTCCTTAATCATCCAAATAGTCAGGCACTGGAGTAGATTGCTGAGGAAAGTCTGAATCACCGTCATTGGAAATCTTTAAGCACAGCTTAGACAAACCTCTAGGAAATACTATGTGTAGGTAATCCTTCAAGGTCACTCCTAGAAACACTGAAACAACCAAGACTTTCTTCATAAGCATATACCTGATCACACAACCACTGCAGTATTTTGATGGACTGTAGCACCCTTTTTTTAAATTTGCCAGAACAAGACAAAAAAAAAAGCAAACAAACTCAGCGTATAGACAGCGGCAGCCTCCAGGCTGCGGGAACATTTGCTCGACTTATTTTTAGAAAGTGGAATTGGTGCAACTTCCTCCTCAGTCCACATCAGACTTCATCAGCTCTTCTGCCTGCTCACTGCGCCTTCACTTAAATAACGCTCCATGTGTGTAGAGCAGAAATTTCTCCTACCTTACACATGCCACTTGGGCAGGAAAGGCCCTGCTCTGGCGAGACGGGAGGCGAGGGCCTCTTTGCAGCAGCGACAGCAGGGAGGAGAACGCCTGCTAATAGATGCCCGAACATGCTGCAGAACCCACCCAGCGCGTTCAACCCGAGCTTGGGGAGCCAACCTCGCCCTAACGCCGTCACCTCTGCAGACCGGCCGGTTTCAGGGACATAAAGCAGCACGGTGTGGACGGCGTTCCGTGTCGCTGGGAGCCAGAGCCAAGGCTGAGTTCTCGCCTCGGGGAAGTGCTGTTTATCCCCGTCCCCCCATGATGTATGTGCAGCTCAGCCCGGCTTCCTAAGGGCTCTGCTCGCCGGCTGCTGGCTTCCCCCGCAGGCTGCCGGCAGCAGGGGACACGGGGAGGGCAGGCAGCCTCTGGCAAGCAGCCCAGTGAGGCTTTCTGACCGCTGACAGCCAGGAGGTAGAGGAGAGGGAACACAAGCTGCCCCTCTCCGCTGGCTGGAGACGCAGCTGGACATGCGTCCCACTGCTTCAAACACAGGTGGAGAGGGCTCAGCGCGGTGGGAGGAGGCAGGGGCTTACTTGAAACAGGGAAGGGAAAGAGAGGCCCAGGAGCAGGGGATAAGGTGAGGCCGCCGCACAAGGGGAGGTCAGGGTGGACAAAAGCCAGCACCGGGCGCTGGCTCCTGGGAGGCATCTCAGCAATGCCTCTTCCAGGCAGGCGGCGGGCAAGGCGACTGCAACGGCATCCAAAAAGATCATGGCTCACTAGGTGCAAACCGGCTGCAGGCCGGTGCAATGCTGGGCTTTTCACCCTCCTCAGCGCTCTGCCAATGCCAAACTGAACGAAACAGCACAAGCCTCCTCTGGCTCCCTGCCAGATGCAAATTCCTTGCTGGAAAGCAACTGCTTTTCCGAGCAGGACCCTTCCCTGGAGCCAAACGTCAGCAGTACCCTGGGGGAGCTCAGAAGGGTGCGCCTACCCCCCATAAGCCCAAGCAAACCACAGCAGATGTAGCTCCAGCAATG
This sequence comes from Sagittarius serpentarius, assembly GCA_034782735.1. NCBI lineage: Eukaryota > Metazoa > Chordata > Aves > Accipitriformes > Sagittariidae > Sagittarius > Sagittarius serpentarius. The sequence goes on along the minus strand of JAVKLA010000021.1, from coordinate 7,620,169 downwards.
TGTGAACTAAATTTGTTCCCTTGCCACAAAATCCAGGAGAAGGGACCTGACACAGTGTCCGGTGCAATGCTGGAAGGGTCAGGAGAGGGGAGGAATCACATGTTTCTCAATGGGCAAAGACAGAGCTTCACAGATTTCCACTGGCACCTCCTCTTATGCTTTCCATTGTTAAAAACAAAACCAAGCCGCAGGGAGGTTTCTGGACTGTTCACACTGTGTCAGTCTGGAAAACATAAGAGCTAATTGAAGTCGGGTAATTCGGAGCACATGGGCTGGGAGGAGGTACCTCCAAAAGGAGGTAGGCTTCTGACTGGTGCTAATACCATTCGATTTACAACACATACAAAAAAACTTCTGAGCAAGAAATGGAGAGGGGTGTATTTCAGAAGCACGAGCTTGTCCCAGGGAAAAAAACACCAGTCCTGTGCTGAACTCTCACGTCAGCTCCCTTGTGTTGGCAATGGCCGTATCGACTCATCTCTCCTCTCTTTTCCTTATCTCCAATGACAGGTTACCAACCAGACAGTGGAGCTGCAAGGGTGATGTACTGCTGCTGATAAAAGTCAGATCTCAAGAAGACAAGCACTAGTAGACTCCTCTACAGCAGTTTAAGACATCACCCCGTCCACCTGGCCTGTTGGACAAGGCTGCCATGCAAACAGCAGAGGCAGCAAAATGGATATTCATCTTTTCCTTCAGTTCACAGCCAAGTTCTTGAACTTTTGCTCAGGATGAGTCTGCATAAAACTGTGAGACTGTGCACAACGAGAGCGGAGGCACAGACACAAACTCTGCTTAAATCCCTGCTACAGTGGCAGAAACATTCGGTAGGTGTCTGAGTGAACCCTGCAGATTGCAATGCTGTATATCATAGCATCTAAATCTGCTAGAGGTTGTTGGTCAGAATCCTTTGTAAAAGAGCTAAGTATTACTCTGCTTTTTGAAGGAAATTTAATGCAGGTAGAGATCTCTGAGAATTAAAGTTTTCAGCACCAGCCAGGCTGCAGCAATGTCCCTGCACCGAACTCTCCTTCTGCTTCATAAGATCTCACAATTGAAGCTACCTCTGAAGTTTCCTATTAACGGAGACTGCTATGCAGGACAATCAGCAAAGAGCACAGCTTCGCAAACAAGAAGCGGTGATCTCCAGTGCTCAGGTGCCCCCATCAGACACTGGTTTGACACCACCAGCTCAGGCCACTAGACATGGACGAGTCTTGTTTGCTCCAAGCCCAAGCCCAGTGAGACCTGGTGATACAGATGGAAGTTTTCATGTGTTTCCTGCTACTTTCAGACTTGCATTACCACTATAAAAACTGAGCAAGCATTTTATAAAAGTCTCCACTGTTAGATATTTAAGCTTAGTAAGAAAGGAGTTCTTTACAGATAATTAAAAAAAAAAAAAAAAAAAAAAAAAAGGCATTTTCCATTAGGATTAGACACTGTCATCCTGCAAATAAAGTGGGATGAAATGTTGTTCATGTCACACAGCTTCGAGTGCACGTGCTACACCAGGGTGTACCGCTGCGGCGAAGTTATAGTTCCGTTACACTGAGAGTTTAACCGTGGGGATGATTTTTACCTTGGCATATTTCTGAATTATATAAAATAGATGCACATGCAGGAGATTAACCACCTTGCAAAAGAAGCTGGCAGCCGGAGCTGCTGCTCTGTCCTCGATGCATCTTGCTTCATTTCTCATGGATCCCTCCTGGCCATCTTGTTAAGAAACTTTTCAAACATCAATGGACGAGTAAACAACTCAAAATCTGCTTGTCTCATCACAAACTGCATTTCAGTTGCAGCCAAGAAAAAGGAAAAAAGACAGGGGGCAAGATGCAAACTTTATGACTTTAAGAGACCCAAACATGCCAAGCTTTAACTTACACCATGTTCGAGCCCACACCACTCCAGGTTTTGCAAATAGGAGTTCACCGAGCCACTCAAAGTCCTTTGCCACAAGCAAACAGTTCAACATGCAAATATGCAAACATCTGATCTGCATTCTTTTTCACATAACAGTACTTAGACATACCCAAAATGGGGTCATTTGGGCCCACTTATTACAACTGCTCCACAGAAGCTCAACTAACACAGTCCTACCAAGACCAGCGTGACCACAGCGCTTTAAGGAAAGTGTGGATCGACAGCAGAGTCCAGAGAGGGGCAGAGAGCAGCTGTGCAGACAAGAAGCCCATGCAAAAAGAGCAGAGAAACAGAGCTTGTTCAGCTTAGGAAGAGGGGAAAAAAAAAAAAAGTCTTCAAATACTTCAAATTTAGCTGCAGAGGTGTAGGAAGTAGAGTGTTCTCCACGTGTCCTAGAGATCAGGGAAGAAGGAACAGACTTAAAGTGCAAGACAAAGACTTAAATTAAACACCATGAAAATCTCTCTAATGGTGAGGAGGCCCAAGTGTCGGCATAGATCATCTGCACAGGATGTGAAATTGCCAGCAGGAAGAGCCTTAAAAGAAAAAAATATTACTCAGGAAGGGTTTAGCTGTGTACCTGACCTTACTCCAGGGTTGAGCAACAACAATGATATCTCTGGAAGCCCTCTCTAGACACACTGTGCCTGAGGCTATGAAACAAAGTTTCAGATATTTAATATCTAATTTAAAGGTAAATTAAATATACCGCAAGGACACAACCCTCAAGACCACTCACATCCTAGTCTGAAATACAGCTACTTGATAAATAACATCAGCATTTTATACTCTAACAGCATCTTTTGTTAAAGACACCAAACTGTGCTGCAAAATCCATGAGAAGTGACTCAAGAGTTAAACATTATTAAAATTTTAGACACAGGAAAACCAGGGAGCACAGGCTCACAACTTGCAGGGGAAGCCACTCATGCTCTTGCTCTAAACTGCATTTGCTTTCTTTTAATTAGCTAATGACCTGATTTATTTAATACTAAATACATTAAATAATACTATTCAACGACTAAAAAGCAGATTATCAAGATATAGACTTATCATTTCCTAAGATGTAAATACTGAAACAGGAGGACCGAGGGTCAGTGTATCTCTCTCAAATAAAACGCACTTTAACCTTTAATAAAATAAATACTTCAAACAGCACAGAAATACCTGTATTTCCCTCTTGCCCATTGTAAAGGACTCCCCTCTTTCTGTCTGCATCTTCATACCATCTACTGGGCAGATCCTGAACTACCCAACTGCACAGCACAGGCCCTGCAAGGCTGCAGCCCACGGCAGTTCATCCCGAGCTGAGCCCGCCACGAGCTGAGTTTTATTCCCCACATTAGCACCAAGCCACGATCCAGTTCATGCTACAAAGCGCAAGGGAGGTATGAAACTACCATCCCATGCTCCAAATATTTCCAGCGAGCGCACGGAGACACCACAGCCCAGCCAGCAGAAGTGTGAGGGTAAGAGAGGAGGAAAGCAGAGAGGAGTAGGAGAGGCAGCCATCCCTCTGCCAGCAGCCTCGGTACAACCCACCACACACCATCGCTCAGGCAATTGAACCGAGGTGGGAGAGTATTTTTCCCCAATATTACTGGCTGCTGAAGATGAGCTACCACATGGCTCTTCTCAGCCACTCAGTGCACAGTGTTTACTATAAACAACAACAGTAAACAGAAACAGAGCCAACAACCAAAACTGGGTACCCTGGAGCTGGGTCTCCACATCCTGACTTTACCCATGGAAATAATTAGTTTAGTATTCAGCTGCTGAACCTAAAACATCCAAGGCCAAAGGGAGCCAAGTTGCTCAGTGCATCTGAAACTTAGGCTGCCTGTTTAGATTTGCTATTTGCTACCTTTAGTAGTCAAGACTCCAAACTGCTGCCACAGTTTTACACAGGAGCTTCAAAGATCCTGCGGATTAAACCTGAACAACATGTGGCAGGAGCCAGCCTGATACTGTATGTATTTTTAACCACCTTACTGTGCACAAAAAGCTCAAACCTTGTCTTACTCCCAGCTCTATTCAAGCACTTGACTCAGGGGGGCTGTGAAGGAGACGCAGACCTTTCTCCACGGACAGTGGTTACGGGATTTCTCCGTCTGGTCCCCGGGACCATCCCCGACACCTCCAGCAGCAGCAGGAACCCGGCAGCAGGTCCTGCTCAGAGCACCACCATCCATCTCCACAACACACCGCCGTGACAGGAGGGTTTCACTGCTGTCCTAAAGGGCTGGTGGGGAGGGAAGGGCACAGACCTTCCCCAGGCACAATGCACAGGCAGGGGCCACCTCCTGCAAATCCTCCGGCAGCTCCGTCTTGCTTCCCTTTTCACGCAAGGAGCGTCCGGCAGATAACAAACGGCGCCGGGGAGCAGGGCAGGCTCAGGCGGTCCGCAAAAACCGCTCTGAGGCCTTCGGGTGAACATGACAACCGTGGCCCGGTGCTGCTGGAAGAGCTGCTGCGCCCCGTCGCCCCGCGCTGGCAGGGCCGTCCCGGTCGAGCCCTGCCCGGGGACACCTGGAAGAACAACAAAGCCCCTCGAAGATGCTTTACCGGGAGCTACAGCCCGGCCGGGAAGAGCCAGACGGCCCGCAGGCAGGCGGGGGAGGCCAGCGCAGACTCCCCCGGGCCTCTGCCCCGCTGCCGGCGGGAGTCGCGGCGCCGCCGGGGAGGCGCCGGGGAGGCCCCGGGGACGGGCGGGGGGGGCGGGCCCTGACGGGCACCAACAGGTGTCGGCGGTGACAGGCCGCCTCCAGCCCGCAGCCACCACAGCCCGGCCCGGCCC
>JAVKLA010000021.1:7464662-7604638 GCA_034782735.1 Sagittarius serpentarius | reverse complement strand
AAAAGTCGTGTAGATGTAGTGCTTAGGGACATGGTTTAGTGGGGGACTTGTCAGTGCTGGGTTAACGATTGGACTAGTGATCTTATAGGTCTTTTCCAATCTAGGCAATTCTGTGATTCTATGATATAGAAAGTGCTGATAAAGCTTGGAAAATCCACAAGGCCGTGTTTGGGTTGGGGAACAAAGCAGGGAAGTATATTGGAAATGCTTGCATTTGGTATCTCCATGTGGAGCTCTGAGAGTGAGGGGAGAGGAAACCAAGGTGTCCCGGCCTCCCCGGTGGAAACAGAGAAGCCTGTTGCTGTGGGGGAGGGGAGCGGGAAGAGAGCTCAGAAATCACACGACACAGAGCAAGAGAAGAAAAGGCAGGGAGAAGTTGTGGCTGAGGCTGTGTCACATAATGACCTCGGGATGCCCACGGCTCCCCGACCAGCAGCTGGGTGCGTGCAGTTCCCCCGGGCTGTCCTGTGGGGTCAGGCAGGGGACTGGTCCAGCATTCAAGGGGTTTTTCGCAGATTTGTTTTCAGTTCCCCAGTGGAGGGGAGCATTACTGTCAGACTGGGCAACGCCTGCATTACTGCCCTCAGAAAGCTTTGGCAGAAGGTGGCATCTAGGAGACAAGAACTGACTTTGTGGCAGGTACCTTCGAAGCCTGTGTTTTCTTTCGTGACTTATTTCTGATTACAGTCAACTCATTGCTTAGGTTGAACGCATTTGTCTCCCATTTTAAACATTAGTAACACGCGGGCGTTCCCGGGAGCAGTTTATGGCATGTATAAGGCTGGGAGCACTGGAAGCCAGCATGCTTCCCATCAGCCAGCAAATCAGCTGGAAAGACCAAAGACATTGAGGAAAAGGTGTTGCTGAAAAGTGTGGATCAGGGCCATTCTGAGGCAGAGCAGGTGATGGAGACTCAACTCATAGCAGCACATAAACCTGTTTTGTCTTAGGGAACCCTTTGGAAGTGAGTAGCAAGCTTGTCCTTTGAGTGCCACCATGTGCAGGTGTTTCCCTGCCAGGCGCAGGGTACAAAGCAAGGCTGCCTCTGAGTGAGGGAAGTGGCCGGAGGTGTTGCCAGGGTGGGTGCCGGTGCCCAGCAAGGCTGCTCGCCCACTCTCTATGGTCCACAGGGTCATGCCCAGCATGAATTTATCTGCCCTGGGGGGCGAACACCATCAGTCAGCTGCTGCTGTGTCTCCCTTCTCCAGGGAGATTTTTCAGTGGTAGAATTTGCTTTGGTATCTCATTATTCCCCAATGTATTCTTTTAAACGTGGTCCCTCTGCTCACACCCCTAGCTGAAGTAGTGTGGCTTGGTCAGGGGAGAGTGAGATGCTCCAGGGAAGTCGTGCTCTGAGATAGACTCTGATTTCTGGCGAGGCGTCTAGCACTTTGCTAATTTTTCCCCAGAATGATTCAGAAGCCAGCAGCATATCTGAGAGCAGCATCTGCCTGGGGCCTAACCATGATCATTACTGATATTTTGTTTATTCTTGGTGCTAATAAACCCCGCTGTTTCTCTGTTGGCAAAAGAGCATGGATTGCTCTTTAAACATGGAACCATAAAATGTCTTCATTCTGAAATCACCTCCTGCCTTGCTGGATGCATGTGGAACAGCCTCCATGTGCAGTCAATGACATCTGGCAGCTTCGTTGTCACCTCATGAGGAATTTCCTCCAGGGCCAGGTAAATGAAGGAGACACCAACTCACCAAGTTGAAGCAGTTCTGTGTCCTCACAGCACTGTATGGCTACGCTGCTCCCAAAACCATCTGCAAAGGTTGGGTTGGGGTAGCCAAATGCTAGCAGAGTGCGTTGTGCATGCCTGTCCCATCCTCCTTGGAGGGGCAGGGCTGTGATCCTTACAATACCCTCCAGACTCTTCCACACCGTGGCTGCAAGTCTCTTCTAGGCAGCATATTACAAAATCATATGTGTGTACAAACTTGTTTGGATAGATATTCACTGCTTCATCTCTTCCTGCTCCCTTCAGGGCAGGAGATATAACTCATCCTTGACAACTGGTTCACATTGCAAACCCTAGTGTGCTGTTCAGCTTTGCTGAAGGTGGGCAAAGTGCCTTCTCAGGCTAAAAGTTGGCAAGAATCCGTGCATTGTAAAATCTCGGCTCAGCCAAAGCCCCAGAAGGATTCCTGGTAAAACAAGAGCAGGCATGTCTGCTTAGCCTGACACTAAGAGATACTAACATCAAGAGCTGGGTAGCAAAGCACATCTAATGGATGGAACAACACATTCCTAGGGTTACTCACATTCAAATCTTGCAAGACATAGAAATACAGTCCAAAACAACAGTCCCTCCACGGTTTTGATTTCTTCAGCAGCCAGTGCAGCATTACACTGATGGTGTGTTTTGTTTAGTACCAGGCTGTCAACTAAAAAGCATGTGTGCTTTCTCATTCATGCTCGCACGCTAAGAAGGTCACCACTAAGAATATTGCTTGCCCATGAGCCGCCTCATACGCTACCAGGCATGCCAGGGCCCAGTCCTGGAGAAGTAGCACTGCCCGTGCCAGATTTCACAGCCTGGCTGGGATCTGCTGTGGTGTGGCTGCACCCAGCATCCCATTAAGGCTCATTGCCTGGCTTCCTCTGCCTGCTTAATGGAAATGGTTATAGTTATCAGCCTGGATGCACCTGTGTGTTCCAGCACTGACGTGCAGGGTGGTTTTGTTAAACGGGTTAAACCAACCTGTCCTGCAGAGCGCATGCTGGGAAAATTCAACTCACCTGACTTTTTAGCTGTGAAAACGCCAGGCAGATGGTGTAAGATGGCTGTCTTGCATCCCTTTGCAGTCAAGGGAGAAAGACAGAAACTCACGAGGACAGCACCTCAGTGATGTCTATTGCCAGCTTATCCCAGACGGTTTTTGGTGCGAGCCAGATGGGCACAGAGAATCCATTGGCAAGACTCTGGTGCTACACAACCCATCTGAGAACCTTCTTCTGATTAGAAGCTGAAATGTGACCTTAACTCTTCCCTCCCGGACTCCATAATGTTCCCCAGACAACTGCAGTCCCTTGAAGCCTTCATCTTACCAGCTAAACAGGCCAAGCCCATGTAGCAGCTTCTCTCAGTAAAGGGTTTCTTTTCCCATCACTACAACTGCAGTCCTCCCATGCCTCAGTTCTCTTAAAAGTTCATGTTTCACTGAGCAGATCTGGTCTTGCTGATGTCTTATACAATGTCTTTCATAATTCTTTCTCTTCACTGGAGATATCTCTGCTGACACATTGGGATCACATTAGCTGTGTCATACTCATGGGTGCAGGGTTTCTGAAGACCTCATATCCCAGGCATTTGCAGCTTATGAGGACTTCAGTAATGTTTTTGCCACCACTTGACTTTGCCTTAGTGCAGGTGAGCATCACCCAGTTTTGCACGTGTGAGGAACAAACACGTGTAAGAAAGGGGGATGGTACCCTGACTACTGTGTGGTACAGTACTTTGGCATGTCTGCCTCCGTATGGGTGCTGCCAAAAGCAGGGGCAAGTTGGTGGAGCCTCAGTCACTAGCCTGAGTCTGTTACGCTCAATGGTACTTGGAGAGAAGGACAGGCTGAAGCAAGTTAGCTTCCCTATTTCACCTAGCAGGGTGAAGTTCAGGCCAAGATGAAGTCATTCAAGTTCTCCCCCTAGAGAAAGCTCTGAATTAGCAGATTCCATAAGCCATTAATTATTTGGGTTCAGAGGGATGCCTGGAGGTCTCTGATCCAACCTCCTGCTCCAGGTAAGGCTCACTTCAAATTGTTTAGGACCCTCCATTGCTCAGGGCCTTGTCCAGCTGACTTTTGAAAGTCTCCAAGAAAGGAGACTCCATCATCTTTCTGAGGAACATCATCGAAGAGGGCAAAGAAGAGCGTTTGAGATGCCTCTTGGGAAAGACGGGCCTCAAGAATTCCCTGTGAGGGGAAGAACTAAGGCAATTTCCCTAAACTTCAGCATTGCTGGACACATTGGCAGCATCATAATGTATAATTTATAGGTAATTTCTAAATATCATGCTTAATGTTTAATGTCTAACCTGGAATATGTGTTGTGGGGAGTCATGCTTGGAGGACTGCAAGCTACCAACTGGAGAAGGTGCATGCACAGTGAATGTTTTCAAAATATGAGGTCTGTGGAGTTTAATATGATCTTGAAAATGGCTCAGGATGTAAGGAAATACTTCCTTGAACCCAACAGAGAATTCAGCAGAGTTCTTCCTAATGCCCACAAGAAGCAGAAAAACTTAAGGTCCTCTCTGTGCCCATTTGCAAACTCTCCATCCATTTATTTGGTCTTCTACCATAAAACACTCTGCAGCTGGCTGGGCTGAGGACCACATCACACTGCTCTTGAACATGCAAATAGGCAACTCTCACCTTCATCTTCCCCTGCTCCCACACTGGTAGAACCAAGAAATTTCCTTGCCACCTAGGTTAGGGAAGGACAGAGATGTCTCGAGTATAAAGCAGGGAACTAGGAGAGGGCAGCATCTTCTAACTACTGTGAACAAGTCAGAAGAGCTCTTGTGGAGCCTCCTCAGCCTCTAACAGGGCTTCGGCAGGTCGCCATTCATGAGATCAACTTGCAGCATGTTAGGGCAGGAGAGACAGCTGGGGCTCCTTGGAGAGATAGGGTTCTGCTGGCACTGGCCCTGTCGGTGTTTGAGGTTGCTCTGTGTGCGTGGAGCTGGTGGTGTGGGCTCTCAGAAGACAGATCTGGAAGTGAGATAGGTTAGGGAGGGTGGAGACGTGGGCTGCAAAGAGCCCCAGGCAGCGGGTTGTGTGGGTAGCCATGGACTGGCACTGGCTTGGGCACATTTCTGTCTCTCAGGCCACCACAGAGCCGTAAGTAAAACTAGTCTTTTCAGGCGCTCATCAAACAATTTGTGTTTGACCTGGGAAAAGCTTGGCACTCCGCTTGCTTTGGGCTGACCCTTCTCAGTCCCATGAACCTGCTGAAGGTGTGTGGGCAACTGGGGAAGGACAAGCAGCAAAATCGTCCATGCTTCTCTGCTGCCAGCTGGAGAGTGGTGAAAGTTGGGCAGCCGGAGGCACTGCCGGTCCCAGCCCAGGGCAGCGAGCTGGGCAGCCTGAGATCAGCCCGGGTCAGCCCTATGGGACAGTGGCTGCTGGGATGGAGACTGGCAGATGTGGGCAGAGGCTTGGTGGAGACATTTGGTGAAGGAAGGGCATTCTGCTTTAGCACATTCGCCCTTCAATCACCATTCGATAATCTTTTCTGCCAGAAAGAAATGTCCGGCACTGATAAAACCCGTGGCCTTTTGCTCCATCAGATTAGTCACTGAACCAATAGGCCGGTTGATAAGAGCTGGCCGCCCTGGGGGTGCTGGCAGTGCTGGCCTCCATCAGTGCTGGGGAACAGCTCGGCGCTTCCCGGGGGGATGCCCTGCTCACAGGAGGCTGGAAGAGGCTGTTCCCTCCTCTTACTGTGGGGGTGATGGAGCATCCCCTCGGAAGACTGTGCTGTTAGGCATCTGCATGGCATGACAGTGGCTTCAGGAGCCCTCGCTGCTGTGCCTGTGGCAGGCAGGGCAGCGGAAGGAGGGCAGCAGGACCTCCAGCAGCATTTTTGTCTCCCTCCCTTCATCTACCAGGGCGAGGGCCAGGCAGAGCTCTCCAGAGTCCCCATCACAGCAGCCAGAAGGGGAGTAGGATCTGGAGGTGATGCAGGACAGAGGCCATAGTCTGTGCGGTCCAGCCCAGCAAGGAGGGGTGCGGCAAGGACCATGCCCTGAGCAACCAGCCCCCGGGAAGCAGCCAGGCTACACATGCTTCCCACAGGCAAGATCGTGCACTTGTGGTTTTAATGGAAAAAAAATCAATGGAGACAATAGCCCATCGACACAGCCAGCAGTGCTAATGGGAAATAAATCTCGTAGCAAATGTCACTGTGCAGAGGGGGCTGTTTGGGTGGTGTTTCTGTAGGGCCCAGCAATTTCCAGGCTTGTCTGTGTTTTCCAATCTGACCTGGTTTCTGTAACTGTATGTAGACCAGATGTGGACACTGTTAGGAAATTCTGGAAGACAAGAGACTAAAATACTTTTTATCTTAACTAAATATGCAATCTAAAATTGTCATTATGTTTCTGTCTTGAAAACCCGAGCTGCAAAAAATTTGGTTCCTATCAAGGGTTGAAAACAAAAATGCATTCAAATTAATTTTCAGGTGTAAAAACATGTCTGATGGTGTGTGAGGATAGGTAGCAAAGCTATCAGCTCATACTATAACAATCAGAAAGGTTTGAGAGAACAGGACACATGTCAATGACCTGAGTGTTCACTGAGGAAGCCCTTGCCTTGGGAGCGGTGCAAAACTGAGAACAACTTGTTCAGATCCAACTAAGAGCTGAAATTTGTTGCGGTTTCATGTGGGATGAGTTTGTGATGAACCTTGCTTGTGGGTGGGGGGCATCCCCAGATCTGAACAATGGCTGGCTTGGCAGATTTTTGGCATTATCAGCTGTAGCCAAGAAAGAACGTCTGCTGGTCTCTGCTCTGAGGCTGTGTGCTGGAAATACATCCCTGTGCACCCTCCTTTTTGTCTGCATCTACAGTTCAAAGTGGCAATACTCAAAAGAAACAAAGTGCAAGGAACAGGAATCACAGCCTTCCCCTGAAAAAAAAAGGTATTCATTGCTACCAAAATACTTGTTACTGCCAAACCTTAATCAACCACTTTCTAAGTGGGCAGCAGAAGTGCAAAGCTCATTGACAAACATGTTGGTTACACTCACTTTTTAATCAGTTCCTTGTGATGACCCATTTGAAGAGGCTCGTTTCATGCTTGCAGTATCCTCTCATATTTACTCATCTTTCCCTTTTTGTCTTGAGTACTAATTTCAAAACTCCTGGCACCATTTTCTTGGTCCCTGGAGAAATCAGTTAGCTTTTTAACCCATTGCTCTGTACAGTTTCCAGCTGGTTCTCCTTTTGATGCATGGATTTGACACTGAACTCTTTGGTTGCATCTTGATTTCAAGTTCCTTTCCCACTTCTCCATCAGGATGTACCTAAGCCTTGCCAACAAAAAGCAGAGATCAGTTTTGATATCAGTCCTGATGCTGCTGCATCTCATGAATTCTGCTAAAAAAAAACCAAATTCAGGACAGAGCTACAGTCTCAGAGTCCCAGCCCTGTCTCAGGTACAGGCAACCCAACCTAAGTCTATGCGTTTTTCTTGCAGAACAGCTTTTCTCAGACAGAATTTAATACAAGCACAATTTTTACAAAGTCTACAAGACTCAGCTGTTATGCTGGCCAGTGGTCTTACCAGGCCTGAATCTCCTGGCCATCTTCTCTGCTCATGAAGCCACTGCTGTTACCCAGGCTGGTGATTTTATCTTTCTCATTTCCCGTGCCTCTCTGACAGCTGTGGACCAATTATTTCCATGGCACCAGGGAATTCCTCCCATGCATCTGTACGCTTCTCATGGTTTCAGCTCAAGGTTACATGACTTATGGCAGGATCAGAGGTTTGTTTTACTGGCTTGCTCCTGGAGCGGTGATGGACCTTCATTCTTTGTACGGGTGCCACTTTTTGAGGGAGTCCTGGGGACCAGGCTCAGATGTGTGTGTCTCAGGAAACACAGGAATTTTCTGAGTTCTTGAAATCAGAGACTCAGAGTCACGGCAGTGGTGGTTGGGAGGGATGTCTGGAGGTCTCTAGTCCAGCCTCTTGCTCAAACTGGGCCAACACTAGTCCATGTTTCCCAAAAGTCACTGTTGATAACTACTGCTCTGCTCTTGTTCCCTTTTTACCTGTTTACTATTGCTTTCACATAATTTCCACGTGGACTAGGAGGGCCACTGACAGAGACCCGCTGGATGAATGCTCAAGGCTGGGACATTCTTGGAGTCTCAGGACCCTTCCCGTGCCTCCGGGCAGCTGGGCAGGAAGGAGGGGGAATGGGTGGAGAGGAGAAGAGGGGGCAGCTGCTTAGGTGGGGCAGGATGGACTCAATACCCTGCTACCTCCAGGGTCCAAGCTCTTGGCTGCCTGACTACCAGCAATGAAATGTGGCTTGCTGTCACCCACAGTGAAGCCTGAGAGGTGCATAACTCTTGTCCCATTCTCTGTTATAATCTATTTTCAGCTTATTCTCTGGAGAACAGGTCTAGTAAATGATACCTGTAAACCACCCATTTGAGACCAAAGCTCTTCTCTGTATTGCTGACGTTGTAGAGCAAAGGCTTACAAAGCTTACAAAACTGTTTTGAAGCCAATATGCTGTCATCCCTCCACACTTCCAGCCTTCAACTATCACAACTTTCCCCGCTAGGGGCATGAGGCAGGCGGTCTTCATCATCCTGTGCTGATCATTATCTTAGGAGCAGCAGCTGTTGGGAGGCAATTGTCTCTACCAGTATAATTAGGAGCTGCTGCAAATCCAGGAGAAACTAAAAGACAAAATTCCCCTGTTCTCCAAGCCTTTCAGAAACAAGTTCTTGCCCCAAGAATAAGGAAGCCCAGTGAGGTTGGAGGCCCAGCTCAAAAAGACAACTGAAGACTGCCTGTGTGTCACCCTGTGCAACGGGTTCAGCTGCAAGAGCTAACCTCTGCCACCAGTGCAAGCATGGTCATGTTGGTGGCAGCCAAGTCTGATACACCTGCACGCTCACCTCCCCCAGCTCACAAAGACTCAGCATAAGAAGCCACTTCTAAGCCTCACCCCTTATGAAAACACCTGCTTCACTTGGAAATCTATTAATCCATATATCCTGAATCCCTCCTTGGTGTTGCACGGGGAAATCCCTGCATCTTCGAGATAAGAACAAATCAGCTGCTCAGGGCTGAGGGTGAGAGACTCCTTCAGATGGGAATACCTGCTTCACTCCTTTCTGCTTGGTGCCCCCAAGAAAGGATCAGGTCCCCACTGTACTTGTCAACAGATGCTCTCCAGGAGGGTCAGGTCTCTGCAGAGGACTCCGTACCTTTCCTGAACCTTCGGGTTTGGCCATCTTTAGCATCCCCTGAGCCTTTCCATCCCCCATTTCCAGGTTCTGTAGGGTATTTTCAAGAGAGTTGAGTGTTACTGTGCTGTGTCAGCAATGTGGGTTATCCATTTCATCCTAGGGCATGGGCCATCTGGGTTTGCCAGGGACAGTCTTTGCTCTGTTTAGAGTCATACAAAGCCTCATGCTTCTCACAAGCTCTAACTTCACTGACCAGGCATTTTCAGAGGGCAGGTCTCCTTGGAGCCCCCTTCCTAAATGTGCACCAGACCCCATCTCTCAATTTCTCATGGGATTCACATCCCCTGGAAACCTCTTTTTTAGAAATCCCACGGAATGGCAGCCTGCCCTGGAGACATGCAGGGTCTCCACACACCCATGAGAAGCCTTCACCCAGCTCACTGGTGAAAAGGGAAAGGCACCAAGCTGTGCTGGCAGTGTCTCAGGTGGGCCTCCTGTGGAAACCTGGTGGTGAGTCTCCAACCGTAAGACGTACTGGGACTGTTGCATAGGTAATGATAATCTAGTATATAATTTATAGGTGCCTGTGAAGCCATGGAGGGTCGGGATGCCATCAGGGTGTCAGCTCATGATGTTTTCACTGGTGGCAAAGTTGGTTTAAAGGTTTTCCACCCCCTGGCTGCTCTTTCCTGCTGTAGCTTGGTGTCCTCTCTGCTGTGCAGGGTCCCTTCTGACCAGACCACTGACATCAGCCAGGTGTATAAAAATACTCCCTCCCAAATATTCTATGTGACCATGTAAGCCATCCAAATTGCCACACAGCTCCCCAGACAGCTGTATTGACACAAATGAAGGGGTGGGGGCAGGAATTTCTTAAACTGGCTTTGCCACTAAAAAAATGTTGGTGGCACCACACCCTCCAGCTGCCTGGGAAAAGAGTAGTCGGAAGATGGCAACTCAATCAGCCGCCTGGCAGAAGGGTGAGCCTGGTGTGAGAAATCAGCATATCACAAAGGCTTTGTGTATTCCAGCACCCGACAAGCTTCAACAAGGTTTCATTTGCATTCTTACAAACAAGAGTTTGGAGCCAAGCTGTAAATACCACAAATTTCCTAAATTGATTAGTTAGAAGGAAGGAAAGGGAGGGGATGAGGGAGGTTGAACTGCTAGGAGAATACGTACACACTCAGGGCTGACTGATGGCTCTGACTCGTGCCAGGAGCTACAAGAACCAGAGGAGGGTCCATACTAGAGGCCACCATTAGGTGGGATGTGCCTATCTCACAGAAGGGTTGTCCCTGATAAATAAACATTTTTCCTCATGTATTAATTCAGAAATCTTCTACTGAAGTGCTCTGGAGTGGAACTTGGTTGCATAAACCCACATTGCTGTATGCAAAATACATGTTTGCCCCAAGTTTTGCCAAACGCATTTGTTTTCACTCAGGAAAATGCAGATCAACGTGTCCTACCTGGGTTGCAGGGAATGTGCTGCGGATGTTGGGTGCCTTGTGATCTAGTTCAGTGCCCTTCTTCTAAGGCAAGCTATACATCCCACGATCCTTCCCAGCCATCACATTCCCAGGTTGCACAGAAGTGGCATGTTTTCTTTCCAGAGATTGGAGCTATGAGCTGGACCTGTGTCCATCAGATTGTCCCTTGCAGACGTTTTTGGAGCTCCATTTATTCTTCCTTCCAATTAATTTACAAGGCACTGAACCAGGTTGTCCCCTCCTTTAAACCAAAGGGACTGGGGTAAGCACTGAAGGTTTTATGCTAGCAGTGGGACATACTACAGGGCATATGCTATCTTTCCACTGACAGTGTTTCAGGCTTGGATACACTGCTAAAACCCCTCACTAGCTTACACCTAACTTGTTTTGACTGTGATATTTAAGGATTTCAAAAGCTTCACTACCACAGCTTGTTCCCACCTGTTTACCTTGCTCTGATAGCCCTAGGCATACCCAGCATCTGAAGTCCCAAACCTTGGAAAGCTGGACATGCCCAGAAGTTTTGCCTGCAGTGCTACCACCTTGCATGAAAAGCCTCCTGTGGTCCCAACCAACATAAACTGTCCTATGATCCATGTTCACTTGTCCCTAAAAAGTTTAAGCATTGGCTATGCTCATCTCTGATACTACTGTGTACTGGGAAAAGCAAGAGATGTGTTCACAGTTTTATAGCCAAAGACACAGTTGGCAGCATAAACAAAGAAACATGATTTTTGGATCACATCTAACCTCATGGATCTTCATAGCTCCTCTTATAGGATGCTCAAATTTCTTTCAGATGGTGCTGGTCTAGGAGAAAGCTGAGGTGACTGGCTTAGAGCTGGCACCTGCTCTTAGAGGCTAAGGTCAGGTGAGATGGGTGCTGGCTCCTATAGCCCTGCACTGAGGCTGTGTAGGTAATAGAAATAATAAGACATCAGAGTGATCAGACTTGGTGTTCAAGGTCTTTTTCTGATATACCCTTGCACAGCACAGTTTGGCAGTTTTGGCAGGACTGCAGTCTGTCGTGCAGGCAGAATCCAGTCCCCTGTGCACACCTCCTGAGCTGCAGCAGCTATCTGTGAGCAGTGCCTGCTTTGGAAAGCAGCGCTGGGGAGCAATGGTGCCTGGCAAAGAAGGACAGAACAGACCTGCTGCAAACTGCTCAGGAGGATCTTTCACCCAAACTTCAGCCCAGGGCCTCACAGGACCAGCACCACCCCACTCAGGCCCTGGGCCTAGCATAAGCATGTGATGTGCCATAGAAGATGCTCCATCTCTATTTGGGGTGAGGGGAACGCTCTGATGTACTTGCGAAGGGTATCACAGATGTCCTTGAACAATTATCAGCTTTCATTAACCTGTACCAGAATAAAAGGGCGTTCCCAAGCTGCTCTGCTGATGCTGCCTTTGTGCCAGAAGGAAAGGAATAACCTGATGGTAGAGGACTGGTCACACTGGTATGAGAATGCTGCAGGACTTGTCCTGCCCACAATACTCAAAATGGGCTGAATACACAAGAGGGGTCCAGCAGACCCAGGAGGTACCAGGAATCAGTGTAATATACAACAAATTAACAAAGTGCAACAATGGAAAGTGGGAATCAAACACTCTGAGACTAAAAGTAAAGCACAGTCTTTAATATTAAAGTTAATTAGACCTTGGAAGACTTTCACAATGACTGTGATGGCCTCTGTTAACAGAGCTGTTAAAGCAAGAGTACGTGTTTAGTTGGGACATCGGAGAGATAAGGTGGGAAGATAATTATAAGGAAAAACGCTGTGCTGTCTGGCTTCTACAGCAAGGTTGGATGCAAAGCGTGTGTGGGCTGGCAGCCCCGGTGCTAACAGCAAAGGCAACCTTAGCTGTGCCCCCTTGTGCCGCCGGGTTGCAGTACAGTTTGCACACCCCGTTTGCAAGGGGCACTGCACCCCACACACTGCCGCACAGCAACCCTGTCCCAGGGGTGCGGGCTGCCCACCCCCCCCCCCCCCCGGTGCGCTTCGGGTGCTTGTCACCTTTGCCAGCACCTTTTGTCACCTCCTGCTCCCAGCTCCCCTTTGGCATCTTCTGTGTCCCAACCAGGGAGCTCTGCATGATTTTTGCTTCCTGCTCCTGGGATCTTTCTGATCCCCGTCTCTCCCATACGCTCAGGCCCAAATACAGCCCCAATATGCACGGTCAGAGCATTGTGCAAGAGTAGAAAAAGCAGTAAGATGCAGGGTCAGCATCAGACGTCCTTCAGCCCTGACACTTGGGAACTCCTTGTCCTTTCCCTGCTCGTTACCTGGATGTCCCTGCCCCAGGGAACATGTTTCTCCCTCATCCCCAGTGCCTTCATGTCACAAACAGGTAGAGCTGGTCCACGTGCAATGTATGCCATGCCGGTGAGTGCCACACCGGTGCATGCCACGCCAGTGCAGCTGACATGTGGTTGGCAGCTCCCCTGGGAGCAGACCCCTTAGATCTGGCCAAGCTATGACAGCTCTGCCAGGGTCTCTATTGCAGACGCTGTACTGATGGCCGAGATGGACCTATGCCTCCTCTTCTCACCCACGGTAGCCCTGGGTGTGCCTTGAAGCACAGCTCACTTCCGAGGAGCCTGCTGTCATTAGCATGGGCAGAGAAGCACTGCAGCAGGTGGGCCTGTTTGCCAGCTCCTCTGCTCAGCTGCAGGAATGCCAGCAAATGCATTTCATTCATATTTTGTTGGCAATCTGCAAGGCTGGCCAGGCACATGCTGTGCAGCAGCTAGATCAAAGTGTTGTTTTCTTTCCTATTGTTCCTCTTGCGGTTTCTCACATTTTTTGGACAGGGCCAACTCAGAACCAGGGAAACAGGGTCTTCAGGAGGTGAAGCATCGTGTTAATGCCTTTGTAGAGAGGCAAATTTCCAGCTTCTTGGAAAGCGGAAGTTCATGTTGCGCAGGGACAGCTGAACTGAAACAGTTCCTGCACGCTCTGTCACGTCTCTTGTTGCTCTTGTGGCTTGTTTTTTTCCTTGAACGCAACTCTTCTATCACTGACATTATTTTGCACATCTGAAAATGCTAATTTGTCATTCTCATCCCTGATGTAGCACCCAAGAGTGTCCAGCTGCAGGGCTGGGGAAGGGAGACAAGAAAAGAGAAAATTTAAAAGCCGTTTGGGAAGCAGCAGCAGCCCAGGCAGAGAAACCTCTGCTGGCAAACCAAGTGCTGGCAGGAGAAGCAAGGGCGGCTCTGGAGCCCACTGCTGAGGTTCACAACTGAGTGTGCCTCCACTGATCTGAGGCCTGGTATGATAGCTAATAAAATAATGCAACATATAATGAAATAACAGTTCCAAAAATCGTGGATTGCAGCAGATACTCTGCAGTTACAAGCAGCTGTGTGGCCTTTGTGAAAATGGATTTAACCTAGGTTCTTCTCCTTCTCTTGTTGTATGTTTGTCATGTGATCTTGAAAATAGTTTTAACCTGGAGCTTTAATAACATCAGAAGGGAGTTCATGCAGTTACTAACTGCCCCATGATTTTGCAATTTTTTTTTGCATAGTAGGTAATTAACAGGATTTAGATTCCCTTTTTACAATTTTAAGATTTAATAAGATTAACAGGTGGAAAAATGCAGCAAAAGATATAAGGAATCACAGAAATAAATATATATAGACAAACTCCATTGCTTCTCTTCTCAGAGGCTCAATGGTTTAGCTGTACTGCTGATCCTATCAGTGCTCTCACAAGTGTTCAGAGCCCTGAGTACTTCTGGGCCATTTCTTTAGGCATTTTGATTGTTATGGAAATAGGGCAGTGTTTCCTCATTCAGGACAGTAATAACACAGGTGTAGGGGAAGTGGATTTTATGCAAATATTTTGTTTCTTGCTTGTAGGAGCCTGAACATATCTCTAAATTTCACCTGCTCAGAAATCCCAATAGTCCCCATTCCAGGGCAGCCAGGTGCGTCTGTGGTTGGTATCGGCCACGGGGAGAATTGTATTTGCTGGCCACTGACGAGACAAACTCTGCGGCGTTAGGCACCTCCTAAAAAAAGGAATCGAAACTTAGTTGGAAAGTGTGATTTCCAAGAAAATGAATACTTGGGGTAGTTGAAATTTGGTTTCAGTCTGAACCCAGCAGAAACTGAAACTTTTCTACATTTCCTTTGAACAGGGAACACTCCAGAAGTTTCCAGGGCTGTGAAATTGACAGCTGTCAATCAGCATAACTGCTAAGAGCAACAGCTGCCTAAGCCAAGTTTCCCAGCACGTGGAGGAGTCCCAGTGTCCCCGGTCAGAGGTGACCTAGCTGGCTGGTTGCAATGGGGCCAGGAAACCAGGCTTTGCACCAGGTCTGAGCTGGCCAGCTGCTGCCCACCAGACCTGCAGCCCTGCAAGCCCCAGGTCCACAGGTGAACTAGACAGCTTTCCCCAAACAAAGACATTTCCAAGAAGAAATGTGGGGCTTTGTGAATCATTATTTTCCAGCTCACCCTAAAACAGAGCAAACAGCAGTTTCATTTGCTAAGAGGTTGTAAAACACAACTTAGAGCAATGAGGAGCCAAGACCAGCCATTGCCCCTGCCCACACGTGGCACCAGCAGCCCCCACTGCAGCCTGGCCGGTCAGTGCCACCATGGACACCACAACAAAAATGATTCGAAAAACATTACAATTTCCGCAGGATTAATTTTATTTTCATGGTTAGTTGTTTCTGATTTAGGAAACTTCTCCAGTTTCTTGCCAGCTTAAACTATTTATTTTTCTATGAAATAAATTGTGTAATCAGCTTGTTTTGGTCAGTTTATTTTCTCTGCATTCTGTAAGGTTTAAAGATAAGAAGTCTTACAATAAGTGTAATTCTTTGAGGAAGACTAAATTATGTCGTTTTATAGATAGAGCTATAATAAGGAAGTACAAACACTCACTTCTCAAATATTGCAATGAATCTGCTGAGGATCTGCTGATCTCTCAGTGAAGGACATTTCTGGAAGATCTCCATAGATATCAAGACCAGAAGAGAGGACTCCAGTTGCTTGTGTGACTGCCTGAATATCAGCTCATGGATTCCGGCAGTTCTTTCCCTGAGCCAAATGCATCGGGCATGCTTTTTAAAGCCTTGCAGTCCTTGTACACAGATATTACCTGCTGGAAAATGTATCACATGCCAAAGTCAAGTACTCCCGAGGCTGCTTATTTGCGCTCTTAATTGCAATTTATTTCCACTTTGAGCTTTTCCAGCTTTGGCTAACAAGTCTCACCGTCTCTCTCGAGTCTCACAGCTTCTCTCACTTTGCAGCACCCTCAATTCACCCCTTAGCCTGTTCACAGATAAATTAAATAATATATACTGAACATCTCACCTTTTTCACCACGAGGCAGATTTTCAAGAGCTTACTGCATTCTTTTGAAAACCCTATTTACCAAGCGTTGTTAATGATGGTATGTGACCACCTCCACAACCATCTCTGAGTATATGACAGCCATTCCTTGAGTTTCCCGGGTGTTTATAGCAGGGTAGCAGCTCTCTAATTACCTCATGCCTCCCTGCTGATCTTATATGAAGGCTGCCACAGCATTTGTTTTCTCCCAGCCTTGTAAATCTTTCATGGCATCCCTAGATTTATTAAAAATATCATCATCCTATGAGAGCATCCTCTTCCAGACCCTTGGTTGCAAGTTATTGGAGCTGTTTAACTTTGAAGTTTTTAAGCAATCAGTTAAACTTTGTTTTTCTCAATTGCAGTTTAACACCCTCCTTCTCTTAGAGGTGGAGCAGACACTTCTGTGTTATCTCAGCTTGGTGGGAAAGCATGTCCCACTATCTCTCCAGATATTAACAAAACAGTTTACTGAATTCCTTGGAGCTGTGTGAAGCCCAGTAGACTGCTAGTGACAACCTCATCATTTCCATCTAGTAAAGGACCTGTGAGATCTTTAGTGTATATGTTTGCTTCAAACATACTTCAGCAATTCCATGTCTTTGTCCTTATCCTTGTGGCTGTTCGATCTTCATTTGTTTTGTAGTCCACTGAATACATTCTTATCGTGGATTTTATTTTCTGTCCACACTATACTTTCCCACACCCGTAAGGTGTTACCAGTAACCAGGCTGGAAGCCAGCAGTCCTCTGAGATTGTTTCTGATAAGGCAGGAATCCAAGGACTTTTATTTTACACATGATTTTGCTGCCAGTTTTTCTGGGCTTGCACAAGCCCTTCTTAGCCACCGAAAGGACATAAAAATTGGATTTTTAAATAAAATTTGGTCATTCAAATTTTGATTGTTGAAATTCAGCCAAATTTAATCCTAACAGAAGACAAATTTAATCCTGATTGACTAAAGGAAACATTTAAAACCTACCCGAAGTTTACCTTCGGTGGACAGCCGAACACTCCTGTTTAAATTAACTTGTCCAACCCCAAGTCACTGCACAGTGACCCCAACTAATACCACATGGTGGCCATATCTTGTGAGGACACATGGTGACCTGGGGCCACAGCCAGGCCTTGACACCACCAGGGTCCTCTGAGCAGTGTTTACCCTAAACCTTCATCTTTCCTCTGCTCACTGACCTCCCTGGCTTGTCACTTTGTCCGAGGTCTCCTCTCAGGACAAACCTGTCCTTCAGACCTTGCCGACTCAGTTTTTAGGGCAGAAGGGGGAAGCAGAAGCGTGTGGGGTCATGAACACGGGGATGTGTGCCATGCTGGGTGTCTCCTACCTGTGCTCTGTCAGGGGATGCAGAGGAGACCAGGGAGCAGGTACGCAGCCAGGAGCTGACAGGAAAGGGATTTCTGGGGACCAGGGGACAGAGCAAGTCTTGTTGCAATCCAACGAGTCTCTGCACTGAAGCCAGCCTGATGGGAGGCAGTTACTGTGCCAGGTCACACCAAGAACATCCCTAGAAGTCCCAGGCATCCTGCAGCCCACCAGCTATCTACCCCTCCCGGATTCCCATTAATCAGCTAAGCAGAGAGGCTTAACATAAATAGCATCCTATCCAGGCAGCCTGCCCAGGCCGTAGGTGTGTGTGATCCCAGCTGAGCGGCAGTCTCCTCCAGCCCTACAGAAGCAGCAACTCTTTTGGAGCTGTGCAGGTCTCCCAGCATCTCCTCTGTAGGTTGCTGCAGAGCCCAGGGTGCACAGAAGACCTGCACACAGGCTTGAATTGAGCTGCCTCTGCCAAGGACAGCAAGGTGCATCATCATTTTTTGGCCAATATTATGCACCATAAGGAGGAAAATACTATGACTGGAGAAGGTGCAGCTGAGCACCCACCTCTCCAGCTGCCGGCTTCCTTCTTGGCATTTCAGCACAGCGTGTCCTGTCCTCTCCTTGTGCAAAAATGAGTGACGAGCGACCTCACGTTGTGAGGTACCATGGCCCAGGACTGGGGCCAGCCTGAGATGCTTGATCCAACCCCTGTTCTCTGGACACGTCTCCTGTGTCCATCTTTCCCATTTGGATCAATCCCCTAACAGGACGTATCAGCTTCCTGCACAGCCCCAGCCCAGCACCCAGAGGCTCAGTTTCTATTTCTCTCCAGCTGACATGGTGGTAGGTGCAGGGGAGATGGCAGTGAGCTCTTCTTGTACTGGGCAGACTGGCAGTGGGGAATCATTCCCCGTGCGGGTCTGGGAACATGCTGGTGTGAGCACATAGCAGGCTGGGCTTGTGGGGCCAGGAGATCCCTTGCTAGAGAGCTGGCATGAAAGGGAAAGGCTGTGCAGCTCTTTGGTGTCTGTGACATGGTCAGCTTTGCACAGGCAGACATTTACCCTGCACATTAACAAATGCATTTGTGAACAAGGAAGAGAAAGGAGGGAAAAACATCAAATACATCCAGTATTCACTATAGATACACACCCTGACTGGCAAGGTGACACCTCTTCACAAACACAGATAAGCGGCACTCACTAGTCTGGGACTCATTTTGCCACTGTTTGCCCTGGGATTATTGACTTGACTGACCTTTCCTGCTGAGCAGCGCTGGGAGGGGGCTGTGGCACTAATGCTGTTACTGGGTGAAATCCCCCTGCTCGCATGGGGCAGCACTCCGGGATCTGGGCATCCTGCAGAGTCTGTGGCGGAGAGAAAAGCCTATGTTTATGTCTCTGTGTCAGGCTGTGAATATTGCTTTTCTTCCGTGAGAAGACATGACACAGGCACTTAAGGCACTCTTTGCACTTTAATTCCTTTTTTTTCTCTTTTTTTTTTCTTTCCCCAAGATGAAGAAAATACATGGTGTGGCAGGCTAGCAAACCCCACAGACAACTGATCAGATGGCCTATAAAATGCAGATTGTTGAGGTGACAGCTGTGGTGTGCAGTTGGCTGTGCTCCCCCAGCTCCTGGCCGTTTGGTTGAGACAGGTATGCACAGCACACAGGCAGCAGCCCTTTGCAGCAATACAAGCTGATTCACGAAATATTAATACAACCATTTTGAAATGAAATACCAGACAGGTTTAGGATCCCTGATGTAACTAAAAGTACTGGAAATACCACGTTTAGACTAAAATATCTCCAGAGTTGTAAACAGCATGGTATGTTTTAGCTGTTTGCATAGCTGCTAAAGACAGCAGTAGGATTTGCATCTGATTCACATCCATTTAGACTCAAAGTTGTTATTCAGAACAGCTGGCCCCTGAACCTCTGGTCCTTAGCTATAAATCAAATGTGGACAGTTCTCTAGATTATCAAAAACAAATCCAGGACAGTGCTGTGAACTTGTGACAGCAGGAGGTCAGGCTAGCTGGCCAAGACAGTCTCTTTTGGTCTTGCAATCTGTGACTACATAAAGATTAAGAGAAAGCCATGCTCATCCTGCAAATATCTCCACTGACGTCAAGAATAAAGGGAGATACCCAATGCCATGGCACAGCCTTTCCCTGTGTCACCAGCAGTGACTCAAACAGAAGTGCAGAAATGGTCATGCTGCAGCTGACACAGCTGAGGAAGCTACCACAGATGCCTGGTGCTCTGGGCACGGCATGACATATGAAGTAATTTTCATCCCTTGAGTTTTCTGACTCAGACTGAGGGTGCAGGAGCACTGGTTAAAGTTGATGATTTTGTGTTTCTCCCTGTGATTTCATCACTTCAGACTTTTTGTGTCTATTTAAAGTTCTGGTTCCTAATTATTCAAGTATTTTATCTTTTAAAACCAGAGTAAGAGTCTAACTTCCAAAGAAACTCTGAAGTAATATCCTTCCAATGTAGAGGCACTTCCAAGTGAAGCAATATCCTTCCAAGTGTGACACTACCATCTTGGCTGTGTCACCACGCTGTAGGTGTGGGCATTTCCTCGATGTAGCCAAAGCCACGCAAGGCTTTCTGTACTCCCAGGTATTGGTAGGGGCAGGCATGGGAAAATACAGAGGGAATTTACAATCTATTTCGTGATTTTGCCATTCGATTTCTGATTTTGAACCTCTGAAGCTGCCATAACCATTGCTGGTCTTGAAGATGCCATGACCTACCATAACCGTGACTCCTGACTGAGGGAGTTTGGTATCATGGCTGGCTTGGCATCTCCAAAGTAGAGGGCTCCTATCTCTCTTCATTTCCTCCATAAAGACATCTGTGTTTCCCAGTGTTTGGGTTGGGCAACGATGAGAAGGTTCTTTGTCACATGAGGGGGTCACAGTGAACAGGGAACTGTCTTGAGAGGAGTAAGTAGACCGCTGTGCATCCATCAGCTCGAGGTCACTGCTCTGGATCAAAGACTTTTTGTGAGATGCAAATAATTGGAGCTTTATGAATTCATTTGCTTGGTTGGGCTACAAAACTTGGGAAAATAATTTTGCTTTGACTGAATGTGAAAAAAAAGCCAAAAATAAAGCAGAATTTAAAAAAAAGTGGAAGCATTTAATTTAAAAATTAGCAAATCTTTGTATTCTCTTGAGTTTTCCCATGATTTTTCAGCCTAAACAGACTGATGAATCTGCAGATATGTGCAGGCACGTGCTTGGTGTGCTCCATCCTTTCAGCAGCTGAAAGCCTGGCCCAGAGTTTGCAAGCCATGGAGACCTTGAGATAGGTTGCTGCATGGAGAGGCAGGCTGTGCTCAGCTGGTGGGGCTCCATGGGGTGGTCGCGCAGTGACGGAGTGTGAGCCGTGCCTCACTCAGCAAGAAGTCGCAGAAGGGAGTGAAGGAGAGGCTAGCCCAGAGTTGGTGCTGTTGCAAGGGTTATCTGTGTTTAAAAAAAATGTGTGTTATTTCGAGATAAATATTTCTCAATTTGGAATCACTGTCAACTGCTTGACACAAAACTCAGAGTCTCAAGGGTGAATGGAAAGAAATGGTTTATTTGACCCCTCAAAATCATTAACTTTTTCTTTTTTGTTGCTGTTTAGCTTTGAAGGAAAAAAAAAAAAACAACTTCAAATGTGTTCAAATGAGAAAGTGCTTTAGATGGAAGAGCTAAGTCAGTCATCCTCTTAATTTTCATCTTTTGATTTCGTTCTTACAAGGCTTTTTTCCCGGCCCTTCTTCTTCAGGAACAAAGAATGGGGCAAACTTTTATAATTTTTTCCTATCACAAAGGACCTGCAAAGCTCTTCAGTGCAGGAAATCTGAGCCTGGGAAACCCTGGCATTTGGTGGGAAAGAGCAGAGCATCCCACCAAAAGTGATGATGCCATCACAATTTGTCTTCTTTAGCATTTATTTACTTCCCATGGGCCTGAAGTTGTGACTAATTTAAGACAGCAGACTCATCATAACTTCTGTTATAAAGGACAAAAAAGAAATGCTGCTTGAACTTTTTATTAAATTACTGAGTTGATTTGCTGGTGGTGAAGGCTGTGGTAGACCCAGTCCTCCTTTGAGGCCATGTGCTGGAGCTGATACAGGGCTGTTCCTGCCTTGTTTCATAGCTCTGCCACGTGTGCAAACATGAAGCATCTGTTTCTTTTAGTATTTTTTTTTTCTGGACCATTAATCTCTCTTTGATCAGGAACTTTCAAATCCCATTGCCAAATTATACAGCCATTAATTTAAAGCTCTCTTTCTAGTTCACTGCTTTTTTCTCAGAGGAAACACCTTTATCCCACTGCATTGAGTTGTAGATGGTATAGGTGAACAGCTACAGCTGATCTTTTCTTACAGTGTGAAGCTAGAGGCTTTAGCAAGTGCATCTTCTGAGGACATCTGTGCTTCCACACTCACGTTGTGACTCAGGGTTCAGGAGCTGTGCCTTTGAACCCAGGCAGGTGCGAATTGTCCTCAGCTCTTACATCATTCACACACTGGACGTGACTTTTGTATCTGCAGCTATTCCTGGGTTGCAAGTCAGTTTAAAAAATCATGATAGAGGTGTCAGGGGAATAAGGCATTTGGGCTGACCTCTTCAGCAGTAAAATTAATTTTGATAGCAGCAAAATATACAATATTTTCCAACAGCCTCCTGTGTTTACTCCAGGTTATGCCTCTGGAGCTGTCTGTACTAGTGGACCTTTAGCAGTTTTTAATTCCAACCTTACAGCTGCCTGTTAGTTCAGCAAATCCCACCAAGACCTTGTGAACATGAGAGAATTAGGAGATCAGGAACGAGGAGCCTTCATGGTCTCTCTTTAAACTAGCTCAAGGAGCAGAAGCAGAAAGAGCTGGTCAGAGGGGGGTGATGGAAGGGAGGAGGGGAGTGGAGAGGACCTCCAGGTTGCAGTGACAGCATCTGGATTTTCTGACGGCCAAATCCTGCCAGGGCAGCTGGCTTCAAACCCTGCCTGGTCCTTACTGTGTGGCTGCAAATGTTTTAGTGGGGGAGGTCAAGGACTTTGTGATCCATCATATGGCTGTGCAGCTCCCTGCCTTGCGGTGAGGCTGGAGAGAAGATGTTCTTCTCTGGTCCGTGCCAAGGCTGGCTCCAGCTGTCAGCACAAAAGCTGCTTTCAGGTGGCACGGGCTGCCATCGGCTGTGCGATTAAGGAGAAGGGCTGTGGATGGGAGTCTCCCGGCTTCACAAGTCCCAGACTTGTGAGGGGAGATGCTGGAACAATATGGAGTGTCCCACACATCAGAGGCAAAGGTTCACCACTGTCCCCTGTTGATCTCGACACCCAAGTCACATGTGTGCAGATAAACACATGGGATGCCCGTGGGTCTAGGCTGGTTCAGATAAAAAAGTTAAAGTTGACCAAGTGTGGGAAAGGGCAGTCTCCTGTGAAAGAACTGCCAGTTCAAGAGATAAAAAAGCCCAGATGACGTGTCTGAGAGTCTTTACTACCTCCTCCAATGCTTGATAGCTTTCTTATTTTGTGGCTCTTTCTTGATAATTCCTACTGTGTGTACCCTACCAGTGGAGGCTGTCCCCATTACACAGAGCCCTGTCCAAAAGAAACAGGCTCATGCAAAGATTTTGGAGGCAAGATAAGAAAAATTATCAACAGGGGGGTGTGGGGGGTGTGTGGGGATTAAACAGAATTCAAAGATTTTGCAGAGGTTTTTGAACCTGATAAGCTGGTTCATCTCAAAAGCACATTCCATGCTGTTTTGGGTCTGCCAGTTGCAATGACATGCCTGTTTTCAGGCTGAAAAATGCAGCCTTTTAAAGACACAATTTGTCTTTCAGAAAAGAATGAATCTGGAAAACGTGAAATTTGTCAAGTTGTGTGTTTTCAGTGTGAGAGGAGCCACTTGTGGAGGTAGAAAGTACACCCAGGCTGGGAGCAGAGACGCAGCAACTGCCTGTCCCCCACCCAGATGCGCAACTTTCAACACATTAGGTGAATTGTCAATAAAGGAGAAAAGAACACCCCTGGAAATAGAGTGAATCCCTTTAATGAATAAAAGCCTTGTGCATGAGAAAGTGAAATGTGGCTTAATGAGCCTGAGGCCCATTAAAGGAAGAAATCTGCTATTTACCTCTCTCTGTAGTGTGAAATCTCTCTTAAACAAACACCTGCTATAGGCATAAAGCTGCTAAGTATTAAATTGGCTGCACATTATACCCAGACTATTATCAGTTATCTAAGGAAAACATTGCCTCCTTTTCAAAGCTTTTTGCTGGAGTCTGTGGTAGACAAGAACTTTGTTGTTGGTTCTGTATCACCAGTTTTACCCTGAGTGACTGCGACGCTGATGTCCACCTTTCCTCTCCGAAAAGCTGAGATTTCCCCAGCGTACCACAAAAAGGACCTTTGCTATGATTACCTCTGATGGCGAGACCACCCATGCCGTGTCATCCCTGGGCATGAAGTCTTCCTGGAAATCCTGTTCAGAGGTCAGAGCTGGACACGTCTCAGGTTTGAAGAGCTTTTGTATGTTGGGGCGTGCCCTGACACAAGCTTTGTTACCTCTGAGGAGCCTTTCCTGTTCAACATAAAAAAGGTCAATAATTGGTGTAAAAGGCAGGGGGATTTCCTGTTCCTGTGCCAGGACTGGCAGAGAAAAAGCTGAGTGGAGGGTGGTTATGCAGAGAAAAGGGCAAGTCTACGCCCTTATGGTGTGTGTGTTGTCCCAGGGCAATGGGTGGTTGATTGCTGTGGAGCATCTCACAGAGACAACCCTGCAAGCAAGAGCTTAGTCCTGCTGGATCGCTATCACCCAGCATCCCACCATGCCTGAGGTAGTGACATGGTATGACCCAAGATGACTGTGTAAGGAGGAGGATGGTAGCCATAGCCTCCTTCCCTGCTTGGCAGGCATCAGCTTGGAGCAGCGTGCTGCAGGGAGCAATCACTGGTTGAACAGGAGATGCTCCTAGAGAAGCACTGTCTGCCGTCTCAGGAGGCATGCAGGGCCACAGTCAGTTTTCTAGCAGAAGTATAACATTTTGCTTCAGGGCCTGAGGATGACGGGTGCATCAGCAAGTCCTGGAGCTCGACCCCCGTTCCAGCTCACGCAGAGCTTTGCCACGCAGCACCAGGACACGCAGCTTGAGCTCACACACGCAGCACAACCGGTGCTGGTGGTCACCGGGCACTGCCTGGCTGCTACCCCCAGGTCAGCTGTGACCCATCTGTAAGCACCAGAAGGGACCAAGCAAAGACGTGTTGGTTTGGAGGGCAGTGGACACAGGAGCCAGTAGTGGGTTCATGCTCAGGTGGCACTGGCCAGTCCAAGTAATATCCCCATCAGCTCATGGCTGGAGAGTCGAGGCTGGCAGGCTCCAAAACCCTGCTGTTTTATCAGCCCCCACAGAGGTATCACCAGCCAGGTCTCCTCTGCAGGTGAAGGATGCAAAAGCTAAGAGCATAGCTGTTTGTCCAAGGTTTAATTGACCCACTCAGGAGCCACAGAAATGGGACCTACCTTCATTCCTGCTTTGTAGTACAGAATCCCAATGGTGATGGGGATCTAGGCACAATCACTGAACTCATCTGCCATAGCAAGAAGCAGAGAAAGGCTCATCTGCAGGTGGCCTTTTACCACCCACACCCCTGGTGCTTGGGAATGTCCTCTCCACACTGAAACTGGAAATGAGCTAGCTGTACCCCATGAGTCTTTGATGAGCCCTTCAGCCAGATCAGTAATGTGCTTGCCATAGTGTCTATTGAAATCTGATAAACTTCACAGCTCCAGCCCTTGGAATCAGAAATCTTTCAACTGGATCATTTGAGGCCTATTCTGCAATTTGGTTTACAAAGTAGTGAGCTCCCAATGGGCCAAATCCCTGCTCCAGGTACACACAGGACTCGCTAGTGGCAGAAGCCCATCTTGCAAGTGAGACTCGTGTGAAGGATGAAGCTGGGGTGATGGAGGACAGACTGTAGAGGAGGATAGAGACTCCACTTCCAGTGGAGTGGAGACAAATCGTGACATGGTGACAATCCAAAACTACTGCCATGAAGATGCAGCTTTGCTGCAGAAGGGCAAATGTCTGAATAACACAAGGAGGTAACCGTTTCATAGAATCACAGAATGGCTTGGGATGGAAGGGACCATCAAAGGCCATCAAGTCCAACCCCCCTGCGGTGAGCAGGGGCACCTTTGACTCGATCAGGTTGCTCAGAGCCCCGTCCAGCCTGGCCTTGAGTGTTTCCAGGGATGGGGCTTCTACCACCTCTCTGGGCAGCCTGGGCCAGGGTTTCACCACCCACACTGTAAAAAATTTCTTCCTTATATCTAGTCTGAATTTGCCCTCATTTAGTTTAAAATCATTACCCTTTGTCCTATTGATACAGGGTCTATGAAAAAAGTCTGTCCCATCTTTCTTATCAGCCCCTGTCATGGTTTAACTCTAGCCGGCAACTAAGCACCACGCAGCCGCTCGCTCACTCCCCCCAAGTAAAACTTGTGGTTGAGATAAAGACAGTTTAATAGGACAGAAAGGAAGAATATAATAACAACTATTAATAAGAATAATTAATAACAATAATAAAAAGGCAATAATAATAAAAGAATTGGAAGATACAAAACAAGCGGTGCACAACGCAATTGCTCACCACTTGCTGACCGATGCCCATTTAGTTCCAGAGCAGTGACTCACATCCCTGGCCAATTCACCCCAGTTTATATACTGGGCAAATGCTCTGTGGGGGTGGTTACAGCAATGGAAGCAGAGCAACAGGCAGCGCAGAGGTAAACCCATCTGGGCATGACGTCCCGTGTTATGGAATACCCCTTTGGTCAGTTTGAGTCAGCTGTCCTGGCTGTGTCCCCTCCTCCCAACTTTCCTGTGCCCCTCCAGCCTTCTTGCTGGCCGGGCACGAGAAGCTGAAAAGTCCTTGACTTAGTCTAAACATGACTGAGCAACAACTGAAAACATCAGGGTGTTATCAACATTCTTCTCACGCTAAACCCAAAACACAGCGCTGTACCAGCTGCTAGGAAGACAATTAACTCTATCCCAGCCAAAACCAGGACAGTCACCTGCAAGAAGGTCTCCCTGGAGCCTTCTCTTCTCCAGGCTGAACAACCCCAACTCTCTCAGCCTTTACTCACAGGAGAGGTGTTCCAGCCCTCGGATCATTTTTGTGGCCTCCTCTGGGCCCGCTCCAAGAGGTCCGTGTCTTTCCTGTGCTGAGGCCCCCAGAGCTGGACGCAGCACTGCAGGGGGGTCTCAGCAGAGCGGAGCAGAGGGGCAGAATCCCCTCCCTCGGCCTGCTGGCCACGCTGCTTTGGGTGCAGCCCAGGACATGGTTGGCATTCTGGGCTGTGAGCGCACATTGCCGGCTCGTGTCCAGCTTTTCCTCCACCACCACCCCCAAGTCCCTCTCTGCAGGGCTGCTCTCAATCCCTTCATCCCCCAGCCTGTATTGATACTGGGGGTTGCCCCAACCCAGGTGCAGGACCTTGCACTTGGCCTTGTTGAACCTCATGAGGTTCACATGGGCCCACTTCTCCAGCTGAATCGGCATCCCATCTCTCGGGCACGTTAACCACACCACTCAGCTTGGTGTCATCTGCAAACTTGCTGAGAGTGCACTCAATCCCACTGCCTGTGCCACTGATGAAGATATTAAACACTACTGGTCCCAATACCGACCCCTGAGGGACACCATTCAGCACTGATCTCCATCCAGACATTGAGCTGTTGACCACTACTCTCTGAATGCAACCAGCCAGCCAGTTCCTCATCTGTCACAGTCCACCCATCAAATCCTTATCTCTCCAATTTAGAGAGAAGGATGTGGTGGGGGACCATGTCAAAGGCCTTACAGAAGTCTACATAGATGACATCAGTAGCTCTTCCCTTGTCCACTGAATTTATTCTTCAAACCCACAAATCTCAGCAGCAAGAATCACATAAATCTTTAAAAATGGGCAGCGAGTAGGACTTGCTGCTTTTAATTCTTTTCTAACCTTTGCTGAGGTCCTGTTCTTTAAATTATTGCTACAACTACCTGATTTCCCACCCCAGTATGGCCAGCTGTTACTTTATTTTATATATTTATATATTTATTTATTTATTTAATTTATTTGTTTTATTGTTTCTTCTTGCCTGAATGGTGGAAGATAATAACACTATGCAGCACTAACTCCAGGCGCCAGCCCTGGTGGTATCATGGTTGTGTCACAGCAGACAGAACGTTGGTGGTGGCCGTGTCGCAGGGGAGTTGTTGGTGATGTGGGTGGCCTAGGACGGGTATATAAAGGGCTGCACTGGACCAGGCTGGCAGACAAGTAGCCAGGTGAGCAAGGGCTGCAAGGGGAGGGCAAGGGAGGGATGGGCAGGGGCTGTACATGGCGGTGAAGGGTGGCTGCTCCTCCTTTGTTGCTTCTGCCTATTACAGCTAGATGCCTGAATAAGGAGTTGACCAGACCATGGTACATTTCTGTCTTCTCCCTCCTCCAACACTCAGACAGAGAGCAGCCAGCGCGCTGCAGGACAGATAAGATAGCCCCAACCCATACCCCATTACGGGCTTACAGGGACCTAGGAGCTCCTTGCAGCCGTGGCAAAGCCATGCACCCTTTTCCCCAGGTAACCAAGGGCTGGGCCGCACAGGAGCTCCTGGCACCAGCCCTAGTGTCCAGGTCACAGTGGGAAAAACACTGGTGGTGGCCCACATTGCAGTGGGGTTGGTGACATAGTTGGGCCAGGACGGGTGTCTCCTGTTTGTCAGGGAGACATGGGATGGACAGCCTTGACATGAGGGTGGGAGAGCCCTGGGCAGGGAGGCAGGGAGGCAGGGGCTGCCCATGGCAATGCGGGGGTGGCTGCTCTGTTCTTTGATGCTCCTGTCTTTGACAGCCACATCCCCAGGCAGGGACATGACTAGATCATGGCATGCACATTTCTTCTCCTTCCTCGACTACTCAGCTAGAAAGCGTTGCAACTTTCTATGAGGACATTGACCTAAAGATAAGGAAGCACATATAGCCCTAGTCTGCACCCTGTTATGGTCCTACAGGCAGCTAGAAGCTCCCTGTAGCTGTGCACAAAGGGAGCTCTGCTCCACCCACCATCTCTGTACTTCATTGTGGTCCTACAGGCAGCTGGAAGATCCCTGTAGCCGTGGACATAGGGAGCTGTACACCACCTAGCACCTCTCTACCCCATCATGGTCCTTCCATCATAGAAGGCCACTACGTTGGTCAAGCAAGGCTTGCCCCTGGTGAAGCCATGCTGGCTGTCTCGAATCACCTCCCTGTCCTCCATGTGTCTTAGCATAGCTTCTAGGAGGATCTGTTCCATGAGCTTCCCAGGTGCAGAGGTGAGGCTTGTCAGCCTTGGCAGTTCCCAGGGTTGTCCTTGCTACCTTTTTAAAAATGGGTGCAATGTTTTGTTTTTTCCAGTCACTGGGGACTTCACCTGAATGCCATGACTTTTCAAATATCATGGAGAGTGGCTTGGTAACTACCACGATCTTGGCCTTGCCAGATTTCCAAAGGTGGTATTGTAAGTATGATAGGACTCAACCACTCTGACTGGCCAGTGCAGCGGGGTAAGATCTAGCTTGGACAGGAGTAGGATACAAGATGCAAATCTTACATCCACGTGTTCAGTGAAAGTGTGAGTGTGTTGAAGACCACACTGGGTTGTGGACATCCAGGGCTCTGTTCCTGGCTCTACCACAATGTCCTAAATAACTCACTTGTCTGCAACATGATGCACCAGTCTGATGGGCAGAGAGGGGCTGCCTGGGTGCCACACATCCAAAATTGTTATGAAATCAGAATTTGCATGAGTATGCAGTGGATTATCATATTATAGCCAGAAAGGGGCAAGTTCATTTCTATAATGATATCAATATGTTTGAAATGTTCAGAGAAAACCAGCAAAACCGTTTGGGACTTGGAAGCAAAGATGAAAAGCATTAATATTTTTAGCACAGCAGTCTCTGCTTCAGCAAGGTCATGACACCAGCCCATTATCATTTGAAAAGTGTACTCATGAAAGGGGAAGGAGAACTGGTTTGGAGCAAGTAGGTGTAATGGGATGAAAGGCACAAAGCTACATTTCAAGTTGAGAGCAGCCTCTTCCAGGCACTCGACTGAGAACTGCGACACCCAATTTCCTTCCTGTTGCTGGCACTGACCAGCTTTTTCACCTGCAATTTCTATTATTCAGATGGGTGGAAATTACTGCAATAAATATTGATGGGCTAGTGTATGGGAATGACCACACTGAATATTGGCAGATTAC
Organism: Sagittarius serpentarius; assembly: GCA_034782735.1. Lineage (NCBI taxonomy): Eukaryota > Metazoa > Chordata > Aves > Accipitriformes > Sagittariidae > Sagittarius > Sagittarius serpentarius. The sequence continues at coordinate 7,575,195 of JAVKLA010000021.1, read as the reverse complement.
TATACAAGCCCATGTGAACTGCATAGAAATAAGTGACTGGAAGCCCGACACGCTGCAGAGCCGGTGCTGGCGTGGTTCCGGAGGTCTCCAGTCTGTGCAGGGAAGGTGAGGTGATGAGAAAAGCCTCTCTGGGCCTTCGCAGCTATGGCCGTTAGAGCGCTGTTTGGAAATGGATGCACATCTTTGTTTTTATTCATGGAGAAACCAGAAAATCAGTGAGGATTTGAACTGCACTGAAATAGGGCTGGTTCCTACAGGGCTCAGTTTGCAAGGCGCTGCCGAACACCCCGGCGCTGGGGGGGCTGTGCTGGCGAAGGAGCCAGCTTTGCATATTCAGAGGAGACAGGAGGAGGATTTCATATTGCAGGTGACCTTGTGGCACGCTGCAGGGATTTAACTCCTCGCCTGGCTGCTGAGAAAGGTGAAGGTCTCTGTCTGTGACCCTGGAGAATATCACCAAAAAGCTGCTTGCAAATTCTAGCAGTCTCCAAAAAGCATTTCAAATGAAATGTCCAGAAATAAAGACTCTTAAGCACTTAAAAGTATTAAGATGCTAATTAATTCTCATGATTTGTATGTTTTAATTATTCACTGATGCTGTATTATTTTTCAAGCAGAAAAGGAACTGTTTGAGTTAGAACTTTTTAAAGTGTCACTGCGTCTGCTACTTAAAGCCAAGTAATTGTGTTTAATTAAACTGAGACCAACAAGGCCCTATTGTGTGACACTTGCAAAGAAGCCTGTAAAATAGGAAATGTCAAAGATTAAACAAACCTCTTTTAAAGCCAGCTAAGGGGAGAGGTGCCACTGTTTATAAAATCAGAGCCAGGAAAAATACAATAATTAGAAAAAAATAGGTCATATGGAAAAACAATATCCAACTTGACAATCTTTCATGCAGATATGATTTGAAGTTCATTACTCATTGTATTCCTGCACAGAAGGCTTTTTGTTATTCTTTGTGCTAAGTCATTTTTTAATTTAAATGGAGATGGAGATGTGTTCAAAGGGTTTTTTTTAAACAAATGAACACAGATGCATTTCATGTCATTTTTTGATATAAAGGTTGAATGAAGCTGCAGGGAAGGAAAACTGCATTTAATTAATTTATAATTTTTTTCACAAATAGATCTGTTTCTGACCACTTTCTTTAATATTCATGTGTGGTTGGCGGGCAGAGAGTACATCAGGCTATTTCCTCATTTGAAACCTAGTTTAATTACTTTTGAAAGAACATAACAGTTAAATTTAAGCTCTAAAACGTAAATATGTGTATTAATGTAGAAGGAGATGATGGGAGATTTTTCACTGGCTGGATTTCATCACATGGACCCAAATGATACTGTAATCTGAGATGCTCATTCGGACATAAGCCACATATCATTAAAATGCACTTTAATTCTCCTCTTTGGTGCTTAGAGCTATTTTCCACCCCAAAACGTTACAGTGTAAAATATACAAACAGACAGTTGCCTCCTCCCTCCCGTGCCAGACAGCTGGGTGCATCGGGATGGAGGCAGCGGCATCACTCCGGAGCCAGCCCCGCCAGTTGGGCATGGTGCAGCCAGCGAGCGGGGGACCTTCACTACCCCCTGAAGCCCCCACTTGCCACCGAGTCGTCCCCTAGCTTGGGCGAGCGGATGGTGAGTGAAAACCTGGCACAAGCCTGGTGCCGTGCCAGCCCCGTGCTGAAGGCACGGCAGAGCCTGTCTGGCCGCCATGGAGAGCGGGGTCCGCTGCCTGCCTTGCACATCTCCCTCTCCAAAACAAGACCCCACGTTACAGGACTGTCCAGCCTGGATGAGGATCATGGAGCCTTCCCTCGCTGGGGAGCAGCTGGAGTTGGAAGAGCTGCTTTGCTTATTTCTTCCCCACAACCCATGCGTTTCAGCACACTTAGACAATACCATCCTCTTCTCCTCTTGCTAATAGATATTGGCCCTGGGGGCAGATCAATGCACAGTGGCTAAGCCTTGGGCAAACTGTATTTGCCTTTATAGTGGGGTCTTTAGCATGCCTAAGCAAGAAGGTAAATGGCTGCGCCCCTTTGTTTAAAAAGTTGCTTGGACTGAATTAGCTCGCTAACTTTATACTCCCTAATGTGCCATTGAGTTCATCTGTCCTGAAGCAAAAGCTTTGGGAAATGTATAATGAAATAACTCACATGTTGGGATTCCTGATTGCTAAAATCTGTCCACCTTATTATCTGGTGTGCTGGATACATGAGTGGACAAAGCAGATGTCTCTCTCCATTTGCAAGGTGTTAGAATCAACAAGGGTTTAATTAGAAACCCAGACCTGGAAAAGACTCCTGGGTGGTTGAGTCCAGTCCCTGAAATAGCACCATGCCCCATAAATCCTTTCCTAGGCTGACTGGGATAATTGACAGGCGGTGGTGTCCCTGAGAACGGGCTGGTGAGATGGGAAGGACTGTGTGTCCAGCCCGGGGCACAAATCCACCTCCATGCTCTGTGACAACAAGGGTCATGCTCCATGGGGAGAGCTCCAGGGCATTACCCAAAGGGAAGGTGTCTCCACCAGCCTCTTGGTGCTGCCATGTGTTGCAGCAGCGTTTGTCCCCAGCCTGTTGTTGCAGGGACTCTTGCTGTCCCTGTGTCTGTCCTTCCCTGGTGGAAAGCATGAAGAGCCTCATCCAGCAATGCCACGTGTGGGGCTGCGGGAGCTGGCTTTCCTGGGGGTGTTCTGTGACCCTGGGACACATACAATGTATTTTTATTGAAACTGCATTTAAAATTACTTCAACGAGTTGATAACACTATTGAATGTGATGCCAACAAATTGACAAATGTGGCATAAATGATCATAAAAATGGCAAATGAGAGCCCCATGGCATGGTAGCAAATGTGAAATTGCTACAAGAGTGCATGCCACTGATCTTCACTCAGCCTTGGGTGACGATGGTCTGCTTGTATGTCTAAGCAATCAGTTGATTGATTAATTGATGTCTCTACCCACTCCATGCAGAAAGGATATTTTAGCCCGTAACTCTCATTTTAGAAGTATTCTTAGAGGATCTAATAGCAGAAAATGAGTTGTTTCCTCTTTGGGATGAAACAATGCCAGGCACCAAACCCTCAGTCCTCACTTCTACTACAGAGCAGCAGACCACGGCAGACCCATTGGACAGAGCCTGGCAGTGCTTGCCAGGGTTAGAAACGCAATTGTCTGCACTGCTAAATTGTCAGAAAGGGCCCTGGGTTTGGACTGTGCCAGATAGCTCTCTCCAAAGCAATTCCTGGACACAAATCAGCAGCTGGAGCGTTTCTGGGCCTGTTTTGGATGCTGCTGCAGGGACTGGGAAGGTTCACGAGCTAGTGTGGGCTGCTCATGCTGGTTGGTCCCAGTGCCTGGGCATATTTCGAGACCTATTTAATTCACTGTTCAGATGTAGGCCCGAGGTGATGTTGGCATTTGTGATGTCCTGCCTGTTGGCAGATGCCACCCCATGCCTCCAGTTGTTTCAGACCCAGGTTTCCCACAAAACTGCCCTGTTCTTGCTCCACTGCTCTTCCACCTTTTGTTCCTGTAGGCGTGCTGCTCTGCTGATGCTGCTCTGTACGATGCTCTCACACTCCCAGCAGCTGTAATTCTCACCTCTCTGTTCCCTCCAGATGACAAGACTGCAGAGTGGTGAGACTTCCCTGGTACCTTCAGGAGGGCTCTTCCTGCAGGGAGCTGTGGCAGCTCCAGCACACACGTCACATCACCTCTTCTGCAGACCCCATCCCACATGGGGCCAGCATCCCACTCACACTCCCTGTCAGTGGTATAATTCCCTGGTGGCACCCTGCTTTGGGGCTACTGCTATCCATAAAAACACTTGTGGCTGAACCATTACAAAACTGTCTCCCTAGACTTAGGTTAGCAAAATACAGACCCTGATGCCCCTTTCTTCTCCTTGGGTACATCTGAGTGCCTAGGTGTCCACTCAAGCCTGCCCGGGTGCCAAACATCTCAGTACCCAGCTCAGCCCTGTCCATTCAGCACCCTCCCGCTGCCCCATGCAGTTCTCTCTTCTGCTGCCCAGTCTGGAAGGTGTCGTCAGAGCCATCCAGCTGGGTTAGGATGGAAAGAAAATAGCCAGAAAACAATGTGTTCCTTACAACAGGCTGGTGTTTTGAGATACTTCAGTGGGTCTCCTACCTCTGCGAGGCTGCTCCAGGAATGCAGCTGGGATTGAAAGGGCTCTTCTCTCCTTGCTAGGGGCTGTTCTCTTTGCTGCCTCTTAAAGCAAAGGCATTCAGTCATGCCAGCATTTTTGCATCACAAGGGCTCTGTTAGGGCTTTACCCTGCTGGAGAGTCAGCTGAATATTTTCCATCAAAATTATTTTCAGCCAAAACTGATCTTCATCAACACAGAAAACAGTGTATATTTTGGGGGAGGGTCAAAATTTCAGAGTCTTATTAGGAAAAACAACCAACAGTAAGAGAAATCACATTTTTGGTTTTGATAAAAACCCTGGCAAACCTTCCAGAAAATCTTGAGCAAAAATATTTGTTGTGAGCCTGTATAAATTGCTCCTGTGAATGTACACTTGCCCTGAATCCAGCCAGCTCCCAGGCTGTGGGGCTGGCCCAGGTGCATGGCAAGCCCTAATAGACGGGTTTCCTTCATTTGTTTGCTTGAAGCACCCTGGGGCTGTCCTAAAGGCAGGGGATACATTGGGATAACATACAGATTCATTAGTGCCCCTGCTCATTAACCCAGACCTCTGTGTCAGTGATGTGGCTCCCCTAATTTATGTCAGTGGTGCAGGGGGTGCGGTGCAGCCCTGCTGCCTGCCCAGCCCTTGCAGACAAAGCTGTCGCCGCATCCTCGAGGGCAAATCCTGCCCACCTCTGCCCACCCCACCTGCCCCTTCCAGAGGCTCAGCACTCCTCGCTGATCCCTAGCACTATGTGTGCTAGGGCCGCCCTGACCGATGGAGAGCTACAGATGCTTGTGCTCCAGGTGAGATGCTAATGAAGGGGGTTTGGCGCTGGGATGAAGAGGAAAAGCTAGAAGGCTGAGAATTAAAATGGGGACAGAAATCAGGGGCTTTCTGGGTTTAGCAAACACAGCAGCAGATGTCACTTCTTCGCTCCTGCCAGGCAAAGCCCTCCATCTCCCCTGCTGTCAGAAGAAACCAATCCTCCTAATCAGAGGTGTCTGTTTGCAGGGATTAAGCGGAGATCAGGCCGTCTGAGGATCTTACTCTCTTTCCTGAAGAGGTCCCAGTTATTTAAAGAAGTCTAATTTGCTGTCCTCATTACCAGGGGCTGGGCAACACTGCACAGAGCCCATGCTGCGCTCCTTGCGCTGGAGCTGCCCTGTGTACCTGTCCTCTCCTCCCTCAGCCCAGGGTCATGCATCCAGAGCTGGGACCAACGCTACCTGCACCTGCAGCCATGGTAGAGAAGGGGTTCCTCTGGGCTGGCTGTTGAATTGCTTCCAAAATTTCAGGAAGACTGTTTGCCTGTAGCAACCAGAAGGCAACCGTGCTGGGATGCAGGGCAGGCAGCCCTGAACACCTTTTCCCATTAACCTGTTCTGTCACTGAGCTGTCACCCAAAGGACAGGAACAAAAAGGAAGACAAAGGGCTGGCTCTGCCTGTGCTGCAGAGAAACCTTGAACCACTCCGCCATGAGTCCCCACTGACTCCAAAACTCTCTCCTGGGATCTGGGTACCCATGGCTGAACGATGCTCCTTGGAAGCTCCTGGGAAGACGAGGTTTTCCTGGAATGGCGGTGTGCTGCTGCCTTTTCCCTGGTACCTCTGTACCAGCTCTCAGCAGTCTTGTGTCTCCAAAAGGAGTACTGAAGTTGCTGGCTCCCAGAGTTAAACACCCCGTTCCTGACAGTCTCCCCTCTCCAGGCCCACTCTTGCAGCTGAGAAGGGAAAATCTTCTGGACATATCCTGCAAGGTGCAAGTAACTCTCTTTTTGCTGAGTCTTCTGCAGCAACCCCTCCTCATCTCACTTCCTCATGGCGTAGAATTTGTGAGCAAAGAAGTGACTCAGTACTGACACCTTCTGCACTTAGCTGCAGAGATGGGTTCACTTTTCCCAGGGCTAAGAAATTCAGAGGCATGTCTTGATTATTAGGAAGCTTTGGTTGGATTCCCTTTATCCACCTCTGTGTTGTCCAGGGCATAGGGTACAGAAGTGCATGGGATAGAGGGGTTCTGTCTTTTCTGCTACAGGCTGATGGGGACACTGGAGAGGTGCTGTGAATTGATGAGATTGATGTGTATTCACTTCCTTAAAATACCTCTGCGGTACCTGGGACTGTGGCCTGTGAGGACCTGCTGAACCACCCAGAGTGGGAAGCAAGGTCCAAGTTCCTTCTGCAGCCATGTGCATCCCATAGAGAAACACTTCAAGGCAGAGTCCTGCAAATACTAGTCCTTCAGTCCTTCCTTAGTCCTGCTCAATACCTGTGAGGGAACCAGAAAGAGACGATGCTCCTGGGTGCAGGGCATGTGCTGATGGCAGGCAGCATCTAGCCAGGCCCCTGACACCAATGGGGACTCGGTGCTTAGACTAGCTCAGGTCACAGATGAAGACAGCTTGTGGGAGGTGACGCAGGCGAGTCAGGCGTGAGACTGGTGGGCAGAGCCCACAGCTGGAGAGGTGCATTTTCGGTGCAGGGTCCTCTGGTTGGAGCTACTTACCCACCAAAGATGGCTGGATTGGTGGTCGAGCAGGTTTTAAACAGTTTCACACTGGAATTTCAGAATCAGTAAAATCAAAGTGCCCTGACAAATGGCTGGTGCCTGAGGTTGCTCCCACAGTGTTTCTAATATGGCCAGTCGTTTTCCCAGTAGCTGGCTTGCTGTTCATCTTTAAGGCATGTTGGGCTGCAGCAAGATTGAGACTCTCAGAGTCAGTGACTACCAGCTAACTCCACTAAACTAGCCTGAAAATCCCAGGATAAGGGTATACTGGGAGGAGGAGACACAGGGGTGGCTCTTACACCTGGGATAATGGGGTCTGGGCCACCAGAACTTGTTCCTTCATGGCACATTCAGGGCAATGGTGTCCAGGGAAGCACCACAAGCTTAAAGCTGGTGCTGGCTGGACTTGGTTCCTCTGCCACAAGATGAAGATGCTGCTCTGGCTGGAGGGACAAGAATAGGCAGGAGAGCCTTTGGGAAAGAGCTGTGCTCCACGTTACTCCTGCTTGCACCCCACCACTTTGCTCTGATCTCGGTCTAGGCTTGCTCTCCTGGAAAGCAAAGGCCAGACAAGGTGTGGGAGCACCATGGGCAAACAAGTCATGAGGAGAGCAGGGTGGTGGCACAGAGAGTGGTCCCAAGCAGCTGGGGGAAGCATTAAGAGGGGAGATGTCACACCTGTACAGCCGTGAGCCCGTCTAGGGTGTGTGCATAGACCTGCAGGCCGTGCTTGCACATGGATGTTGGACAGCTGGGAAGAGTGCAGAAAAGGTTCCTAAGCTATTTGCTAGCTGGAGAAAAACTGAAAGAGCTGATTTTGCTTAGTTTTTCAAGGAAGTCTAGAGATGACTTGATTATGATATGCATGAGCCCTCAGCAGGAGAAAACAGATTTTTTTTTTGGCCTTCAGGTGTATGACCTGTATCAGGGAGAGTGACTTAGTCTGTCCATTCCTCGCTTTGTACATCAGTAAGTTGGAAATAAAAGTCACCCAGATCCAGGAGGTTTGTTGGGTAAAGCATCGCCATACTCTTACACAGAAAGTATATTATGAGGCTCTGGTACTAATTACACGCTGAATATGCAATTTGTCTTATGTTGGATACTCCAGGAAAGATTATAAAAGAAGGTATTTTATACCCAGTTTATTTGCACTCTTTAAATGACTTGCTTCAGTCTGTGAAGGAGCTATATAAAGTGGCGAGGTGCAGCCTCTAGATGAAGGCCTGGGAGGGGATGGGAAAGGCGATCGCCGTCCCCGTGGCAGGGCCAGGGCTGTCCTTGGGCTGAGCTGCAGCTGGAAGAGACTTGTCCCACTGTGCTGGGAGATGCTCGCCTTGCTAATGCCGCTGGTGGGTGATCTCCTAGGGCAAAGAGTGATGCTTCCTTCCTCCTCCTGAGCAAGGGAGGCATCAGTGGGTGAGCTGCAGCTCAGCTGGGGGTGCTGCATCTCACCTCGACTGCTAAAGGACGAGATGGGGCAGAGACAGGGCAAGAGAGAAAGTCCTCCTCCTGCGCACCCAGCCTCTCCAAGGGTGCTGTCTGAATGTGAGGTACCTCCCAGTTCACCTTCCAAAACTCCTTTCCTCCAGTGGGCAAGAAAAAGAAATAGCACCGGAAAAATAAACTTTTTGGAAGTGCATCCCTCCTCCAGTTATCCTTCCCACCAAGGACCCTGCTCCCCCCTGCCAGGGCTCACACCGCTCTCATTACCGAAATGAGGGAACAACCCAAACCCACCAAGGCTATGAAGGGACTAAGAGCTGTGGAGCACCCAGCCCCTGCCTTGCATCATGTAGGGGTTTGCCTGTAAATAGCGGTGGAAAGGCTGCGTTCAGAGCTGGTCCCACTCACTGGCAGGAGGCAAGCAGAAATAGCTCCTGTGGTATCATTCCTCCAAGACTTCTTTTTTTTTCCCTGGGTGTAAATGATTAATGAAGGATATTGTGGAAAGCAGATGTACTGTTGCCACAGTAACTGAGACGAGTGGCGGGCAAGGTTTGTGCACATGGTGAATACTGAAGCAATGATCTTCATGCGTGTTGTAGTTATTTTAGCCTTCATAAGATTCTGGTTAATTATTAACACCATAAGGTCCTAACCTGGGGGAATATTTATAAGTGAGGCTAAGTTCATAATGAGTCCCCTTCAATTTTGTCTCCCGATCCCCTTCTCCCCCTGGATACCATTATAATATTATCTCCCTAAAATCTCCCATTATCTCCCTTTCAACTACAGTAACCTATTACCATCTTTAATTTTTAAAAAGGATAATAACGCAGAAGAAAACGTGAGCGTGGGGATGATTCACGGCCACTCACCTGCAGTGGCATTGTCTTGCTCTATTACCTGCTGTTTTCCTCCGCTTTCTAGGGTCAGTTTGCGGCTGGCAGTGAGTGAGAGATCCCGCTCCAGCCAGTCCGTACCACCAGTCTGTGCCAGAGTCCAGCCTCCTCCACAGAGCAGCAGTCTGGTGTGACGGCAGCACTGTCACTCTGGGACACCTGTCACTTTTCAGGGACAACTGTCACCACCTGAATCCCAGCAAAGGCTCTGGACTTTTAAAGAGACTGTGTCCCAGGAGAGGGAATCTGGATTTTGCTTTTCACTCCCTGAACTGACTTTGCATAGTGCTGGGAGAGAAGCAGAGGGGTGGGATCAATTTGAAAGAGCTTAAACAAAAAAAAAAGAGCTGCCTCTGCCCCACTCCTCTGCTGCAGGACCCTGGTGCTGCTAGAAGCAAGAGGCAGGGCTGAGTCTCACGGCTCTAATGAACCAGTAGGTAACAGGGAACTGGCCCCTTCCCACATCTAAGTGACAAATCCAGACCTCACCTTCTTCCAAAAAGCGGAGGGTCTTCCGTCATGCAGCGTCATTGTCTCCTTTACTGACCCCGAACAGCTCCCTGTGATGGGCCAGGCTGGCAGCTGGCCCTGGAGATGGGCTGTTGAGGAGAAACCCTAGCTGGCCATGCTTGGTGCCCAGCACCAACCAGCTATGGGATGGGGGGACCACACCTGATGCTGCTCTCATCCACAGAGCTCACAGTGCAGCACGCTGATGAGGTCTTAGTGGAGGTCCTGTTTTATAGATACGGGAACTGAGGCAGAGACAAGCAGTGCTTCTTTCTCAAGGCCACACAAGAAGGGTGCCCCAGGGCTGGGAACTCTTCCTTCCCATTGGAGTCACCAGAGTAGGACACATCCACGATACCAATGAGAAGTTACATCCCTGGGAAGTCAGCGGCAGCCTTCCTCCCCTCCCACACCTCCACATTCATCACTGACCCCCAAAGCTGATATATCACAGACCCCACTGGCCGTTCCCAGCCTCATCCCCTTTACCTTCTACCTCCTCTTGCTCTGTGCCTCCTCTCAACCCCAGGCTGCTCCAGTGACCTGCTCCTCAGCAAGTCCTCTCAAACCCTGCTAGACCCAGTCGGACAGAAGGGAAGGCCCACTGTGCCTCCCCTTCCTCCAGCATGGTCCACCAGCCCCCTCCTCTAGCCTTGCCCCACAGCATACCCACTGATGGTCTTGTTGGCTCCTGCTTGTGAAGGTCAGGACCACTCTGAGGGCACCTTCTGTTCTTCATGTATTTAGAAATCACATTGATGCCTCCAGCTGATGCTTTTATCTGGAGCAGATGCTTTTATCTAGAAGCAGTGCTCACGTTGGACTCCCAAACGCATTAAATGAAGGTTGAGAGGAAAAAATGAAGGGCATGTTGGCTGGTCACAAATGGAGGGATCTGGGAGTCCTGCCAGCAGCAGAGGGGCTAATAGGATAGCTGGGCTTCTGGCTTGCATAGTGTTCAGGGAGAGACAGATGGTTCGGGAGCTCCAGGCTCCTGATTTATTTTGCTTACAAACCTCTGCACTACCCACCTTTCTCCCCGGGACGCTGATTTTGGCCTGCAGGAGAGGCAGCAATGGGAGGGCAGGACCATGTGAGATGAAGGCTGGGCTGGAGGAAGCTTTATGGGACTAAGGGGAGCAGTGGCTCACACTACACAGTGTCTGCCCTGTTTAAAACAGTAGGAAAGCCACATTGCATGACGAACTATTGCGGAAAAAACTTTCTGAAGGTGCTGCACACCACAGTCCTACCACGTGGCACACAGGGATGTGTAAAGGGAGTGTGTGCGCAGCAGCTGAGCATGTCCCATACCCATCTGGGGACTCACCCCTGTGTTTGCTTATGCTCATGGACTCTCTGAGCCGAGAAGCAATGGCAGCATGGTGAGCATGCCGGCGGGGCAAGGAGCTGCCCATGGGGGTTAGATCCTGCAAGGAACAACTCCAGGTGCTCCAGCACAGCTGGATTAGACAGCCACCTAAATCATTTCAGTCCTCTGGCCATGCTGTGCTATTAAAACCATGGTCCTGGTCAACAAGCACCAGTGTGTCTAGGAAATGGAGTCCTGCAGTCCCTAAGCCTTTCCCATAGGGCTGTTAGGACACTGGGTCAGCTCACCAAGAGCAAGTGCCATGCACATGGGCCTGGCTCCTGCAGGTGACAAGGGTTAGAAGGTGCAAGAGCCTTGCGGTAGCAGGTGCAGGACAATTCCTTCTACGTTAAGCCTCAAGCCAATCTCTGAAGATCAGCTTAAATGAGATTGACTTAAACCCTGAACACCCCTTCTGTATTTCTCATTGCTGTCTATTATGACAATAGGGTATTCCTCATGTGCACAAAAATTTTCACTTCCTTTTATGAATCTTCCTAAATTCTTGGCCTCAAAGATTAAGTAGAATTCAGAAGAAGATGGGATTTTTAATGGCTTCCAGAAAACTGCAGAAGATCAGAGTTAAGAACAAAACTTCTCAGGACTGGATCTTATGATGAGGCACAGAAAATGCAAGACATGCTTCTTTTGTGAGTGATGCTAAAAAATGTGGTGGGATAGGTCATTTGGAAAGACACATGCAAAGAAGGCATCAGAGGATCTATTTTAAACCCTTCACCACTTGCTCCTCGTTTCTGCATGAAGGCGCTGCCAAGCAGGGCTCAGCCACTAGTACGTGATGTAAAAATTGCCTCTGGCAGTCAGGTGGATCAGCCTTAGACAAGGCTGAGGGACATGCAGCAAGAAGAGCTGGTAACCTCCAACTGGCCGTTGCTCCTCCAGCTGTGGCTGTATTTCCAGGCGGTGAGAAGGATGGATGGACCTCATGGATCCATGGCTTGTCCTAGTTCAGCAGGCTCCAACCATATGGCCTCCTGCCCGTGTGTCTCTTGCACCAGAGAAGCGTCATCTGGAGAAAGGAGAGACTGTTCTCCACGGATGCTCAGGCTGCAGGTCCTTGCTGGCTGGGATGCCTATAGGCACCACTTTGTCCTGTCTGGTATTATAACCTGGGAGAACTTGGTTGCCAACTAGGCTAAGAGCTCAGAGAGGCACAGGAGCAGCCTTCCTTTCCGCACTTTAGCCCCTGACAACATTTACATAAATAACTGAAAGAGCTTCATCTTCAGCCAGCAGGCAAAGCCAAGAGCAAGCTGGCAAGATGTCTTTGACAAAGACTTTTTTTTTTGTCATGGAAAATGTGATTTCATCAGAACAGCCTTTTCGGAACAAGCCTCTTTCCTAGAGCTGTGCAAGAACGCTGGAGAACTTTGCACAGTGATTCTGTGCTTTCAACCGAGAAAAAAAAAGGCATTTTGATCATCTTTTCTTGTCTCTCACATAGTTTTATATTTTTCAAAAACCTGTCCTGTTTTTCTCAGAAGAAAAATGTGTATCTAGGGTGCATTGAAGTAAAAAAATAAGGGCAGGGGGGAAGGTGGAGGGAGTAAAAAAAAAAATTAACAAAAGTAACATTTTAAAAATATAATGCTTCCTGAAAAAGTAGCATTTTCAAATTTAAATAATCATGTGTTCACTTTAAACTACCTGTGTCTCTAAGTGAATAAAAGTAAGACAAAGTACAGCCCTTTCCCTGATTAAATTAATAAAATGTGGCGAGAGACAGCGTTTGTCTTTAAAACCTCTCAGTTCAAGCTGCTGTTTCAGGGGGAAGAGAATATGGTTTTAAAACAAGGAAAACCAGGAGTTTTCATCAGAAGCCCAAAGCAAAGGAATCCACACAGCTGTGCAGCCAAAATGGGCTCCAAAATGCTTGGAGAAATTGGGGTGAACCCACAAAGCCTCTGGCCACCGTGTCCAGAATCCTCCCCAGGGGATGGGCAGTGGCTGCAGCACCTCCTCCCTGAGCAGGAGCTCCCACTGCTCTGCCCCCTCATCTGCTGCAGAGGAGGTTTTCAATTTACACACCCTTAAAGCACTTCTAGGAGGAGCGTGGGCTTTGCCGTGGGACTGAAGCCTGCTGCCATGGGTTATCTTATCTTGCTGAGACACCTTAGAAGTCGCCCTTGGACGCCAGCTGACCCCAGGCTGGAAATCTCAACGCTGTGGGCTGGGCTGAGGTCCGCCGGCATGCTGAAGCCCCGTCAGCTACAGCTGTGCAGCCTGGTGGGCTTTCACTGGTGCTCCTAGGGCTTCCCACTTGTGCCACACAGAGAGAATCCTCCCACCGATGTGCTCGCCAGACTGGAGCTGGGGTCCCCCTGCTTTGCTCCTCTCCATGCTGGGAGAGGGGACAGACAGGGAGTCACAGAGGAGCAGGCAGTAGGTACAGAACAGTGTGGAGGTGCTTTCTCTTGGACCAGCTGCAAGCTGAAAGCCAAGGGCAGGGTTGTGCAGAAAGCTCCACCTGGGGTGGAAATTTGCTCCATTGCTTGCTCTTGCACCCCTGTCACCTTCCTCGGTGGGAAAAGCAGCTACATCCAGGACAGCACAGCTTTTGGAAGAAATCCCTTGGGTGATGGCAACAGTACTTGCAGTTGCAAAGATGTGTCCTGCTCATCCATGGGCACAGCCATGGCTTAGCCACAATCCCCCGCAGGTGCCAGCAGCGGGTGGGATGAGAGAGGATCCTGCCAACAGCAGGTGGGGGCTCAAAATATTTTCCTGTGCTGTTGCACATTGCTTGGGTTTCGGATTGGGCACAGCTTACTGTTTCTGCTGTCAACATCTGGCTTCAACTAACCACCGGAATTAAAAGGAGCAGAATTTGTCCCTTAAGTCATGAATTGCCAAGTCTGCATGTTTCGTGTGTCTTGGGTACTGTGCATCAGTGCTGGCTGGGAGCTGAGGGAAGGCACAGAAGGGATGGGTCTGGCTGACACTGCACTCAAAGCAGTGTTATTAAATATTTGCCAAGACAGTCCTTCCACTGGCTTAAGGGTTTTACTCCTGATTTATACCATTAGGAGAGAGGAATTAGAAAGTTATCACTGCAATGGGGAAATGGTATTATGTTGGCTATGCCACATTTTTGCAAAAGCTCTTGGACCTCAGAGCAATCTTTTGTACACACTTTCTTGCTAGACTAACAGCACTGATTCATCGAGGGAGCTCTTTCCAGCTGCTGCCCTTAGTAAAGCAGGGCAAATCTGTGCCCTTCTCTGTCAGAAGAATACTGCAGCGTTAAAGTGCTGAGGGATAACAGCAACTCTGGGAATTAGAGGAGAGAAAGGAAGCAAAAGGATGAAGGAAGGAGCCAGGGAGTTATCAGTATCCCCAGCCTGGCTGGGGAAAGGGCACAAAAGGCTCTGAGACTCCCGTGAATCTGCCCTTGGCCCCTTTTCCTGGTGCGTCAGGGCTGGAATTCGAGGCACGTGGTATGTTAGCACTGCAGATACTGGAATGAAAACAGGAAACAGTGGAGAGGCTGCAGGCACTCAGCACACTGGAGATAGGCCCTGCAGAGCTCAGGGAAAGAAGGAAAAGAGCCATTTGTGCTGCAAAATACGCTCTTCTGAAAGGTGCGTGTCAGTGCAATGCTCCCCATCTCCGCCAGCTCCCAGGGGTGCTCTCCCCCAAAGGCAGGCCCTTGCTGGGTTTCCTCCAGGCTGGTCAGATCAGGAATACAGCCACAGCTGTGGATCCTTTAGTTCACAGACAGGTGAGAAAGGGGCAGAAAGCTCCTCCGTCTCATCCAAACCAGGAGCTAGGAGGTATTCTCAGTTTGGGGAGCAAGGAAATGATCCTGGAGCTCACAGTACACATCCACCACCTCCAGCTGTCCCCAAGGGCAGAGCTTGCACAGGGCTGGGCTCTCCCATTCCCTCGGTGGATGGTGTTTCAGTCACTGCTGGTGCCACCTATGGTCATGGTCTGGTCACAGGCAGGCAAATGTGCTCATTTGGAAAAGCAGCATGGGAGGAAGGATGTACAGGACTTACAGCAATAGCCCAGCTCCCACCAGACACTGGTAGAAAGGACTTTACAAACCTCCCAGGTGGGATTGTTGCTCCAGACACTTCCCCTCCTGTGTCTCCAGCAGGAACAAGTCCCCTTTTCACAGTACCAAAGACAGAATTGTGACAGACCCAGTACAACACAGAGCATGTCCCATTCTGCCCATGCACAGTGCTGGTGAGAGATGGTTTGAGCCCTCCACCCATCTATGGTCTGCTGCTGAGGCCATGGTTTGGAAAAGCAGAAATACACATGAAGACTCCTAAAGTTTCAGGCTGGGCTCCAACATGTGGATTTCAAAACGTAACTGTTGGGAGACATCACAAGGCTGTATCTCATCACTTGTCCGTTTCCCGTTGAAAGGTGGGTCGGTGTGACTAGCGCAGGGCTGGCACAATAGCCCGACAGGATGGCAATGATGTGAATCACTGCAAGCCACTGCCCGCCCCTTAATGTCACCTGCAGGTGTAGTCTCTGCATGTGGGGGTTTCTGGGCTGAGATACCTGCAGCATCCAGAGCCACACACACAGCCTTGCTGGAGAGCTAGCTCCCCATGGCAGGCTAGAGGAGGGAGCTGCTCAACTATCTAAAATTATGACTTCCACAGAGATCTTGGTTTCAAACGATGAGATGCTTAGCACCTGGTTACTGTCAGGGTGTGCAGCCACCAGAGCTCTGGGTGAGCTGAGTTGCTCATGAGAAATACAGTAATGAGACAACCAAGCACATGGTTCTTAGGGCTCAGCAGAAACAAAAGGTGAGCTGTGCAGATAAAAGGCTTGAACGATGCAAATGCTGACCCAAGATGCTGTGTCACTCAGAGGATGTTGTTCTGTTTGTCCTGACAACTTCATGTCATGGTTAGTCCCCTCCCTGCCTTTCTCCTGCTGTAGCAAGAGCTAGTGATGTATTCATGTCCATTCCCATGCTTGTTCCTCTGCTTCCATCTTGTGCACTCTGCTCCACAAACACAGTGGCTGGGCTTCTGGCAAGGAGAGGAAGATCCTGCCAAAACTGAGGCCAAGTGGCAGGAATTGAGAAACTGAGACATCTACCCAAAAGAACACAGAGAAAAGGCAAAACATGAGGCTCCAGAGCCAAAACTCAAGTGGGCGTTTCAAGCATTCCTTGGATTGCTCAACCTCTACCACAGCTTCCTATTGCACAGAGCAGCAGGCGCTGAAGCCCTTTGTTGCTTTCTCAACAGGGAAATTGTATGGAGATAAACTCACCAGCATGCAGAGATCTCCAAAAATGTCAAGCAGTTATTGACATCTGATTCAGGGTTCATTCATCTGGGTGAAAAGAGATAATAGAGGGCTACATGTTTGCATCGCTTCGTGGCACTGAAGCCATTCTGAGTCATGCACTGCCAGGTGGGACGGAGGGACCTGTGCAAGCACTATGCCATCCATTGAAGGAACTACGGACAAACGGGTAAGGAAGCGCTCATTATAGTTAATGAAATCAAGGCATTCAGTAAATTACGTCTGTGGACGTGCAATCAAAATCTGCCAGGCTAAAAGCTATTTCATGGATTTCTCTTTAAAAACAAGCCTACCTTTCCAGGTGTGTTCCCATGAATGCTACAGTGGAGGGCTGTGATTACACACTTGTTTACAAGCCAGGATAACTGATTGCCAATGCTGACACACTGTGCTGCTGATGCTAAGAATGTGAGATCCTGTCATTCCACCTCCAGATGAAGTTTTTGCGGAATAACTTCCCCCTAACTTGCCTGTCTTCAATGATCAAGTTGTGAAAACGACTTCCCTGGTCCTAGTCTGGTGTGTGCTTCAACTGGAAGAGGTGGGGCTGACCGCTGGAGAAACTGCCTGTATGGTTCAAATAATTTTGCCTCATAAATGAGTGCTCTGTCCATAAAGGCTGCTTTAAAAAGAAGCTCTTTATTTACTCCTGATGAAAGTATGAAAGTTTCTTGGTTCTTACTTACGACACATCTAGGAACTGTGTATGTGAAGTCATTCCTGATGGCCCGAAACCAACCTCACCACAGGGAGATGGGGAGAGGCTCATCACCTGCTTGAAATGTGCCCAGTGTTTTCATGGGAAGTGTTCAAGAAGCCACGTCAACAATCCTTATTGTTATTGCTGAGTCCTCCACAGAAAGAGCTTTCCACTTGTGCCAGACATTTACTCGAAATGGTCTGTGGTGACCTCGGCCTCACTGCCAACAAGTATTGCAAAAATTCTTATTCTTCATGATCTGTTTGAGACTCCTGGACTACTGGCTGCTGTGGTAGCTGACAAGTGAGCAAGCAGCCCTTACATCTGAGGGGTACCTGGACACAGGCAAAATCTGTCTAATTTGATCTGGCCCCAGTTCAACGTGTTATCCTCAAGGAACTGGTCAGGCTGAATGAATGAAACAGACCAATGTGCCTTAAAAAAGGTAATCGTGAGGTGCTCCCTGGGATGATAGCCACATCCTTCATGACATAGCTGCTTCATCACTTACTGCTCCTTGCTGAACTCTAGAGTCAGTTTAGCTGAACTGCTCTTGGAATGAGATCTGAGAACCCACCACTGACACACTATCTGGACACTGCCTCTGACCCCAGACACTCTCAGGTCATCAAGGGGAACAGCACTGCTGTCTTGCTGGAAGTCTCCTCAGAAAGTCTCCAGTAATACCTGTTCTGCATGAAACAGGGAGAGTACAAGAAGTTCCAGGATGCCCACACCATGGTGGGTGTTTCACATGCAGGTGTTTCACATGCAGGAGAAGGTGCCAGGATGTGTGGTGGGATTTGTCAGAGCACAGTCCCTTTCCTGCACAGGAAGATTTCATGTCATACCTGGTTCCTCCCTCTTCTCCACTGCTGCAGCAGCAGCGAGGGAGATACTATTGTCCATGTTGCTGTCAATGAAGTCATGGAGCTCATTTGCCTCTGCTGCTTCAGTTCTGTCCATTTTGCCCCACAAACACAACTGAGGGCAATTGGTTTGCCAGGTGCACATGTTTGAACTTGCAAATGGAAGAGGCAGGACAGAACATAGAGAAGGAAATTTTAGTTTGGCTATCTTCAATCAAAGGAGCATTCCTGGCAACCTGGTCTAGAGACACTCTTAAAAGACATAGTGGATGCTCAGCATGTGGGGCATTTACACCTGAACCAGACAACCCACGAACAGCCAGCCAGCACCACCCGGGCCCCAAGAGACAGAGGAGGAGGTTGGGGATGTCTACATCTCTGGCTGCAGTGCTGAGGCTTCAAGACAGGGCCTTTTCCCAGTGCCTACAGGAATTCAGCACCCGCACTGCATCATTCCCCTTCCTACTCTGCTCCTGGCTTTTCCCATGCATAGGTTTAATCTTTCATTGCTTCCATGATACCACAGCAAGCAATTCCTTCTCTAGTTTTGCATGTACTTTCCACTCCTCCATCCGAATCACAGCCCTGGAAGCAACTGGAACATTCCCTCTTCAGCCACCAGCCCAGCTTGGCTGGCATCAGATCAGCTTTCAACAGCTCTTGTAATACTGAAGCATCAGTTAATAATTCCTGTAGCACTGTGTTTTACCCCAACAGCCCGCTCTGGGCAGGCAGCACAAAAACACACTCTCCTGCACCTCTCTGCCCTGCTCAGGGGGTGACATTCCCACCCGACTTCCTTAACTAGATGCTGATCTGCAGAGATTTCCCTTCTCCTGTCTCCTGCGTAGGCTGAGTTCTTCTGGGCAAAGTGTAGCTTCTGCAGTATTTTGTTGTTTATAGAGAGCTTTATGTGATGGCAGCCTGCCTAAGATTAAGGATACCAGTCTCTAGGCTATTCATTCATTAATTAATCTTCATATAGCAATGCACAAATTCATAATTTTCCTTCCTGTACAATGCAATCCTCAAGGACCTTGGCTGACTGGTTATACTGTGGTATTGCTCTTCACTACTTTTCCATTTTTTTCCAACGTATTCTTACTTCTTGAGGACATCTCAGGTGCTTGTTTTTGAAGCACAGGTGAATGGGAGACACTGGGGCCCATTTCAGGATGTGAAACCCATTAAATGTAGGGTAACTGGTGCTTTGATAAGAAAAGGATATTTTCTGGATACCTGAAGCACTGAGCTACTGCTCTGCAGCGATTTCCAGACTTAATGCTTCCAGAGTTGGCATCTTTTGATACTTACATAAGGTTGCTCTTGAGGGACACAGCCCTTTCCTGATGCCATCACTGCATGTATCCAGCCACCATAAAGCAGCCATTTTCTGAAACAATGCACTCCCCTCTGCATTTTAGTTCCTGCAAAACCTGATCTCTTCAGTGCAAAAGGGTGGAGCACAACCAGCTGCCTCATTGATTATACAAATGTCTTAGAATTGTTTGGCCTTAAATCTTTCCAATCCCCACAGTTAGCCTGCATCCAAGTGGGCCCGCCCCTTCTAAGCACATATTTTGCAAACTATGTCCCTGTCACTGGTAACTTCTCTTTGTTTTCCCTCTGACTTTGTTTTTCAGGGTTTTGTTTTACTCTCTGACTTCCATTGTCACTTTCCTGGTCTGCCCACACGTTACCTGAGCACCTTGATTGAGTTTAGCAGTGTGTGGGTCTCCATTTAATTCCTCCACTATTTTCTTTCCTTTGTTGAGGACATTGTTACAGTGAACAATTCACCTGCTATATGCATTGTCACTTTTTATGATTACATATGCCTTGACAACTTTGCATATATTTGCATAATGCTCCTTTCTGTGGCAGTTGTTGCAGAATTCCCTGTTTGCAGGACACTTATTTCGGGGACATTCAGCTCCACATTTAATATAGTCCAGCTCTGGCTTGATTTTTCTGGCCAAACTGTTGCCAGTTTTGCTTGCCTAGTTCTGTGATCTCCTCTGAATTGCGCCCTTAACCATCGCTGCTCTCAGTGCGATCCCTGTCAGATGGGTTGGCGTTTCCTTCTTGGTGCATCTGTTTTGTTATTTAATGGCTCTTGCATTTCCACAAGGATCTGCAGCTGAAGGTGATGTTCACACTCAGTCTCCTTTGACGTCTGGAGGACATCATCACCCCAAAGTTACACATTTTATCTCCGATCTATTTTTTTTTTTTTGTCTCTGATCTGTTTTTTTGCTGTCAGCCTTTAAGCTCACCTGCTTGTTCCAGCTGGGGTTTAGTCCTCCCGTGCATCACCTCGCAGAGCTCACCAGTGCCATCACTGGCATCAGCAGAGCGGGGATCACTGAAGGGCTTACGCTATTCATCAGCAACAGCTCCTGGGATTTCCACCTGCCCAGGCTCACTGCTCTCCTCCTCTGAGGCTATGTGGAAGGCCAAGCATGCAAAACCCGTCGGTGTTGGAAGCGTGTGTGACCTTATGAAGCAGCACAGCCACCACAAGAGGGAAGCAATTTACTACACCGCTGCTGCACACCCATCCCTGCAGAAACCCGCCTGGCACTGGATACCGTCTTTCAGCATTGAGATGACAGCTGTGTCCTGATTCCCGATGCTGCACCTGGGACTGTGCCACAGATCATCAGCACCAGGGGCCGGTACAAAGTGCTCAGCGAGGGGGGAAAGGAGGCTTATTCCAGTTAACACTCATCAAAACATCAGGGTACCACTGCCCTGGTGCTGGTGGAGGGGAAAAGCAAGAGGACGAGTGTTGGGGCAAGATGGGCAGCATTGCTAGTGCAAGGGGCTGCAGGACAGTGGCCACGCTGCATCTTGTGTCTCCTGGCTCAGCTGCTGTGAGGCTGGAACTTGGTTTTGTTTGGTAAAAGACCACAACTGGAAGTCTCCTGATCATCACAAGGAGTGAATCACAACCGTTTCCAGCAGGTGCTGAAAGGCATTTTGTGTTGCTGTGCCAGGCTCTAAAAATTAAAGGACACTTATCCAAAGTATTTTTTTTGTGCCCTGAGGACAGGACACATGTGCCAAAATAACCAGCCTCACCTCCTCCAGTCTCTGATTTTGCTGCCTGAACGTAGGCTGTATGCAGTGAACACACAAGCGCAGCTCAGCCTGGGGGCTGCAGGCAGCTCTGCCCAGCACTGCTGGCACCTCCTGGGGCGACCAGAGCTCCCCCCTGCCCTCTGTGCCCAGAGCGCTGGGCTGGGGAAGCTGCAGCCATGCTGCAAAACAGTGTTGAAACATGGCAGCACCGTTTGGACCTGGGACAGTCGGAGGTACCAGCCCCGGGTCCTCTAGATCGTGAGGCTGGATAATTTTTTGGATACCAGGTCATCTTTCTTTCTCACATAGCCAATTCTCCCACTCGCTGTTTTCCTGGGGTCTTTCTTTTTAACTTGTTTTCATGTTTTGTCTCTACTCATTCTGAAATCTTTCCTTGAATCAGAAAGTCACCCAGGCTGGAGTCACTGATTGCATGGTGGGATTTTGAGAAGAACTGATACGAATTCAGTTCAGTGTGTTGCACTCAGGTCCACTGATTAAGTAGTTTTCCGGGCTCCAGATCAGAGGTGGCCTGGTTCTTATGGGGCAACGGACACAGTTACTGCTCTGCTGACCTCCCAGCACATGGATGGCTGGGCTGGTGGTGTGTCATAGCATCATACATTATGTGTGTTGTACAGTTACGTTTTAAGGCAAAATGAAATAAACTGATTTATATGCAGCAGGTGAGACGATGCTCAGGGAGCCGTAACTTTGTCATCGATCCTGGTGTAAGATGGCCTGGCTGGCTCATGAGTCTGACTCCTCTGATTCAGGAGTTCAAGACCCTACTACAAAATGGTATCTCTAAACAACAGCAAGGAAGGTGTCAGGACAAGTCACCTTACAAAACACATGATCATTCAAAAAAAAAAAAGAAGAATTCTGCTCACAGCAGGGAAAAGACACAGCTGCGGTTGTCCACTTTAATTCATAAGAACAAATCACAAAACTGTTAAGGCAACAGGTGGAGGAAAGCAGTGGCTGGAAGCTGCAAATGGACCCGTAAACCACATCTCTGAAGGATGACTTGCAGCATCAGTGTCTGCTAAAACCACCATGAGCTGCCTAGCCATTTTGCTAGGAATCACTCTGTGTTAAGTTCTTTCCTGGGGAAAGGCAAAGAAATGAGATTAAGACCTCTAATTGCATCAAAATATTCTAATGAAGCCAGTGACTGAGATGTAAATGAGCATAAGTATGCAGGAGTTTGGGGAACTTGTGCTAATTAATGAGATACATTGCAATGATAGAACGGAAATACATTTGAAAATGTTAAACCTGGCACCACGATACTCCATTTATAAATCAAACCATTTTCAAATGATTGATATTTTTCCTGTTAAATCAGTGCTCGGACGTCCCATAATCTCTGGGTGAATATCCCAGACTTTCACACTGAAAGCCATCCCAACTTGGCCTAAGTTGTCACCATCACCATGAGACAGCACAAGCACTTGTGGCTGTGCATGCTCAGGATAGCAGGGAAGGCACCAGCACAGAAACACGTCTCAGTGTCTCACTAGTGCCCAGCAGGATTTGCACTTTTTCTTTACACTCAGAAATGTTTTGCATCTTTGGAAGGCACTCAAGCAAGGTTCAAGCACGTAGAGCTAAGCCTCACCTTGACGTACATTGTCACTGTGACGGCGGCGGGTGTGCAGGTTTGATCATCTGCACCCACAAGCAGGTGGGGGACAGAGCTCTGAAGTCACATTCACAGCAGGAGTGCCCAGCAAACCCTTCCAACAGCATCTGCCCTGGAATGTGATTTTAGGCCATCAGAGCCGACTTCCACGTGATCCCACACCCAGCGGGGCCTCATTCCTCACCCCAGCGTGCCCAAGGAAGTGTTCACCAAAGTCAGAGCAGACCATTTCTTACTCCCAGGCCAGGAGGAGCTTCCAAAGGCTCTGGCACAGCTGCTGCACAACATCCTCTTTTCTAATGAAAACATATATCGCCGTCACAATTATCTGTGCTGCCTTCTAATTAAAAGGCTGTTGCTCTATCTGCCGCTATTTCCTGCCCATCCCCCTTCTCAAGCCTGTGTCAGGAGTCAGACTTCAGCAGGCAACTTCCTGCCTGAGACAAGGTACCAGCAGCGAGCAAGGGTGGCTTGTTACAGCTCTGCTTAATGTCATTTTGTCTGACTTTAGGTCATATGGTGAGCAGAAGCAGGGACTGGAGAGTGCAGTGGAATCCAGGCCCTGTTTCACTGGAGCTTTATCCTTTAAAGAGGAGGAGGAGGAGGAGGAGGAGGAGGAGGAGGAGGAGGAGGAGGAGGAGGAGGAGGAGGAGGATGTCCTGCTGCTCCACAGCTTAGGGAAAATCTCCCAGGGCATCTCGCTCACGATGGGTGCAGAGAGCATGATGGAGGGACCTACTTCAGAAAACCTGTTTTTCCCCAAAAATCTGTATTTCCCCAGAGCTGTTTCTGAGCTCAGTTACCCAAGCTGGGTAGATGTCCTTCTCAGTGCCATGTAACGCTTCCTTTGGGACCCCTCACTTTGCATCGGCAACATCAGATACACCTCAGACTGGGAAAGGTGAGCTGCAGGACAACTTCATAGTCTCATGGCTAAGGTACTCACCAAGCAAGGGCACCCCTGCAAGTCCAAGCATCCTCCTTCCCAAAGCATCTTCAGAAGAAATGCATGAGATGTTCCCATGCCCTGGGCATGCTCCAGCCTCTGATACAGGCATCATGGC
The DNA here is from genome assembly GCA_034782735.1 of Sagittarius serpentarius. Taxonomy (NCBI): domain Eukaryota; kingdom Metazoa; phylum Chordata; class Aves; order Accipitriformes; family Sagittariidae; genus Sagittarius; species Sagittarius serpentarius. Next base: position 7,551,616 of record JAVKLA010000021.1, on the reverse strand, counting down.
GGCAAAAGCAGCTGCTGCCCCTTGGTGCACCCATAGTTGGCATGAGGAAGGTGTTCCCAGATGTGGACCCCGTGGGGGCAGATGTGGACACTGGCACCAGCCAGGCATGCCAGAGCAGAGCCTTCAGTGCTGATGCTGCTGTAAGGCCATTCAGCATCCACAGGTCCACCAGCTCAGGGAGGTTTTGAGGTTCAAACATGAATTCAGGCACTAGCAAGGGCAGGTGGACATACGGGAACAAGTCCTTTATGTCTGGCTCTTACAGCTCCACTGTTCAGGGATTACTGCTCTACATGTAGGCCCACCCTTTTATTCAGCACTTTAAAGAGCAGTTACGCTTGGTTTTATAAAGCTATGAGTCCACAGCCATCAAAGTTTGTCTTTCCTTTCTCCATGTCTTCACGCAGAGATGCTGGGATGTCCCTCAGGCTGTGCTGGTCTTGCTGGGAGCTGCTGGGAATGTGAACCAGGATCATTGTTTATACCATCACCAGCCAAGGCTGGCTGAAATAATTCCTTCAGATAGTTGTCAGGTATCAGAGCAGAGGACAGGGTCCCACAAAGCATCTGATTAGCATTTGGCTCAACAATTCAGCAGTTCAACTTTCACTGCCCCCAGTTCAGCACCAAATGTCCCTGCTCCATGAGCTGGCCATGCAGCCTCCCAGCATAGGTACGGCTCAAATAACACAGAAAAAAACAGCAACAACCCCCCATTTCCATAGGTACAGCCCATGTAACATGGGGAAAAACAGCAGCAAACCATTTCCTCAGGTCTTTATTTTCTAATGATTATATTCCCCTCAACCTTCCTCCAAGCCATGAGAGATTGCTGTTTGCTTGCTGCTCACTTCCAACAGCTGAAGGGTGTTGGACCTGGCTGGTCCTCGTTCCCCAGCCTGTGTCCGTAGGGATGCTCACTTTGCTGAGCCAGGTAATGCTGGTGAGCACCTGGCCAAGGCCTCCACCAGCTAATCACGTCCCCCTGATTATGGGGAGAGAGACAATTATCCTTATTTGTCTTGTCAGCGCTTGGATGTGATTTGTGGCTGACAGTAATCTGCAGGCGCTTTGCCTCAGGGCTGCCCTGGGTAATAATTTACATAGTGCAGCTAAATCTGAAAAATCTCACTGACATCCCTTTCTAATGAAGCTCCAGGTACCTTCCTCAAAGCCCCGGCAAGGCCGTGTCTAGGCAACAGAGACGGCTGTCCCTCCGCAAGGAAGCACTTCCACAAACACCTCCAAAGGCAAAGGATGCTGCTAATTAACCCTTGGGGCAGCGCTGAGCTCTGCTCTGTAACAAGGTCTTTGCATCCCTTGCAGCCCGCTGGAAGGCTCTTTGGGCTTTACCTCATACCTGCACTCCAGATTCCCCTCGCAGCCCTGTAGCAGGGCTGGCGAGCAACGCAGCTTTGCTCTTTGAATGGTTATTTGCTAACACGTGGGAGGAGTTCACCTGAGCCCTCGTTGCTCCTCTTTGTACTTGCAGCTCCTGAACAGTTCCAGCATTTGCAGAAATTTCATGTCAAGCTGTCAGTGCAGGCGGCAACAGGAGCAGAATATAAGCATACCTGCTCCAGGCAGGACTGTCCCTTTGGCAGGCAGGGAACAGGAACAGCCTCTGGCCCTCGGCAGCCAGCTGTCCCATGAACAAGCCCTCCTTCAGAGCTCCACAGTGCGACTGAGACAGCAACTAATGAAGCAGATGACCACTGGCCCCACGTGGTCTGACATGAACAGTAGCTGTGCAGGGCTTGGGTTTAGGATTGAAAACTGGAGAGGATCAAACAGGTAACTAGGCGCAATAAGCAGTCAGGATGGGGATCTCCAGATTTCCAGAGGACAGAGGGAATTAGTGTCTCCACACTGGAAAAGTCGCCCCAGAGCACACAAGGGAAGAGGCTACTGATAGCCTAGTGCTTAACCCAGAGGAATGTGGCTAAGGGAAAACAGGCATTGAGATCTAGAGGGGTTCAAGACAGGCATTTCAATTAATTAACTTCGGAGCTGTGAATAGATCCTGTGGGTATCTGCCTCTTAACACTCTCTGCAAAGAGATCCTCAGCTAAATCCATCAGTCAGACAGCAAGCATAGGCTGGAAGAGGCAGCATGAGTACCCCAGCGAGAGATCCACACGCTACTGGGAACACCACTCATGTAGCAAAGGGTCTAAAACCCATCAGAGTGATGTTCACATTCAGTAGAGCGGAGAAAAGGAACCAGGAAGGATGGATGGAGGGATGGATGGACGGATGGATGGATGGATGGATAGATGACTGTCAAATAGATCCTAGAATGGCAAACAGGAATTAAATCTTTATACTACTGGCGTAAAAACTAAAGGCCAGATCTGATCTTCCAGCTCTGGCTTTGAAGTATTTTACCTTGTGACTTCAAGCGATCTTGATAGGGTGCTTATGAAATGGGATATAACTCCACAGGAATAAGGACAGCAGGGCTCAGTCCTACAGAGTTTGATCCAAAGTCTCAGAAGAGACTCCCTGAAAGCTCAACCATGCTGCAAAAACAAGTAACGTTTCAGTGGACTAAATATGGTGCTGACAAATACTGTGAGGTGCACCAAAGGCAATAATTACACCTGCCCATGAACTTGCCCAGCTTCTGAATTCCCTGCATGAACTTAGGCAAAAGGCCTTGTTGTGAATATTGACAGTAGAGCCAGACCCTGAGACAAAGCCAGCTGTGATGAAGACCCTGGGAAGGACAATCTGACATCCCAGCTGTGCACCCTAGAGCTGTGTTTGGTGAATATTTTGGGAGGGGAACTTCCATGCATCAGATAGCTGCTGGCAACACATAGAAAGGTGCATGTTATTGCTTTCACGTGGCCAGAGTGGGACCTACAATTGGAGTATGATCCAGAACTTAATGGAGCTGGCAGAGTGCTTTACAGGACTGGGAAGAGCTGTCTACATCCTAGATTGGGACAGACATCATTCTAGAAACTAATGCCACTCAGAGACATGAGTCCCATGGTACTGGGATGGTTCATGCTCTCCAGGGCAGCTCTGGAGGAAAAGCAGATGGTTTCAGTAACTTTTACTGAGTCAGACAGTCTTGCAGTGACCTGGAGCAGAAGGCACACCAGGAGGCCCTAGAGGTGATGGGCAAGTTATTTCATGTGGCAGGTGGATCTCAGGAGCTCCTGTAGCCTCAGAACCAGCAGCCTTCCAAGATGGTCCTCTGGAGAGTGAAAAGTGGCTGCAGGTGGCACGGTATGGCTCCCCGCAGTACCCCTGCATGGACGCAGGTCAGAGAAGAAATTTTGGCCTGAGGTCCATCCTCATGCCAGAGTCACCCAGAAGTGTCCTCTGCCAAGGAATGAAGAAGAGAGGGAAGGAGGGAGGGATTTTGCAGGAACCTTTAAGGCATCTGAAAACTTCTTCTTCTGCAGACTTCATACATGAAATTAGCATTGCAGGTCCTTCTGAAGCAGGTAAAATAAAGCCCCTGGCCCATGTGTCTGTGAGGTCAGGGCATGGGCCTAGGCTGAGAGTAGGGGCAAGCTGAAGAAAGCAGACTAGGAGCAAGTGATGCCGAGAGCAATCCTGTGCTGCATGGTCCATCATGGTGCAATTTCCCACCACAGTAAGTACCAATCAGGGACTTTGTATAAAAGTCCTCCAGGATATTCCTCACCAGTTTTATTCACAAGTGAATGAGAGAGATGCAGCAGGCAGGGAGGTGGTTGTGACCCCAGCTGTGTGTCTGCCTGGGAGCCTTTTCCTATCTCGTACCCTTAACTCTTGAAACAGCATGCAGGACATTGCAGGCAAAACAAGTCATGAGACCGGAACAGGACTCGGGCTTCAACCTGCCACCAGTGCCTCTCTGGACAGACAAATACTTTCCCTTAGCCATCTGGAAGCTAATCCAGAGACGCTGACTGCACCTGAGCTTGCAAATGAATAGTGTCATGAGCCAGTGCCTCAAGGATCCAAGTTTCAAGGCTGACTCAAAGATTTCATTCATCAAAATACTGCCAGGAACAAGCACCTTCTGTCTTGCTTGTACAGTGTCCATCAGACCAGGCACATGCAAATCACAGGCATGATATACCTTGCCAGATCAGATGGAGATGACAATGCCAAAGCAATTATAGCAGTCTAAAAAGGCTTGCAACAAGATGGCACAATAATCCTTCTGGCTTCCAATGCTCCCAGCTGTAGGGGAGTGGGTCAGGCAGAAGGAGCCCAGGAGACCTGATGAGGACCTGACGGCCAGTGTTCCTGCTCTTTTGCATCAGGGCAAGGACGGACGACCTGAATACTTACCCAGCACCCGAGTACTGCGCGGACCATTTGGACACAACCATCCTGGGGCTCGTGAGCCTGTGAGGGAGTGAAATAGGTTTTGTTTAAAGATGAAATCTCGTTCTGCTGGCATTGAGCTCTGCTTAGCACCTGTGGCTTTTGCAGAGATCCAGAACACCCAGACATCCAGAAAGGCAATGCTTTGGGCACCAATAAAATGTCCCTTGAGGCTGAACCAGTCCTACTGCAAATGTGTAGCATTCACCAAGTTGTTTATGTTAACAAAAATCCTCCAAATGGGCAATATTTTGTGTCAGTATTTCTAAAATGAAATGCTTCAATACTCTGGTTTGAAATGACACCATATGAAAACCTTTTGCTGGCAAATGAAATATTTTCTTTAATACATATATTTAATTTCCCATATACTGGAAACAAATGAAACAATGTTTCTCAATGTCTTGCTAATCCCGTGGAAAAAAAAAAACTGAACCAGCTCACCGAGCTCCATGAGAACACAGAACAGCAACTGATTTACTGACCCTGACCTTGGCAGGGCTATAAACTCCCCCTTTAGTTAAGCCAGACTATGGCTCAGGGCACAGCCATGTTGAATTTGGCAGTTCATCAATGTTTGATAGCAAAAGAAGTTTCTAATTCTGAAGAACTCCTGTAGATATACCTGACAGCCCCATAAATGCATATAAAAATCAGATAAAATACAAATGTTTCATTTTGATACTTTCTAAAAGACCTTTTTTCTCTTTGGAGGCAAATTTATAAGTACTATTTATAAAATGGACAGAGAGGTGATTCTCTCCTCAATCCCCTCAGCTCAGTCAAAATGTGGGAGATGTCAGCTTAAACATCTTTCCTGCTTCCTTTAGAACAGGGATTTGGACTTAGGACAGCTGTCTCTGGAGGATGTAGTACCGGAGGAGAGGGAGGGTGTGCTGGGTGGTCATGCACTCACCTAGCAGAGAAGGCACCAGAAGCCTAAATCATTTTTAATTGCTTTTTGTTAAAGAGAGTGGAACAGAGGATGGAGGAGAGCTGAGCACCTTCCTGAGAGCCCTGGAGGTGTGAGATGCTTCTGAGACCCTGGGGTGAGAGGATGAATTTACAGTGCAAGTGGATCCCCCAACATCCCAGCTGTGCTGTCACGGTGCTGTAAAGGGGATTCCCCCTCTTGCCCTGTTCAACCCAGGTCTTCATGCGCAAATTTCCTTTGTTTTCTTATAAACAGGTTCTAAAAGGCCTCTGTTGGTGTATAATTTGGAGCAAGTGCTCTGTTCAGCTTGAACTCCAGTTCCCACCATCCAGCCTGGATCATAGTACAGGGCATGACTTTCACCAGGCCTGTGGTGCCCCAGGTCTTGGACCTTTTACTCCTCAGCTGCTGAAAAGTCACTGAGCTGACTGCAGGGTCTGTCACTTGCATTGAGGAGGTGTTATCACCAGGCGAGGTACAGACCTGGGTGCACACAGCGGAGGATCCTACTGCAATCCCCAGGTCAGGCAGTTTATCCTAGGGCCACAGTCGGGAGCTACTCAGTTATCCCAGCACTGGCTGCTTTCTCAGTGTTATCTAGTGCTGGTTCCTGGCCATGAGGGTGGAGGAGCTCAGACCCTAGCCATATTTTTTGTATATTGTGATTTTAGAGTAGGCAGCGGAAGGTGTGACAGGAACAAGGACGTGTACAGGAAGCCTTCAAGGTTTCCATCCATGTTGGCCATCTCCAGGTGAAAGCCAAGCCCAGACTTTTGTGTATTGTTTCTTCTTTGAGTATTGGAGGAGAGAAGAAGGCTAGGAATTACATCTGCAGTTTTGCCAAGTCCCCAGAGCTGGATTTCAGTTACAGACACATATTTTGGCCTAAAATATTAAAAGTTCTTCCCTGAAATCTGATAATGCCAGGTGAAGCACAGACAGAGGAAGAGATGATGTTGAGAGTGGTGATGATGCAATTAGGCTGTGCAAGTCTAATCATAGAAGCTGAAGGGGCAAATGAAGCTTGAACAACTTTTAAGTCAGCATCTCTGCATTTTTACCTGCTTGACTTTGCAGCCTTGCTGTTCTCATCACAAAGTTCATTTTTTTATTTGGACTCTGAAGTGTAGACATAAGGCACATAGGTCCCAAGGAAAGATTCAGTGTGTGAAGGTGAGAATTTGTAAAGGTGCCCACAGATCCCAGGAACAATCCTGTCACGAGAGACATTCCAGTTAATGTGTCCCCAGGTTTCTCTTGGCAAGTACTCCTTGGAAATCCTACCATTGAAGTTACTTCTGACTTGCAAGGTGACTTACTAAGGGCATCAGCGAACTCCTTACACAGCCTCGGGGGAAAGCACAAGCAGCAATTCACTTCCTTGCACCTGGAAATCCCTCCAGTGTTCAGCAAACCTGCAGTTCAGCAGGACTAGATTTGATGTTGTTTTGGGGAGGGGCAGCCTGGGGGCACCTCTACGTGATGGAAGCTTGTAGCTCTCTCTTTAATTGGAGGTGAATTTAATTTCAGTAATGAGCCTGGCACATTCCAGTTCCTGATTAGATTTGCACAGTGATTAACCCAGCAGATATTCACTTGGCAAACTGCCCAGTCCATTCCAGTTGCAGTGGACTGAAACCACTTCTGCTGCTACTCTCACACTGGGAAGCAAGGTCACCTGAAGGTCATTGTGGCAAGGGAGACGTAGCAGGGCTCAAACATAAGCTGATTTTCTAAAATTCTGCTTGGGAGGGGCCTTTCCAGCTCCTCCTGTTGGATCCCACCTTGACTGAGAAGACCCCGTGGGTCGCACTGTGGAATTTCTGGTGCTCCAAGAGACAGAAGCAGCTTCTTGGAGGAGAAGATTCCCAAAGAGATAGCTGGGTTTACCCAAGCCCCTAAGGATGCTGAGCATCTCTCAGAAAGTGCTGCCAAGCTCTTCCATCTCTGTGTCTTTAAGATGTGCAAGAAGATTCCCGGTGTATTTTTTGCTCAAATAACTGTGCCCCGTCTAAAACCAGCTGGAGCTGTGGGTGTCTCCAAGTACATTCATAGCTCTGTATTGATCTGAGCTCCTGACCATGGAGGAGCCTTTCATGGGTAAAAGGGGCATGGTGTGCCTGAGTTATACCAGCACGTTTTGCATGCAAAAAATCCCATCCCCAGGACTGTCAAGAAAATGTCCTCTACCATCACTAAATTCACTCTCAGAAGAAAAATAAACCAGAAGCTACTCTAAGATGAAAATTCACCTCTGAGTTGGTCTGAGCTACCCAGTGGTTTCCACGTCTCCTGAGGAGCTCCCACACGCTGCCCCAGAGCAGGGCAAGCTGACGATCAGTGCCCTCTCTGCAGTCACTACCCCGTGCCTCTTGGCCAGCTGGTCCAGCTCAGTCCCACCTCATCTGGGGAGGTGGGACCATGCCATAGTGCAAACTGAGAAGCACACAAAACATCAAAGGATTTCCTCTGTGGCAATGCCATTTACCGGTTACTGGATGTCTCCGTTACAATTATTACTGGGGCAGAGAGTGAAAATGGCCATAAACATGCTCTCAAATCAATTGCAAAAATCCATAGTTGGCTTGGGAGAGACTCAGGGTGATGTCTGCTCACGCCACCCTCCCCCCCACATGGCTTATAATTTTCTTATGCTCAGAAAAGACATTTTTTTCCTTCCCTCAGGGACTGTCCAAAGGGGAAATAAGACAGGATCAAGAGATTAGCATGTGTGGTTCACGTTCGTAATTTGGCACTGCTGGGATATTATAATATGGCCCAGATGCCTGGGAAGGTGTTTAATGTAAGCCAGAATGATTGACATCTCTCCATAGAGGATATGAAGGCTGTCAGATCTCAGGTTATTGAGTGTCCCACTTACTGACAAATATATATGCCAGCTAAGTAGGGCACAGATCTCCAGTTCACCCTGCCTGAGCTGAGATCATTCTGGAGCTGCTTTCAGATGAGCTCTGAGCTGCTGATGGCACCGGCAGAGGATATTGGCAATTCCTAAAACCAGTAATGGCCCAAAAGCTACAAATTCCTGTTGTGCAAATGAGGTTTGCTTTGGAAACAGGCACCAACTCAAGCAAACTTTAGTAACTCCCATAAATCCATGACCTTGGGCTGCAGGCACAGCACAAGGACTTTACCTCTTAGGAGGACCTTGTGGTACACCGGCCAAGCTCCTTGGGAAGGGGCAGCAGGGGCGACAGCAGGCACAGGCCATGCCAGGCTGCCTCTGTCTCCCCTGGCCATCAGGCGTGTGTTCTGGCTGAGGCTTGCTTTCATTTGAGGTTGCCGTCGAGTCGATTGCCTGTGATTTCTACCGTGATGAGCTGCACCAAGTGATTCAGGAGAGCAGTGGCCTGTGGAGGTGGCACAGCAGGAGGGGGGCTGTAGCACCCACTGACCCATAAATGCCAGGGACAGGGGGGACCAGAAGGGACCAGCGAGACCACAGCCACACTGGGAGCTTCTCTGGTGCACCAAGGCTGTGATGCTTTGGGAATATTTCTGCACCAGCAAAATATTCTGCAGCAGCAAAATATTCTGCATCTGGGCATAGAAACACCTATGTTAACATTAGCTTGCTTTTCTCAGAGTGGTTTATTTTGCCCTAGAAATGTCCCTGCATTATAAAGGCCAAACTCTGAATTATATTGCCATAGGGATGCTTTTGCCTGCACCAGGAAAACTTTTCTTGGCACATCTAAGCACCTGCATAGCAGGAGCAGCGAATTCAACCAGCTGTTCTGTGGAAAAGCTCTGTTCCCTTTGAATCCAACCAGATATTTGGAAAAGAGATGTCAAAGCAGATTTGAGAGCCATGTTGTGAGACTGAGCTCAGACATGATAAATTGACCAGGGGTTAGTCGCTTTAACAATTATTTCCAGGGTGAATTTGCCTTGCTGCAGCTCCCATTCACTGGATCCTGTTTTGTATTTTACTACTAGATCAATAGCCCAGCAAAAATCAATTTGCCATTTATCCACCTACATTTGATATGAGCTGTATCTTTCTCATTTCTTTATTAAAACAATTTGGTTGCAACACCACTGTAAGACAGCTTTCCTGGGCCTTGGATCACTCTACAAAACCTTACCTGGACAGTTTTCATTTGGAGCCAGTGCCTGGCAAGTCTTCCATGAATACCATCAGAGTCAAAAATAGCTGATATTCCCTTTCTTGACAAGACAACATTGTGATGGTCTCTCCCATCCGTGCTCTTCCCCTGCTGCTGCCAGGAAACTGTAGTCCCACAGACCCCAGCTCCGATCTCTCCTTCGGCCACCACAGCAAAAGCCTCTTCCCCAGTCCTCATCCAAACCACTTAGCTTGGTAGAGGACAGTGCTGGAATACCTGCAGACCAGATTAGTTCTCAGTTCATCCTCAGGTCAGGTTGTCCCATTCCTTCTTCACATCTTCCAGTTGCAGGACCCATGCTGAATCTTCTTTGCGTGCTCAAGGTCCTCACATCACTGCTAAGAGCTCTTTATAATTGTTGGAGTAACCGGCTATGGTTGTGCCAATATTCAGAAACTTCATCTGGAGGCTAGAGCTCGCCTTCTGCGTGCTCAGGAGCTCCTGCGCTAGCCTGGTAGGCAGTAATGGGAGGTGGGAGTGTGGCTTTTGGGGGAGAAGCCCAGGAGGAAGTCGATGATGGTCTCACACAGTCTTAAGGGGTCAAACCTACAGCACCAATATTTGGTAATTTTGGCTTTACTTTGGGTTTTGAAAGACCCCAGAGGATTGTGGAACCCAGCTCCCACAGATACCTGGCCAATGTCTGTCTTTGATCTGCTTTGAAAATCCAACTTACACGATTCAAACACCCACAGTGGTAGAAGGCTCATGAGATTGTTAAATCCCGAACAAAGAACCTTTCACGCTTCTCCTTATCACCTTGAAGGAAGAAGAAAATGCATGTGAAATTGATCTCTTTCAACTGGAAGAGGGTGGAATCAGCACAGCAGAACCCAGCTGACACCCTGACACTGCACACGAGACCTCAAAAGCATGGGTGAGAGTCTGCAATACCATGACCACTGTGGAACCAGCCCCACCACCTTGAGCACCCGGCTTCATCAGCACAGCACCGTGCCGTGCAGTCATGCCCTTACAAGGAGTGGGAGAAGCATGTCAAGAAGCTCTGGAATCAAGGCATGCTCTTAAGTGGAAGAGAAGACTTAAGCAGCGTCTTTGCAGTAAGTCTCCTGGCTTTCTTGTAAGTGCAATAGTGCCCTGTCCTTTGGATTCAATTCAATGGGCTCAGGCAGCATTAACTGGGAATGGCGTCTTGAGGATAAAGAACAGGTGTCAGCTCAGACTCGGGGTCTCATGCCAAGCAAGGATTATTTTATTATAATTAATATTCTTATTTCTCATTATTGTTAATTACTGGCTGAAGCTCAGTGCTTTACGGAACCTATAGTACTGCCTCCATCAGTGCTCCAGATGATCCTGCATATGCGGAAAGGCCTTGTCAGAGCTCATCAGGTTTGGCAGATGACTGGCTACATAGCAACCAGAGGTGAGTGGAAATATTACAGACACACAGGAAGATCTTCTTGCAGACTAATCCCCATGAATCATTTTGTTTGCATTCGTGACCTCTTTTATTCATGAATATTTGGTAGAAAAACACTTCCTTCCAAATAAACACTTGTGAAAAACAAACATGTCCTAATTACTCGTGCAAATATTCTCATCTGGATATTTATGCAAATGTATTTACCCACATGAGCTCATATATCAAACTACTATGAATACATATTTTCATGAGAAAACACATGAGGCGAAAAAACTTCTGAGTGTTTTCTGTTGGCTTAGTAAGGGAGCAGAAAGTGAGCTGTGCGTCTCCTTTGACTGTGGCTAAAGCTGTTTTCACAAGTACTGGGTTGAAAGCATTCAATCAAATTACAAATACTGCATTCTACAAATATTAAATTCACCCTCAAGAATAGGATTTCAGAGAAAGAAAAATTACTGTGCACATCTGGAGCAAAATCAGTGGGTAGTTTTACTTGGGAAAATAAGAAGAGGATACTGGTTATTCAAAGTGAAAAGCATCCCAAATCCATTTTCAGGAGTTAAAATGATGCTCCTGCAGTGATTGCAATGACAGAACACATTTGTAGGTGTAAGTGTGTTTGCAGTTCTGGTGGAGAAGATGACACAAGATGATGTCTCAGAGCATTTTCATTTGGAAGCTGAGGCAGAGCAGGCCGGGGAACCCAGCTCTTTGGTGATTGAAAATAGGCTCAAATGGCAGCGAGGGATGGACTGATGTCTGCTTTGGGACTGGTAATAAGTGCCTGCCCCAGGGTGATATTTGGGATCACATCATTCAGTACCTGGACAGTGAGATAGAGGTCACCCTCAGCAAATGCACACGATACAAAATTGGGTGGGAGGGGGGCAGACAATATGCAAAATGGCAGGACATCAATCCATGGGGAACTTGGAAACTGGACCCTTAGAGTGGGACAACATCTGAAACACTGCTTCTGATATTGGACTCCAATGTCGAGAGGGATGTGGGGATACCAGAGAGGGACCAGTAAAGAGCGATCAAGATGATCAGGAAGCTGAGGTATGTGACCAACAAGGAGAGACTGAGGAACCTGGACTGGGTTCACCTGGTGAAAAGGTGATATGGTAGCAGCCTACAATTACTCTACGGTTTGGTTTACAGTTGGACTCGATCATCTTAAAGGTCTTTTCCAACCTAAGTGATTCTATGATTCTGTACTTGAAAGGGCATTACAAAGGCATTGGAGCCAAACCCTTCTCAATAGTGAAAGGCAAAGTAACTGGGGCAGGAGGCACAGATTCAGGCTCAGGATGTTCAGGATGGTCATTAGGAAAACTTTCCTCGCCAGTCAGATGGTACAGCCCTGGGTCAAGCCATGGAAGAGGCAGGAGGTCTCCATTCTTGGAGGTTTTTTAGGTTCAGCTCAGCAAAGCCATAGCCAACCTGTTTTAGTGTTGGGGTTGTCCTGCTCCAAGTGGTAGGTTGGACTGGAGACCTCCATATGTCTTTGCCATTGGTGCTGCCCCACTCTGATTCTAGGATCTGGGCAGCTCAGTTCCTTTTCCCCACAGCTTCCACAAAATCCCATCCCAGTGGGATGGAACACAAAGCCCTGGTGGGTTGCATGGAAATCCTGCCCCTCCACCTGCACTGCTGAGGCCAGGGGAAGAGTTTGATCGAGAACAGCTCTCTTTCCAGACCCACAGAGAAGGTCCACAGAGTCAGAGACAGATCTCTGCAATTGCAGCTGGAGAGAAGGTGAGAATATGTGAAAGAAACCGCCCTGCAGCCCCCCAGGTCAGTGAAGCAGGAGGGGCAGGAGGTGCTCCAGGCGCCGGAGCAGAGGTTCCCCTGCAGCTGGTGGGGAACACCCTGGTGAGGCAGGCTGTGCCCCTGCAGCCCGGGGAGGCCCACGCCAGAGCGGGTGGGTGCCCGAAGGAGGCTGTGACCCCGTGGCAAGCCCGCGCTGGAGCAGGCTCCTGGCAGGACCTGTAGCCCGTGGAGAGAGGAGCCCAGGCCGGAGCAGGTTTGCTGGCAGGAGTTGTGACCCCATGGGGGAGCCATGCTGGAGCAGTCTGTGCCTGAGGGACTGCAGCGTGTGGGAGGGACCAAGGTTGGAGCAGTTCGTGGAGGACTGTCTCCCGTGGGAGGGACCCCAGGCCGGAGCAGGGGAAGGGCAAGGATTCCTGCCTCTGAGGAGGAAGGAACAGCAGAGACAAGATGTGAGGGACTGACCCCAACCCCCATTCCCCATCCCCCTGTGCCACTGGTGGGGAGGGAGCGAGAGAAAATCGGGAGTGGAGTTGAGCCCAGGAAGAAGGGAGGGGTGGGGGAAGGTGTTTTAAGATTTGGTTTTATTTCTCATTACCCTACTCTGATTTGATTGGTAATAAATTAAATTAACTTTCCTCAAGTCAGGTCTGTTCTGCCCATGACAATAATTGTTGAGTGATCTCTCCCTGTCCTTATCTCAACACACAAGCCTTTCATTGTATTTTCCCTCCCCTGTCTAGCTGAGGAGGGGAGTGATAAAGCAACTTGGGTGGGCACCTGGTGTCCATATCTCCATCCTCCAGTCCAGAGGCATGTGGTCTGTACAAGTTCGGACTGATCCCAAGTGACATTATGTGGAAGTAGTGGACAAACACAAGGCCAGGAAGACCTGCTCACCCAGTAAGACTAGTTGACTCCCACTGCAGCCACTGAGTAAGTGGTACTGACCATGAGTTTGTTTTCCATTATTTTAACAACCCACAGCTATGTCATTTTTTAATTTTGAAAATCAATGGCACAAGTAGAACACTGATCTGTCCTCTAGACCCACACTCAGGTCCAGATGCTGCTCAGTCTTTCTCCGTGGTCATGAGCAGGCCCCTTGAACTTCCCTTCACTTTTTGTGTCTGACAAATGGCCATTTTTTTGCTGTCTTACCAAGAAGTCTTCAGGCAGGAGTTCCGTAGCCACACGCCTGTGCAACACCCAGCACAACAGGGCGCTGTACTGGTGCTTTTCAGAAACATTTTTCCTTAACAGTATATAGTTTCTATTATCTTGTTTAAATACAGCTGGTTTTCCACCATCCCTAAAATTCACTTCTTAAATATGACAGCAATTTTTCTGTCAGAATTCAACTATGACCAAATTTAGTATTGAAAAACCACAGAGTAAATTTTGATTATGTGTGTGTATATCTATTTAAATGATTGTATAACAGCAAAGAGCTAACAGGGACATGCCAGGAAATGCTCATGGTCCCTTTTAGCCAGATTTTGGTTCAGACTATGCAGCTAGAAACCTGTTGTGAAGAAAGAATACTTTTTTTTGCTTGTACAGACCTGTTGAAGTAGCTGAAATGCACTGTACCATGCTGATTCCAGCCAAATGGCCTCGTCTACCCTGGAAATGAGAATTCACCCTGATTTGGCACCACCACTTTTCTGACACATGTCACATGAAACCTCTCCAGACCCTGTGGACTTCATGGAATCATAGAATCATTTAGGTTGGAAAAGACCTTTAAGATTATCGAGTCCAACCATTAACCTAACACTGCCAAGTCTACCACTAAACCATGTCCCTAAGTGCCACAGCTACATGTCTTTTAAATAGCTCCAGGGATGGGGACTCAACCATTTCCCTGGGCACCCTGGTCCAATGTTTGACAACCCTTTCGGTGAAGAAATTTTTCTAATATCCAATCTAAACCTCCCCTGGTGCAACTTGAGGCCATTTCCTCTTGTCCTATCACTTGTAACTTGGGAAAGAGACCGACCCCCACCTTGCTACAACCTCCTTTCAGGGAGCTGTAGAGAGCGATAAGGTCTCCCCTCAGCCTCCTTTTCTCCAGGCTAAACAACCCCCAGCTCCCTCAGCCGCTCCCCATAAGACTTGTGCTCCAGACCCCTCACCAGCCTCCTTGTCCTTCTCTGGACCCGCTCCAGCACCTCAGTGTCCTTCTTGTAGTGAGGGGCCCAAAACTGAACACAGTACTCGAGGTGCGGCCTCACCAGTGCAAGTACAGGAGGACAATCCCTTCCCTAGTCCTGCTGGCCACACAATTTCTGACACAAGCCAGGATGCTGTTGGCCTTCTTGGCCACCCGGGCACACTGCCGGCTCATATTCAGCCAGCTGTCGACCAACACCCCCAGGTCCTTTTCCGCCAGGCAGCCTTCCAGCCACTCTTCCCAAGCCTGTAGCGTTGCATGGGGTTGTTGTGAGCCAAGTGCAGGACCCGGCACTGGGCCTTGTTCAACCTCATACAACTCACCTGGGCCCATCAATCCAGCCTGTCCAGATCCCTCTGTACAGCCTTCCTGCCCTCCAGCAGATCAACACTCTTGCCCAACTTGGTGTCCTCTGCAAACTTACTGAGGGTGCACTCGATCCCCTCGTCCAGATCATTGATAAAGACATTAAACAGAACCGGCCCCAGTACTGAGCCCTGGGGAACACCGCTAGTGATGGGTTGCCAGTTGCAAGTGGTCATTCCACTCATCAGAAGTGAACGACTTTGCCTTTCTCCTGAAATACTGGCATCAGTAAGAAAACATTTGCTAGCAGTCTTCCCCTGTTATACTCTGTGATGGAATGAGTATTGCAAAGTGCCCAGGCTCAGCCTGGAGCCATCATGACAATTAAGCAGCTGGTTTTAATGCTCGTGCCTAAAATGATCTGTGCAGTTCCTAGGAGAGGCCTTGGGGTCGGCTTTGAGGAGCCGACCCAGTGCTGCTGGAGGAGCAGAGAAGGATGTCCCAGCAGTGCAGTTAATTTTCTAGAAGTCCTCCTCCATGTGGCTGGGCTGGTGAGGGCAGCACAGGCAGTGCAGGCAGCACGGGCAGCGCAGCAACAGGACCATGCTGAACGACCTGCCAGGCTCAAATAGCCTCACACCTGAGCCTGTTTGGGCTACTCGGAGTGGAAGAAAATGCTGCTCCCCCTGCCCCTTCCCCCTTCCTCCAGTCCTGACCTCACAGAGCACCAAATCAGGATTGTTTTGGGCACCTGTGGGAATTTGTGGACAGCTTTGGGGGTTTATTCCCTTGTCCTGGCTTGCAGTGGGATGCTCCAGCACCACATGCCTGAGCAATAACAGGCACTTTGGCACCAGCCAGCCCATCTTGCCCCAGGCTGGCAGGCGGTGTCGGATGCGGCTGTACCTGGGAATCCGGCTGGCAGCCGGGAAATGTGATGTGGGGATGAGCCGCTTTGCTCTTGCCAGCCAGCAGTCATGCATGAGTTGCGATGCTTCTCCGGCTGGTCAATACATTGCTTGCTCTGCCCAAAGGCCATAATGCTGCAGCCCACAGGTCGTGTGGGCTGTTCCCAGCATCTCCCTGGCTGTGGCCGTGGAGGAGGAGGTGGGTCCTGCTCCCATGAAGCTCTGCAGGCTCCCAGAGCAGATGTGTCCCCAATCCAAGGCAACCCAGCATCCTGCCGTGGTGGCTATTGGTTGTTCTCCCAGCTCTGCTTGTGCTGCTTTGGCTGCAGACTGGGGGAAATGGGGAAGCCAGTGGGGGAAATGGTCCATAAGATTGGTATTAGGCTCCTTCCTTTCTCCCGACACTCGCTACCAGGCTGGTTGTTTCCGAAATGCTGATGGACAGGAGTTCCCTGGTGCTGGCAAGTGTCAGCTGAGCGAAACAGGACCAGAAGGCTCCTCCTTGCCACCGGGCCCCAGTTGTCTTTTAAGACCAGCTCCCTTATTAGGCTCTTCAATTGCAGCATCCTACTGCTCCTGTGAGCATAAAATCCAACGGCCACATGCACGACTGAGTAACGTCATCTGATTTGAGTCATATTTTAAAATCTATAGAACCCAAACACAATGCACTTGATAGCATGCAGATTTACAGGTGAAGTGTCATGCTGCACCCCACTACCAGTTTCAGGAGGAGTCAGTTGGTATTATATGATACAAAGAGTGTTTCAAGGGACCCCTGAAGTCTCTCCCTGGTTATTTAGGGAACCTCTGTGTGTTTGGGGTCTTGCCTTGGTCTGCTTTGAGCCATTGAGAAAGGCCGTACAAGACTTTCCCCCTTTGTGGGAATTTGCTTTGCTGAGAATGGAGGGTCCTGGGGATGCCAATTTGGCTCTCCCAGAACATTAATTGAATTGCAGATATAAACTGATATTAGAGTATTGTGTAAATAAGATATAAAAAGATTTCCTGGCATGGTGCTGCAGATTTTTCTTCATTAACATTTTGCAGAGAACAAAATATGGCTCACAAATACCTGCTATTAGTTTCACTGTTTATTACGGTGTCATCAACCGTGCAACAGGCATGAGATTTGCAGGATGCTAAACACGGAGCCTCAGAGCCTGTGGTGGCCTGCAGGAGACACGAGGGTGGACACTGCCAGCACCTTGAGTTCCTGATCCTGCTTTCGAATAATTAGGTAAAATAAGCCAGGTGAGTAGGACGTGAGGAGTGCTACTGATGTGAAGGAAGAAAAAAACCCACTGGTCCTTGAGATCAGGGAAGGGTAGATCCCTTCTTGACCCAGCTCGTGATGGGGAAGACACTGTAGTAGTGGTCACGCAATGGTTGAAAATTACAAAATTGCTCTTTTTAAAGAGATCTGCTTCACCCCTAGGAACATTTCTTATTTTAGGAGCAAAATAGGGCTGAGCTCAGCTTGAGGCTGCTCGTGGCATCGTCGAGCGTGGCCAGCGTTGACTTCCCACTGATGATCCTGAAGAGCATGACATGTCTGCATGGCAAGGGCAGTGCGAGATGGGCTCCAGGAGGGGCTCAAAGGAGATCAAACGTTTTCCAAGAAACTATGCCTGTAAGTGGCCACAGCAATTTAAGCATGGGAAGAGATACAAGAGTGTGCCTGAGCACTGAGGAGGAAAAAACCTGGGGGAATTTTAGCAAGGGAGAAGCAACAAGCCCATTAAAAAATTCTAGAAAAAGTGATCTGCAGATGTGTAAGTTTGTGTCAGGATACTGATGGTATACACGAAAAATGCCTAAAGAGGAAGAGCCAAAGTACAACAATGCATGGGACAACTCCAGTGGGACTTAGGAGTCTGAAAGATGAAAGAAACACACGATACTCATGAGAAAGAGAGAGAAAAACTGATAGGAGCTGAAAGCCTCCTAGGTACCATGGTTCTCCATCTGCTTTCATAGGTAGGAGACGTGGTGGTGGTGCTGAGCAGCCTGGAAGCACAGCTGCTCAGAGTTATGTTTCCCTTGCAACACTGCCTTTTGTTAAATAAGAAAAAAAAAGCCTGGAGAAGCTTATTTTTTACATTTTCATTTTGACAAAATTGGAAATTAAGAAAAGACCGTTTTGGGATCTTGCTTTCATCCTTTCCAGTGTACAGCATTTCAGTGGCAAGGCAC
The DNA here is from genome assembly GCA_034782735.1 of Sagittarius serpentarius. Lineage (NCBI taxonomy): Eukaryota > Metazoa > Chordata > Aves > Accipitriformes > Sagittariidae > Sagittarius > Sagittarius serpentarius. Next base: position 7,533,450 of record JAVKLA010000021.1, on the reverse strand, counting down.
AGGATGGAGAAAAGGGGGGAGAAAATGCTTAGAAGAGAAAAGGAAAACAACATATGAAATATAGGGTAGGAAAAAACTTATTGTTTGAAACTGATGAAATTAGTGATATCAAGATTTTAAAAAGAATTGCTATTTTCCCTTCCGGCTAAAGCAATCTTCAAAGGCCTGGACCTGACTCTCCTCTTAGTCCCAGAGAAGGAAATAAGTAGGTGAAGCTGTGAAAAACAGACTGTAAGTACTGAAGGGGATGTGAGAGACACGGGGGTACGGTAAGAAAGCAAGCGCTGCTCCTGCATGCCCTTACGGCCGGCTGTGACCCAGCTTGTGCTCAGCTCTCCGGCGGCTTACGAGACGGTCCAAGGCGGCTCTTGATGCTCAAAGGCATTGCGTCCCCACCCAGACCCGATGCAGTGGTGGTGTGCCGTGCTGGCATCGGAGCTGTATTGCCTTCTGCGACATGAAATGAGGCAGGGTGGGAAAGGAGAGGGTCTTGCGGGAGACTGGCTTTGATCTGAGGATGGTAAAATCTTGGTAAACCTGCCCCAAAGCCTGGCAGTTTGAACAGCTTTTAGCAAGTCCAGGTCTAGCAAGTGTGGAGGGAAAGCTGCTGCGGGAGGAGCGGGGACTGGCTTTCTGCCTTCGCCCCTGTGCCCATTGGCACGGGCTGTGGCTGCCCGACTGAGTCCCTGGGGGGAAGCCATCCTTGGAGGAAAAGGAGTTAAGCCAAATCCACTTCCAGCATTAATTCACCCCCATCCCCGGTCTCCCCTGTGTTTGAGACAGCAGAGCCCTTGCACACAGAGCTCTCCACGTGCTCTTGTCCCAGCATGTGGGTGACCCGTGTTGGGCTGCACACTGGAGAGAGCACCGGTCGGGGTGTCCTCATGGTGGCACCCAGGGATGTGGCCCAGTGATGGGTGATGCTGCCCAGCTGAGCCCCATGCAGATGGGCTCCTGTGGTGCCTGGGCTGCATGTGGACACCCAGAAGCCAGGAGAGGCTTCAGGGTGCCATGGTCATCCACAAGCCTCCCTTGGGAAACCAGGGAGCTCTCCTCACGCTGCTACATTGGGGTTGGAAGTGGTTTATGTTCCTTGGCTCCTCTGTGCGAGATTGTAAAGTAGAGGCTGAGGCAGCTCCTTCTTGGGCTCACTGGCACCCAGGGCAGCGGAGAGATGATCCTTCTGCAAAGCCAGAGAGGTCTTTGCTTCTTGGAGCTGGACTGAGATGAGGCACTGTTGGAGTTGGGGGCATTTTTTTAGCTCAAGCAGAAAGACAATTTTGAAGCTCTGGTAAAAGCAGCAAAGCTCTTGTGACCGTCACTGCCATCCCCACCTCTAGCTGCTCCATCCGAGAAGATGCTTTAACACACCCAGCTGGGACTAACCCTGGCCAACGTGCTAAAACCTGGTCCAATACTGACTCAGCATGGCTAGGAGATTTAAAACTTAACCACAGCAGGTTAATTTCTTTCCTGCTTCAGAAAGTTTCACTGCCCAAGTTGCCTGTGCTGCAGAGCTGGTGGCGCGGGTGCTTTGCCAGGAGGGAGCAGGACGGAGATGTGGGTGATGCTACGGGAGACCCCAGCTGCTGCATTTCTTGGTACCTCGCCTGGGCTCGGACTGTTCCCTTGCTTTTGGGGCCAGCCATGTTCACTGGGTAATGGAAGGGCTCCCTCACTGCTCTGAATCACTGCTGGAGCATGTTAGTGCGAGGCTTCAGCTCCCTAGCATTAATTAGAGCCAGCCAATTTGCAGTGAGCTCATGACAGTAGTGACGTCAGCAGCAGATTTCTCAAGTCCCTCTGAAACCTGGAGCTGCTTTCGCACCGCGTGTGCCTGGGCAGAGCCCCGCACCACGTCACCTGCCCTGCGCCTGGTCGAAGCTCCCCTGGGCTCAGTGCGCTGTCATGAGGTGCACAGGGTCCTTCACTTGGAGGGCAGGCCGGTCCTTACAGCAGTATTTCAGAAGACAATTTCTCTCAGTCTGGAGGAAAAAAAACCCCAAAACAGAGGGTTTCCTGTATTTTTCAAGGTGCTAGATTTTTCATGTGCTAGTTGACTTTCCTTAAAACTGTATTTTCTTTTAGCTTTGTTTTAGCCTCTTCAGCTCCTTGTGCCTTGCGCTCCTTCCTTGCTGGACATACCGACCCGTGCAGCGATAACCCCTCATGCCATTGCTGCTGCCAGTGAGGGAAGGGCTCTCCATGGGCCTGGGGACCGCAACGCTCTGGAGGTGGGAAGGTGGGGTGCTGCCTTCAGCAGATTTCATATCCCAAGGACCTGGTTCCTGACCTGAACGGCTCCCAGCTACCTCCTCTCCTTTCCTCCAAAAAGACCCTTGATTGCACCTGTCATCAGGTGAAACAGCCTGGAAGAATATCTGGGCTGCCCATGAGAGGTGGGTTAAGATGAGGCTGATTTTTGAAGAGCCTAGGACCTGGCCATGTTAAAAAAACACTGAGGGAAAAGAAAAAGGAGATGGGTTGGAAAGCTTGTTCTGAGATGGGGGTAGGGAGACTTTTTAGGAAATAAAGTAGTTTGTTTGAGTCTTTGGTGGTGGGCAATTTTTAGTGCCCAAGAGGGGGAAACTGAGGCAGCATGAGGATTTGGGGAGCTCCCTGTTACACTTCTCATCAGTCACACCAAGTGACTGGACTCTTCGGATCCACTTGAGGCTCTGCACAGTCCTGTCATTTTCTTCTTGATTTACACATTTCATTGCAGAAAGGCCAGTTGGGAACATTCGGAACGGACACTCCTGATGCAAAGCCTTCAGTTTCTACTCTTTGACACAAGAAAGGCTGAGCTGACTGGTTTAGCCCTACAATAGCCGAAGATGTGGTGTGGACGGTGTCACTTTTAATATGGATGGTTCATTTATTGTAATCCCCCACCTGGAAGTCAGAGAAGGGGTCCAGGACTGGGCTGTGCTAGTGCAGCTCTCCCCATATCTGAGCACCTGGACCACAGCGTGGTCCTGTTCGCTGTGCTTCTGCCCTCCAAGGGGACGGGCAGGCTGGCAGCAGGAGAAGGAGGAGGACACAGATGCCCCGGGGAGGCATCGGTCCTGTGTCTACCTGGTCCCTTTGCACCCACCAGGCTGCAGCTCCGCGGTGCCAGGCACTCCCGGCACGGCAGGTCCCTGTGCCCGAGCGGAGGGGTTGAGGCTAGAGCTGCGTGAGCCCAAGCTGAGCTCTTTCTGCCAGCAAGGGATGGCAGCAGCAACCTGCTGGAGGGGGTAAAAGCTGCAGGTTGCTGCAGAAGAGAAATACAGCCTGTAATAATAGCGAGCGTCCACCTACTGCCCCTTTATAGGAGGCAATAAATCCTGCCAGACCTTTTCCAGGCTGCTCCTGCTTGCAGTACGGGGAGAGGTGAGCTCCTGCCATCCAGCCGGCCGTGGGAGCCCCTGCTCCCTCTGGCAGCGCACTCGCAAGGTGAAATATCTCCAAATTACGCACACTTGATCGTGGCATGAATTATTAGCAACTGTTGTTGGAAAGTGTGGTTCATGCGAGAGGAGCGAACGGTCTTTCTTCTCCCCAGTACAGGCAATTTTACAGCCAGCTGAAACCACAAGAAACGCGGGCAGGAATTCAGGCTGTTGGAGGTAGAAAGAGACACAGTTTCCAAGAGCCGATTAAAAAAAAAAAAAAGCTTGCAATGTGTGTTCTTTTGAAACCAAGCAAAGGAAGGACTAACCGCCATGCCAGCTTTGTCCTTTATTGCACACTGCAGAGTGTAGCCTGATTCCATGCCTCTGTGGCAGATTATATTTGGTTATCTGGCCGCAAGGTCTGAGGAGGCTTCACCTCCTGGTCCCGCTGCAGTGCCCAGGCTGAGCAGCATCATCTCTCGAGCAGAGGGCACAGGGCTGGAAAAAGACTGACATCCCTGACAGATGCTGTAGGGGAATTCAGATGAATGGGGCCCAGCTCTCCCCAGTGCACACACTTCTCCTGCCTCATGCCCTGGGATGCTCTGCTCCCTGGATGGTGGTTTTGTGATTAGGCTGGGGATGCGGACTGTCCATGGCAGCTGGGCTGTGCAGTAACTGGGAGAGCTCGAGCCAGAAGTTACCAGCCCCGGTCCTGCAAACCTCCTCTGAAGTCATTGCAAGCCTCCTCTGAACAAGAGCAGCAGAACCGGAGCTGGTTTGAACCCAGTTTAGGAAGCAACCTGCCAGGCAGGCGCTGGGTGGCTGTGAAAGCCTCGTGCTGGGAGGAGGTCAGCAATGACACCAGCGGTGTTGTACCGGCTAGCTCAGGCTCCATCTTTGTCTACAAGGGTTGCTCAGGGGTAACGCTGCACCCTGCTAGCTCCGAGCCAGCCAGCACCTCCACTCCCAAAGGAGCACACTCCAACGTCAGGTTAATCATGTGCGGAAAGTTTGCAGGATCTGGGCTATGTCACCATCCTGACGCTTATTAGTAAGCCATCAATAGTTTAAGAAACTGCTGCAGCTAGTGCCAGAGACCACTTAGATCCATTTTTTTAGACGTTTGTAATTGTCTGAAACATCCAGCTGAGATTCCCACATGCTGTCTGTGCCAGAGGATGAGCTGTTTTGGAAAAACCAAAGGAAAATTACCATGATACTTCTGAGGATATGAGGAGACAGATATTATTTCCCCATTGTTTATAAACAACTCCTTGTGTCTTCAAAAAGTTCAGCTCTACAGCTGGAAGAGCCCATGGGGAGATGCTGGAGCTCGGCAGCGAGGCGGTCCCCACCGAGGCTGTGCTGACGGGGGGCTCGGTGTGCCCAGCAGCTCCAGCACCGAGCCCTGATCCTTGAGATGGGTCACCAAGTTTTGACATGGGAAATTGTGGGCAGCGGTGGTCTTGAGCACTGAGGCCAGGCAGGCAGCATGGGTGACCCGTGCCCAGGGAAGGTGCAGGCAGTGCCACTGGTGCAGCAGCTCTCCAGAGCCTCAGGAGATGGTGTATGTCCATGAACCCGCAAGGTGCACCAGCCGTTCGGTACAGAGCTGCAAAGGCCTGGCTGGAGATGTCCTTCAAGGATAACTTTGCAATTGCAGCCTGGAGAATTGTGATTTCCTGGTGGGCAAGGGAGCTTCCTTCCTAGGTTGACTTCCTGAAATACGAGAGTGGCTCAGGCAGCGTTTGGGGCTCTCCAGCCCCTGCCAAGCTTGCTGAAACTCCTGGCAGCGACCTGAGGGATGCTCTGCCTGCCTCCCAGCTCCACCCCGCTGGCGCTGGGAGCCGGGGCTCCTGCGCTGCCTGGTGCTTGCCAGGCCGGCAGATGGGCACCCGTGGCTTCCAGGCTCGCTGAGTCCTCAGCAGCTTGCCACACAGGTTGCTGCAGAGTGGGGATTGCCAAACCGCTCTGCAGCTTGCCAGATGGACCACCAGGCTGGCAGGAATCGTCTGCTCCTTGCTGCCCGCTTGGCAGGCTGTCGGCATCCCCGGGCTGGCCCGCTCCCCGGAGCGCCTTGGCCCAGTGCTGTGGCAACCTGGAAGGATGCTCAGCAGCTGGGACTGTCAGGACTTCCAGGTGCCTGCCTGGCCAAGGTCCTGCCTGGCCAGCTGCCACAGAGCAGGAAAGCTGTGAGTTCAGGGAGCCCCAGAAACTAAATCCCATCTCTAGCACTGCAGCACTTTGGGGTTCTTCCTCTGCTGCTGCATCTAGCAGGGTGCCACTGAGGCAGAGATGCTGTCGTCCCCACTCGCTGGCGCTCCTTGTCCACTGTCAGAGCCCTCCAGGCTGGGACGCAGCTCAGGACCCCCCGCGAGCTGCTGAGGGGTCTGGGCTCTGCACCGACCTGCTGATGTGCATTAGGGAGCTGCATGCTGCTGAGCCTGGGGATCCTGGCTCCTCCAGACCCTGTCCGTCCTTGCAGTGCCGGACTGAGGGTTTGTCCCGTCTCCGTGCTCACCCTGTGATCTCTGCCCTTCATTTGTCTGGGCTCCAACAAGGCAGCCAAAATGGGCTCGGGTCTGCTGCAGGAGATTAATGGGTCTCTTTTCGCACACACCCTCGCCCCCAAATGCACAAGGGCCGAAAGTCTGCCAGGCAATTACATCCAGAAACATAAGCAAGTTATTGAAAAGCCTTGCTGGCAGAAACATCAGGATCTAATTTCAGAGTGTGAGTGAAAATATTATTCTCCAGTGTGAGGGGAGAAGTGATGAAAGAACAAGAGGCTTTTTTGAGACAAGTCAGGAACACCAAGTTACACCAGGACAAAAGTTGAGCAGCGATTTCCCAACCCCCAAATTTCCTGCAGAAAGGTTTTGGTTGTGATTAAACCATTGTCAGGAGCTTCCCTCTGGTCCAGGGTGTGATTTCTGGTGCTGGAAGGCTGCAGAGGAGGTTAGCCAAGGTTGGAGCAGGAGCCGGTGGATAGCTGGGAGTTTGCAGGGGCCAGGGGATGCCATGGGTGGGAGAGGCTGGGGCCGTGCATGGTCTTGTGTGGTCACGGTGAGTATGGCCTCATCTGCTGTAGGTTCAGGAAGGAGAACTGTGCTCGAGCACTGTGTTGGGGAGCAGAAGAAGGCTGTGCTGTGCCACAGGTCTCCTGGAGGTAAAGGAGAAAAGCAAAGCAGAGAGGTCAGGTCTAGTGGGTGCATCAGACCCGCAGGGACGAGACTTGGCACAGCCCCCCCCAGGTCTCAGGGCTCGGTTGCCCTGCCAGGCAGTGGTCCATGTCTGCTTCGGTGCCAGCCTGGCACAGCGGAGGGACGGGGCCGAGGGGAGGAGGTGTCGGGGCAGAGCCAGGGGGCTGAGGCCCTGCTGCCTTTCCTCCCCGCATCCCCGCACACGAGGCCCTTGGGGCCAGTGCTGGCGTATGGCTGCTCTCCCTGTGGTGCGGGGTGTGTGGCGCGTGTCTCCAGCAGCTCCCTGACTGAAGCCGGGCCCCTTCCCAGGCGCGCTAATCCTCTCAAACACTTGCAGCCCCCAGTACAATAGCAGCCTTTCAAACCCCAGCGCCCAGGAGAGTGGAGAAGATCACACATGTCGCAAGAAAGGGCTGGGGGTGCGGAGAAGGACGTTTTTCTCCCTGAGCTGGGCTTTGGTTGCTCACGAGCTGCCTGCCTTTCATGTGCTTTCAAAGGCAGCACTGATGTCTGGAGAAGCAGCTCTTTCAAATTACAGAACTTCTCTGCCTGCCTGCTTTGTGCTGAGAGCTGCAATCCCAGGCAGAGAGCTGCAGGGGGAGAGACACTCACACGGACACACACGCACACCATGGCTAGACACGCATGCACAGGCGTGTGCTTGGTGACACACACACATGTACGGATGCTCTGAGCAGGGCTTGGAGCAGACTATTTCCAGAGGTCCCTTCCAGTCTCAGCTGTTCTGTCACTCTGTGAATGGTTTTATCCTTTGCAGGAAATGCACGGAGATACAGCAAAGCTGGCAGCCGTGCACACACAGGCCGGCTTGGGCTCCGGTTGCAGTGTCAGGCTGCAGGGAGACATGGCGGGATGAGCTGAGCCTCTGAACAGGTCGTATCTCCGCAGCTCTCCTGGGCAGGACCTGTGGTCCTGGAGTGGAGCTGTACAGGCAGGACCAGTCCAGCTGTCCCACCGGCTGCGTGGAGCAGGGGGCTACGAGCCTGGGGTGAGATGGGAGAGAGGGTGGCTGGTGGACTGCAAGGCTTCGCCTTCCTGCCCAGCACGTGGGACATCCACACCGAGACCTCTCCGGCGCTTTGTACACCATGTGCTCGGCGCTGCTGGTGTGCGGAGGCAGGTGATGGGTTGTCCTGGCCTGGCCGCTGTGGCGGAGCTGCCATCCACGCTCCCAGGCAAAGTGCGGAGGAGGTGAATGCCCTGGGGATGCTCTGGGGCAGCTCCAAGCCCTGGCTGGCGTCCTCTTCTCCAGCCCACAGGCTGCTCCGCGCCAGCGACCCCATGCCGGCACCAGGACCCAGAGGGGCCCTGGGAGCTGTGCTTGGCTTTTGCTTGGCATCGCCTGCCCTGCCCTGATGCCTGTGCCAATGGAGCCGCAGTGCCAGCAGGATGCAGCTGATGCCAAAGGGCTCCTTACCAAGAGGTTGACCTGCCTCGGCAGCACACCCCACGTGTCCCAGTATGGTAGAGGCTGTGAGGGCTGGTCTCTTCACCCCATTGATCTGGATTCATTTTAGGCCCACGGGGCAGTAGCTGAGGGCTGCCAGATCTGGATGCAGGATGCCCCTGACTGGAGACAGCGTGGGGTAAAAGAGATGCAGGTGGGAGGAGCATCCTTGGGCTGGAGCAGAGTCAAAGACCAAGAGATGAAGTCCTGCACCCTGGGGGCCAGGCTAGGTCTGGGTGACACGCACTGTGCCAGTCTCAGACTAAGCATCAGGCAGGGGCAGCAGGCAGCTTCCTGGGACTGAATGGAGGCAGGGACCTGCTTGCTGTCAGTGCTGGGCAGAGGAGGGAGTCCTTGCACCGAGCCTTGCTGCAGCTCTGCCAAAAAACATCCAGGGAAAGTAGGGAGGAGACATGCAAGTGCCCAAGCACCAGGGAGCCAGTAGGCCCTTCCCTCAAGCGGCAAAAAATGTGGGGCCCAGATCCTCCACTTTGAGTGCACTTCACGTGATATTTTAGCTGGAAGAAGGTGAGAGGATAGGAGCCAGCAGTAGACACACTGATATCCCTGCTGCCAGCTAGAATTGGGGCTGTCCCAGGGAGCAGGGTGCTGGGACTCCCCCCACCTTGGGCTCGTGGCTCTCAGCACCCATGGGAGGTTTGGGGGACGGGAAGTTTGGGGATGAGCACGCCTGGACCTTGCTGGGCAACTCTTGGCTGAGGATGGCTGTGCCCTGCTCCCTGCTCCTGCCAGTCCCAGCCCAGGCACACGGACTGGTGGTCAGTGCGAGAGGCAGGCGGAGGAGAAAGGCTCTGCAGGATTAATAAATCATCCCTTTCCCCTTCTCTGCCTGTTCTCCCTGCCTTTTGCACCCCTCCTGTGTGGCTGTGCCCGTCTACTCTGTGTTTGCCTCATGCAGGAGTTCTGCTGGGCGTGGCAGAAACAGGGTTGCTGTGGCTGTGCCAGGCTGTCTCGCCTGGACCCTGCAGCCGTCACAGCTATGGAGGTGGGATGGGATTGTTTCCTCCTGTACCTGCCGTGGGCTGCCACTGCCCTGCTGCTTCCTCAGCCCCCCACCTGAGTGCTGGGTTAGGTCTGCGCAGGGTAAATGAAAGACATGCCCAAGTGAACACCCAAACCGTGCAACCAGCTCCCTTGGAAGAGCAGATCTTCACAACAAGATGCGGAGAAGGTCATGGAAACAGGATTCCTCCTTCTTCAGGGCCCCAGCGTGACTCCAGGGCCTTCTCAGGAGCGTGTTCAAGCACCAGGAGAACTCAACTGCCCAGAGCAGCCCAGAGCTGCTGCAGCCCACCCCAGCCCCCAAGGCCCCGTCTGCTCCCAGGGGATGGAGAGGAGACCCAGGCAGGCAGGCAGGCAGTCCTGTGGGGCTGGGGGAAGCTGCTCTGCAGGCAGGGGAGAGCTGCGGGTGGGCATGGAGTCTTCACTGGCTTGCACCTTGCTTCACGGAGCCTCCAGCCCAGCCTGGGAGCTTGACATGGGATGTCCAGGGGTCATCTGCAGTGTGGGGGGAACAAGGCTTTCCTTGGTGCCCTTTCTTGCTGGAAGAAGGTGATTTTGGGCAGTGGGAGGGCCACAGCACTGCTTAGCATTGCAATGCAGGGCAAGACAGTGACTGGAGAAACCCCAGGGGCTGGTCCCTGGCTGCCACCAGACCACTGCGGACCTCTCCAAGGTCCGTACGTGCATGGGTGTTCCCAAAATGAGCAGGAATGGCCTAGAAGGACCGAAGTCCTGAAGATCAGGGCCTTTCCCCCAAACTGAAGAGGCAGGGGTTTGACCTCCCTCCGCGCAGTGCCAGACCAGGGGACCGCAGGAGAGGAACTGGGACACTCAGGACCAGGGGTTGGTGTGGGAAAAAGCCCACGCTGCGCTGTTGGAGGAGTTAAGATGGGGGGGGGGGGGGTCGTGGTGGGGTAGGCGACAGGCAACCGTGCCCTCACCCAGCCGTGTGCCTTCCCCGCACGTCTGGCACCAGCAACCTGCCCCTTGGCCCGTGGCATGAGGACTCGGGTGGGAGCTGCCCTCCCCTGCCCTCCCCTGCCCTCCCGCCCCTCGGTCCCGCCGCCCGGGGCTGGGAGAAGCGGAAGGCGCGGCTGGAACGGCGCCGAGGAGCGGAACATCCCGTTTCCGTGGCAACCGAGCGTCTCCTGGCGGCGGGAGATCCCCGGCAGAGGGCGGTGGGTACCCGGGGATGCGCCGCTGCCCCGGGGCGGGGCCGGGCGGGGCGGACGGACGGACGGACACGGCCGGCCCTGCTGCCAGGCCGGGGTCCCAGGAGGGGGTCCCAGCCCTCACCCCTCCACGCCGGAGGCCTTTCCAGCCCGCGGTGGGGAAGGAGCTCCGGGGAGGGGGTGCTAGCGCCCCGCGGGTGACGGGGCGCACGCCCTGCTCGTCTCCGGGGCACCCAGTGCCGTTCGCGGCTGTGAGGGGGGGGGGGGGGCCTGGGGTCAGCCCGGGGACATGGATCTGCTGGGGTGGCGGCCATCTTCTCCGCCTTGCGGGTCCTCTGGTTCAGCCGACGGCGGGCACCGATGTTGGCACCTCCGGGGCTGAGCTGTCACCTTCTCCCAGCCCACTGCACCGTTTGCTCATTTAATCTCCCTTTTATTCCCTCTGAAGTGAGACCCACACTGGTCTGAGCCCTGCTGCCTCCCATGGACCTTCCCTAAAACCTCCCTTTAAACTAAGGTGCTCAGACGGTTATTTCAAGCGAAACCCATGCAGATCTGAGTCTGGATGGTCCCTCCAGCAGCTCCCAGGGGAGGAGCTCAGGTCATCCCGAGAGAGCCACACCATGCTGGAGGGGGCCGATTCCTCTCCTGGTGGGGCAAGACCCCTTCTCGGCTCCCTTAACCACCTCCAGCTCCAACCTGCCTTTGCACTGAAGCCGTCTGAACTGGTGCCAAAAGCACATCACCACCGTCGGTAACGTCGCGAAGACAAGCCCTCTATTTACATATTTTATAGCATTAAGCATGCACTGCAGCCCACACAACATATCACAGGGGCTTTGTGTCCCCTCGACAGCAACTCCTCTGCTTGGTGGGGACAACTGCTGGCTCTCCCCCTGCGTGACCCATCCTTTCTGAAGGAAAACACCAGCAGGATCCCCCGTCCTGGGTGCTACAAGGGAGGACGATGACTAGCAAATCCTCCTGCTCTCACAGAAAGGCCTGTTTTGCTCTAGCAGCAGGATGGCTAAGAGCTTTCCCTGCCTTCAGTCCTGTCCCTTTATATGACGTTGTGCTCAAAATTTCTACCCCCTGCCTCCTTTCTACCCCCTCCTCCTGGCTGCACTGTCTCCAGTCCCATCATCTCCCAGTGCCTTGGCCTTACTGAGGTGGCTGTGTGTCTGGGGGTTTGGAGGGAAGCTGGGTGGGGATCTCTGCAGAACCTTGTGACCCATGGCCAGAGGATGCCTATCTGGACATCACCTACCTGCACGGGGGAAATGAGGAGACTGGCATTTTAGCCAGATCCTGTGTGAATTTGCAAGAGTGAGAGGGAAAGTGTGTGTGGATTTCAGTCCTCGTTTGAATGCAGCTCAGTGCCACAGCATTCCCAGGCTGAGAAGGAGTTTTCCCCGGTCCCTTGCATGGCTCTGTAGCCTCAGGCACACAAGCACAACAAGAAACATCTGTCCTTCTTTCATGCAATCAGTTTCAATCACTAATAATTATCTCTCCTCTTCCTTTTTCTTCCTCTGCTGGCTGCTGTCCTAGTGCAGCGTGGAACTACTGGAGACCAGGTATCCACCTGCCCCGTGCCAGGGCTCGCGCAGCATGTGGAGACCGAACGCTGCTGCTTTTTTCTGGCCAGCCTTGGCCAGGGCTTAGCCTTGCTTGCCAGACCCTACAGTCTTGGGGATTTTGTTGAAAACCACAGCTCTTGGAGAAGGTGATGAGAGGATCTCAGCTCTTCTTGCTGGGTAAAGGCAGTTTCCTGCTTGAAGGGGAAGAAAGATGTGAGTACAGACTGACAAAGCAAAGGCACCAACATTTCTTAACCATTTAAAATGAGATTTCCAGGAAGTCTCCTGTTTTTCAGTGGCCTGATCATAGTAATATAGCCCTTGGAGCAATCGTTCATCTTCTCCCTCTGGAGCAGGCAGGAAAGTGAGGAAGGTTTCTTAACACTCAAAAAACCACAGCCCCCAAACCACATCGTTCTTGCGGCAGGAGGTTTTGGGGTGAGTGCTCAGCTGGAGGGGTCACCCTCCTGCTTGTGGGCTGCTTTTGGTGTCAGCTGTCCTGGGAAGCTCTGCAACCTCAGCCCGGGCAGCAGAGCAAAAGCAGGCTGTGGGGAGCTGGCAGGGCTGGGGCTGGGGCTGGCTCCTGCGGAGCAGCAGGCTCCGAAGTCTCGCTGCTGGGCTCCAGCCATGCGGAGCTGTGTCGTGCAAATGGCAGTGCAACAGGGTGATGTTTGTGTGGCTGGCAAGGCAAGGTGTCGGGTTAGATCTGGGTTTACGCCTAGCTTATCGGGTTAGATCTGGGCTTGTTTTAAACACTGGCAAGTGGTGAGCTCCTGGCTCTGAATACCTGTGAAAATGAGACATATATATATTTACACATCTGTTATTAACCTAAAAATATAACCAAGTGACAGATTACCTGTCTTAGTTTTCCATGGAAATTCAGAGTCCTTGCAGAGAATAGAAAAGGACTGATCAACCCTGCAGGTCTCCAGAGCTGGTCCATGCCCAGCTTGTCGGTGCCAGTGCAGCACAGGATGACCCTGTGAAATGGGCATGGTGGGAAGAAACCCCGAGGATGGCCAGCCCGTGTTTGGACATACAGCATTTATCACAGCTCAGCTCTTCCCCGAGAGCACGGCAGTGGGTATCACACGGGTCTCCCACACCAGCTGCCAGAGCAGGTTCCCCTGCTGCGGACAGAAGGAGCCCTGGGGAGTCCCAGTCCTCAGCACCCATCTGAGTTCCTGGCTTCCCCCAAAAGAGGGGAGGATCACCAATTTCCAGGGCTGCTGGACCATGTAGTTTGACCTCCCGCCACCTGAGTGGCCCCAAGATGCCCTGACAGCACAGCTCCCCAAGAGCTTCTCGTGGTGGCAGGTGGTATTCACCTCTCCTTTTCAATCTGCGGGGAGGGAGGAATGGGTTCATCCCCGGCCCGCAGCTCCCTTCCAGAGCTGGTCTCTGCTGGAGCATTCTTCAACAGCGTGTGGTATTCCCTGAGCAGGTGAATCAGCGGCCACCTCTGAAGTCATTGCACTCGGTCATCAAATCAGTGCATCTTGTCCCCTGCAGCCTTGGCCTGGCAGGGAGATGCTCCCTACGTGCTGTGAGCACCTCAGGGACAGTGGCTGCCCGAGCACTGAGCTCTAGGACCGTTGCTCTTCCAGCACCACGGCTGCCTGCATGGTGTCTGGGCATCCCTCTATTGCCATCAGCTGGAGCAGATCACCAGGACTGCTACAGTTACGGCACCTACCTAAGTGGGGAGCTTGCTCGCTCAACTGGAAATTGGAAGCAGAGCGTGAACTGCAGTGGTGGCTGAAGGTGAAAGCTGCGCAGGGACGTGGGGACCCCTGGATTGTTCATTTACTGCAGGTTTTTATATTTGAGATTTTGCCCTCGCATCCTGAGGGAAGGCCCCTGGCACACACAGCATCCCTGCCCGCCTCACCGGGATGACCCGCCGGCCCTGCTGCCACGGTGTCCAGTGAGCCTTGCTGAGCTGGCTCTGGGTACATCCCTCACCCAGGGCCACTGCGGTAATCTTCAGGAGAAATAACCTTCAGGGTACAGTAGTCTTCTGGAGAAGAATAGACAGGAACTATTTAACCCACCAGAACCAGAACTCCTCCCAAACCTCCCAAATCCATGCCCCCATTGAAAGCCCTCATGAAATGCAGCCTCAGCCGCCTGGAGCCAAGGCGTGCAGAGCTGGGACTCATTCCCACCATCAGCAGCCCAAGGTGTGTGCAGTCAAAGCCAGCCATGCCGGCTGCCTTGCAGGCAGGGAGCAAAGGACCGTCGCTGAAGGTGGTGGCTTCTTTTACCTTAGACGCTGCCCTGGCTGTCTCAGAGAGCCTGCCTTGGGGATGATGGTGTCCCTTCACTGGGCTGAAATATCTCTGATTTTAGGGGACCACGATGAGACGAATCCCATCCCAACGTACATGCCGAGAGTGTCCAGATGGAGAATTAGTGTAGAATATCAGATGCTCCTCACGCCTTTCCAGAGAAACCTTTGAGTCATTTGCTCCAAGGCTGTGTGGGTGTGTGGGTATTTGTGCTCATGCACGTGGGCTTGCACCTCGCTACTTGTGCAGACAAATTCATCCTGTGCCCATGCGTGCACCCTGTGGGCATACTCTGGCCCTGTGTTGTGCCCCTGCACGCTTGGGCACTTGGTACATGTCTGCAGGGAGGGGGTGGCGGAAGAACATGGGCAGACCCCCGTGCAGTCGCCAGATTTCCTCGCAGGCAGCAGCAGAGGAGGTGAGGCTCCCGGAGTGGCCACCATGGCTCTGCGCACTAATGCTCTCAGAGCAGCGTGCTGCCTGAGCAGAGCAAGCTGGCAGAGACAAGATAACATGCCATGGGGAGCAAAGCCGCTTGGATCACCTCTAAAGTGCCTTATGCGATCAGACACTTATCACCTTAAATCCCTAGCTTGTCCTAGGTCACGTACCACAACCGGTCTATTACTAATATCATTAAGATCCCTTTGCTGGCTTCTAAATAATAAGCATAGGCGGGGACGCCGTGATTAATGGAGGGCTGATGGATGAAACCCCCTGTCACCATTTAATACCTGTAACAATAGATTCATTAACTAGGATTAGTTTCAGACATAAGCTTTCTATACCCATGGCTATTACTCACTCAGTTCATTAACAGGACAGCATTAGTTCTGGTACCTTTGAGCTAGAATACATCCTGCATACAAATGATGCCCGGCACGGTAACTTTCAGGAAATCCGAAGACTGTTTATAAAAAGCTGGAATCTCTTAATTCAAACCTGTCAGCAAAGGCATTTCTGCTCTCATTTTCTGCATGCTTCATTTCTGAAGGTGAAGGATGGAGGTGATGTGCCAAAATACAGCTTCCCGCTGCCCCAGCTCTTGCCCTCGGGTAGAGGCTGCGGGCTGGGGTGGCCACCCGGGGCGATCCGTGGGGTGAGCTTGCTGTTCTTGCCGGGCGCTCACCACGGCGTGGCACTCTCGTTTCCCAGGAATTAACTCCAGAGAGTTTTACACAGTGGTTATTTCCCCATGCCACCAAATGTGCTTAAAGGGACTGGCTGACAAACCGGCTGTGGGTTGCTGCATCCTGAGGATTTGTCACCACACAGCATCCTCCCAGGTTTGACCAGTCTGTGGGAAGAAGGAAAACACTTTTTTACCATATCTGGTGTGTTTTTAAGCATATTTCTGCTCGGGGACCCTGGAGACAGGTGGTTGGGCTGCACTTGGGGGGGGATGTGATGGATGCAGGTGATGGAGGGTCTCTGCTGTCTGGAGAAAAGTGTAACCAAGTGTCTGCAAAAGGTGGTTGGGGGAGGTCGAGGTGGCACTGGGCGAGGGCAGTCAAGGAGATGCGGAGTCTTTGGGAAGTAGCTGGCCAGTGTGGGATACAAGGGGATGTGTTTGCTGTCCTCATTGATTGTCACACAGGGAAATGCTCCAGCTGTAATTGCCAGATGTTTGCTCAGCTTGGGATTTTGCAGTGGCGGCTTAGCTGTGGTAGGGCATTAGGCGAATGAGCCTTCTCGTCTCATCTGGCTTAGCAAGAGAGCAAAGCTACAGGGATATCTGCCTGGCTTAGTTTTCCAGAGGCTCTCCCTAGCCTCCTGCTAATTGGGAACCTGAAGAACGGTGTTCATGATGGGGATGGTTTCTGCAGTGCGGTGCAGTGGGTGGTTGCACAGGCTGGGTGGGATGTCCTGGCAGGCAGGGGGCTGAAAAGCCCCTGTGCCTTGGGTGGTCACAGGGCTGGGACTGGACTTATCCTAAAGTGGCAAAATAAAGATTTTCCAGTACTTCTAGATGAGTCCTATGCAGGGTAACTAATGCCTTGGCACTGCCCAGGGAGCAAGGACATGGCATCCGCCGGCCGCCCGCTCCCAGGGCACGGAGGAGCAGTGAGAGGTCCCATCGTTTGGGGCTTAGCTGCTGCACTCACACAAAGACTAGCTGCAGACAGGATACTCCCCTTGTCAGAAAAGCCATGGAAAAATGTACGTGTATCCAAAAATATTTGAGAGTTGAAGTCAATCTGCAGGATTTTAGTCTACTGTGGAAAGTGCCTTCTCAGTTTATCATAATAAGTGTGATAAGTTCATTGTTACAGAAAATGCACAATATGTTTGGCCCAAAAAGCAAAATAAGGCTTCTGAGGATGCAAAAGCAAAGCTGAGTTCTTGCATTTTGATACATTTCAATCTCAGCCTCCTCCCTATTAGTATGCAGTGCTGAGCCAGGGGGGTAGGAGCTGCGATTTTGCACATATGGAAAGATAGGAAAGATAACCCATTTCCTCTAAGAACATTAACATGGGCTGGAAGAAATCACTCTGGGACTGAGAGAGAGGAGCTGGGGTGGGAGGGGGAAGGAGGAGAGGTAATTACATTCCATAGATAACGATTTAGACGGCATGAACCAAGAACACAAACCCTGGCCCTGCGGTCAGGAGGTGGGAGGGGTGCAGGGACAGTGGCGGGGCTGCAGGGCATCCCCCCGAGCAGCACGCTGTGGCACGTGCTCCTGGTCCACCTGTGAATGACGGGGACTATGAAGGTCTTTGAAGATGCCATGCTTATAGTGCCATGCATGCGTTTGCAACACAAGGTGGGAATGGTGCATTAGAGTAGAGGTTAATTTCAGGGGCAGCTTCAGGTCAAGTACAGAAAGAAATTAGGAGCTGTGAGCTCTGGTGCACACCAGCTGGCTGGTCCGGCTGCTGGTGAAAAGCGGTTCAGCCAGAGCTGCTTGATTTCTATTGAGGGCAATGAGGAGCACAGAGCAGCGCACCCGGGGCAGATTAGCCCCGTGCACTGGTCCACCCTGGGACACGACTGGCTGAGCAGCAGGTTGTGGAGGACCTGGAGGTTACGGTGGAGTCTGGACTGAGCACTAGCCAGCAACGCATGCTCACTGCGTGTAAGGCAAACGTACCATGCTGTGCTGGGACAGCCACACTGGCAGCTCAAGGGCAGCTATCCCCTCCACACAGCACGGGTGAAGCTGCGTCTGGAGTACCGTGTCCAGTGCTGGGCCTCCAGTTCAAAAGGGACGTGAGGAAGCTGGAAGGAAGGGATCGAGAGAGGCCTGGGGCACACGACGTGCAAGGAGAGCGGGAGGGAGCTGGGCTGGGTTGGTCTGGGGAAAGGCGAGCTGGTCACAGACTGCAGCTTCCTGAAGGGTAGGTACAAAGATGACGTAGCCAAACTCTTCTTGCTTGTGGCAGACGCAATAACAAGGGGCAGTGTCCGCAGACTGCAGCTTGGGAGGTTCAGGTTGGATACGAGGGAAACCTTTTTCCCCAGGAGGGTGGTGCAGCTCTGAGAAGGGTCACAGAGACATCTCCATCCTTGGTGAGACCTGGCTGGGAAAAGCCACAGGTCCCTTGATCTAGTGCTGGTGACAGTCCTGCTCCGAGAGGGAGGACGGACTGGGACCTCCACGTGTCCCCACCACCAGCACTGCTGTGACTCTGCAAAGACCAGGGGCGGTTGGACAGACGGAGCAGACGAGCCGTGCAGCCAGACGCAGCCCTGGGGGGAGCCCACCAGCGGGCACCCGATCCCGCCAGCATGCCTGCTCATGCAGATGTCCCAGCTTGGTCATGACAGCCAAGGATGGCAGCAAGCACCTGATCTGAACTTGCCGTTAGCTTTCGGCGGTGCTTGTGGGGTCGGCGAGGAGCCGGCACGGCTAGGCGATGCTCCTGCTCTCTCTGCCTGGGAGAAATGAGCCCCCGCTCCATCCCACGCAGCAGGCAATCCTGCAGATCAGCAACAGGAATTTTCTGTAGGGAGGAGTTAAAAAAAAATGGGGAGGAGGGGTGGGAAGGGATGGAGGGAAATATCTAATTTTTTTTTTTTTTCACTGCAGATTTCAGCTTTTAATCAAAAACCAGAAACAGACTTTGACAATTTTGGCTTATTCTGATGAAAGATTTTTAATAAAAACTGAAACCGTCCATAGGGAATAGAAGCTTAAAAAAAAGTAAATAATGAAGTCAATCAATTGTCCAACCAAATTTGAGCCACAAACAAGTTTAATAAGAAAGTGGGAAGAAGTGGTGTGACAATGACGGGAAGGGTGTTGGGGTATGTGGCCATGATGGAGAAAGGGGTGGACAAGTGGCAGTCAGGAAGATTTGGGACACACAGAATTGCACTGCGTGGTGTGGGATGCTCCCCCCGGGGCTGAAGGGTTTGCTCACATCCCATCACTAGCTGCTGTCCAGTCTGGCTGCGAGAGGCACGTGGGGACACTGGATGTCCACAGCTCCAGGGACAGTGGCTGCATCGGGTCAGGGCTGCTTCAGCGCGTGGCAGGTCAGCGGTGCGGTTTGCCTGCACATCTGCCCGACACTGCCCGCTGCATCCCTTCCAGAAACGCACAAAGCGTTTTCTAGCACACGCGTGTTCTCGGTGCACACACACATCCATGCACATACCCATGGTTATGTGCTAAAGAAAGGGTGCAGCTTAGATGGTTTCACCACTAAAGGGGTCGATACCAAAGCCAGTGAGAGGAAGGTGACCGTCCCCTTGGAGAACGGGCATGGAGATGGTGGAGGAAGCTCTCGCATCCTACCCCAGCAGCTCTGCAACACGCACGCTTCCATGAAATGAGCTCACCCCTTACTTTTGAGTCTTTGCGTGAAAAAGGATCAGACCCCAGCTGTGCCCATCTCAAACACAGGTTCACTTGGAAATCACAGAGGAAGCGAAGCTCGCTCCTGACCCTGGTCCTAATCCAAGAAAAGCTGAGGCAAGTCAGAAAGCAGGTCCCACCCGTGGTAAGTAGTAGGTAGCCTGTGTTTATGGTAATAACAATAATTTACCCTTCACTATCACCTTCCAGCTGAAGAGCATAAAGCCCTTTGCAGGCATTAATTATCATTAGCCTAATGACACGGTTGATGAAATGGAGGCTGTGAAAGCTGGAGTGATTCACCCAAGGTCCCAAGGCCCCTGCGGTGGCAGAGGCAGAAGTTACAGGCAGGTCTTCTCGGTGCAGGCAGGGGGTGCAGGGCAGGCTCTGGGGTCAGGGAGGGCACTGAGAGCTTTGCCTTCATCTTGGGGAAGTCGGAGGTTAGCTGGCTGGTTGCGGGTTGGAGGTGTGCGGCATTCCCACTTCCTCCCCGGGACATCCTTGCTGGCTGGTGGTTGAGTCGGTGGCAGCGGGTGAGCAGGCAGGCAGGCAGGCAGGACGGGCTCTCCATGAGCCTGACGGTGGCTGGAGGAACCCCACGGTGTTGGGGACCACAGTGCTGGGACCCCGCTGGGTGTGCCCGGGGCTGGATGCGATGGCAGCACAGGCAGCCGAGGAGCTGGGGAGCTTTGCCTGGGCACTGCAGGGGAGGTGTGGGCAGGGCTGCTGGATCCGCCCTGGCTGCAGCGGGCAGCAGGGTCCGGGCAGAGCACCCGCCGTGGGGTGCAGAGCCCAGCTCGGCACGGGGCTGGCAGCGAGGGCTGGGGCACAGGAGGCTGTTAACACTGCGGAGAAATATTCTTTTAAGGCGCAGAATGATTTATGGGTTATTACCGGCTGTGACAGGGTCGGCTGCCAGGCCTGGGTGATTTGGGGTTGGGGGGTGCGGGAGGATAATGGGGACAAATTGGGGCCTGAAGGAATGTGCACCGTGCAGAGCAGGGGGAGGCAGGGGGGCAGAGGAGCTGCCGCCTTCTCCTCCGTTCCCAGACACAACCTGCTCTCATTATCCTGAGCCACCACAGGCGCTAACGCACACAAATATATTCTAATTTATTAGAGCTGGCAAAGATCTCTTTGCAGAGAGCGAACGTTTTATTTTTGAGGCTCAGTGGTTCAAGTGTTTGAAAGGGCAGCATTCTCTGTGCCTCCAATGTGGGGCTAATGATAATCTAAATTAGTTATTGGAAATAATTACCAAGGCTTTATTGTGCCAAGCATAGCAGAGCCCTGGAGAGCAGTCGCGCTCAGACACGGCCATGCAGCTAAAAGCTTTGATGCTTCATTAATATTCAAGGGGAGTCTTTGGCTGTTTTCCCTCCTCCCCTCGCGAGCTGCCGCAGCTCTCTGAATGAACCCGAGGCCTCCGGTGACACCGGCGAGGGGCCTGCCGATTGAAATTAGCAGTGGTACAATATCAAAGTTCACTGCACTCTTAATCTCAAATGGAAAAGGTGGGTTTCGGAAGATGCTATCGCTCCGCGCAGCGGCGAGGATTCAGTGCCGAGACGGCTTCTTCTGGCTCCAGGCGCCTGGTTCCGGGCTGAGATAATGCTGGAGAGGTAGCATCTCCAAGGTTGTCCTACACAGCTGGGTTTTATGATATAATGGACCAAACCGGCTGCATAATTAATCAGCCTATATTTTTCCCCTAGTAAATCTTCCTGTGATGGGCAAACAGAAGCCCTGGAGCTGTGTTTGCCTGCCAGATCCATGGTGGTGCATGTGTGTCTTTTTCTTTTCTTCTCCCCATCTCTCTTTTGGAATAAATGCTGTGATTTGAAAGTGACTCCAGCACTGTTCATGCGGATGCGGGGATCTCAGGGCTGCTATTATTTTTTGCATGCGAAGCAGCTGCAGCCTCCCTTCCAAAAACCTTTGGGCTCCGAGCAGGACGGCAGGATGTATTTTTGGATGCGGACTTGGCCTGGCAGGGCTCCAGGGAGAATTTCCTCTCCTTGCTCGGGCTTCTGCACGAATCAACAATTCAGTCCTGGTGCCTGCGGGCAGGGCTCAGAGCAGAGGTACCGTCCATTTCGGAGATGATAACCATGCTCAGCACATCTCTGCAGAGCCCTGCAGGCTCGACCCACCACCATCAGAAGCAATGGCAGGATTCCTCTGGTGTAGTGAGGGCTGGGTGTAAAGAACAAATCCTTCTAGCTTGCAAGATGGGGGGCAGCCGCTGCGCCTGTTTTCCCGGCAAGCAACATAGTAAATGGGGACAACCCAGGAATTTCATCCCCCCTCCCCCCGCTTATAACCTGGACTACGCAATAGCTAAAATCACCAGGAGCCCCATCAATCTTGGAGCAAATCCTGCCACGCTCTGCAAGGTTTTTGTGCCGCCCTGGAGGTGCGGGATGGGGATGGACCCCACGCCTGTCCCGGGAGCCCACGGGCTGGCGGGGGCGGTGGGCGCGCGGGGAGCCCCGGTGCGGCGGCAAGATGCGGCGGCGTGCGGTGAGTCATTCCCCGCTCGCCGGGTCGCGCTTCCATCCCACGCCGTCTCGGTGGGTGAGTTATGGGACTTCTCCTCTGCTGAGCAGGCACAAATCATCGGGGCCTGTCAGGAGTCAGGATGAAGTGGGCTGGCTGGAGAGTCCACACTAGTCCTTTAACAAGATTGATGCTTTGCTGCTTCCCAGGTCTGAGTTCAAGAATCTATATTTTATTCCTTCCCTTCTCTCTCTTCTCCCTGCCCCGTTCGCCGCTGCAGAAACCTGCTCTTATAATTCCTGGTCAGGTTTGTGTGTGCAAGGTGGTAATGTGTCTCCCCGGGAAGAAAAAAATTGTTTCTAGGAAAGATTTGTGAGGAATGAATTATTTAACCTCACACTCCTGGCCACCCCCACGCCTGCCTGCCTGCACAGACTCCAGGACCGGAGAACTTTGTCTAAAGCAGCCCAGGTCTGGACGGGCCAACGTGTGACTGATGCTGCTTGGCACATGGTGTGGGGCTCACTGGGGGCCCAGGTGGGGAGATACCAAAGCCTACGCTGCACGAGCCCCCGCTTCTCCCAGGTGCCCCTGCCCAGCTGCTGCCTGCCCGTCCTCGAGAGCACTGCGGAGGCAGGCGGTGGCACCGAGAGCAGGGAGAAAACCAGAGGTGAACAGCTGGTAAAACACCTGGAGTGGCCTTCTGCCAAGGACGGCACCTCTGCCCCACCAGGACAGGGCGCCGTGGTGGGGCTCTACTGGCATGACCCTTCTCTGGGCCAAACCCAAAAGTCATATCCATCACCCAGTCTTGGAGCTTCCCTCCATGTCTTTGGCTTCATGGGAGCCAGAGGAGCCGAGCCTGAGCCCCATGGGAGCGATGGGGCAGCACGGGGAGGTGGTGTGCTGGGCGGCAAAGGGGGCAGGCAGCGGGGGCGGTACAGGCAGGGCTGGGGTGGGAGCACGGCACTGGTTGTTGCTGGTGGCTGGTGCATGGCGGGGCCAGGAACACAAAGCAGCCCAGTCCGGGGTTTTGCAGAGCCAGGGCAAAGCGAAAGAGACAAAACGTGTTTGCAAGATATTTTTCCCTTGAAAATGACAATTTCTGCAGGAAGTGCCTGTCTACAGCGAGTTTCCAGAAAGAGAAAAAACACACACACAAAAAAATCAGTTTGTGCAAATTGAAAACAAAAACCTGCCAGACGTTCTCTGCTCCTTGCTTGCCCGCCCCCTCGAAGAAATATTGGCAGAAGACGGGGAAGGGAAGCCAGAAAACTTTTGAAGAAAAATATTAATGAAAACCAAATCCTTTCTGCTTCTTTTTTAATTTCCAAAGGGGAGATAAAGGGGTCCCTGCCCTGCCCTCTGGACTCGTTGCTGACCCTGGAGCGAGGATGGGTGTGATGCTGGTTCAACCCTGTTGCCATTTGTCAAAGAGCCAGCCTAGAGCCCCTGGACCTGGGCACGTCTTGCTCTTCCGACCCCTCTCCCATGGGCCTGGGGTCCTGGAGCAGCTTCAGATCCCTAGGAAGCATTTGGGAATGGGTCCTGTGTGGGGAACTGGGTGATGTCCCAGGCAGGAGAGGAGCCCCAGCACGATGAGGAGCCGGGCAGAGGTACTGTGTTTGCAGAGGAGTGGATGGAGATGGGATGTCCATGCCGGAGGTGTGGAGTAAAGGAGAGCATGGGTTGCTCAGGGGTCTAGAAAACCTTAGCCAGCACGAGAGTGGCCTGCCTGAGCAAAAGACCCTGGAAACCCCTAAAAGGAGTCCCAGCTGCCAGCCTTCCTGGGGACACGGTGCTTAGCCTAGAGACAGAGCCACTCTCAGGGTGTCCCACGGCTCCAGCCCCACTGCACAGCAGCAGTAGGAGACGTGGGAAGGGTTTTCTTTCCAGCCATAAGCCGAGAGGGCAGGGAGGAGGTCAGGCATGAACGTGACAGGAGGATTTGACGGGGGCAATGGAGTTCACAATGTTTCTCTTGCAAAATGTGCTGAAGGACTCAACACCTGCTTTCTGAAGGCTGCTTCTCTGCACCCCAGGGCCCTCGCCAAGATACAGCACCGGGATGGAGGGGAGACAAACCCGGCTACTGGCGTCTTTAGCATCAGCTCCCGAAGTACGTGACTATGGTGCTGCAGCAGACACCGGCCGTGGACAGCATCAGGCAGAGTCCCTGCCGGATGACCTGCTGATGGGAAGAAGACACCTCCAGGACAGCCAGCCGGGTGCGAGGAAGGGGGAGAGGAGGGAGTAGCAGAGGGAAGGAGAGGAGTCTGCTGGCACTGCTGCATACAGTGGTATAGTGGGACCCTGCACAGCTGAGCACTGGAGTCCCAACAGTGCAGTGGGGTCCAGTGGGGTCCTGCAGTGCAGCAGGGTGCTTTGGGCATCCTGGGATCCCACCATGTCGCTGGTGGGGCAGACTGGGATGCCAGAGTGCATAGGGGGCTGTATACTGGATTCCACTGGAGTCTGCTGGGAGGATGAGATGTAGTGTGGGAGTTCCTCCTTGGGGTGGACTTCATCGGGCAGTGGCACAGTAGGACTGTGCGGGTAGATGGGATATACTGGGGTCACTGGGACGTGGTGGTTTTTCAAAAGACAGCAGGATGAGCAGGCAGCGCTGTGCAGCATCCCTCTGGTGACAGCAGGACTGTCACGAAATGGCATCTGCTCTTGAGGAAAGGGCAAGACAGGCAGCTGGAGCCTGACCCTTCTCAGTTCGTGAAGGTTCGATCAGGGAGATGGTGCCCCCCCTGGCTTGCTGTGCAAGGGCAGACTCAGGGCCTCTCGCCTGATTTTGCAGGATGCTTGTTCCCCCGGACGAGTCCTGCCAGCACTGCCTTTGGGCCTCCCAGCCAAGTGTCATGGCAATACAGAAGCAGGTCCTGCGAGAGGACTCCAGGGCCGAGGGGGTCTGAGAAGGGGCTGTGGAGTACCGGTGGGGGTGAACTGCAGTTGCAGACATTAATGGTGATGCTTGAACAGCCAGGATGAAGGAGGAGGTCTCCCTGTTCCTCTCTTTTACAGGTGGGGTGTGCGATGTGCACTCCAGCTCTGCACTCACCCCCACACAGGACTCACTGACCTCCTTCCCTGCGCAGCCACCTCCTTCTGCCACTGCAAAACATGACCACCTTCCTCCTGCAGCTGCCCCTAATCCCTCTCCTGCACCTCTCAGGCTCCCTGGGAAAAACAATAAGGAGTCAGGAGAAGACATGGCCCTACTGCTATGTGGGCAGGGGAGAAGCAGCTGGAGGAAGTGGTCAGGATGCGCTCTGCTCCCATTGCTGCTGGAGCTGAGGTGGGCATGGCTGTTGCAGCGCTTGCTGCCCCGAGGCATGATATGCACAGCAGGTGCTGAGGCGGGCAGGATGCTGTGCTGGTCCATGCAGGCAGCTGCCTAGTGCCTCTCTGAAGAGCTGGGGTTGCATCATGTAGCTCTGTCTGGAAAGTACCACTCTCCATCCTCTCACAGAAATTCTCCACCCCTCCAGAGAAGCCCAAATGCTCAGTGGAGACTTAACCCAGCAAGCAAAGTGCCTGGGAAAGCCAGGAGAAAGCAGGGGGAGAGCAGCTAACAGTGTCTGGGGCAGGAGGAATACAGAGTAATTCTACCCTGCACCCCACAGTCAGTCAGGTCTGCTGGAAGAGCGGCTCCACCACAGGGAAGCGGCACAGACCGGTGCTACCTTGGCCAGGGTGAGCAGAACCGATTTGCCTTTATGTGCCATGAGTTCATCAGGTCTCTCTCACCCTTGCTGCCCCGCGAACCCAGCCGTCCTGGCTGGGCTTATCCTGGGAGCAAATCTGCAGGCACTAACGCTGCACCAGGGCAGGGACCTGCCTCCATCACCCTGCTGACCACACACTGACCATCCCAGGACCATAGCAAAGCAGGGATTTTTAAATGCCAGAAAACTCTGCAAATACTGTTTTGTGGTAACCAGCCACATGGTTTCAGTCCGCAGAGATCTCTGAGCATGCACAAAAAGCATTACAAGGCACACAAGAAGGATTACACTTTACAACGTGCATACATGCGCTGTATGCACACAGTCATGCTTATGCCTTGTGCATCCAAAACAATGCTCAAAGACACCCACAGTAATGCCTCCAGCTTTCAGTTAAAACTAATTTTAACCAGCGAACACCTGCCAAATTGATTTTACGGGTTTGACACCGGTAAATCACTTGAAATTTCAAGCCTCCACAAAATTTGCATTCTGCTATTTTCACGTCTCTTGGAAATTCTCGACTTTGGCTGGTTTCACTGTGGAACTTTTTTACAAAGCAGCCCAGGGGCCAGGAGGCAAGGAGCAGAAAAAAGGCAACATGAATGACTGCTGAGAAACACTGGACGGTCTGTGCTGTATTTTTGGACCTGACGTCTGGGTCTGGCTTATCCTGAGTTTGATGGACTTGTCTATAGGTGAACAAATCCTTCATCTGATGGAATCTGGCTTGTGGATGGGGCTCCTTGTGGTTATCTCCTAAAACAAATTATGCTGTTGTACATCTGGGTGGCTCAGGAGGGCAGCTTTGCTGTACCCTGTCTATAATGAGCTTGGAGCCTGCACTTCATGTATTCTGTTTTGCTCACGAGAAGGATGAAATCAGATGAAATCCACAAGTGATTGTGATGGTCCTGACTGATAAAATCGTCTCACAGCAGTCCCTTCCATGGAAATGGTTACAGGGCTGGTATATCACTTGGATTTTGGTGCATCTCTCCATAGCTGGATGAGCTGGGCCTAAAGAATAGCCATAATACCAGGTTTTATTCCTTCCAACCCTGATGTGTTAAGTAGCTAATGGTGCTTGTGTGGAGAGCTGTTCTGTTGCTTTTGTATAACAAGGACATAAGAAATGAAAAACCAAAGCATCTTTAAGGTGTTCCTGAAAACAACAATGCCGCTAGAGGAGGATTTTTATCTTTGAGCTCTTTAATGGGGTGGATATCTTATACTTCAGTATCCCAGCTGTTGTGTGGCTGAATGTGTCCTGCAGTTTCTTTCTTTTCTAAGTGGGCTGCTTGTGGTGAAGTGTCAGAGTGGTGTAGCCTTTGCTGTATGTATTACATGGCCTGATTCCCCCACTTGCAGCCACACAGAAAAGGAAGAACAGAGACGATGTATACAGGATGAGGTGGATATAAGCTAGAAAAGAATACTCCTACTCTGATCCCAGAGCTGCCCACCACCTTGTCCTCCCGGTGCTTGCAAGTGAAGCGGGGCTGTGTCCAGAGAGCATCGTGGAAGAGAGACCCAGAAACAGCTGGATACTCTGGTGGAGTGAAATGGGAAATGTAAAACGATACAGAAAAGGAGAAAGGAGGAACCATAAGAAAACTGAAGACTGCAGATACCTGCTGTGTCAAAAGATCTGAAGAGCAGCCTGCACAAGGATTGACGCCCTCAGAAACGGGGTTAGGAACCCACGGCAAAAGGAGGAGGCAGGTAGTAGAACAGAAAATGGAGTGGAGTCCTAGGTTTGGTGCACCAGAGCTCAGGGAGGAGAAAGAGAAGGCAGGCCATAAAAGAGAAAATAGCAGCTAGTCCTGAAAGAAGAAAGAAGGAGATAATAGTGTTAACCAAGAAAGAGGCAAAAGGGGGCATGCAGAGAGGACAGAGCAGACGAAGAGGTGTGGACTCTCCTGGCAGGGACAAGTGGTGGACAGCTTTCTGTTTACACATGCCAAGGGTGTCTAGGCCAAGGCGGGGAAGAGGAGCAAAGAGAAGAAAGACTTGGGTGATCTTCAGAGGAGTGAAGCACCATGGAGGCGGGTAGGTGATCTGAATTCGTGAAGAAAGCTTTGCCACACAAAAGCATGAGTGGAAAAAGGGGTGTTCTTAAATGTGGGATTTTCCCTGGGAACATTGGGAACTAGTCTTCTGGGGCTGAAGGCTGCACAACCGGTAAGTGAGCTTTATGACAAGAGATGTATGGGAGGATGGGGGGGAGATGCTGCTGCCATGCCTTCACACTGCCTGAACATCCTGCACTGGCATTGGTGAGGATGCTCTTTTCAAACAGGGGAATGACAGTATAGAAATGGAAGTGACCACTGCGTCTGTGGCAAGAAAGCTCCAACAGTTTAATGCACTGAAACTGTAAGGAACCAGCTTGCCTCTGCCTCAGAGTCCTGGAAAAATTGGTTCATGAAGAAGCAGAACTGGTAGCAAGGACTCAGTCCAAGGCACTGCCACCATACTGAAGACTGTAAAGCATGTGTCTTAACCTGAAAATGCAGGGTAGATAATCTGGCCTCTGTCATATATAAGGTTTTTGAGCTTATGTTAAATGGGACAACAGTTAAAGTCACTAAGATGTATGGAAAAATGGAGTAAAATGCAACATGGGTTCTCCAAAGGTAGCTTGTCAGAGACTAAGCAAGCCATAGCTTTTCTGCACAAAGGCAACGCATTGCATTCCATCTGTCTAGATTTAAGCAACTATCGGATAAAGCACCCATGGGAAATTATTAGCTAACCTAGAGAAGATGGGATCACAGAATTAAAGTGGATAAAGAACTTGCGAAGGGTGAGACTGCAGTGGATAATATTAAAAGGAGGTTATCAGGAAGAAGAGAGATAAGTAGTGATGTTCCCTGTGGATGGGTCTTGGGACTGTCTCAGTGTTTCCTTTCTTGGCCTTGGTTGCACCCTGCCTGGAATACACATACAGCCGGAGGTTGACCATGTCAGCAGGAGCAGGGCAACCAAGAAAGGAAGAGCAGAGAGCAGCAAGGAACGGGAGAGCACTTACCTTGCCAAAAACCGACGTCAGGCAGGCCTTCCAGCCAGCAAACGGACGGCACCTCCTCGGCTGAGACCTCAGATAAGACCAGGCAGAAACAGTTCAAGTATTTCTGTACTGATGCCAGGAACATAAGCAATAAAATGGAAGAATTAGAAGGCCTCATCCAGGAGGAATGAGTAACCCTGGGAACTGTGGATATGGGAGAACTTATCTTCCAGGGCATAGATGGGAGAACAAGTGCTACAGATACCCTTGATCACAGTCAGATTGCTCTACCAGCCAGAAACAGGGGAAACGACTTTAAAGTTTGTTCTGCTAATTAGCAAAAAAATAGAATTTGTTCCTGACGATAACCTCAGTTTGAACTGCTGTGATTTGGTTTGGTGTCTTTTAAATGGGCTGGGGTGGACGTGAATTGCCCTCTACCTGAGGTTTGGATGTTGGCATGCAGGCTTTGAGAAATGAAGCAAATCAGATAATGAGGCTGCTTGGCCAGGGGAGCTCAGAGGCTGGGTACGGACAAATGGCCAGTTCTGCCTGCAGCCTACGTCCCTGCGGGAGGAAAGGGCTGGAGGGAAGGGCGCCAGGTCCCCGCCACGGACGTGCCCCAAGCCAGGCACAGCCAGAGAGCTGGCAGGAAGAGAGGAAGACAGCAAGACCAGGAGAGGAGGGAGGCTGAGGCCAGGAAAGGTGGGACACAAGTAGGAAGGGTCCCTGTAAGGCCTCTGTAAGGAAAACTTAGAGGCAGGAGATCTACGGTTTCTGTGGGCGAGAGAGAACTCAGGCAGGGGGCTGCCTGCGTGGCACCAGGAATATTTTCTCCTGCTGCATAATGAGGTTGCCAAGACTGGAAGTGACTGCTGGCCTGTTTGACGCTGGTGCGTTGACGGCACTTGGCTGGTGAGTTACTTGCAGGCTCAAGGTTAAGGTGGGACAGTCACCTGGGCTTTGCTTTCTTCTTGGCTGTGAGAGTTTCTCCTGTGCCGATGCTGGGCTGCCTCTGCTCTGGGGCATGCTGTAGCCTCCAGACTTTCTGCAGGTATTGGAGGTCAGCTCGAGAAGATGTTGCAAGGGAGGAAAGGAGTATCCTGGCTCTAAGCTCTATTCTCCAGTTGCTTGCCAGTTTGTGAACTGGACTCAGTGGCCCATCCTTTTTCCTTTGGGCAGTGTAAAAAGGCCAGTCCCCTGCACCATGGGGACCGCACTGCTCTGTCGAGTCGATGGCTGCAGAAGCCCTTGCTTGCTGGCATGTTTACTGGCGTATTTCCTGGCAGCAGTGCCCCAGCCCTTCTGCCCCGATCCGGGCCAGCTCGGCAGCACGTGCGGCAGCCCCCAGAAGGGCTGGAGAGCAAAGCATTGCACAGGCTGCTTGGCCAAAGCCATTAGTGCTTGGCACCCTACTTCTCGGCAAATGAGCCAGTTAACCTGATCAACTGAACATGTGGGCACAAACACGAGCAGCCAGCAGAGCATTACCTTCCTTGTCCTACACATGAGGCTCCTGCTAATACAGCCCTCTCGTGTGACAGCGTCGCAGGGCTGACTCAGATGGAGTGTGTCACTGCGCCAGCCCCCGGCTCCCCGCCTGTGCAGAGATGCTCTCGCCCGGCTCCGTGCCTTGCTCTGGGAACCACTCTGCCTTCCCCTTCCAGCACGATTTAGGCTTACTTCAGTCCCCTCTCCAGAGCACCTGGGGGAAGGCTGGGCTTGTGCTGTGCCCACAGAAGCGTCTCATCATTCGCTTCCTCCTCATCCCACTGCTGCTGGGCAGCACCTCTGCATCTAGGTCAGGCGGAAGATTTGGCTTCACCTGCTGACTTCCACCACACCTTAGGTGTGTGGGCAATTACCCGATAACTCCGCGCACACCCTGTCAGCTCTAATTACCCAGCAGAGGCAGCGCAAGAACAGAGCAGCACACCGTGTCATCTTCCAGCTGCCCTTCGCCGAGGGAGGCTGGCGTGGGTAATGCAGTGGGCATTGCTGACTCAGCCTCCCTCTCCTGGTTTGCATCTGTGGCTGGGGACCGTAGCACCTTCCCTCAGTCCTGCAGGATCACCACACAGCCAGCTGAAGATCTGATGGACCCGACATGGACCAGGAGTTCATCAGGAACAAAAGGCCCATGGCACCAAATGTTCCCTTTAGCAATGGCAGAGCAGCCCCAGGGCCTCTCTGCCTCTTCTTGCAGGTAAATGTGGATGCTCGGCAGGTCACTGGCTCCCTGTCCAGAGGCCAGACCTGCATCCCTCCCTGCTTCCCCCAGAGCAGAGCATCTCCAGAGTCGAGGCCAGCAGTCTGAAGACCGTGCATGGCCCTGCGTTAGGCAAAGCTGCACCACAAAAATCTGTACACCCACCGCCCCCCAAACTGCACAAATCTTCTCTGCAAACCAATCTCCTCTGCAGTCATTCCCAGAACATCATGAACCTCGAGGTTTGCTCAGCTCGCTGCACCCAGCATCTCCATAGCTTTCTGGGGGCTGGGACAGAGCTGGGTCATCCACCAGAATGGGTCTTGTTTGCCTGTCAGACCCTCATGTCACTGCTCAGTGCCTGGGCTTTTGTGGGTAGGGGAAAGGTTTGGAGTGAAGATTATAGTCCGAGAGAATTCCAGTCAAAACAGTGCAGGATTTTGTTGCTGATGGCTGATAAATGAGCCCCAAATGCCATTTTGATTGGACTGAAGCTGGGTGCGAGGGCTGCATTCAGTGTACAGCTGCAGGAAAGGACAGCTAAAACATTTTCTTTGTGCATTTTCTAAATGCAACTTTTGTTATTGTAAAAGCCCCCCAAAAGAAGGGATAAAAGGAAAAAGAAGGGGAGAAAAGAAAAGGCTTGTAAAACATTTCATTTCCTGTGGAATGAATGCTTTGGCATGACCCAAATTCACTCTTCTGATTTCCATTTCTTGCAAGTTAAAACGCTTCTCTTTTGATTTGCCTCAGCCTGTATCTCCCCCCCTTCAGGTTCTCTGCTGGCAACTGGACCGAGAAATTCCCCCATATCCCTGCGCCAATAACATCCCTGTTGCTTCACCCCGACAGCTCTCGGTGCCTGATTCCCCTCTGTGGCCTCCCAGGGCTGGGTGCAGGCAGGGACTGCCCCACTGTGAGCCCAGAAAATCCTTCCCCAGGGGGGTCCCAGGAAAGCTGATGGAAAATCTCTTGTGCTCAGAGATGGGAAATGAAGGAAAGCAGTCTCCAGCACTGCATACACCGAGCCCCATCAGAAAGGGGCGGCTTTCCTTCATGGGAGCGGGGTAAGCCGGCAGTGGGTGATGGGCTAAGGGGCCAGCGGGCTCCATTTCTTGCAATTTGAGCATGACCAAGCCCAGATCCCTGGGTGGGAGCATTTCTATAAATGCGAATAAATAAAGGAAGTAAATGACAGTCATTTTGGACGTTTTCCTGTATGTAAATGCGTTTCCTTGGTAATCACATCTCTAGTATTTCTGTTTATTTTTATACATCTGTTTTCAGTTAGCCCACAGAGCTCTGTGCTGAAGCACAGCAATATCCTTAGATGTCCCTCACCTTGGCACGGGAGAGGGGCCACGCAGTCTCACACATGGAAGTGTACTAAGACACAGACCCCCCCCACCATGCATGTCCACTTGCGCATACATATGCACGCACACCCGCGTGGGGGGGATGCCTGCCACCACCGGCGAGCTCACGCGCACTTGGCAGGGAGATGCAATGCCACAGGCAGCGGGGTTGCTGGAACCAGGTTTTTGTGTCCCTGCCTTGTAGTTTGTTTGTGGCATGCTGCTGCTCTCAATGACACATTTTTAATTGTGCCTGTTAAGTTGCCCGGAGGCTTTTTAAACCCTGGGATTTGAAACACTACATCAGTATCTGAAGACGACTGCTGGTCCGTGAGTGCCAGACCAGGACACTGGCAAGCGTGTCCCCTGCTGCTCCCCTGATCTGCTTTGGGCTGCGCGGGGTGAGGGCAGGACACAATGCCCTGGCTTCAAGCCCAGCTGTGTCAGGCTTTTTAAACACCCAGCCCATAGCTCAGTGCTGGGATCTCCCTGCCCCACAGCACACCACACTGCCCTACTTCTGATGCTCCGCTTGTCTTGGACCATCGGTGCCGCCCCGGCGAGCTGTGAAGTGAGGGTGAGAAGTGGCACAGAGCAGGACGGAGGGCTGATGGCCCCATCCCCTCGTTCCCCAGCATGCTTTTGACCTGTGCGAATGGCTCCTTGTTGGTGGTCCCTGGCGCCTGGAAGCTGCCTTGCCTGGACCACCTTGGTGTCTGGACCACGTTGCCTGGACCAGCATGTGGTTTTGTGGAGAGGCCAGCAGGTTGGATGGTTAGGGCTGATTCCCACAGCTGCTCCTGGAGCACAGAGACCAGCGTGTCCCTTCTAAGACACCACCTGTGAGACCTGGGACAGCCGGTGGGACCACGCACTGCAACAGCCGCAGCAGGGTCCAAATTGCTGGTGTGTCCTTCCTGTGACAGCACCCCACCCCACAAACCCCAAAGCATCCAGAAATTGGCCATCTCACGTCCCCACCAATCTGCAACACACCAGCTGGCCATGAACTCTTCATGGTCCCCATGATCTTCCATCACTGTCACCCCTGTGTCACTGCTGGCAGCCCTGGATTGACTGAGCTTTGCCTCGTGGTCCCACTTGGTGACTATGTTTGTAGGTGCTTGGCTCTCAGCCCCTGAAGGAAGGTTGTGAGTGAGAATTGCAAACACAGCCTGGGTTCCTTAACCTGATCCTCACTGTGCAACAGATGAACATCTCTCTAGGAAGACATCAATGCCCAGGATTGTCAGTGCCATGCATCATTAAACCACAGTACAGACTGTGCAACACCACGAGGCCGGGAAAAGGTACGCCCTCTTGTCTAATGAGCTCTTTGTCCACCGCCTGACTCTTGGCGGACAGTTGTTCCACTATTACCAGTGCTTTTCATTCACTCTGCCTGTTCTTACAGCCCTCCCGACTCCAGGAGCTGAGGTTTCCCATCCCCTTCCCTCACAAGCATAACACAAAATGAGGTGTGCCCCCCGGGAGAGCCCTCAGGGGTGGGAAACCCATGTCTCCCTTCCCTGATGCTCTTCTACCATCCAGCTGGGCAGGCTGTGACATCCTGGGACAGTCTGTGCTTGCACTGGGGACATGGCAAAGGCCATAAAGCACCACAAGGACAGAGTCTCCCCGAGGGTGAGGGCTCGGCTGGCGACGCCGCTCTGCAAAGGGCCCAGGAGCAGCGGGTGTGCAGGGCTGCAGCTGCCTTCAGCCCACCCCGTACAGCAAAGCGGGTGCTGGCTGGCACCCCCAAGTCAGTGTTGGGTGAAGGACCCCCACAGCAGGGCAGCTCCTTGCTGATGCCCTGAGCAATGTATTTGGTCCCTACTCTTCCATCTTCCCAGCGTGCTCACCCTCTTCTCAGGGCTGCCCGTTTGGCAAGGCTGGGGGGGATGAAGAAAAGTCTGCAAGGTGGGCAGGGACCATGTTGGGTCAGTCCCCAGAGCCTGTCTGTCTTTGACAATCCCCTGGGGACACCCCGGTTGTTGTTCAGATATTTGTGATGCCTCAAGATAAGCCGAGAGCTGAAATGCAGCTTAGATGCTGGCTGGCATCTCACCGAAGGACTAGAGAATAAACCTTTCTGGTTTTGTTAAGGATTTTCCCCTAATTTAAGCTAAAAAAGAACATTCTTAATACCGGCAGTAGCTCACATGCATCTTGTCACTCCACACACTCTGTCTCCTGACAGTCACAGCATCACAGAAAGAAAGTCGACATTTGCTTTGTGCCATACACATCCCCCTCCTGCATCGTAACCTTGCACAAGATCCATATCCAGCCAAATAAGGTACCACCTCTGAGTGATAAATAAATGGGGGAGAACTCGCCAAGTTAAGCGGCTGTCTTCCTACCACGCAGCACCTGATAAAAGTTACTGCTGTGAGCATAATCTCAACCAGCACATGGCATTAACCCAAAGAAAAGCAGCATTTTCTCATTCACCTAAAATTATCCACCCACTGAAATAGGTACTATAGTGATAAACAGGAGCCGGCTGCTAGTTTAAGCACGTGTTCTCCTACAATGCAGCACAAAAAAAAGCCTGCTGCTCAGTATCATCTGCATGGCTGTAATGTCTTCTGCATCTCCATGTAGCTAGTCAGCTGGAAATAGCTGGTGTTTGGTGTTCATTTCGGATGCAAGCTCTTTGATAATGCCCGTACACACGCCGGCACACATATCCACACTGTTTCCAGTCACTTGGTTTGCTTTTTCATTACCCCTCCAGCCCAGTGTTTATTATTTGCGCATTTAACTGTATCCCAGCTAGAGACCCCCACCCTGTTGTGTCAGGCGCTGTACAAGCCCTTGAACTGAATGGCAGTTCTTGCCTCTGAGAGCTGGCAGTCTCCTAACCATTTTTGGATAGAAAAATATAACACTGCAAGAAAAAAAATAAAACCTTGGATTGCATGTAAAGAAAGAAAGCAAAATGCTATTCCCCCACTCCTGCTGTCTGTGCTCGAGCCTTCCAAGAAGTTCCTGTCCTCATCTGTTAGGGTATCATTTTACAGCTCGATGACAAACACAGAACTTGCCAGTTTAAACATATAGGTCTCGTTTTTGCTCTCTGGTACACACATGCACTTACCTTTCTGTTGCAGAGGTGGGTGGGAGAGCAGCTTTAGTCCCTGTCCCCTCGCAGTCTGCGGACAGAGGTGCAGTGACGTGTTGGGGTGCCAGGAGTGTTGCCCCCAAGTCCTTTCCCACCTGCCCCCCACCAGCCCCATGGTGCTCTCCTCTCACCTGGACCACACGTGTTCATATTCAGCTCCTGCTCACATCTGCCTTGTTCATATTCACGGGGCTCCTGCCGTCCTGATCCCCGTCTGCCGGGGGTGTATTTACCCGAGCCCAAAGGGTGCTGCCGTTCCCCCCCACCACTCGCAGGGGCAGGGAACCCAGCAAAGTCCCAGACCCCTTACAGCCTTACACATGGAGAAAACAAACCAAAAATTACAGTAAATAAATCATATTAAATGACGCATTACCTATGAAATGGCATTGAATGCAGACTACAGCCAGCCAGGATGATGCTAATCATGCAGCGTTGTGCAGCATCCAGGTGCCCTCCCCAGCCCCAGGGATGCTCTGGCCGGTGGATGGGGGGCTGCAGCACACCCACTTTGCTCTGCTTAGCTGCTCCCAACAGCTGCTTTCTGCTGCTCCACGGCATGACTTTGCCTCACAAGTCAGCGACTCAGCGTCTGCTCACACATGGGAGGAAGGAGCACGCCGGCCGCTGCATCCTGAGACAGCCAGCCAAAAGCACAGGGCCCCCCGGACCCCATCCCCCCCCGCCATCCCTGGGTGGCTCACCTGGGGGGTAAGCGCAGCCCCATGGCAGGGCTGCCTGGCTGTGGCGGAGGGGTTGGTGTACAGAGAGCAGCAGGAGTGCAGGCGGCACGCAGCAAAGCACGTCTAATTGCAGCGAACCCTGCAGCATGATAGATGGCCTGTGGATGTATTAGCCATTACAGACTGCAAGGCGTTCTGAGATAAGGGGCCTTACACTAGCGACTGATTTATGCCTCCCTCACTTTCGTGCCTTTTTTTCCAGGAGCTTTAAAAGGATGGAGCAGCCAAGCCTAAATGTTGAACCATCTGAACTCCCCTCCTGTGTGTCAGGTGGGACTTGCAGGGAGAGCTGAGCAGGGCATGGGCCAAACAGCATTTGCTGCAGAGGAACTCCATGCCCAGCGATGATGGCCTCAGGAGGGGCAGCGTGGTGTCCTGGTCCTGACGACCCCGAGTGACCCAGCGTGGCCTCAGGGCACGGCGAGACGGGGGTGGGGGGTGGTCTCTGCTGGAGGAGATGCTGACCCCAGGGACCTCCAGGGCTGGGCAAGGTGAAGAGTCCAGACGTTTTGCTGAAAACCCAGCAAACTCATTTTTCCACATTACTTTTAGTTTCAGGTGTCCAGTATAAACATGCTGTGTCACATTCATGTAGCAACAGTCACGGGGCTCAGAAATGGATTATTTCAGTGCACTTGTGCTTAAAAAAAGAAAAAAAAATACATTATCCCAGGTCTAACGACAAGCCAGGGTGAGCTGTGGTGGAGGCCATGGGGTTAGGTCCTGCTTGTTTTAGAGGGGACATGGGGTTGTGGTTGTTTCTGCTGTGACTGTAAAATCAGTGTAGCTGTGCTGGCAGGATCCGTGCTCTCTCTGTGTGCAGGGCGATGGATCCCAGCCCCTCCTCCTCACCCCGGCACGAGCCCCGCGGGTTGCAGCGAGGATGCTCCCGGACAGCAAGGACAGCGGTGGTTAGAGGAGGGTGCCTGTCCCTGTTTCCATCCACCTCGCTGTTCAGTGCCAGAAGAAAGTCATACTTTCTCTGATCTTCTCGTGAGTCACTTCATAGCGAAGGACTGAGCCAGCTCCCGCAGGTCTCAGTGTGAGGATTTTGCTGAGAACTGGGTGCTCAAAGAGGCAGGGGGTTGTTTTTGGGAGGCATTTCGCTGGGATGTTTAAAGTGGAGCAACACAAAGGCACTCCTCTTACCCCCCCTTTCCTCTGCTGGACAAAAGCCGGCTGGATATTCTGCATGTTCCTGGCTTTCTGCAGAGGGAAATGGCAGGGGTTATGGAGACATCACAAGCACCGTCTCCTTGCAGCACAACCGCTCCACGTACGCGGCGACTGCTCCACGCCACAAAGCACACGTCAGCGCGACAGCCCTCCTCGGGGTGGCGAAGGCAGGACGCAGGCAGCTGCCATGCCGCTGTGCATACCTGCCGCTGCGGCCAACCCCTCCGGCATGGGCCAGGGGAGCTGGTCATGGCACCACGCTCTGCACGATGCCTGCTGCATCCTCAGCAGGGCCAGCACCGCCGGCGGCTCGCAGGAACCCGCTAGCACCGTCCCGGCAGGTTTTGCTGGAGAGCCGGAGGAATCCAGCCCTGCGACAGGCAGTACTCCAGGTTCCCAGCCTGCTACAGCAGCCAAGCACTCGGATAGCTGGCACTAGACTCTCTCCTTGAATTACTCATCTTTTCCATTACGAGGCCTCCCATACTCCAGCAATCCATCTGTTTGGTGGTGCAATTTCAGGATCATGCCTTTTGTCAGTGATGTTAATTTTGGCAGTCAGCAGCAGACGCGGTGCTGAAGCTCCCCGCTGAGGCCTCGCTGCCTTTTCCTGGGCATCTGGCAACGTGCTCGGAGGTGCCAGTGGAGATGGCAGCCTCCTCCCCTGCTCATCCGGGGTTTTGTGCCGGGTGGTGACTTCTGAGACTGCCGAAGGGCTTGGCAGCGAGAGTGCTTGTTGCTGGTAGCACACCCATGAGAAAGGCAAACATGGGGAGGTTTGATGCCCCGCACCCGGTGTGTAACAGGCTGTCAAACGCTCTGCTCACATTTTGCTCTCTAGGTACAGCCCTCTGATCACCTGCTAGATCTTTGCCCTTCTCCCCAGGATTTACCTGCCTTCTGTCCACCCTGGTGAAGGCTGATGCTGGGACGCTCATGGACTGGACTGCGGACACTGGGCTACCAAATGACTGGAGAGGCACTGCCACTGCAGCTGCTCAGCACCGCAGGGGAACCTTACATGACCAGATACCACAGGTGTGTGACTGCATCTGAACCATCTTCAGGAGCTGGATGAACATCACATCAATTGCTTCCTCCGCCTGGTTCTCCTCAGCGATGCACCTCATCCTCTCTGGGGCCCTCCCTTCTTTTGGTCCCCTCTGCTCTTGGATGGCTACAGACTACATTTTCCCCTAATGCAGCCTGTCCCAGGGACCAACAGGCGGAGCATGCCCAGGATGATGGGAATCCATCTGGATACCCATTTGGGGTACCCGGAGCCGATGTGCAGGATTTCTCAGGACCGCCTTACTGCAGTGAGGTCTGGGGGAACAGGATGGACAGAGGGTGAGAAGCCAGGCTCTGCTGACCTCCTGAGCAGGGCTCACTGCAGAACATAGCACACCCCTGCCACGTTGCCTCAAGGAGGATCAGTCAGCAGGGACCATGGGGACAACCTGCTTAGCTTTGGGGTGGGGGTTAGTACCTGGAATTGGGCACGTGAGTGGAGATGTCTGCTCCATTCCCATCACCATGGTGTCCCTTACTGTACTTTCCCCCTGGCAAGGCTCTCAGCTTTAAAGCTGAACTCTTGGTAAACAGATTTAGTATAAGCTGGCATCCAAAATTGTGCTCCTGTGAGGCTGGTCCTACTCTCAAAACTGAGCTCAGCAGGGAAACTGGTCCTGGAGCATCTTCCCTTGGAGCTGAGCCACATGACTCAGGGTTGTCCCCAAGATGCTGCTCTGTAGCCATCAGTGTTAGCGATGCACGAGCTCTGAGGGAGTGTGTTTTGCATGGGGCATGCACTCGCCATCTCCCTGCCCAAGTGACTCCCCAGGGAGAGTCTTTGTGTGCAGCCACGCAGCAAACATTTGTCCTGGGCACTGCAAAAGCTGACAAGAGGGAAAATCCTTTTCCATGCCACCTGAAACCCCCCTGGCAGAGAAAGGAGGAGAACCCAGCTGCCCTGCCCCAGCGGTAGCCCACAGAGGGGTCGGCTCAAGCCCTTTCCAATTCCCCACCTCCCTCCCTGCCAGCCCCACGCTGCGAGAGCCCGACTCCGCTCCCGCACACGGTGCCTCCCACGGCAGGGCACTCCCATGCTGCCTGCGCGGGCTGACTGCCAGGCTGATAACCGGGCTCCTGGCAGCCTGCCTTCCCCTCCGGCCCAAACAAACACTGAGCGGGCGCGAAGAGACGGTGCGGAGATGTGACGGTGCCGTGCAGAGCCCAGGCTGCATGCTGTGCTCGTCCCTGTTGCAGGACTTGTGCCCTCTGTCTCGGCTCAGAGGCGATGCTGCCGCCGCGTGACTCTCCTGGATCTTGCTTGCGCTGTGCCTGATGCACTAGTTGGTTGCTTTTATTTCTCACCTGGTTATGGCGTTCCTCTGCGGCTTGTCATCAGGGCAGCTCTTCTCGGTTGCTTCCTCGCTCCTGCTTGCTGCACAAGCCTTGATGAAGCCCAGTAGCAGCAGCCTGGGCATCGGGGGGCAGCAGGGGAAACGGTGGGTGCAAGACCTCGACGCAGCTCTGCTCTCACCAGTTCTGGCAGTCCTTTGCTCCCCGCCAAAGCCCCTCTCCCCCTTGCCGGGGGGCTTGTGCCTCCCCAAGGACTATCCCCTGCTGCAGCCAGAGGCATTTTTGTCATCACCGGTGCCCATCTGCTCTTCCTGGCTGTTGCTTCCAAAACCTGAGGAAGAAATACCCCTCAGCAGTGGGGAGGGAGAGGGCCAGTAGAGCTGGGGCCAGCAATGCATCCCTGCACATGGCACAGTGCAGGGGCTGGGGAATTATTGGGATGGACCAGGCTTTGATCAACAGCTCTTGCAACACGAACCCTTTCCAGATGCTGGTGGGGAAGGTGTAAGAAGCCCACAGTGGACAGGACGGAATGATTTACCCTCATGTGTGTCTTTGGTAAATAGGAATGAGCCTAAGCAGATCACAGGTATAATATCCCAACCGTTTATGGCTGTTAGCTACTATCAGGCTGCATATTCCTGCTATTTGTCTCAATCTCCTGCTATTGCTACAGCCTCATCCAGGGTCTGAGTCAGGAGTTTGCTGTAGTTAATAACGTGCCTCTGAGGATGCTCGTCTGTGTTGTGCTGTGCCCTGGGGGAGCAGTGAGACAGCGGGCAGGTCCTAGGAGTGCAGGATACCCCAGGAAGACCCTCGACATCACCAGCTCGCAGCCCCCCAGCTTATAAGCTATGGAGGTGGAGTATCACACAGCTCATTAGGGCCCAGCAGGGTTTGCCCACAGACCTGCAGCGTGGCCAGAGCCTTGGCTGGCAGCAGCAGGGAGCCAAGAGCAAGAGACAGACCTGAGGCTCCGACCTCTGGTCCTGCCTTTTCATGCTCCTGCTCTAAAGCCTGTGGTACTCATGGCAAAGGCTGGGCTGGCACTGCCAGGGTGGCTGTAAACTGTACCAGCACCTCACCGTCCCCATGGCATGGGTTTATTCCCTTCCCACTGGTGCCCCTGGGGCTGGGCCTGGCATTTGGAAGTGTGTCTTGGAGTGACTCTCCCAGATGGTGTCTTGAGCTTCAGCAACAGCACCAAATGCTTGCTGGTGGATGCTAAAGCTGTGGGTCCAGTCCAGGACACTGGAGAGCCCTTGCAGGCATTGCAGCAGGGCATTTCCCTCCTCTGTCCATTCCGTACCCGGTATCTCCAGCTTGGTCCCACTGTGGGTCTGCTTATCGCCTCCTGTAGCTGCCAACACCCCCATTCATGGTTGGTGTCTGATGTTCCAGCAAGGTTCTCCTGCATCCTGGACGCTCGACCCTTATCTCCTCCCGCAGCCCCCAGCCTGTCTGGCTTCCCCTGCTCGCTGTTCATCAGGGCCCGAGCGCATGGCTGCAACCGGGTGGGGGGAGAGGCTCTCTGCAGCCCAGATCCCCGTGGCAGCTCTGTGCAATCCAAGAGGGGTTGGGGTGGGAGCCTCAGAGAACTAGACGCTCAGGGACGCGTATGTCTGCGTGTGCATACAGCCGGGGACATGCGTTGAAGGTCTAGTCGTGTATCCACATACAGCAGAAAGTCTGAAGGTGCCCGTTTGTGTCTGGGAGCTGCATGAATATGAGAAGATGTAGTTCCCATATGTCTGTGTCAGTGCGTGTGTGTGTAAGAATATGCCTACGTAGCTCGTGTCCTTGCGTGCGGTGTGCGTGTGTCCTACCCTCTACGTGTCCAGGGCGTATCTGTCAGCGTGGCGTGCTGGCTCTGCTGTGTGTACATCGTGGGTACGAGTCTGTGTGTGTGTGTGTAAGGTAGTGGATAAAAGGGGAAATGGCTGGAAAAGCTATCCCCACTCCCATTTTAATCAGAGAAATGAAGCAGCTGTTGGAGTGAATAGACCCTGCACTAAAGCAGACGTCTTAATATCTTTTGCAGAGGAGGTGCATTGTGATTCATTCTGTGCATCTCTATTACTCAGCTTTTGATAGGGGCTTACTTGTCTCAAGTGCTTTTCATTATTGCCCTAATGCTATCTATTAACATACTGGATGGAGGCTCTTTTCTCATCTGGAGCATGCATCACTGTGCTTTTAAAGATTATGGGGCTTGCAAATACATAACACTTTACTGCCTCCCTGACATAATTCACTGGGAAAAGAAATACATGTAAATAGATAGGTAAATAGATAACCTAGTTGGAGGGCTATGGGAGACAGAAAGGCAGACAGACAGACCGACCCCGGCACAGAGCTCAGCACACAGTTAATTCGGTTGTAATAAATGAGAAAAGAGCTGTTCTCGGTGTTTATTTAAAAATTCTTGGCCACCGTTTGGTCTCACTTGGAAAATCCTTGTTTCCCAGTTCCCAGCCTCCGACCTTCAGACTGCAGGGTGGGTGACCCATCGGAGATGGAGGGTTGCTGAGAGGGAAAGGTCTCTGCGCCCAGGAATGGGGACACCCTGTGGAGATGGGGAAAGGGAGAGGACTGTGATGGAGAGACGAGTAACAGCACGTTGTGGAAACCGGAGCTGCAGATGAAGACCCCAGCAAAGCCCACAGGACGTGCAGGTGACCAGCGACCACAGCACGGACCAGAGCCACGGCCGTGCTCTGCTCTGGCCGAGACCTCCTCAGCAACCTCAGGAACACCATTTCTTCTTAGCTGGGTCAATTAACTACTTTAAAGACTGGTGAGGCATTTAAACACTCTGATGCGGCTTATGTAGGCAGTCTTCATCAGGGGAAGATTACAGGTGTGGTTTTCTGGGTCAGTGTTATTACACAGTTATCAGTCCCTGCTCTGCTGTATGGTACATGACGGCTGGATTTCCTGACAAGCACGATACTGAGACAGGACCAGGAGAGACTCAGAGCGGGGATCAGGCAGAGGGATTTCTCCATACTCTTTTTTTCTTCAGCAAATGACTATACCTCAAAACTAAAACTTTTTGCAAGAAAGGAATAAACTGGAATTATAATTTAACAACAGCATAAGTGCTTCTTTCCTCAGCTCAGGAAGGTTTTTTCTTTCAAATTCTGTTGAACTGTGGTAAGAAATGCAATGGCACGAAAGCAAAATTAAACAGACTGAGACTGGCAGAACTGAATGGTTTAGCTGAGAGTGTGCATTTTCTTTCTTTCTTTCTTAATTTCTAATTTTTAGGAAACCCATTTCCCTGCCCTGTGCCTGTATTACAGACACCTCTAGGCCTGCAGAGAACACGGACCCCATACCCTCTGGCCTGTTCCCCAAAATGTGGGGGGACTGACTGGCAGGTGATGGCCGCATTCACCTTCCCCAGCAAATGAGTCAGGGCAGGGCATGCTCCCCCCCCAGCACAGCTGTGTTGGCATATTTAAGGCAGGATACTTTGGGGCACAATTTGCCCATCATATGGACGTGGCAGCCCTGGAAAGAGCCCAGCATTCTCCCCCTCTCACCAACTGGCTCACTCAGCAGCATCAGGGCTACTGGTTTAAACACCAGCTCAGCTGCTGGGGAGCTGAGCAGCAAGAGACTGAATGCAGGTCTTCAGCTGGCCAGAGGGATCCACAGTCCCAGCAGCCTCCAACTTGGGGTCTGTGGTGGCCCCACAGAGCCAGGGGGATGAGCCGAAGCCCGCTACGGTGCTGCTAGGAGGTGCCAGGAGGATGTGCTACACTGTGCCCCTCCAGACCAGGGCTGCACACATGCTTTGGGAAATGCTCCCAAACCCCTGCTCAGGGTGGGGGTCGGGCTGTGTCCTGCCAAGGAGACACCAAGGCAGAGGAGGCATCCAGGCCCCTAGGTTTATCATCCTCTGGTCTAAACAAAATGGGGAGGACCTCAGCCTCTCCTGCTGGGCAGGGCGCTGGACAGATGGCGGGGGTCAGCCCTGGCACCAAGGCACGAGGTGGGGATGAGGGCAGGTATCCTGAGCTCACACAAGTCCTGCTTTTGGTGGCCAGGTTCCCATTTCCCACGCTGGCTCAGGCAGAGGGTAGAGAGAGCCGTCCCGTGCCTCCACCGTCCCCTGCTCTGAAGCGTCGTGACTTCCCTCCTCCAGCCTCACGCAGCGCCTGGCCTGGGCGCTGCCAGCATCACCTCAGGAGCCCTTGACAGCAGCACCCAAAGGTGTGTTTCCCTGGGTACCCCCAACCTGCGAACACAGAGTTACTCTATTCAATAAATAACCTACAGGACACATTACAACCTCTTATAAACTGAGACTGATGCTGGCTCCTAGCTATGGTTAATCATATAAACTTGCCTAATTTTATTCTATCAGCCATCTTGTTGCTACATGCCAGATGCTTGCCTTAAATGAATAGTGTTGGAACAGCCAAGCACCAAGTTAACAGAATACCAGCAAACATTCCCGACAGCATGAGCAGTCTATAAAACCTGGCACTAAACTGTATTAGAGGGAAAGATAAGCTCTCAGCGAGGAGCTGGGAAGACAGTAGGCTTGTTTTTTTTCCAAATGGCTTCATGTAGCATGCGGTGCAGGTGTCGTAGGAGAAATCCATCCAGCTATGGAAGTATCTCTCTATCTAAGGCTGGCTATGCTATGAATCTTCTAATGGGATTAAGGCTTAATGTCCTAAATAGAATATGAAATAGTGCTTCCTCTCGCAGATCTGCCAGCTGTCTTGCAAACAGGGCAGAGAAACTTCCACTTTTTGC
Source organism: Sagittarius serpentarius (assembly GCA_034782735.1). Taxonomy (NCBI): domain Eukaryota; kingdom Metazoa; phylum Chordata; class Aves; order Accipitriformes; family Sagittariidae; genus Sagittarius; species Sagittarius serpentarius. Next base: position 7,489,527 of record JAVKLA010000021.1, on the reverse strand, counting down.
AGATCAAATCAGTCACTCTCTGAATTGATGGCAAGAGCCTCATCAACAAGATATAATGTTTTAATGATGTTGTGACACGACCTGACACGCAGTGTCATTTGATGGATTCTCTTGTGTCACGGCGTGTTTCTGACACAGAAAAATGTAACCTCTCCCCCCCGTCCAAAAAAAAAAGAAAGAGGATGAAAAAATGTTCATTTCTCCAGTGCCTAAAATGCTTGGATCTCTTGTGGCTCACGGTACCCAGTGGTGCCCCGCTTCAGCTCTGCAATTACCTTGTGCTGGAGAAGATGAATTTCCACCATGCTTTTCTGTATCTGCTTTTCACCTCTGCATGGCACATTATCACTTGCTAATAACATGGAACAAATAGCATGGCATTAATAACCTGCAGAAATCATTTCACCCCTATTTTCAGCTGTGAATCCTCTTCAAGTCACTTCAGACAATCTGAATTGTTTTTTCTCTGCCGTGATTCCCCTCAGCCTCCTTGAATGCTCCCAGGTCTACAGTTGCTTCTCCCCTAGTTTAGTGCAAGGGCTCAGCACTGGGAGCTCGGACAGGGTCTGCTGGGCTGGTTGCAGGTACCTGTGGCACAGGGAGTGTTTGCCTGGAAGATGCAGCTCTCCTTATCCCAGCAGCAACACCAGTCATGGTCTTCTGGGGTAGCTGTTTCTGCGTATCCCAAAAGCAAATGGAAAACCCACCCAGCACCCAGATGAACAAAGAGCAGGGATCTTGTCTCTGAAAGGGTGCTCAGAGTTGACAGAGATGCATGCACACCCTTGTGTTAGGGCTGGATGCACAGAAGCTGATCCCTGGCAGAAGGCAGAGATGCTGATGTCTCCTGTGGGTGAGGGACAGTCAGGGATGCCGAAGTCTGTGCTGGGAGGAGCTCTGTGTAGCTGTCAGCAGAGAGGAGCTGTGCAGGCATCAGAGAAAAGTCTCAATGCATAGAAAAGAGAGACCCTTGGCTCCTTTTTGGTGACCCCATCCTTGCAGCAGTTTTCCACGGGCTGCTTGGTGCCTGGCTGCCTCTGAGGTTGGGCAGAACTGGGCCCCGGCATCTTGGGCACCTCGAGTCTCCCTTGCCCGGAGGTGAGGCACGCTCCTACTTGCACCCAGCCTCGTTCATTCCCAAGCATTGCCGGGGACCTGGGGCTGGTGGTCCCTCAGCAGCACGGCCAGCCCTGCACTGTCCCAGCAATTCATTCCAGTGACCCTCAGAGAAACTTGCAATAATCTTGTTAGCTTGTGAATCCTTGGGGGGGGTGGGGGGGGTGGAGGGGGTGGGGTGTTTGGGTGTGCCCTGACCTGCCAGCCCAAGACTGCTGCATATTGGGAAGCCCTGACACCTCAGAGGTTCTGCGGGACCCTGCTGTCCCCAGTGTTGTGTGACAGTGGGGACACACAGGGCTGCAAGGATGCTGCTGTCACACCAGGACTTGGAGGAATGAATTTGGGAACAGGGAGCTGCTTAGCCCTGTGCATCCCAGCCCACCCCATCCCTGGGCTCAGCCAGACCCCATGGCTCTCCAGCGCAGCCAGCCAGCCCCAGCTGCATCCCCAGGGCCCAGGGGAGGGATTCGAGGACCTGCACCCAGCCCATGGGTGGGGCAACAGTGTAGATTTGCAAGGGACGCAAGGTGGTGGGGGGCATCTGTCCCCCAGGGACGTGTGGGTGGGTGTTCTCCACCCATCCACGCTTTCACAGCACCCGCTGGGTTGCCCTTTGCTCTCCCCTCCCTATTCCCCAGAGCCGGTGATTGCAGTTTGGGCAGTAAATCTGAACCATCCAATCCTGTTAAATTATTTTCCAAATGACATGATTTCCCTAGTGCACATAAATGATCAATTTCATGTTTTATTCCTAGTGCTATTTTAGAAAAAAAAAAATCTCATTAAACTATCTTGATTAGAGAAAAGGGGCTGTCATCACTGGGTGGACAAATGGTGTGAGGGCACTCAGCTATTTCCCTGAACGCACAGACACCTGCAGAAGAGGCCTTCAAAGACCTGAAGGTTATTTGCCCATATTACAAATGAGGTGAAGGTTAAAAAAGGTGATTAAAAGCATCTGGAAACCAAAATGTGACAGAGTCTTGCAGTAACCTCCAAGCAGCTTGATTTATGACAGGCCTGTCCCACCCGTAACAAGATTATAGCTTCTCCACATCAGCCATTGTGATAAATACCAATTACCTACTTGAGTATTGCCATTCAAATTTGCCTAAGTAAGGAGCAGAATCATACATCTATGTTGATTACATATCAATGATGCGGTGGAAGCCTTTGCAACTTTTAGATCTGCTTAAGATATGCCGCCCTGATTTAGACCGCGATTTGCATACAATTTACCCATAAAGCTTTACTTTGAAAAGTATAATTACTTTTTTAATATTCTTCCTTCTGATTTGAATGTTAGAGAGGCCATATAATGAATTACTGCACTAATGAAGACAAACATGCTCTCGGGGTGTACAATGGGAGCATTGTTAAATAAACTTCCTGCATGCAACACATTTGTTGTGGTTAATCTTTAAATGGAGGCTCCTATTAATACCAGCACTTTTCTTCCCATAATTATTTTCAGAGGGATGTAAATCCCTGCCAGCGCTCCTCCAACGGTTTCACCTGCAGGAGCAGGCGCTGCAGGGAGGCAGGGGGGCTCTGGTCCCTTTGGGTTGACCACGGAGGGGGTCTGGGCACACCCTGACCTAGTAGCCGGGCTTCAGCAGGTTCAGAGTGAAGCAGCCCCCTGTGCCCTGCATGGGGCCCCGGCCAGGAGCAATCGCTGCCAAGAGCCCGCTGGGCTTTCTCTGGGAGGCAGGGATGGCTTTCGTCATAGGGAGTAGGGACAGCATGAGTGGCATCTGCACGGGACCTAAGCATCAGCAGAGCTGTGCTGCCCTGTCGCATTTAATGCAGTGCAGCGGATCCTTGGAGGTCCTCCTTTGCTTTTCTTGTTGTTCCCATTTCTCCCTAATCTGAGGATCCTCCCCAAAAATCTGTGTTCATAGCCAACATCCCCAGGATTTCAGATGGCTAAAACCCTCTGGGATGCAGATACGGTCCGACTGAGTCTTGGTGGGCAAACCAGTCAGATTTGGACAGAAAGCCAACCGTGTCCTGGGCTGCACCCAAAGCAGCGTGGCCAGCAGGTCGAGGGAGGGGATTCTGCCCCTCTGCTCCGCTCTGCTGAGACCCCCCTGCAGTGCTGCGTCCAGCTCTGGGGGCCTCAGCACAGGAAAGACACGGACCTCTTGGAGCGGGCCCAGAGGAGGCCACAAAAATGATCCGAGGGCTGGAACACCTCTCCTGTGAGTAAAGGCTGAGAGAGTTGGGGTCATTCAGCCTGGAGAAGAGAAGGCTCCGGGGAGACCTTCTTGCAGCCTTTCAGTACTTAAAGAGGGCTTATAAGAAAGATGGGGGCAGACTTTTTAGAGGGGCCTGTAGCGATAGGACAAGGGGTAATGGTTTTAAACTAAAAGGGAGTAGATTTAGACTAGATACAAGGAAGAGATTTTTTTATGATGAGGGTGGTGAAACCCTGGCCCAGGCTGCCCAGAGAGGCGGTCGATGCCCCATCCCTGGAAACACTCAAGGCCAGGCTGGACGGGGCTCTGAGCAACCTGGTCTGGTTGAAGATGCTCGTGGCAGGGGGGTTGGGCTAGATGGGCTTTAAAGGTCCCTTCCAGCCCAGACTATTCTGTGATTCTATGACTCAAGACTTGGAGATTTCTGTTGCTCTTGGGAAACAGCAACCAGTGAGCTCTGGGAAAAGGGTTTGCTGGGAGCAGCAGGGGGAACTGGTGATGGGAAGGGAGGTCTACCAGGCCTGAGGAGGGATTCCCTGGCACTGGGACTAGTACCCTGGTCCAGGGGCACGCTCTCGGCTTTTCTAAAAGCAAACCCACATTTCCTTTGCTGTTTGCTTGCACCTACATGGTGAGGCTGAGCAAACCGACAGGTCTGGCCCCAGGCTGCGCGGCTGGGGGCACGACAGAGCCTGGGGACAGCAGGGGCAGAGGGTTTGATCATGGGGGCTTGGAGCTGGGACCTTTAACATCCCAGTCCTGGGCCTGACCCTGGCATCCTCTGAGACCCCAGGCTGGTTATTTAAGCCCTCCACATTTGTGCCCTCATTGCTGACCTCACCAAAGGGCTGAGCATTAGGGGCTCCACGTAGCATTGTTCCTCCCTACAGCGTAGGAAGGGAGAAGGATTTGGGATTCAGGTTAGCGGGCCTTGGTAGCCCAGTTTCTACATGCGTCCCCATAGATGTGACTTATCCTGTGGCCAGACACACGCAAGCACAGCCGGTGCACCAGTGCTTGGAACTGGCTACAGACCTTGTATCTGCAGAATCCAGCTGGCACGGCCACTCTGCCTCCTTCCAGCCCTGCGAGAGGGAGGGAGCTCCAAGGGAGGAGCAGATCCCGGGAACAGGGTCTCTGTCTGGCAGGAGGGCAAACGGAGATCGGCTGTGCTGCCCTGCGGGGTCATCGAGGCACGCTCCCCCCTCCCCGCCCAACGGGCATGGGGCACAGCTGCCAGCCTACCCCACTGACACCATCTCCCCCTCTTGACAAATGTTAATGCTGATGCTTAAAGAGCCTTAGCCAGTGCCTGGGAGATATTTCAAACGAAAAGGCTCTTTCCCAGACGAGTGATTTCCCAGCTGGCTGCCAGCAGCTCCTTGCTTTTGGCTGGGGAGGATCTCCTGGTCCCCCCATGGAGATGCACCTTCTCTGGAGGGGCTGGCTCACCTCAAAGGGCTTGGCGATGCTGAGGGAGGAATGGTCAAGGTGCTAGACAGTGACTTTTGGACTCCGTCTGAGGGATGGGAAACACTCAGGCCAGCTGCTTTCACCTCCCGGCACCCCCCATTGCACCCCCAACCAGTCCTTCTGACCCAGGCAAGCCCGAGTGTTGCAACTCAAGGCACCCCGGGCCTGGAGACACATGAAAATGGAGGTGCCACCAAACTGGGCAACGTGTGCAACTGGCTTTCTATCCATGCTCCAGAGGCCAAGCATGATCTGTCATCTGAGCTGTCTGGCTCCATCTTCCAGACAGTGCCCCTTGGCTGATCTCCCTCGTCCAGGGTGACCCCCCTCGTGCCTGAGATCCTGCTGGGACAGTGTCCACACGCCTGTAAATTCTTCTGTTGTCTGATCACTTCTGGTTCCTTCCTTCGTCTTTTCATTTTCCTAGAAGCTCCAAGCGTAGGACAGCAGAGCGACCTGCCCTCTCTCGCTGCTGGTCCTCGCACATGCTGCTCCCTGAGGAAAGCCGCTGCCCCTCTCTCTGGCTCCCTGCTTTTTACGGACCCTTCCCAGGGACGCGCGTGGCTCTGGTCTGCAGACAACCTGTGCCAGTGGTTCTCCAGCTTTCTCCACTTGTGGGTCCCCTGTCCAGTGACATTCAGCTCCTGGTCCTGAGCTGCCCCTAAGTCTCCTGTTCACGACCGCTGGATGCAGCCAGACACCCCTCAGGCTCGGTGATCTGAAGCCTGACTCGCTGTACCTCAGGTTGACGGGTTCATTTGTCCCAGCACTTCGCCATCCAGGTTGCTACCCTGCTCGCTCTTGTCCTGGGAGCTGATGCACACCTTTACAGCCTCCAGACCCTCCCATGGCCCCTGCTGCCGGGACTGGCCCCAGCCTCCAGGCTCAGCCCACAGCCCTGCTCCTAGGTACGCTACTTTGCATCTGAGGCTATTAAAACATGTTTTGTTGGAATGGGCCCAGAGAGGGAAGCGATCCAGCTCCATGTGACTGGCTCATTATTCACCACTGCCAATCTTTATGTCATCTACAAATTCTATCCGAAAAGATTTGGTATTTACTGCCAAGTTATTGATGGGATTGTGAATAGCATCTGGCCAAACACTGACACCCCTCGGCGCTAAGAATGTGGCCAGCCTGGGATCGTTTCCTAGCTTGTGTGCTGATCTCCTCATTGACCTTCAGGATGTCACTTAGCTCCGTATCTGCAAAGGTATTTAAACACATAAAGCTCCACACCAGTGACAGTAAGCGCTGAGCTTTTTATGCACCTGATTCCCTGGCATCATGTGTGTCCTGGGTGCTGCAGCAAGGTCCGCTGGGAAGCACCAGTACCTCCACAGAAGCAGCTTAAGAGCCATCAGATCCCATCTTTTCTTCCCCCAGATGAGATACAGACATCTCCAAACACTTAGGTTTCTGCTCCTGAGAGGAAGAAAGGGGCCAGATCCTGCCTCAAGGGAGCTGCCAGGGGACCCCTGTGAAAGGGGGGCAAGGTGGGCAGTGTGCTGGCGTCACGCAGCAGGGTAAAGAGATGCTGGGGGAGGTTGCCAGCTGTGTGAGTAACAGCGGTCACTGCCTGTGTGTCCGTGCTCACAGCCAGCTCTGCACCGCGGGAGAGCATTTCCTGAACCCACGTCCCCCGAGATACTGTCTTTCCCCAACCCCTCTCAACCTGTCTTCCATGTGGGGTCTTTCTAAGAGGCCCGCAGAGGTAGCAGGAGGCTACAGGAGGAGCTCACCTGCCAACTGCAGAGCCACGCTGATGTTCACCCTGGATGCTTCCTGCACTGTCGTATGCTCCAGCCCAACTATTCCCCCAGCACTGGAGCTGTGCCCAGATCCCCACCAGCAACTCCCAGTGCCCTTGTGCTCTGGCCCCGAGAGCAGCATCGTGCAGCAGCGGCAGGGAGACAGGCTGCATGCCGCAGGGTGTCTGACATGGCAGCAGCCTGCCTGTACGGGCAATCAGCTGTCCAGAGTGCGGGGCTGGTTAATGAACGATGTGAAAGCATCAGCCGTGGGATTGCACAGCCTTTCCCAGTCCTGCTGGAGGAGAGGAGGAGCAGGCCAGAGAATGACCTTGCCCAGCTTGTTAACCTTCATCTCTCCCTGTAACGTACTTGGCTGCTTGACTCTCTTTTGTAATTAAAGTGTAGTGTTGTTTAACAATTAATAGGTCTGAAGGAAGTCCTTTCCAGCATGGACTTACGGGGAGGTGCAGAAACTGTCCAAGGCTTGTTAAAGCGAGAGCTGTCCTTGAGAAGGAGAGCCAGGTCATGCCACCCCCCATCTGCACCCCCCGCCAGCTCCTCCTGTGTCACCAGTGGTTGTGGGCACTTGGCTGGAGGGCTTGGAGCCTGGCAGGGCAGCAGGAGTCAGTCCGCCCTCCATAAATGTACCTCCTGCTCATGCCTTTGCCAGACCGTCGGGATCTGGTGTGAATTACGCAGCTCTGGTCTGCGAGGGAGATAGATACACAGCAAGACAGAGCTGGCTGAAGGGTCTTCTGGAGGAAGCTGAAACCAAACACACTCCAAGAGGAGATAAGGCCCAAATGCTTCACAGCGTGGGGACCGAGCAGCCGAGCATGCTGCCTGGGCAGCGCTGCGATCCCCATCCCTGCTCCCTCCCGGCCCAGATCTGAGGGATGCCTGGGGAACACGTCGCCCTTAAGAGCCTGGGTCACAGCTCATGGCTGTGGGGTCAGACCAGATGCTCCCGTGCTTGCTCCTGGCCCTGTGCTCAGTGGCCTTTGGAGCAAAGGTCTTCAGAGACCTGCAGCTCCATGGCTGCCCCAGTTGCCTGGCGAAGATGCAGCACCTCCAGCAATTTGTTATGGTCTGCATTACTGTCCTGGGCTACTCATCACAGGAGAGCCCTGACCGTGGGGTTTGTCTGACCAAGCACGGGTGTCTGCAGTTTGAATGCCTCCATGGGACTTGGCCACCCTGGGGACTTGTCCTGCACCCAGCAATCCCCAGGTCTCCTGAGCCTATTGGCATCTTCTCTGGGGGGCGATGAATTGCAGATGGCATCTGCATCACTGAGGGGTGATGGACTCTGCTGGAGGCGACTGGGAGGCTGACCCTGATGGAGAAACCAATGGACAAATGCCCACCTTCAGCCAGCCAGATCCCTCGTGCATACCTTGTGGGCTGTTCCCAGCGAAGACCTCTTGAGCGGGGTGATATCCCAGTGCCCGGGATCTGCATCAGGAACCAGCCTTTGCTGGCTTCTCTGAGCAAGGAGAGCCAGGGAGTCCGGCTCCCTGCGCTGAGAGGATTGCCGTTTTATGGAGGGCAGAGACGTGCACATGATGATGGTCCAACAGACCTCATGCCTCGCTGCTGAACAAGCAGGACAGCACCAGGCCTGGGATGCTTTCCACCTGTGGTTCGTCACACATGCGATGTGCATGCTGATCCATGCAGTGAGCTTGCGGGAGCAGGCTCGGTGAGGGTTAACCTGGGAATCAGCCAGGCAGCTGCCAAGGCACTATAGATTTTGGAGCAGTAACTCTTCGGCTGGAGAGTGAAAAGGGGACAGCTAACGAGGCTCATGAGATCTGTTAATACTTAACCTAATACAACACCTACCGGCCCTGCCGATAAATCAGAGACGAGCCCCAGCATGTCGCTCCGGTGGCCACCCAGTCTGGCAGCATCTGTGGGGGATCCTTCCCTCTCACCATCACCGGGGCTGAGCTTACCTTCCCCACTCTCCTTTCCCAGGAGCCTGATGGAGACTGGCACGACCAGGCCCCTGTCGTTGGGACAAAATGCTTCAGGGATGTCTGCAGGTGCAGGAACACCAGCTCAGAGGGATCATGGGCTTAGCTCCAGAAAGGTCACGAGCCTGTGGAAGTTCAGCCTAATGGTCTGAAGGTGGGGGGCATGCAGGGGTGCAACTTGACATTCAGTTTTTTAAAACCTCTCTAGGAAAATCTAGCTTTGGTTTAATCAGCACTGATTAGCCTTCGCTGCCGGAGTGGGGAGAGGCGACTGTCTGCAGCCCTGCACACACCATGGGCTTGATTTCTAGCATTTGCTCTGATTCTCGAGCTGCTCAGAGAAGTCCATGCTCCCACTTAGCACCATGATTCATTTCTCATGCAAAAATCATGACCAAACAACAGTGGCAGAGCCCTCCCGGTGGGACCAAGTTACAAGGTGGTGGGTAAAGAGATGCCCCCTACCATGAGAAATACCGAGGCTGCTCTTCCCTGCGAGCCGTGAGACATTTCAGCTCCGAAGTTAACCCCCAGTCCAAACTTTTCTAACGTCCCTGTAACAGCAGCAAACAAACGGAGCTTGTTAAACCACAGTGAACCTTCAGTGGTAAAGGAAAGGAAGACAATTATCTGTCATCCTATTGTGGACACATTTCTGGCTTCATGGTCTGATGTGCAGGTAGGGCTGGGCAGAGGTCAGTCTTTATTTGTTAGTACAGTTCCCACAATGGACATCGCTTTTACAGAAGGGCACCTAAAAGCAGGTCCCAGGAAATGCCAGAGCTTCAAACATACTCGTGTTGGGTGCCGGAGGCTGAGTGAAGATGGCACAGCTGGATTCCTGGTCAGAAGATGTGGTACCACCTTGGCAGGATGCGGGTGGTTCCCTGCTTAAGACCTGGCTGTGTCTGCTTCTTGCCGTGTGTCTGCATCTGACATGTTTGCTGTTCTTGTTCTTGCCCATGGTGCTCATGGAACAATTTGGGATCAGTTGGTGTGACCAAAAAACTCACAGGCTCTGGGATCTGGTCTGGACAACTTCAGACATCTGAGGAGGTGGCTCCAGTGAGGCTCGCTGCAATTTGCTGTGATTAGAGATGAGTGAAAAATCACACATTGGATCAGCAAAAATGATACTAAATCCATGTCCTTTAAAAGAAAGATAGTGTTTCAGAATGATCTCAGTTTTAATGACCTAAACATTTCCACTGGTTTTATCTCCTCCTTCCCCATAAAGGCAAACAGGATAGGAAGGGAAAGAAGACAAGAAAACAGAAAAGAAAAGGCAAGCTGAAACCCCAGGTCGGGAAAATCCTGTGTTTTGGGAGGAGCATCGGGACATCTGGAATAAACTAGAAAAACTATTTCAGGGAAAAGTGTATGAATGGCATTCTTCTGCTAGTCCTCGTCATACCCCTCCAGTGCTCCCCAGGAGGGTCTTGTGGGCAGCACCTTCCCCTGGTGGCCGCTCATGGTTGGGGTTTTACTGGGTTCTGCCTTTGTACTTCCCTTCCAACCCACTCGACTGTTCATCATCTGGGTGTGAGTCCGAGTTCATACACCATGAAGGAATTATTGAGCTGAGCCTCCAAAATCATGAAAGCTCGCCTGCTGTCCTCAACACCTCTAGAAATCCACAGTGAGCAAATTTCAAGAGACAACTACATTTCTATGCCAATCACTGCCATTTCACAGAATTTGAGTCCTGTTCCTCTAACAAGAAGCAATTTTCTCTGTTAAATCCAGCAGGTCTGTTCTAATCTTGGATCAAAGATGCTCTGAGACTTTCTGGGTTTGCATGTTCTGTCCCTGACTCTGGCTACAGAGGTCACACATGGCGGGGTTTATCTTTGCTGTCAATAATCTTGCCTGGCCAATGTGGGACAGCACAGGCTGGCTGATCCCAGATAGTGCACGTCTGTGCATGATGTTTAGCAGTTTCAGTGCCATGAGGTAAGCTTTGAAAGACAAAGTCTTGGCGTTTCTTTCACCTAGTATGTTTGCATGATCTTTTGTGTCTGGTCTTTGCTGAACTTGGGACACATTTTGTAGGGAGCATTTTCTTTGAAATGTTCAAATTCTCTGTTGGAATGTTGTCATGATACATACCCCAAACGCCTCTGTCTGCCATTCTGCTTTGTCAGTCTCTTCAGGGACCCTTGAAAGGCCAGTGCTGAAGCCGCTCTCCACTAGCCACTATTTTGCATTCAGCCAGAATTTTTTCGATATCATGACTACTGCATGCTGCCTAACAGGTGCTCTGGACAGTGATTTGGATGATAGCTTCCAAACAAGGAAAAACGCAAATTGGCTTCCCCCCAGAATCATAAGACTAGCTCAAAAATCAGAAGATTTGAAAACAATTGCTGGAGTGCCTCCTGCCTTCTTGGGATGCTTTCATCATCCCATTTGCAAGCAGTCTTTACCATCATGTGCCCTAGAAACTTGCACATTTGAAAGAGAGCCAAGGCTGCTTTGCTCACATGATGCTGGGACTGGCAGCTATGTGAATATAGCCTCAAGCATCACAAGATGTACATTGAGATCACGAGATCTGGTCACTCTGCAAAGATTTAGGGCTTATCTTTGTCTTCCCCAGCCTTCAACTATCAGCAGAGCATCTCCACGGGATGGTCTCTGCCTCCCACCAGCTCCTTGCCTTCAGCTTCCATCTGCTCCTTGGAGGAGCACGCAGGAGGCGGTTGGCCGTGGGCAGGACCCTGCTTACTTTGAGCTACCAGAGGCGGGTGATCCTTTGCTAATCTTCCAGGCACAAGGTGATACAAGTTTCATTTCATAGTTGTCAGGTGCCGACCCTCCTCCTGGGACTGGAGTGGCCTCCTGTCCTGGCAGGGAGGCTGGTCTCGCCAGGCTCAGGGGAGACGGGCTGAAAGAGCGAGGGACCGTGACCGAGGGCCTGCCAGTACATTTCCCTGGTGGTTTTCTATCTGTGACAAGTCAGAAAGGAAAATAAAAAGAAGGCAAGCAGTCAGCCAACCCACTTAACTGCAGTTTTCCTCCATCAGGATCTATTTAGTTTTATTCAGCCTGACATTGCTCAGAGAGAAGAAGAAATTCTGGGAGCCTAAAGCCAGAGGGAGACCACACAGCGTGTCCTGGCCGTGCTGGGGGAGCTCATCTCCCTTATTGCATCTGACACCAGGCAAGAGGAGCCAGGGTCTGTGGCTGTGGGTGTGAGGAGGCTTTAAAGGGATGAAGGCAGCCTCCCCCACCACATGCTGGCTGTGCACACATCATGATCCTGATCTCACTGACCTGCAGGCACAGCTCCCCAGAGCCTGGTGGACTCTGCACTGCCCTAGTCCCCAAGATCCTGGTTCTCCATCACACAAGAGCAGGTGGCTTTGGGAAAAGCCCTGCCCCAAGATGCTCCAGCTGTGAGTCGGGGAGGATGAGGTTAAGTTGACACACTGGAATCCACAGCTACATGTTGTGAGTGGAAGCACATCTGTATCACTACTTTCCAGGAAAGCCCCTTTTCAGCCCAAATTGAGAGGATTTAACAGAGTGTAACACAGAAAAGGGGAAGAAGCAGAACCACCGGGACCCACCATTCCCTATAGCACACCCCTTAGTTGTGGGATTTGTCATACACCAATGCATGGGGGATGTAATGTGATACAGGGCAGGAGGCTCCGGAGGGGGAAGCACTGAAGGCTGCCAGGCCATGAGAGGTAGACAGTTCCCAGCCTGTGGCCAGCGCTACACAGGGGTTGCAATGTTCCCATCAGATGCCAGCATTTTGGATACAGCTTCTGCCAAGGCTGACAGCAAGTCATCCCAAGGACACAGCACTGATCCAGGAGAAGGTGCCTAACAGGGTGAGAGAAGTGACAGCAGTGTCAAAATAATGTTGTGGAGGGCGTATGTCAATCTGGGGCTCCATAGTAATGATGCCAGAAGGAGTCCCTTGGTCCATCCTGCCCCGCTGCCAGCCATGTCTGACCAGGCTCCAGCCAGGGGTTAAGCAGGCGCTGTGTAGAAGATACACTGCATCAACCCAAGGACCTCTCCCTTTGCCTGGGTCTGGAGCAACAAGCAGCAGGAACCTCAGCCTGTGCTTGTCAGCAGGATGCTACAGGACAACCAGCTGGCTGAAGACAGGTGTCTGCATTGCTGATGCCAAGCTATGCCAGACAGGACACTCCTGGGGGAGCTCAGCACACCTCTGGCAGCAGCACAGACCTGTAATGTTAATGACTTTCCCAGCTCAGACTCTCCAGGTACTCCCATCCTCACTCAGGTGAAGTCTGCACCTTTCCCCCGCTGTACCTTCTGAGAGGGGCACAGATGACCCTGAACCTGAGCTGGGCATCTCTGAGAGCTGGCAGAGCCCCTGGACCTGTCCATATGGGCCATTCAGAGCTCCTGAATGGGCTGCACAGACCTCATTTGCCCAGCTCTCCTTGCTGAGCAGTTTTGTTACAGCCGCATCACACCCAGCTGACTTTGCGATGTGATGTTGCAGCCCCTGCCACCCAAAACGCTGCTGCATCAATCACCTGCCCAGCTGATGCTCGCCCTGCATCACGCCTCTCTTCTCCTGGTTTCCCTTCTACTAGCACATCAGTCCTAATGACTTCTCTCCATTCCCAAAGCCATCCTGTCCTGTCCCTCTCTATTTGGCTGGAGGATTTTCTCTGTGTTTGTACCACACCAAGCACCAAGCATCTTACCCACCCCAAGACCTCTTGCAGCAGCACCGTGGCACAACCAGCCGCCCTGGTCCTCTGTTTGCATATGGCATCACCCCGGACACCACCTCCTCACCTGTCCTGATCCAGGGACTGTCCACCCTTGGGCCAGGATGGTGCAGGACCAGGGAGGGCTCAGAGAAGAGCAGTAGGAATGAGTGGAGGTGTGCAAGGCCTGGCTGACTGGGAGAGACTGAGTGGCTCAGTCTATTTAGTTTATCAAGGGAAGGCTAAGAGGCAACTTGATCATAGTCTATAAATACTTACGGAGGGAGGAGATTTCTGATAATGGAGGGGTTTTTAATCTAGCAGATAAAAAATGTAATGAGATTCAATGGCTGGGAGCTGAAGCTAGAAAAACTTAAATTGGAAATAAGATGCATCTTTTAAACAGGGAGTATAATTAACCATTGGAGCAATTTGCTAAGAGATGTGGCGGATTCTCCATCATTCGTGGTCTTTAAATCAAGACTTTCTAAAAGAGATGCTCTCCCTCAGCCGGAAGTCACTGGGTCCAACAGTGCCATAGCTGGGGGAGAAGAACGGTGCCCTGCGCTGCAGGGGTCACAGGGGGTGCCCTCAGTGCACTGTGGTGACCCCCAAAATCCCTGCTGCCCGCTCAGAACGGTTTCTCCATCACCTCGCAGCCCATGTACCAATTTGCACAGGAGCAAGAAATTCCCAGATAAGAATGACAGTGTGTCCCCTCTGGGGAGCTGGGGGACAGACACAGGAGGAACCGGGCCTCGTGCATCCCCCATGTGCCCAGCTCATGGATATGTGATGTGGATGAGACCGGGAGAGCTCAAGGCACACACGGGTGGCTCTCCCAGCCCGTCTTGTCCACCCTCTGCAGAGGACGTGCCAGAGAGGAGGGCAGGACAGCAGGATCTCTGCTAAGCCTTGGCTCCCTTGCAGAAGGCTGCGTGCACCCACCCACCTTCTCACCTGCCCCTTCTCGGCAAGGCAGACCCACGGGCACCCCACGGGCTCTCCACGCCGCAGCGCCGTGGGTCCTGGCCTTGACGCCTGGTGCTCAGGGTGGCTGCGCCTGGGAGCCTGGCAGCCACGCACACTCCCTCGCTGGTGCTGTTACTTCCCTGCTTCTTTTTTCCTCTTGATTTCTTTCTTGATATTTTTTCCTTGCTGCCCTAATTTTTTTTTTTTCACCTATAATTTTCTCCATTGACTTTAATTAAGCTCTCCCCAGGCTCGCTCTGTAGGCAGGCTTCCCTGGGTCTAATTAGACTCTCATCATAAGTAATCTACATGGAAAGCAAACATGTGTGTGTGTGTGAGAGCCAGTGAGATTTATAGAGAGCATGCAGGGAGCAGATGGGTGCATAAAACACTACAAATAATTCTGGTACAGATGCAGAAAAGGCAGGCGCTATGGAGGGGACTGGAGTCTTCCCCACATGCTCACATAAGTCAAATCTCTGTCTCTCTCTCTCTCTAGGTATCACCACATTTCCCACAATAAAATCAATAGTGCAGATCAGAGTAAATCATCTTTGACTGGGAAAGCAGGACTCGTTGATAGCAGCGATTCCCAGATGAGACTTAAGGAGATGTCTCACACTGATCTGTTTCTAACCATGTACTTAAGACCCAAGGTGTATGCTGAAGTAATTATCAGAGGTAGGCTGCCCATGGTGAGAGCTTTGTGCTGTTTGCTCGGGGATCAAGAATGGTTTACAATGTGGGGCCGAGGCGCCTGGCACAGCCCAGGAGCTGGCTGCCCCGTGCACCTCCCCATCACAGCGCTACGAGGAGAGAAAATTGCCCTAAGGGGAAAAGAGAGCTTGGAAACAGGCAGGCTTGAGACTAAGGGATAAAAATACCCACCAGCCGGCGGGTTGGGAGTTGGCTCCCCCCGCGATGCCAATGCCTGCCTGCCTGCCTGCCTCGGGCTGCCTGCTGCCGTGGAGCCATGGACAGCCCGTCCTGCCTTGGGATGGGGCTGTGCTCGGGGGCAGGAGAGGTCTTGGGATCCCATTGGCCGCTTGGGAAAGAGGGAATCCAAGGTCCAGCTTCAGGCCCAGCTCCGTCTCCCCTTTGGTTCTCCCTGCACCACTGAGGGCATCTGCTCTGTCTGAGGTGGGGCTCTGAGCCCCTCTCCTTGAAGCTCCTGGGGCTTCTCTGGCAAGGAGGAGGGGTCTGTCCTCTGCCCAGTCCCCAGCCCCAGAGGGATTTTGTACCTGCACCGCACACCTGTACGCTCACGCCTAGCAGCATGGGCAACCATGTCATGCAAGGTGGAAGCCACCAGAGGTGCCTGAGATGCTTCTCTGGCAGCTGAGCCTGCCAGGACCCTGGCACCCCCCTAGACCGTGGTTTGTGCCCCATGGGCTGGGGGCATGCAACCCCCTGATGTGCCCCATGGGCTGGACTCACCCTTTTTCCCCTCTCAGTGCGACCTTCCTTTCTTTCTTAGCATCCTCAACCTCTTCGTCACTGCTAAGGGACAGGACTGGCATCTGATCATCCCCAGGGGAGTCCCACCACTTCATCTGCTTCCCAGAGGCTAATTGGGATTTCTCTAGTGCATCTGTCATTCGCAGTGATGATTGACCCAGGGGCAGAAATGTGGCTTTATAGGCTGTGTGTCCAGCACAGGGTGAAGACCCAGCGTGCTACACACCAGAGCACAGCCACTCTGAAGTACTCTGCCTGGATGCAGGGTCATCTCTGTCCTTGGAGGAGGGAGGCAGAAATCCCTGCTGTGTGCTCTGCTGGGCAAACACTGGCCAGAAAGACATGCCCTGAATGTCTTCAAATGGGAGATAATGGGAGAGATTGGAGATGGGTGAGTACAAGAAGTCTGCATGTGGCGATGGTGTCTGCACATCAGCGGTCTCACAGGGTTTGGACATGCTCCCACGTTTGCTCTGCCCCGAGACATTTCTGGCAGGAGTCCCAGCCCTTGTATAGGTACGGGAGGTGCGTGGTGTGAGTATGTGGAGGCTTTCTGCCCACTGGCCCCTGCAATGTCCCCCTGTCCCTCCGCAGCACCCTGTATAGAAGGATGGTGTGGAAATGGGCTGGCATGATGGAGGCACAGAGAAGGGTCTTTTCTGCTGCACCATGGAGACAGACTTCCCTCTCGGGTGGTCTCTGCTCATCACTGGCACAAGACTCTCACTACATGGGGAGCAGGGACACCCATGAATAGCCGCCCGTGGGTTGGATGCCCGGTGTTAGGTTGCATGCATGTCCCACCTACCACTGGAGCAGAGGTTTGGGCTAAGCCCGGCACTGTGAACATGGGTCTTGGCCACTGTGTGCACAATAATGGCCTGAATTGCTGGGGACAGCGACAGCCTGGGCTTGATGTGGAAGTACGTGGTGCTGGCTGCTGGCAAGTTCTGAGAGAGGAAGAAGGTGCTGCTGGCCATGGGGCAGGGCCCGTGATTCACTGAGTTGAAAGACAGAAGAAACCATTGGGCCATCTAGATCTGGTGTTTTCAGCTTTTTCTGGTGTGAGCCATCACTGAGCATGTTCTTGGGCTGGTAATTTGAGCCCTGTTGGCAGGCTGTGGCTCTTTTTCATTGCCTTTGAGGACCTTTCTGGCTGGTCCTGTGGCATTTACTAACACAAGCTGGAAACGGCAAGCTCTGGCTCCCCACCACCTCCCAGATGAGAGCGTTTCCTACACTGATTTGCAGTTTAGGCCCAAAACTTGTAGCTGAAACATCTCTGCAGAACCATCAAGAGATGGAGCCTCCCCCTTCTGTAGTTAAACTCCCTTGCACTGAAAACATGTGCCTTGTTTCCAACAAAAGTGGTTCTAGCTGGGTGTCTAACTTGGTATAGGTTCTGCCTCTGTAGACCGAAGAGCTCTGCCAGAACTGGGATTTAATCCCCTTCCAATTGACAGTGTGTTTATCCTTCCTGTTGAGTTGTACTTCCCGAGTGTACCCCCAAAAGGTGTCTTTTCCAGCCCTTGTGTCATTTCTGTTGGCTTTTTCCTCAGCATCTGCAAACTTTCCACAACCTCTAGAAAACCCAGACACCAGAACCACATCCAGCATTCCAGTACGCGCCTCAGCAACACTTTTTCGTGTGGTGTATAATTAGACTGTGAAACTCATTGCCGCACTACGTCATGAAGACCAAAAATGTAAATGTCTGGAAAGGCAGGTTAGGCAAATTCCTGGACAATAGGGCCACCGATGACTGCCACAGGACCTGCTGGACTGACCCGAATGCTACGTGCAGCTCTGGGAGTCCCTGAATCATTGACTGGCGGAAGCCAGGGAAAATACCACAGGAAAGGATGGCTCGGGGCTGGCTTTGTGTCTCTGAGCATCTGCTGCTGAGCTGGTTGGAGACGGCCCAGGGGTTAGATGGAGCTTCGGTCCAGCACAGACCAGCCGCTCTAATGTCCTTTTCTGCGTTGAAAGAAAGAGACTTCAAATGGTCAAACACCAGCTTCTCCCACGCAGGTGGGTCTCTTGGGCTGCTCGCCCCAGGCTGCTCTGCAGACCTCTGGCATTTCCAGGACATGAATTAGCTACTTAGGTGCAACAGGGCAGACAACTTATCCCCTTGCTGCTGACCTGCAGGCGTGGGAGACATGAGCCCCAAGGAAACACCATCCTGAGCCACCTTGGTGCCCCACTGCCTCCCAGAAAGGAGGACAGTAACCCTGGCTGCACTCCCTCTACGGAGGCCGTGGTCAGCCCGGCAAGCTCCCATTGCGGATGGAAAGCACAGCTCCCCATCACCTCCTCCCCTCTTGATTCCTCAATACCATGATCGTGCATGAGATGAACCTGAGCTGCCTCCAGACGGATGGGGAAAAACAGGCAGCAGCCAAGCTGGTACTGTGTCTACAGACCTCCTCTGGACCCCCATGGTGTGGGTGTTCTCCAGAGACCTTTTCCAGTTGTCTCTAGAGTCTGGAGCCGCCAAGTCCAGTATCAAGCCCCAGTTTGAAGGTACCTAGTGGAGGAATGGTGGGTAACTATAGGAGACAGACATCCACAAAGGCAGTTCAGCCTCTCAGACTCCAGTTTTGGTGAGTAACTCCCCACAGCTGTGTCTCTCTCCAGCAACTGCTGATCCTTGTCTGTGTTCTTCTGATGCATATGGGGGCCAGGCAGAGTCTGAGCTCTGGACCTGCCCAGTATGATGTACCTCATTTCTCTGGTCACAAAATCATTTGGCATTAACACTGGAGGGCTGCAGAAACCCTCAACCAGCTCTTTTCAGACTCTTGACATGTGAAATTAGACTGATTATTGAGATTACTATTATTTTTAGGGTGATTTGAAAAAGTTTGTCCCATGTAGATGTTGTTTCATATTCTCCTTAGATACAAAGAGGCTGAAGAGCACTTCATTGTTCTTGCGTGTTGCAAGTGCTTCCTTCCAAATATACAGAACAGACTCATTGATCCCGTCTGCCTCTCCTCCCTTTTTACGAGCAATTTTACCATCTCTACGTAGTAGCACCCTTTGCCATTACTGGGATTTATTTTATTCCTAATATACTTCTAAAACCTCTTCACCTTGCCAGGCCAGGAGCTTGTCCCAACACTTTTGTCACTTGTGAGTTGAGTACTGTCACTCTCTGGCCAGGGACCAGGCATGGAGAGGTTCGAGTAGCTGGAGAGCCTGGGGAGAGGGATGGGAGGATGGGATGAGTGCCAGAAGGGTATGGGAAAGATCAGAGCTGTGACCACACTTCTGAGCTCCTCCTGGAGGGCACACTGGAGCCGGCTGTGGTGTGGGTGTTGTAAACCCCAAAGCTGGCTCTGGTGGCATTGGCAGACTGAACGCAGAGAGGAGGGGTAAGGCTGGGGACTGGCAATCTGGGGGGACTCGGGGCTGCGTTGGTGTGGTCACCCACACAGTTTCTGCCGAGGACGCCTCAGAGCAGCAGGGTGCTGCAAGGCAGGGTTTCACCACAGCCGAAGCATCCCCGCATCACAGCCCCTGTCACCCTTCTCATTCTCCCTCGGTGGCACCCACAGGCTGGGGGTTCCCAGCTGGGGGGAGGTTTGAGGGCAGGGAAACATCCTCCCTCTCCAGCACACTGTCCCCTCTTTGGGATAAATACCATCTCCTCTCTGCCAACCGCCTCCGCTCTGGGGTATTACCATCCCCTCTCAGACTGCTCTCTCCCCATGCTCCTCCAGGGACTTTAAACAGGAGAGATGGAGGGAGAGAGACACATCTGCCTTCCAGTTTTTAGCTGAGCCACGGTGGGGACAGTGTCCCTGTCAGGTCCTGCTTATGTGCAGCATCACAGCCTTTTGTGGTGCCCTGGAGCAGGCGAAGGAGCGCCTGACCCAGACCTGCCTGGGGTCTGTCAGCCACCTCCATGCTCCTCACACACCAACAGGGAATGGTGCTCCCCCGGTGCCAGAGTTCCCCCTGAATCCCATTTGTGAGGCTCTGGGTGTGCAGCCAGGAGCAGGAACCGGCAGGTTTCCTGCACCAAGTAACCTGCAGCCTGCCGGTCCCTGGCTTGTGGTGTCCCGGCCATATTGCAAAGGAGAAGGGAGATTTGCAGATAAAGGGGTGGATGATGAACTGATAAACCTGCCATGGATGTCCCACCATCACAGGAGCACCGTGTTGTTCCCAGCAGAGCCAATCTCAGGGCAGGCTGTGCACACACTCGGGAGGAGACGTGCCCACAGCTGACTTAGGGATGACTGTCCCTGCTCCTTTCCTGCCATGTCAGGGTGTCAAGAGGATGTTCTCAGTCTCCTCCAGGGCACAAGTGGCAGCTGGGCACCTGTGTATGAACTCCTCTGAGCTTGCAAACTGCTGCTGATACAGCTTGCACTTTGGGAACATTGGTACGTGGAGATTCAGCAGAAGAGGGATTTGCCCCTGGGGTGGGACGTTATCCAGG
Organism: Sagittarius serpentarius; assembly: GCA_034782735.1. Lineage (NCBI taxonomy): Eukaryota > Metazoa > Chordata > Aves > Accipitriformes > Sagittariidae > Sagittarius > Sagittarius serpentarius. Next base: position 7,469,418 of record JAVKLA010000021.1, on the reverse strand, counting down.
TAACGCCAGAGTTTAATGGCTGAGCAGTGAGAAACCTCTGCCAAAAGCCTGTGGTCCTTTAGTGCAAGAGCTGCAGGGACAATTTCTATGGATAATAAATTCTCAGTGTCATTCTGGGGGAAAAGATCCTGAATTTGGCTGCACTTCAACAAATCATTTTGGCCAAAAGCAAAATGGGGCATGGGGAGGAAAATGTAAGATTTCCATTTTACACCTGCAGAAGACTTTTCTTTTAAAACTGACCATGTTGAGGGGGTAAAAGGAAAACCAAGAAGAGAAAAGATACAAAACCAAAATACACTTCATGTGGAGTGGAGTAAGTTATTTCAGGTTAACTCAGAAGGTTTCATAGTGCCATTGCCGTGGAAAAAAACAGGAAGTTTCTCATTTGATTTAAGACTAACCATTTATCTTTAGTTTTGCCTTTTAGTCCCCAGATGAAAAGCCATGGGGATCTGCCTGACCCTGTGATGACTTTCTGCAGGAGCCTGAGATATCCCAAATTGCTGACGTTGCCCTGAGACACCTCTGCGAGGAGGGAAATTCCCACCTGCAGCATCTCTTGGCTCTCAGCCTTCGCTGCCTCCCTCTCCTGGTGCAGGACAGCCCCTGCCCGGTCCCCACACAGATGGGGAAGGACGCAGGGTGGAGGACACAACTCCAAAGCCTCTCATGTTGCCTGTACCTGCAGCCGGCTGCAGGGTCTGTCCAGCCCAACTGTGCCAGCCTCCACCACGTCGGTCTGATAAACCACACATTGAATATTTGTTTCAGATATTTAAATACATCTCAGGGTTCAGATCACAGCTTCTCAACAGCAGTTAAATAAGTAACACATTCATATTTTGTAAACTGTTTCTCACAGCTTGTTTATTTAGGGTTATAACTCGATTTGGGCTCCTTATGGAAGTGTGACTCATTGTTTAATGTGTCAGCTCATTAGCAATACTTGTTTTTGCCTTATATTTCTGTGCTACCACTAATTGCTGAGCCCACTGTGAGCTTCAGCTTCCAATGACACTGTGGAAAATGCAAGAAAATAGATCAGTTACTAGATAAAAGGCAACAGAAATAAACAAACTCATGAACCTGCAGAGGAAGCTTTTTAGCTGCTGTGATTTTATTCCAAGGAGAGACTTCCCTTGCTTGGGAAATTGATGCCACCAGATCCTGGGCTCTTCTCGCAGGAGGATTTGAGCAAGACCAAGCTAAGGAACACCGCATGTAAAGAAAATGCACCAGGGCCACTTCTTCAGGCCAGCACAAGTGAGCTGAACACCTGCAGCTCAAACTCATCAGCCTGCCCTCTCTGAGGAGCTGGTGGGGCTCGGTGCTTTGGTGCCCTGGGAAAGAAGAAATCCATGGGCTGGAGTCTGAGCATTTTCTGAGTGTAATATATTTCTTTGATGTACAGTCCCCGAGGGCTGGGAGTGAGGTGGTCAAACCCTCCCTTTGGCAAGAAGACAGAGTGGTCCAAGAAATGCCTGTCAAGGACTTGTGCTGATAACAAACTACCCTGATCAAAGCATCCTCTCCAGAGAGGCTGCGGGCAAAGCTGGGAGCAGCTTCGGCCTCCCTGCAGCCCAGCTGCTGAAAAAGGCATCGCAGCAGGAGGGTGGTTCCTCCAGGGCTGCGTGTCCAGGCTCAGCACCTCCTCCTCCTCCTCCATCCTGACCCCCCTGCACTGAAGCAGTTTGTAGGAAAAGTGTACTGGCCACAGGAGGGGTGGTTTCCACATTGCACTCTTCTGCTCGGAGCACGCCACATCTTTAGTAATTGACAGCTGGAGGTGGAAGAGCCTGTTTTTGTTATTTAGATTTCATGGGCTCTCTGGAACAAGCCTTGAAAATGCTGATGTTCATGGTCACACTCTCTCTGGCAAAGCAAATGTTCTGGACACATGAAAATCAACCTTCCTTCCTTGCTTGCTTGCTTTATTCCTTCCTTTTCTCTGCATCACTCGAGCAAGATTTTTTTTCCTGCTTTGCTGGCATAAGCTTCTTTCTAAGAAGAAAACTGCTGCTAGTTTCCTACATAGTTTTATGAGTTTTCATGAAGTATTTAAAGGAACAACAGCCACTGAATGAAAAGCATTTTATGGGAGAGAGAAGGAGGGAAAAAACCCACAAAACTGGAGGGGTCAGTGATGATGACAAAGAAAGGGGAAAAGAGCCAGACTTGCCTGATTAATGTGTTTAACTTTTTCCTCTTTGCAGAGCCTCTGGGGAGTGTTACTAGGAAGGGGTTGCTGGAAGGGGCTGTTCAGGTCCACGAAGGAGTCAGGCGGAAAGTGATGCTTTCTGGTCCATCCTCCCACTCCATCCTTTGGCCCCAGCATCTCTCCTCCCTGCCAGGAGGATGGAGACCTTGCAGACAGCTCCTTCCCACTGCCCGCAGCGGAGCACAGGCACTCACGCTGCTGGTCTCGTCCCTGCCAGGCGCTGCTGGCTCTCGGTGCGTGGCACTGGGGACCGTCGGGTCCAGGCTTGCCCTGGATTGCTGTAATGTGGTAGCAGGCAGAGGAGACACCAGCACAACGTGACTGGCCTCAAGAGCAGCATTTCAATTAATAACAGGAAGGCCAGGGAAGGCTAAGTAAACTCAGGCTTTCCAAAGAAGGCTGCAGGAGCCAAAGCTCCAGGGTTGTATTTCTGGCCAGAAGTGCTGCAGGTTTGGAAAACTTCTCCAATGGAGTTGGGGAACATCCAGCCCGGGTATAATGTGGGTCTGGTTTCAGCATTGGTAAGAGGTGGTCCTGGTGGAATCGGTTAAAAATCAGACCCTCTCCTCCCAAAGTGCTGTGCGTCAAATTGAGGAACACACCCTAGCAGCATCAGTCCTTATCTGCCCGGTTTTCCAAGGCAGCCTTTGGGATATGCCAGGGCTGCATGGGGTCTTTCAACACCACTGAAAAGATGGGCTTTTAAATACAACAGGAAATCTATCTGCTACCCTCCCACAGCAAAATCCAGCACGACAACTGCCTGTGCTAAAATCTGACTGCCCAGCTACGGGGAGCTGTTGCAGCATGTCCAGTGCTCCTCTTGCTCTGCAGGAGGGACACCCGACCCACCTCCCCCAGTCCAGTCGGAGCCCAAGACCCACTACCTCTGTCCCTGCTCAGCATACCAGAGAGAAAGAAAAATTCATTGTCTGCTAGATGTAACGGGGCAGAATTGCATTTCTAGCTCTGAGGAGGGCTTTGCAAACAATGGAGATTAAAAAATAAATAAAAGCTATAAAAAGTGCTCGACAATGTCCTTTTAAATTATATTTTTTTCTGAAAATATGCAATAAATCCCATGCAAGAGTCATAAAAGTACCTGAAATGCTCTTAGAAAGATTTATGGGCATCTTACTACTATTCTCAATAAAGTGAATATGCTGGTTCCAAGATAATTTCTCATCACCCATACTTCAGATTCCTGAACTCCTTTCAGTCAGCCTATCCCAAGAAATACTGTAACGTCAGGCTGTCTGAATTACATCTTCTTAGAAATAACCGTCGTGTCTGATTTATACGTGCTAGCTGGGATCTTTCTCCTTCGTCCACGTTGCTGAATCCAGTGCTTTTTAGCTTTGACCAAGTGCCAATGAACTGTTCCTGTAGCTTTTCCAGGGAGGTTTGTCATCCCAAAATAATCTAATCATTACCTCAAAGTGGTTTGGAAACTCTGATTTTGAGATGATCGCTCCTGATACAGAGAAGTAATGGGTTCCTAATACCAGCACGCAAGATGTTGTTTGCCAAGGGAGGTGCCCAGGAGAAGGTGGGGGACAACCCCTCTCTCATTATGGAGACAGATGTCTTTACTAGATGGGTCCAACCACACATACAAAAAGGGATCCTGTTCCCAGGACCACCTGCCATATAGACGAGTGTCATCCCATGAAATCCTGCCGAGCTGAGCGACTTCTGTAGAGGACAGGGAGAAGCCTGCCTGGCTAGACTTTGTGTTGGCCGTGGCCATCGCTGGTTTTCACTTCTGCAAGCGAGTGTGTGCTTGGCTTTGGTGATGGGCCTGGACACACACCAGCCAGGAGCTTCGTGGCTCTGCATCGATTGCTGGGACTGTTTCTAACCAGTGCTGCATGGCTGATGGCTGAAGGTCGTGGTTTTGCTCCACGAACACCTTTCACACTGCTAAAGCAGAGCCTTTGTGGGCTGCCCACTGGGATGGGCTGTGGTACAGGCTCGTGCCTTCCTTACCCCTCTGTGTCTTCATAGAATCATAGAACAGTTTGGGTTGGAAGGGACCTTTAACGGTCATCTAGTCCAACCCTCAGTTTCCTCCATCACTTGCAGCATTCCTCCTACAATCACCATCCTGGGCAAACCAATGCAGCCTCTGCGATGTTCAGAGAGATCTACCACAACCTGGCAGCACCAGGCTCACTCAGGGGTGAAATTTATTGAGGGGAAAGCAATAGCATTGGGGAAGAAATGCCCCAAATGCCTGTGTTTTATGTTCTTTCCCCAGCAGGAAGAAAGTCTTTTCATTATTTGATTAAAAAGGCCATGACCTGGAAGAGATTTGGGCTGTGCATTCTCCTTCCCGCCTTCCCCATTTCTTTCATTTTTCCACTAGTAACCCGAAAAGTGTGATACCCAGATTTATTAAGGACTCTGCATTTCTTTTAGTTTTTCACCTTCATTCTTTACCCACAGTCCTTTTTGCCACTTTTCTAATGTGAAGAAGTTTGCAAAATTAGGCATTTACAGGGGGGAAAATTACACCACCACCACCACCACCCC
>JAVKLA010000021.1:7454447-7464562 GCA_034782735.1 Sagittarius serpentarius | reverse complement strand
ACAAGGGTGAGAGGCTGATGCCCTTCATCCTGTGGTAACCAGGGTCTGACAAAAGAGTGTGGAAAATAGCAATCTGCTAAAACCCCCTGAAAAAAAAAAAATAAAAATTATCATTTCAATTACAACAAATGGAAAATTAAAGAAAATCACATCCATGGGTTTTTTGGTGAAACGATGGATTTTTGATAAGCAGTAATTGTTGTAAATTACTTGGGACAAAATTGTTGTTGTCAGAGGCATCCAGAGAAAACGGTACCATGGTCTCCCAGGTCAGCTGTGCTGGGAAGGCGGTGAAGCCTTTTCGGGAAGCTCTTATCTTCGAGCCAGTGGGGTCCATCCTCAACAGGACTGCGTGAATCTCACTACTGCCTTCGTTGTGCAATTTACTAGTGACATGCAGTCGTGGCACAACGCAAGGTGGGTAACACAAAACAGGGGGGCAGCCTCACACAGAGACAACAACAGGCAACAAGCCCATCATTCGTCATTTAACAAGTTCATCATTTGATAGTGAATACCCTTCTCACTTTGTAAGACACTGCTCTCTTGAACCTCTGTCGATGCAAGCATGCACAGACACACGTGTGCATGCACGTATGCTGCAAATTTGTCCCTTGAGGTCCCACCAGCTAATTTCCATTATAGCAGCCACTGAAGTGAAGTGCATGGGTGTGAACTTTCTTGCAGATGCCTTTGACCTGCCCAGACAGAGAAGGCAGAGGGCTGTGAAGAGCACAGCAGTCTTGTCACTGCTGGGAGCACCAGGGGCTGAGAGTGTCTGTCCTGGTTAGACCAAGCCCAGAGCTCCTCATCCTCTGAGCAGTTCCTGCCCAGCCCCACTATCCGTCACCGAGCCTGGCACGAGCCTGCCGGGCCAAGGTCCGAGCTCAGGGCAGAGCTGGGGGCTGGCAGGGCTAGGTGCAGGCAGCTGGGTACACCTAACCCGCTCCTGCCCTCGCCCTGCGACTCAGCTCGATTCAGCTCTAGGAAGCCTTGAGATTTCTCTGCTATCTGCTGGTGCACCTGGAAAATCACCACCCACTCAGAATATGAATTTCAAGGAAATAAAAAAACCTATCACCGCCTCCCCCCCCCCATTACACTTCCACATATTTTAAGACTGCTGTTTTTTAATGGCAGCTGCAAAGTTGGAAACATCGAGCTAAAGCCAGGCAAGGATGCCAGCGTCATGCAGAGCTGGGGAAGGGAGAAGGTCCTTGCTGCATATCCAGCTGAGACAAGATCTGAGCCTGGGTCTCCCACCAGCGCCTGAGTAGGGGTGAGGGGCACAAGGGACGCAGATTCACCTCCTGGCTGGGGAGCCTGCCAAAGGCACAAACATCCTCCTTGCCCAAAAAGCTGGTTACAGCCTTAGAAATCAGCCTTTTCAGCCCTAACCAAATATCTCTGTATTGTAAGCGTTAAGACATGTAGCATCCAATTCGGGGACATTCTCAGATGTCCAGTCATGCATTTCAGTGGTGGGATTTGGGCGTTTGCTTTTGCATTGGCGAATAAATCACTCCCTACAAACATGCTTATTCAACTCTAGTCATGCCTTTGTGAGAGTCCCAGATCTGTCCCTCAACCACTGCAGGAGCCCACACGAGCGCCCTGGGCTGTCCAGTAGTGCCCCAGGGGGGTCTGCTCTGGTCCAGCGTTCGAACCAGTTCGTCCTGCGCGCACCAGGCAAGCTTCCCAAGGTGATGCAGTCACCCCAGAGCCAGCGACCTGACCTGGACAGGGCTGCCGTGACCTTGAAGCAGTGGTGCCAGGTCTGGGGAGTGATTTTCCAGCTGATTGCCCTTGGCTGCTCCAGTCGGTGCTGGAGCTGACCTGCAGCGGGAGGAGCCAGGCTCATGCCTGCCTGGCGCTTGGAGAGCATAAACACAGAAATAATCGGGGAGGAAAAATCCAGCATGGAGATGAGAGGAAGGACAGTAGCACATGGCCTCTGTTTTGGCAAGATGGACAGAAAACCAAGGATTCAAATGCTTCCAGCAATTAATTGGTAGCGTGACGGGAAGCATGCAGTGACTGTAAAAACGTTCCTGCGCTGGATCATGTGTCTGGAAGCACAGACATGTGTGAGTGTTTGCACAGCAGTGACGATGTGATGCTTTCACATGATTTCGTGACGCTGTGGTTATTTTTCTGCGACTTTGATCTGCCTTAAGGAAACGCAGCTGTCCCACCTCGCCTTCTCTATCTGCACTTCCAGAGCCACTGCTACAAGAGGGTCCTTTGAGCTCTGCCCAGCTGTTAGGGGACTGGCACCTGCTACCCTCACACCCCATCCCTCATAAGGGCAAGTTATGCCCTTCAGGGTAGAGATACACGGCACGAAAGGAGGCGATAAAGTTAGCTGGGATGTTTGAGGCGAACAAACTGGTGCGGGGGAGGGCTGATTGCCACCTTTTCCCTGCATCCTTGCCTCGCTCCCCATCCGATGGAGGGGAAACATGACTGCTGCCAGCGCCAGGGCAGAGAGGATGTGAGTGCTGCGGAGAGAGACTCTTGTGTCCGCCGTGGTCCCTCTGGGATCCATGTCTCTAAGAATAAGTGTCTGTGTCTCCATGGCCTCCGGAAAGCCAATCAACAACACTCGTTAGCTGCCATTTGGGCTCCCAGTGTCTCCAGCCTATAATTCAGTGGCTTGCATGCATTAATTGTCAAGCTTGGAGTGCTACAAAGATGCCCAGCCTGGCTTTCTTGTGGTTTGCACTGGCGCCTCTCAGCACAGGCTCACTATCCTTCAGCTGAGCTATTTGGCACAGCAGCTTGGGTCCAGGGCTCTGCTCTATGAGTTACATCCATGGTCCTGACCTCTGTGCTCTGGTCCCAGGCGGCTGGGATGTCCCTGGTCTACCCAGACGAACAGCCCCGCTGCTCTTCTCGCCCTTCTCACCCTTCCACGCAGATCTGCAGAGATTCATCCAAGACCAGGGACCTACCCAGTCCCCTTTGAGAGCCAACAACAGCCTTTATCTTTCCGATGTCCCACGGGGCTAGGCGGTCCTGGCTGCCCGGGGCAGCATGAAGCCATCCTGAGCAAGGTGGCCACCTCTGGGTATTTTATTGCACCATTTCCTTCAGGCTGTAGGTATTGGAGTCAGATGCTTATGAGGAGGGGAGGGATTGGACTCCCAGACTTACAGGGTTAAGTACAAATGCAGAGGCCCTGTGCTGGCTCCAAATCCATCAGTGTGTTTTCAGAGCTCAGTGCATGCCTGCTGGGATAGACCCCACCTAAGAAACCATATTGCTGCTTCCTGGACAACGTGAGGATGCCACAAACCTCCATCCATGTGCTCACAGAGCCCATGTGGCCTCGGCTGCATGGTACATCCAAGTCCTTGGAGCAGGGCTTGGATGTCTCGATGTCCTTCGAAACGTTCAAGAAAATGAGCCTAAAGAACAAAGAACTCAAGTGTCTTGTTAATTTGCTCATCAGCCTCTGTGACTCCCGAGTGAGTAATATGACCGGAGATCCTGGATGTCTCCCCGCTGCAGCTGCAGACCCTCACTCTGTGGGCAGATGTTTGATCTCTCTTTACTTGCCATGAGCTATGACTTTCAAAATTACAGCCATGGATGGGTGCCTGGGGAAAGAATTGGGCTACGTAGACAGGAACCTTTTCTGTTGTTCTCTTCTAGCAGCAGCTTCTGGACTTTTTGAGACTGCGGTTGCATCTGGGCCACCCTGTGGCAGGGACCTGTCCTCCCCATTGTGCCCCTACGGTGATGAAGGCTGAGTTTATACTGGGCTCCATTAGCAAGAGCAAAGCCAGCAGGTTGTGTCTCCTCCCTCTGTCTGGCCCTGGTGATGACATTTCTGGGGGCCTGTTTTCGACCCTCAGTATAAGAGAGTGGAGAGGGCAATCAGGGGTCTTGAGCACATAACACACAGTGCTCAGCTGGGGGAACCAGGCTGGTTCAGCTTGCAGAAGAGAAAATTTTAGAAGGAGGGACCAAATTACTGTCTTCCACTGCTGGAAAGGGATGGTTTAGAGAAGACGGAGCCAGGGTCACGTCAGAGGCATACAGGGAAAGGGCCGGAGGCAAGGGACGCAAGTTACAGAAAGGAAAATTCCATGTGGATGTGAGGAAAATATTCTTCACCACAAGAGTACAGACCTGTAGCAGGTGCCCCAGGGAGATGGTGTCTCCACCTTTGGGGATTTTTAAAAATCGAGTGGACCAGGCCCTAAGCAACCTGCTGTAGCTTTGAAGCCTGCCCTGCATGGAGCAGGAGGCTGGACCAGAGACCTCCAGATATCCCTTCCAGCCTAAATCTGCCTGTGATCCTGTATTTCTGTGATTCCTAACCCCAGTCTGAGCCCAAAGACCATTTTCAGTTCCACAGCATCGGGTGGCCGTGAATCCCACAGGACGATTACTGGTGGTTTAGCTTAACCTGATCTTTCCATGGGGTAACCTCAGCTCCTGCAATGTGAGAAAATACCAATGCTCCCCTCCTGGTGCTGCTGATGGTTTTACAAACTGCTGTCAAACCTCTCTCATTCACACCTTCCCCGCACCACAGGGGACTTGACTTCTTTCCACCTGGGTGAAGACAGTCCATACCCTAATCCTCAGGTCTGCCTTTTGGTGCCCTCACCATTTGCAGTTCCCTTTTTGATGGCAGGGATGTATTGTGTATATCAGTTTCAGGATCATGCAGTTGCAAAATGATGTATTGGGTTTTGCTCTCTGGTCCTCTCCTTCAGTTTGCCTTTTGGACCGTCACTGAGTTTTGAACTGGTGGTTTTGTGGCACTCTCTGCAGTGCTTCTCTGCCTGCTTCGCTCAGTAATATGAGTCAATTTAGACTCCATCCTTGCACACATCTATGTAGCCTTGTCCTTTCCCATGTACATTGCCTTGTATTCATTGGTGCTGAATTTAATCTGCAGTTTTATTTCCCAGCTACTCATTGTTGGATTCATCTGTCCACACTGCAGCTGCTTATGTGATACCTGGCCGTCTCGGTTTCCCTGAGAGAGAGCGGGAGAGCAGCACGTCTAAGGCACAACTCATCCCGAGGGAAGCACCAACAGCAGGGCAGGCAGCTCTGCCACCCCAGGGGCCGAAGGTTAATGACCAGCTTGGGTAGAGGTTGTTCTGGCTGAGGAGCAGGGCAGGTGGCTGGTAGCACATTCTTCCCCTCCCCAGGCACACGGGTCTGTGAGCAAGACATCAGGCTCAGGGCAGGTGTGAAAAACAGTGTGATGGGCGTACAAGCCCATCAGCAGTGCTGAGAGCAGATTTCCATTTTGTGTGCTGAAAACTTTTCCGGTTTTACCCTCCATGGTCATTCAGTCTAATAAAGTAATATTACGTCTCCCCACAAACCTTGCACTCCCCACCTAGTACAAAGCCAGGCTCAGGTCTGCCTGCCTGGATCACCTCTCAGGCCCTTTGCAGAAGGGGGCACCTCTGCCCTCCCCACTCCTTTGGTACCAAGGATAATTGCGGCTCAGTAGTTCAGCAGTTTCACCACTGGGTTCCTCAGATCTCCTGAGTTAAATCCACCTGGTTCTGGCGATTTGCTCCTGTTTCGGATTGATGTCTTTGTTTGAAATACTTCCCAGACCCCCATCCCCGAAGAACTGCTCTGGCACAGGGACCTCATGCAGTTCTCCCTGTGAACGATGATGCAGATAATTCATCTGTGTGACCTTTTCCTTGCAGAGCATTTCTCTTACATCTTCACCATCTCTTGGCCCTGTAGACTTTTTGGCAGGCTCTTTACTTCTGATGTATTTGAAAAAGCTTTTATTACCAGCTTTTACACCATTAGCAAGCTGCTCCTCCAAGTCTTTCCTGGCTTGATCTACCAGGGTTTAATATTTAGCTCACTTGCCTTTGTGCTGCTCCATTATGTGCACATGCTGGGGGAGGCTGGTCTCAGCTAACCTGCCTCTTGCGCCTGCTATCTCCCTGCATCCCCCGGGCTCTTGCATTCCCAGAGCGAAACCGTGGGCAAGACCTTTTCATTCTGTTGCAGCATTTGGTGATTTTCTTAAAGCTTCAGTTCCTAGAATCGGGTAACTCCCTGGCCAATTCAGCTTTCACTGTCACCTTCTCCCAGCCCAGAAACAAGAAAGCAAACAGGCAGAGCCCAAAGCCGTGTGTAACAGGAGCTGCCTGGAAGCCAGTGTGAGGACCACCGGGAGCAGCGGTGCCCCAGGAGGAGGCAGGGGAAGACAGGGACGCTCGTGTGTCCTGGGCCAGGGGTCAGAGACCAGCGGGACCCAGCAGCGGAGGTCCCTGACAGGGGAGCTGGGACGTGGTATAAGGTCACGAGCTTTGTGGGACCAACTGCAGCTTCACAGTAGTGGGCAAAATCACTTCTTGCTCTCCAGGCAGGTCATCCCTGCTGTGTGTGGCCGAGTGATTTTTCATAATAAATAGCCTATTTTGTGCAGCTTTCTTTGATACAGACCTGTTCACAGGTCCAGGGCGAAGTCCCGGTAGCTTTGGCCCTGCACCCATATCTTCGGAAAGCATCTCATGGTGGTGGTTTCCAGAGGACCTTTCCCTTCCCAGGCCACCACTGATGACCAACGGGGTGCTTGTGCCCCATGTTCCCACCCCAGCTGGGCTGCCTGGGGCACATCACCCTGGCCTCAGGCCGCTCTGCCCACCTTAGAGGAGACCACCAGCCGCAGGCAGTGCCACTGGATGAAGCACTTCCACGTTTCAGCCCTGGCTGCCCAGAGCGAGTGGTGATGGCTCCACAACCCGCTGGCAGCAGAGAGACCCATTCATGTCACCGACAGTGTTGGACAAATGGCTCTGGTTTGGTATGCAAGTGAAATGAGCATCTCTCCTCCGTATTCTGCATCCTCAGCCCATACTCCCTGTGGAGGGAGGAGAAAGGCTTGTGGGGTGCGAGGGCTGGACGCAGGGTTTTGTCTGGATGTTCGTGGGATGCAGACGGCTGATGACAAGATGCTTGAGCCAGGCAGCTGGCAGGAGCTGCTGCTGGCATTCAGCAGCACTTGTGTGACACTGTACAGAGCCACTGATTACACCCAAGTCCCTCAGTGGGGGACACACGTTACAATCAATAAGCAGCTCTGGATATTATTTAAGAAGTCAACAGTACCAGCTTCAGGACTCTCATCAGATAACTGAATGGCTGGGGGAAATTCAGATAACGCCACTGTGAGCTCGCTGGGGAAAAGCAGGTTAAGAGGCGCAGTTGCCTCCAAGCAGCGCAGACTGTGTATTATCTGCTGAGGTGCTACCGGGTTTCACTGTCAGATTTTGAAGCTTTTAATGACACAGCTTGCAAATGAAAATAAACCCTTTAAAAAAAAATTTGGTGCCCTTTTCTGTCTTAGAATCTAACTTTCCAGTATTAGCGAGGAACTGATCAATTTTTCATATGAACGTGAAAATTTAGACTGGTGTGTGCTGGGATGTGACTAAGTGCTCGGGCCTGCCAGGGTCTTTGTATAATCTTCAGACCTGAGCTGGCAGCGAGAGAGAAAACTAGGAGTCCCAGGTTATTGACGTGCAGACTAAAAATGTCACAGCATGTATTGCCCCTGGTCCTTGGCAGGACATCTCCTCGCTGGTCTAGCCCACACGTGTAACGCAAGGGTAGGTCCGGCCTGCTCAGCTCTTGTAGGATGGTGACGACTGTGCTGGTTAGTGCAGGGAGAGTTGGTGCTGTGGGTTTTAACCTGGATGTTTGCTCTGCAGGCGGTGGTTCTCCATAAACCCCGCGGGGCAGAGGAACATCTCGGACCCTGGAGCAGGCTGGGGCATTGGGAGAGCTGCTGCAGAGGGAGGTTTGGACACACCTCGTGCCTGTTGCTGCTGTACCTTGGCGTGCAAAGCGTTCCATGTGTGGGGATGCCTCCTGGTAACTGAGAGCATTGGTCCCCGGACCAAGGAAGCTGCTGGCTGCATCCCACAGGCCATCCCCTGCCAGAAATGGGATGGTGCCACACTCATCATGCGAGGGAGCTGGGTCAAGTAGCAGGAGAAGGGGATATCCATCAGTGTGGGGACCAGAGAGACAGTGGCTGTGGTCCCTACCCTGCTTCTTGCAAGGGAGTGAGGAGATGTGGTGCTGCAATGGGCAGGAGCTAATCCTGGGCAGTGGGGCACGAACGGATGGCAGAGTTACTCCTTCCATGATGCTGGACTGTACCGCATGGCTCAGAAGTGAAGCTGGCAGGGACCTCCAGAGATCGTCCAATCCAACCCCTCTTCCCAAAGCAGGGGCAGCTAATGAAGGGTGCCCAGAACCGTATCCAGTTGCATTTTGAATAAAGAAGGCTGGAAGGAAGCACTTCTTGGCATTTTACCCTGGGCGTCACCATGCCCTTGGTGATCATGCTCATTTTGGTGCAGTGCTTGTAGTGTCCACAGATGTAAAACATAAGTTCCCTCTGGATAAAGCATGCTGTGATCTCCCACTGTTTGTGAAAGAGTTTTTGGGCAGTAAAAGTCTTCAGGGGTAGGATTTACATGCTATGGTTTGGCACTACTCTGTGTAACCAACACACAATAAAAAAAGGAGAAAAAATGTGTGAAAAATATGTTTTTGTCCCAGTAAATACCTTCCTAGGCATCACCCTCCGGGGATTCACAAGTTGAATGAAAACAGGATCACTAGGGGGTAACCAGCACCTCTTTGCAAAGGGAAGGGATTTCTGGCCACCTTCTGAAGTGAGCACGTGCTGCTACCTGGGGACGTCTTGAGGTCCCATCCTTCAGAGATGCTGCTTCATTGTCTGCAGGTCTGGAGAGGGGGAGGCAGAGAGGACAGGCAGACGAAAGTTGTCTAGGAGCAACGGCTATTTGTGGGGTATGGGACACCGAGGGGAGAACCAGGTCCTGTAGGGACAGGGTGCAACAGCTTCCTGACTTGTATTTCTGAAATAAGCCCTAGATGCATGGGTCCTGCTCAGCTTGCCTGGCTCTCAGTGGGCCACCAGAAGACAGTCATTTGGTCCCCTGCATTAGCTGCTCCTAAACTGGCCATTCTTGCCCTCGGACATGGGCAGCACCATGTACTCTGCACTATTTTTGATGATTGGCTCTGTAAAGACGCTCAGCGCAGAGGCGTGCGCGGAGGTAGCCAGGATCTGATGGCTCCTGCAGTGGTGAGAAGGTCACCTTGGGGAGAGCACTGACCCGTTGGTGGGATCCAGCCAGACCTAGCTGGGCAGCCAACAGCCACATGGCTCACCATCGCTTCCTCTACCTCTCATGAGCTTGCCTGCACTTCATGCCAAGGGCTCCAGCCAGGACAGGCCGTGTTTCATGACAAAAATGAAACCTTTCACACCCAAAGAAGCTGTGATTACTGCATCCCATTCAGCCAAGCATAGACAAGGCGCTCTCTGTAAAGAAGTGGAAATCCTATCAGGAGAAACTGCTGCTTACCCCACCCCCACCCAGCCATGGCTGAACTGCACCATGGTGCCTGCAGTCCCACACCAAGCAGCTATTCAGCTGACCTGTGTTTGGGGACAGCAAGATCCCTCTGGGTGGGCAGGTATGGGACTGGGACCAGCCGCTCAAGGGTGAGTCCCTTCTTCAAGATCCCTTCCTGGAGACTCACATGCTCTAGCTCTGGGAAAGGGAGCACGGTCTCTGCAGAAAACCCTGACGTGGCCAGCACTGGGACACCCTGCCTGGCACCTACCCCTGTGCTCATGCTGTGGGTCCCAGCCCCACTCCCAGCCATGTGTTTTCCAGGTGAGGTGGGTTGACCCTGGCTGGAGGCCAGGAGCCCACCAAAGCCGCTCTATCCCTCCCCTCCTCAGCTGGGCAGGGGAGAGAAAATGTAATGGAAGGCTCGTGGGTCGAGATAAGGAACAGGGAGAGATCACTCACCAATTACTGTAACAGGCAAAACAGACTCAGCTTGGGGAAAATTAACTTAATTTATTACCAATCAAACCAGACTAGGGTAATTAGAAATAAAACCAAATGTTAAAACACCTTCCCCCACCCCTCCCTCCTTCCCAGCTCAATCCCACTCCTGGTTTTCTCCCCCTCCTCGCCCCCGGTGGCGCAGGGGGACGGGGAATGGGGGTTGGGGTCAGTCCCTCACACCGTGTCTCTGCCGCTCCTTCCTCCTCAGGG
>JAVKLA010000021.1:7431895-7454347 GCA_034782735.1 Sagittarius serpentarius | reverse complement strand
GGGGCACAGCCTGCCTCACCAGGGTCTTCCCCACAGGCTGCGGGGGAATCTCTGCTCCGGCGCCTGGAGCACCTCCTGCCCCTCCTTCTGCGCTCACCTGGGGGGCTGCAGAGATGTTTCTCTCACATATCCTCACTCCTCTATCTGGCTGCAATTGCTGTTGTGCAGGTTCCCCCCCCCCCCGCCTCCACCTTCTTAAATCTGTTATCCCAGAGGCGCTACTACTGTCACTGACGGGCTCAGCCTTGGCTCCATTGGACATAGGGGAAGCCTCTAGCAGCTTCTCACAGAAGCCACTCCTGTAGCCCTGCCACTACCAAAACCTTCCCAGCGCAAACCCAATACACCAGGGAAGAACTAGGGGTGCTGGCTGAGCTCATTGCAAGGGATGGTGCTGCGCAGGCAGCTGGGATGTGCTGGGGGAGCCTGGGTGTACGGTTGCTGTGGGGTTTGTTTCCCTGAACGGCGTCCAGAGCTGGGGCAGCCTTGGTTTGCTCACAGGCACAGGGCAAGTGCTGAGAGAGCAGGCGTGAGCCTCCAGGTGCATCACAAACCTGCCTCCTCCACCGAGACCTTGGCTCTGCTCTGTCTCCCTTGCCACCCTGCTCTCTCTTGCACGCTTGTCCATCCCTCTGCCTTTCCCATCTCCCCCTCTTCAGCCCAAACCCTGCCTTCCATCAACTGAGGCATCCCAGACTTGTTTCTGGGCTGCCTTACATCACACCCTGGTTCGTCTTTCCTCAAGGACATCCCCCAAAAGTGCTTCCCAGCTGCTCAGCATCAGCAGCAGGAGGAGCACAGAGACCGGCTGGCTCATCAGGTTGCTCCCAGGCAGGGCAGCCAGCTGGGCCAGGGGATGGGGTCTGCTGCTGAAGGTCTACTTCCATGATGCATCCCACCCCCACCTCTGATTTACCTCCTGTCCCCTCTCGCCTTGCCTGCCTCTTGCTCTAGCCCAGACCCCTCTTCAGCCTGATGGGGAGGCCACAACACACAGCCACATGCCAGCCAAGTGGCACCTTCTCCTCTCCATCCTGATGCTGTCTTTGGCCTCGCCGATCAGGTTCTTGACAGGGGAGGCTTTTGTCTGCAGGAGACTGGACCCTGCAGAGACAAATGCCCGGAGATGCAGGTGACTGTGGGCGGCATCCTCTGAAGCAGCTCATACAGAGCCCTCCCTCCTCTGCGGGAGCTCTGCTGATTCCCCTGCCTACACACCTGAGCAGGGCTCTGCCCTGCGGCTCTGGCATGCTCGGCTCTTCTCCTCCCATAGCGAGTGCAAACCTCCCTCTCCTCCCTGGGTGATTCCTGCATGGAGGGTGTTTTTATAGGGGAATTTTGGGATGGAAACGGGCCATGTGCTTGGAGCCGTTTGCTCCTGCCTAATCGTGCCATCTCCAATAAAACACTCTTGTGCTGTGCTGGTGCTTGGGGCTCCCTGGGACTGAAAACCCAGGGCTGCTGGCAGCTTCTCCCGGTGCTTGCGGTGAGTTTAGTGCTTGTAAATCCCTGGGGTTGTGATTAATTCTTCATGGTGTTATTTAACTGCTTGTCAGGGGTTCACATGGATGACTCCAGCAAGGTGAAGGCTTTGCCTCAATGCACTCCAACGGGAGCTGCTGGTTTTGGGCAGAACTGTTAGCAACCGCTTCTCCATGCAGACAGCTGGAATAAGGGACATCAAAGTCCAGAGCTCCTGATCCACATGGGGCCATGTGAGCAATCACACACACGGGAGTATTCCTTCTTGTGCCTTTTAGGTCAGTTTCCTCCAGAAAACTCCAAATTTTGGCCCCAGACTGATGCAGACTCTGAAGTCACCTAGTTTTCAATCTCTGGTGAAGTTTTAATTGTCTCCTTGATCCTAAAAAAGGTGGTAAGTCCCCACACACGCTCTTTCCCAAGCACTTTGTCCCTCCCCATCACCCCTCGAAAGCTGCTCCCTCCTTTACAGCCTTGTCTGCATTGCAGGTCTCCGTTTTTTCCAAGGCTGAGGTGACCAGTTCTGGACCTGCTCTCCGGGGTCTGGTGGTCTGTACTCTTTGCCACCTTGCTGCTGAACGATGTGCTCCAGCTTCTGCTGTCAGGTCTCAGGGAGTAGTAACTAGCTGTGCCGGATGAATGGGATATTCCCAGGAGGAGAAGGATACGACTACAGCCTTCAGCATCGCTTTTCTCTTCCCAGCTTGCTTTGCTACCTCCTGCTGCTCAGAAGCTTTGGGTGAGATCCCAAACAGAGCCTGAGTCTCTTCCCACCAGCTGTCCCCTTCTCTGGCTCATGGGGAACCACCACGTGCAGGACTGGAAGAGGAAGGGGTGGGCTGAGGAGATTTGCGACAGGCCAGCACCATCCTGCTAGGGGACCCCCATCCACAGCAGGGCACCCATCCTGCTCACTGCTTTCTAGGGTTCAGAGAGGCTGAGCTCTGCTTGGCTCAGCAGCAAAAAGACACGTGATCTGCAGGGTTTGAGGTGCTCAGGTCTTCCCAGGCGTGCTCAGCTCCACAAACCCCCAAAGAATGGAAGAGGTGAGCTCTGCATTCCTCCACTGCTCTGCAGCAGCGGCAAAGGTCGGGGCTCAGACCGGTCGCTGATAACGGCTTGAAAATCTGCGTTTCTGTGAAGTGTGGATCTCCCTTCTTAAGGACACAGGACCCTGAACATTTCGATTTGGTCTGGGGAAAGGAAGAAGGTAGGAAAAAGCATCTGACCCAGCACCAAGGTGAGCCTCCCCTGAGGAAGGCAGGTTTGGTATTGACTCTCAGCTTGCTGCTATTGCCCTGCCAGTCGTTCATGCCTGGCTCAGGGTCTGAGAGGTGACAGAGCTCTTAATTCAGAAGGGAGAAGAATTAACAAGAAATAAAATACCATTGAGCCTTGAAAATCACCTGGAAGATAATAAAGAGAAATCAAATCTATCCCTTTTTTTTGAGAGCTCTTCTCAGCTCAGCAGATTTATTGTTGCCTTTTTAAATTTTAACAACTTGCAAGGCCAATGCACTGACTTCCATTGCATTAAAACTTTTCCTTTTTATTCCGTAATTCGAAGCAGAAGGGAAGCTAAATCACCAGGCAGTGAAAGGTTTGCAGTCGACAGGTGCTGCTGTGCAAGGAAATAGATTTCTCTTGCAAGGTGTCCTGTCTGCTGGGTGGCACGCGATGCGAGGGGGGATTGCCTTCCTCCGGTCCTGGCGGTGAGTGTGGCGGAACAGGCTCCTGCAGCCTTTTGGGGTCCCCTGAAGTGACAACTGCTCTGAGAATCTGCTCCAGCATTTCCATGTCAGCTGATGTGTATTTTCCAGGGCACAGGCTGGTTACGGGGAAGTGCCTGCTGAGGCCCGCTGGCTTGGGACGTCCATGCTTGTGTGGTGAGGTGGTTCTGCATGAGATGGGAGTATTGCTCTGTGCTCCCGTGGGTGTGGGGTCTGATCCCACCCAGTGATGATGAGGTCTCAGTCCAGCAAAGACAAGGTGAAGGAAGATGTTGTGCTCAGCCACTCACCTCCTGCAAGACCCTAAGCAAGACACTTCTGTCAAGCTTCATCTACAAGATGGACCAACAAAAATCATTTTCCTTGAGTGTCTTGCAATTTTGCCTCACTTGCCACTGTTTGGCGAGGACTTGGATGGCCTCAGAGGGATGCTTGTGGTAGTTCCCACACCCTGCCTTCACCAGTCGTGTCCAAGCACAGGGCATATTGCACTCCATGTCTCCCTGTGTGACACTGGACCATTACCCTGGTTGTCCTTTATACATTCAGAGGTGACCCAGAGCCCTGTGGGCACGTACGGTATCTTCCATTGCCTTCAGAAGACCTAGACCACAGGAGCCCAAAGAGATATGCAAGATGCTCCAAGGGGCATGGCCGTACCTGAGACATCCAGAGCCCAACATCAATGCATGGCAGTCACCCTGGTCGATGCAGCGAAGGCAGTAAGTGCGGCGCATGCCTGCGTGTTGCTGGCTCAGTGCACAGGTTTCCTGTGGTCGTTAGACCTGCTGCGGGTGATCGATGCAAATTGTTGAACCTGGTGGCAACACCGTGCGTGCTTCATTAATGAGGGGATGTAGACCTGGCAGTCCGTGCCAGCCTAACAAACAGGAGACATCAGACCGACCACCTGGGGCTTGCAGATGTCCCTGCACACCGGAGGGAGGAGGGGAGCAGACACTGCACTGTGTCCATGAGCTGCCTCTCCCTGCTGCCCGTCCTGCCAGCCTCACCTGGGTGTTGCCTACTGCCCACCAGGCTCGGGACAGCTTGCTCCTGCCAGGACTTCACTTTGCAGCACGGTCAGAGCTGGCCAAAGCAAGCACAGATGTTCTCACCTCTGGCACGGACGTGACTAATTCCTCTGGGGTTTTATTTGGCCAGGATTCAGGGGAAACTCCCAGCAGGGCAGGTTCTCCATCCTCCTTCACCGCTCCCCCCACCTCCCCTGCCCTTTTCCATGTGCCAGACACCAATGTGCACCCTGACACTGCCTTGTCCTTCCACACCTGTGCGGTGCAGGACAGCCCCAGCCCAGGGATCAACCTGCAGTAAAACAGCTCGGAGGCTCACCTGTGGACTTTGGTGAGAAGTTAGTCTGTGAACAAAGACCAAGCAAGTTCTGACAATTTTGTTTCTAGCTGGGGTCTAGAAGTATTTAGTCAGGTCCTCTTCCTTTACAAGCTGAAGATATTTCACCTGGGAAACAGATTTTCCTGGCCTGGGAAACCTGCTGGCCTCAGTCCTGTAGGAGTCTTCAGTATGTGGCATTGCCCACGTGCCACAGGGACCTGCCAGCACCAGCCGGCGGTGATGCTCGGGCTTCAGATTTCGTCAGGATGGAAAGGGAAGCGAGATGGCACAAGCAGACGTTGTGCAACCACGTGGAGTTACTCATGGTCAGATGCAGCATCAAGAACCTGCTTTTCATGAGGAACTTGACTTGCTAATGAGCCCTGAATCTGGGTCAGGCATTTCCCACACTGGGGATGGGTGGACGCGGGCATCGGCCCCACACCGGGGAACCTGGAGACACGAGGCAGAGCAGCCAGGCTGTTTCTGGCTGCGACAACACAGGTGAATTTTTGCAAAGGGCTTTTTGGCTTCTGCCTCCTGCCAGTTTCAGCAGGCTGGGGTGTGTGTCTCTGCTGGCTGAGAACAGCCGCAGTTGTGAATCTGGCCCTGAGATCATCACAGAAACTTGGCTCTTAACTGAAGGTGCCTGATGCACAGTGGGTGCAAGTCCCTTCAGGCCCTGGCTCCTCCTGGGGCGCCACTGAAGGTCACAGCTGCAACCTCTCCTGGGAGCAAAGCAAAAGCTGCTTTGGAGAAGATGCATTATTTTTTTTAAGGCAAGACAGATCAGCTAGACTAGGTGCTGCTCTTCACGAGGTTTTCCTGGGATGAGGGAGAGGCTGACCAAAGCTGTGTCACCAGCCAGACCGTGGCCCGCGCGGTACAAAAGCAGGTGCTGCCCCAGCTGAGCGGAGCAGACACCTCTGCAGGCTGCGGCCCAGGTCAACGCAGTGCCCGTTCGACGCTTTCCAGCTGCCGGGGCGAGAAAAACTTCCCCTGGCACCCGCCTGATGGCTGCTCTCAACCTGCTTGTGAGGATCCTGCTGTCCCCGTGGGATGCTCCAGCGCTGAGCAGGTTTGCTGGGCCCCCAGGGCTGCACCACTCTAACCACGGGGAAAACAACCTGACGGAGGGGCTTCCTTCTGCCCTCTGTCCTGCGCTAGGATACAGTTTGGGCGTTTTATTCCAGTGTCGCTCTGCTCTTTGACCAAAATTCCCAAAATTAGGCACAGCAGCCTGTTTCATTTGTATGCATGTCTGGGCACTGGATTTGAATATGAAAATGGTGCACTAAACAGGGGTTAAAGTACAGGCAAGTGGCTAATCAGATCTTTACATCCTGTGTGCCGACTGGGATGCCCTTGCCTGATTTGCAGGTTACTCTTGCCTTGTAGTCCTGTAATTCTTTGATCCAAGCAGCTCATTCAGTGAAAATCAATGTAAATAAGGTTCCTGTGGTTCTGCCTCCCCTCATCAGAGCCCAGTACTTGAGTCAGATGGACCAAAAACTGCTCTCAGCCACTTATTTATTTTTTAAAATGAATCCAGCCTAAAGCAGGATTACGTGGATTAGCAGCTGAGCATTCCCCTGCCTACGAAACATGCACAGCCAGCCAGCCAGATATTCACTGATGGGAACCCTGTCCTCCAAACATGACATGTATTTACATGGCCTCTTGGCTGCTTGCAACCAAGCCCATCTGTTTGGCTGATTCGGGGTCTGCCCGTCCTCCTGGGCTGCTTGGACCGCTGCCCTGGGGCGGGGGTGCCAGCCAGGCTGGTGCAGGCAGGCAGGCAGGAGATGCTATAAGTTTCTCTGTCTGCAGGAAAGCTCTCCTCGCTGACAGCATTGCATGCTGATGGGGGTCATGGAGCAAAGCAGGAGACCTCCTCGGAGCAGGGGGTGCAGGGAGGTGAGGGGTCCAGCAGAGCAGCTGGTGCTTTTACCAGCAAAGCAGGCGGCAATTTTAGCAAGGAGGCCATCGCTGGTGAAAGACCTGCAGATTTGGGAAGGAGGATGAAGCATGGCCTGAAGTTATCAAACCCAGGGTAGGAGGGATATATCAGGCTACAAAAGCCCCGGTGCTTTTCCAGTCCTCAGAAGGCCCCTGAGCACCTTGTGTGGGAGCATCACTGGGACACGCTGTCCAGCATGAGAGGCTGTGGAAATGGGTGGGAGACCCCTCACCTGCAAAGAAAAATCCCAGCGGGTCCTGCGTGGAAGGAAACACCCCAGTTGCTGTTGGTACCAACACGCTGACAACCTAGGGAAGGATTTCAGTCCAGGCCTGAGCAGCCTAAAGGGCTGGGCTGGCTCTGAGCCGCACTGAGCCGCACAGAGAGGGAGCCGGAAACATCCTCGCGTCTGCCCCCGTGAAGGGTCACCCCTGGGTGCAAAACCTTGTCCCCTGGGAAGGACCTGTCCTCCAACCAGGTGTCGGGGGGGTGGTGCGTGGTTTTGGGGGCCCAGCTGGGTCAGCAGCCAGCGCTGCGGCTCATGGTGGTGCTGGGAGCCCCCTCGACTGAGTCAGGCAGGTGGGCAGGACCAGGGTGGGTGGCTCCATATGGGATAGTGCAGGCAGGATAGGCAGGGTGTGGGCAGGAAGGGGAGAAGCTCCAGGGGTGCAAGCTCTTTGGAAGGGCCTTTCTCTTCATCCACCTTTGCTGCCGGGAGGATGCTGAGCTCAAGAAAACACTTGCAACTTGTGGCAGAGCCCGGCTGGTCTGCGGGTCCCCCATTCCCCGTCCCACTGTAGGGAGCTGCACAGCCCCGAACACTGACCCTGTGGCTCTGCCTGCTGCCAGCTCCGCTCCGCTTCGCTCCCTGCCTGTGCCTGCCTGCCTGGCATGGGGTAAGGACCATGGCAGAGCGGGGAGCTGCCCAGCCCCACTCCCTGTGCCAGGGAAGCCCGCTTGGCTAAACAAGTTTTCACTGACACCTTTCCCCCCCCCCCTTCAATGGAAGCCTTCCAGCAATTTTTAAACTGCTCTCCGCTGAGCGGAGTGAGGCCAGCTCCCTGCCTGCTCCTCGCTCGGAGCAGAAGGAGCCGGCCTCCCAGGCTGAGTGCCAAGCAGGCAAGACGCGGGGTCCCACGCTCTCACGCATGCTCGCACGGCGAGCGGGGTGCCTGCGCAGCTGCAGAGAGCTGGCACGGCTGCCGGCTCCAGCCTGGCCTCCAGAGACGGAGCGGGGCTGCGCTGGGAATCCCAGTCCGGGGCAGGAGCTGCTCTGCCCGCAGGGGAAGCAGCAGGACCTGGCTCAGGCCCCTGGCTGCAGCTCGCCCCGCGGGATGCTCTCCTGCAAGCCCAGGCTCTGCCCAAGGGGTGGCACCTTCAACGAGATGCCGGTGCCAGGTTGCACAGGCGCCGATGACCTCCGTCCTCTCCGGTGTTGTCCTGGTGCGTGGGACTGCCCTGCAGTCCTGCCCCTCTACAAATGCCCCCAAAGGAGCTTCCCAGGACCTACCCTTGGGATTAAAGAATAATTTTCTAGAGGGAGATGGGTGGGTGGAGTAGAGGTGAGATGATCAGAGATGTTTGGATGGAGGAAGGCAGAAACAAGTCTGTTAAATTTGACAGTTTCCCTTGTCAATGCATTGCTGATGGTTCCTGTCTTGCTCACACCAGCAGTCACACAGGCCCCTTCTTTGGATGTGAACGAGCCTGTGACTCACTGAAGGAGCACCGAGGAAAAGAAAGTATTGAGCAGCTTTGTCATTCAAGACACATCATTCCTCCTTCACTGAACAAGGCAGGAGCGCGTGCTAATAATCTGGGATCTCGTAATTAAATACCCTGCAGCCTGAATATGTATAAGAAGGCACAGTTACGGTTTCGTGGACTATCTCACTTGTGGCATTTCTGTGGGTTGGAGTTGCTTTGCTTTGCAACTTAAGCGCTCACGTAGGGCTTGCTCTATGTGGCACACTATCAGTCATGGGTGTGAAAAATCCCCAAAGCCACCAGAAAATGGAAACAAACTTGAATGCTCCTGAAGTGAAAGCAGAAAGCCATTCCCAAGACATTCCTTCAACACCAAAATGGCTTTTTAAAGAATCCAGACAGAAGATGTAATAAGGAAAAGCTGTACAGAAAAAAAAACCCCTACCACCTGCAGCAACACTGTATGATAGGAAAATTCAGGATGGAAGGGACTCTGGAGGTCTGTCGTTCAGTCTTCTGCTCCAAGCAGGGCCAGACCAGGTTGCTCAGGGATTTTTTTCAAGACCAGTCAGATCTTGAAGGCCTCCAAGGACAGAGACTGCACAGCCTCTCTAGGCAACCTGCTACGATGTTTGACTTTCCCCATGGTGAAAAAATTTTCCCCTATATCCAGACCAAACTTGTTTTGATTCATGTCTGTTGTCTTTCGTCCTCCGACTGTGGACAATTGCGAAGAGCCTGGCTCTGCCTTCTCAGTGACCTCCTTGTAGATGGCCTTGAAGATCCCCCCCTTGAAACTTTCTCATCCTCAGGCCGAATAAACCTTGTTCCCTCAGCCTTTCACCACAACGGCACATGCTCCGGCCCCTGCACCATCTTGGTGGCCTGCTCCAAACTCACTCTGCTTTACAGATGCCCATTGGTAGACCCAGAACCAGATGAGGTACCTAGCTCCGGTCTAATGAGCGTTGAGCAGAGGGGAGGTCCAAATGCCTCAGCTCCTTCGTAAGCACCTCCAGCTGAGGGGTCTGCGTCTCCAGGCACGTCCTCTCCCGTCAAGACAGAGGTGTGCACATGAGGAGGTGGCCACAGAGGGCTGCATGGGAGAGCCTGAGGACAACCAGTGAAAACCCTGGTAGGAGAGGGCTAAACGCACCATCCTGGAGGCTGGCTGGACAGACTAGCAACCAAAGATGTCAAAGCCATTTCCAAAGGAGGTGACAGTCCAGGGAGATGATTTGTCCTGTCTGGGACGGTACCAAAACCACAGGACCTGCCATCCACCCTGAAAGGCTCCCTGGGGAAGTGGGAGGAGATGTCACCAGCCAGGGTGGAGATGCTCAGTGTGGGGAAATCAACTTGGCTGTGGCCGCTCCATGGAACAGAGGCAGCGCAGCACCTCCCTCCCCGGGCACAGGGCCAGCGCGTCTCTGCATGAACAGGCAGAACGTCCCGCGCACGAGGCGGATGGCGTTTACGAGGGACAATCTTGAAAGCATTTGAAGAGCTTCTCGGCCCTTTTGTGCCTCCTTGGAGGGGTCTGCCTGCGCGGATGTACGCACCACTGCACCAAAGGTACCTTTCCACTGTGATGGCCGTGGACTCAGACTCCAAATAAATATGCTTTGAGCAGTGTTTGCTACATAATTCCTCAGGTACTCACACAGCTGTGCTTGCACCAGCTGTGATGGGACTGTCCAGAGTGTCAATGAACAGCCTTTGATATAAATTTTTAGCTAATGTTGATATTTTTTTCAGAAAGAAGTGCTTGAATCCCACCCCAACGCACCATACCCATCTTTCTTATGGCAACAACAGTGACAATGTCCTCCTAAGCCAGTACAAACTGGGGTTCCTATAATCACTTAATGTGTGGGAAAACACCTGGGAGGCTGATGGCAGCTGTGGTGCGGATGGGGCGGGGGGGGGGGTGTCTGTGCAGAGCTCTCCCCACGCCTGCAGGGTGAAATACAGTGCGCTACTGTTATTATCCCTGTCTGGGGGTTTACATGCTACCTTCAGCAGATACAAGCCATTGGCGTCTTCCTCTCTGGTGTCCTCCACACTTGCTGAAGGCCTGTAACTATCTGCTGAGCTTTCTGTCACTGTCCTTCAGACCCCTCTGTGCTGCCTATAATCCTCAGCACAATGAAGCAGCTGGTCTGGAAGACCTCTTGTTCCCAGTGCTCCCCATTTCTCTTTGGACCCATCAGCTGGCTGTTGCTATGTGCTGGGATCTCCTGGGAGCAGGGCAGGTCCTGCTGTGTTTGGGCATCCCATAGGTGTGATATGGCTTGCAAGGGGAAGGGGATAGTGTTTGCATGGTGTAGAGTTCCTCCTTGGTTGTGTTAGCTAACCATAAATAAGGTTACATCGGCACTCTCAGGTATGTTCTGTTACAAAAAATAGGGAAATGGGTGAGGTTTGGGTGTATCTTTTCGAAGAGAAAGACGTCAGTTCCCCATTGATGGACTGGCTGACCTCTTGGGACGTGCCACCAACTGGGAGCTGCCCGTGCTTGAGCTCATGGCTGTTTCTCCTGAGTGAAGACATAGTTCGCATCAACCCTGCTCACGAACAGGGGTTTTCCTGTGGATTTCCTGACACCTTCTCTCACAACTGAGGGGTCCCATGGGTGTCAGGGCGGAGGCACGTGAGGTGGAGGAGTGGTTCAGCGCATATGCTGCCAAGGGGAGGAGCGGGGATGTTGCCCCGCTTGGTCCAGGGCAAGATCTGCTGAACAGGGGCCTGAGCGCTGCTGGACCATGGCCTTGAGGAGGATGCTGGAGAGGGCAGGGGGTTGCAGAAAAGGCTGAGGTGGATGCTCAGTGCTGGAGCAAGAGTTTTGGTGCATACCTTCACTGCCAGCTTCCATCACATATGTGTTGCTTAACCAGTTTGTCTACAGCAGTCCAGTTCCTACCTTTTCGTCTCTGGGTAGTGGTGCATGCAGTATTTAAATGCAGATTACCTGGCACCGAAACACTTCATCTCATACTCGCTGGTGCTTAAAAGAGTTCTGTAGATTGTCCAGCTTTTAAGCAGCTAATTGCAGAGCTATTGGCATGTCTGCAGCGCATCGGAGGCATACATTTTGTTGTAGGCCTGCAGAAGATTAGATAATTCATCCAGATTTGCTGACAAGAACAGACTTTGACACAGACTCCCTACTCATTGCCAAAGCCAGCCGAGACCCTGATGGGCAAGAGGCGCGTTTTTAGGGAAATGCAGACTTCGCACTGAACCTTGGGGAAAGGCAAAGTCCCAGGAACATAGCACGTAAAGCCCAGCCGTTGAGGATTTCTGGGTTCCTACCACTGTTTGGGGAAAAACAGGCACAAAACGACACCCTCTAAGTTCATTCACCACCGGGAGAAGTAGCTGAGCTCCTCCGTCCCACCACACATCTCCGTAACGCCAGACCCCAGGGAGACAATCCACAGTTGGCTGGGGCAGAAATGGGCTCCTGGATCCTAGTTTGCCTCCTTCATGCTGTCAAATGCCCATGGCAAGTGGAAGAAGAAGACATCTTCTCTGGTGCTGGTCTGGTGAGAGCTGATGGCAAATGTCCTGGTTCACCAATGCCTGTGCTAGGCACATCATGACCACCTAACCAGGGCAGTTACTCCTCCACCACCACCAGGAAGGGTTTCCCCACAGTTGCACCCCCAGCTAAGAGCTCCAGACCGAGCAGGACATGGTGCCCATGTCACCCACTTTTCCTGGTCCTTGGCTATAGCCCATAACCCCACAAGTAACCAGCCACTGGCCCTCTGCGTGGGAGCAGGACGGGTGGAGAGCAGAACATGGGCTCAAATCCAACCTGAAAGACTCCCATCTGAGGCTGGCTGGAGGTGGCGCTCCCCAAAGGTTGCGTCAAGAAGCCTGGGCCATCCTGACCCTTCACTCTGCTATGAAAGGCTCGACCCCCTGACGCTGCACCTCTCCCAGGCTGCTGCTGCGGTACAGCTCCGTGTGCCAGGCTGCCGAGGGCATGCCAGGTTTCGCATGGGGATTGCGTGGGTCGGAGTTAGCAAGTGCTGGTGCACGTGTGCAGTGTGCGTGGTGTGAGGACGAGGTCTCAGAAGTCCCTTCCTGCCCTCGTCCAGGAGCTCGCCTGTTGCCCCTCTGTGCTGCAGCAGTGCCCTTCTGCTGCACCATGCCCTGCCCAGCTCAGCTCTTGCAAGCCACCGCACGGTTAGGGGAAACTGAGGCAGGCAGGAAAAGAGAAGGCTGGGGAAGGCAGAAGGTCTGCATTGCTGCAGGCTGGAAGCAAAAAGCAAGTGGCACGAATTGACCTGGCTGTCCCTGAGGCAATCAGGGAGCAGGTGACTGCATCCTTTGGGCTGCTCTGCGCAGGGTGGGACTCGAGGGCTAAGGCCGTGCTGTTTATTTGCAAAGCTGCTGGAGAGGAGCTGGCGGGTGAGCACGGTCCCGGGTTTTGGGCCACGTGTCAGCCGGGGCGGGGGGGCCCAGGCTTGCTGTTGAACGGGTTCGCCTTTCGGGATGTCTTGGGACGGGTGCCTCGTGCACGGCTGAGCAACTAGAGCAGGAGACGCGCCTGGCTTCGGGGCGTCCCGGGAGCTGAGCTCTCCTCCGGCGCTCTTGGAAAGCCTGGCCGTTCTTCCTCCCCGTGGGCAGGGGCAGGGAACTGCGTGTCCTCTGCCGGCCGACCTCTCCTGCCGGGTCAGCAGGTCCCCGCTGGCCTGAGCCACAGGAATGCTGGAGCACAGGCCGTTCGGATGCCGCGCTGGTTAACTTCAGCCCGAGTGCTGTGCTCATTTACAAATATCCTCTGACAACTACCTGCACAAACGGGGAAAAAAACCCACCACCTAACCCTTTAAAAAAAAAAAGGCATCTGTAATTTTCCACAGGACGGAGGCACATTATGTGGCTTCCCTGCCCTGGGGCTGCTCCGAGTCCCTTGCCCAGCACCATGGGGTCTGCAGCCAGCGGGGCCCCTCCACCGGTGCCTTTGCAAGCGGGGCTGAGCCGGGAGGCTGGAGCGGGAGGGAGCGTTGCCTGCCCAGCGTGGCCCTGCGGGGTGAGGCTCGCAGAGAGGCGAGCACCCGCCTAAGGCTTCCCGGCAAGGCTCTGGCACGGCAGAGCAGGGAGCGGGCCCTGCGCTGACCCGCTCAGCCGCACCCTCCTCCCCGCCTCGCACCGGCTGTTTTCCGCTCAGGGTTGCTCCCCGTGCTCCCGCCGGACCAGCAATGCCTGCGCCGGCGCTCGGCACCTCACCTCCCTCCCACGCGGGTGCAGGTGCCGCCCGGCTGGCAGCCGCGCTCCCGTGGGAAAGGGCTTCGATGGGCTCCCGGCGGGACAGGGGTGCCCGACCCCGGTTGGGGCTTTGGCAGGGGAGGCAAGTTCCCGGGCACGAGGCTCAAGTCCAGGTGCGTGGTTTGGAGGTGAAAAATACCTCTCAGCACCACTTCTGCCTACGAAAGCTCTGGCTGGGTTACATGGCACTAGGAGCGACGGGTGAGAAACTCCCAAAGCATGAACAGGCTGCCCACCCAACTAGGACAAAGAGGTGAAGCAGCAGCTCAGCAAAAGGGGAGAGTGCAGCCCCGGAGCAAAGCCTGGCGGGGACCACGCACGGGGTGCAGACGCACTGGGAGGAAACTGGGGTGCCCAGGCTCTGGGTGCAGGACTCAGCCCCGTTTGGTGAGCTGGAGGCAGCCCTGGGCACAACCCCGCTTTCTGGGCATCCACCAGGCACCAGGGAAGAGCCGCAGGGCTGCCCAGGGAAGGGACCAGGGTGTGCGTGTTCCTACCACGGAGTGCAGCCCTCCACCTCACCCAGGCACGGCCGAGGGTCCCGAGGCACTGGGAGACACCCAGCCCTCCAGCATCTGGCCCTCCTGGGCCTTCCCAGCTCAGCCCCGTCTCCTCTGCAGTCTTGCCTGGGGCTGTGGCATCACTGGCTGCATCTTTGCCTCTGGATGGGCTCTCCTATCCATGCCCTGCCCTGCTGGGACCTCCCTGCTCTCCCTGCACCCGAAGCAGGGAGGCAGGGTGCTCAGCACTGGCTGAGGGTATGTGTGGGAGTGGGCATGGACATAAGCCCAGTGCAGAGAGCCAGGAGTGCAGGGCCTTGGCAAATCTCCCATCCGGCTTCCCAAGATCAGTTCAGCGCTGGTACAGCGGTGCTCTCAGCTCCCTGCGACCTCGGGGGTGCAGAACCTGCCTGGGTCTGGTGCTGTGATGGGGCGAGACTCCCACGGTCACTGTAAGAGCCATGTTTGTGCCTTTGGTGGAGGTCACCTCCCTCTTGCAGCGTGGCGCTGGCAGCAAAGCCCAGCAAAGTGTCAGCTGGCTGTACCAAGAAATGCTGCGAGCAGGTTGGACGCTGACCCGTGCTCATCCCCACGCTGTCCCCCTCAACGCCTCGTGGCACATGCTGATGAGAAACATGCTCCCCCACCGCGGTGACCAGCAGTGCTGCCTCCGCCACCCGCCCTGGTCGCTGGCTCCCTGCCCCACGCGCACCATGGATGCTTAATTCCTGGCTGATGACCGAGCCGCCTGCCCAGAGCATTTGGTCTTGGAGGGGCAAAGGAAGATGGCTGGGCTGCGTGGCTGGTGTGGTGCGGGCACAAGGACAGCACCAACGGGCAGTGGGAGCCCAGGGCTCTTCTCCGGGCTTCTCCGGGAAAGCAGCAGAGAGCTTTGGTCCTGTCAGAATGGCACAGGGCTGTCCCCATGAAGTGGTCAGCATGGGAGAATGTCCTGAGCACTGCAGCTGGGTGCTGGGTGCTGGATCCCGGTCTGTGCGGTGTAGGACAAGGCTGGGCGGCTATGGAAGGGCATGGAAAGACCTGGAGCAAGAGGTCTTCAAGGGTCTTGGGGATCTTGGGTCATTCCTGTCCTCCTCCTGGCCGCTGTGGGGACACAAGGGCTCTGCTTCAAAAGGGTGCACAGCTCCACTGCCAGAGCAGTGTTGCCCAGGGCAGGCAGAGCAGCCTGGCTGGGGATGGAGCCTGTCCCAGCTGGAAGAACCAGGACCTCTGAGCAGGTCTGTCTGTGTGTGTGTGTGTGTGTGTGTGTTTGGATGGTGCACGTGCATGTGTGTGTGTGTGCACATGCATGGACGTGTACATGAGTGTGGGCACGTGTGGATGAGTGCATGTGTGGATGTGTGCATGTGGCATGCATGTGTGTGCTCACACGGATGTGGCAGCAAGTGTCTGTATGCACATGTGTGTGCATGCGTGTGTGTGTGTGTGCCCATGCTCCTACAGGCCTGTTTCTTTGCTCCGGCGTCCTGCCCACCTCCCCTTTCGACAGGCAGGGCATGCATAGCCCCCGGACCCTTCTTACAGACATGTGCTCCTGCTCTCTCCCTTGGAAATGCAGGTATTTATATGTGAAAATATGGAAGCGTGTTCAGTCTCTGCTCAGTGACCTTCAAAACCATCCAGCAAATTCAGCTTGGACCGCGAGCCCAGCCAGATGGCCCTTCTCAAACACACTGGCTGTGCAAACTGGGGTTTTACTCTTGATTCCTGCTCCTGCTCCAAGGCAGGCTCGTGAAACAGCGTATTCAGTATGTGCTCCGGGAAGGCAGCCACGCAGCCCCGCTCCAAGGAGGAGGCGGTGGGGAGAGTGCCAAACCGGGCTGGAGAGGGACGATGCAGCCGCGGGCTGGCGGCCGAGAGGCTCGGGGGGTTGTAATTGAAATGTGAAGCACAGAGTTAAGCTTGGGGAATCCAGAATCGGAGGGGAGGGGGCTGTGTGCGGATGTCTGGGGCTGCCAGCGCCATCTCCAGCCAGGGTGGC
Source organism: Sagittarius serpentarius (assembly GCA_034782735.1). Lineage (NCBI taxonomy): Eukaryota > Metazoa > Chordata > Aves > Accipitriformes > Sagittariidae > Sagittarius > Sagittarius serpentarius. The sequence continues at coordinate 7,438,330 of JAVKLA010000021.1, read as the reverse complement.
CACTGGGCAGGTGAGCAAGGTGGAGGGTGGTGGGAGACATTTCTGATGCCGGTGGAGAGGAGCCCCGCAGGGGCGACTGGATCACGGGGAGCTGGGCAAGGCCGGCGTGACTCTTGATGCCCAGGAGAGGAGAGAGCAAACCGAAATAACATCACCTAACAGAAGGGAAGGGTTAAAAGACCTGTCAGAGCTGAGTCTCTCTGAAAACATGGGAGACAGCTGGAAAAGATTTAAATAACTCTTTGCTGTCTGTCTGCAAGCCGTGGGTGCCAGCGAAAGGTAGTCTTATTTCTGATAATATCTGGTCTGACACACTCAATGTGTTTAACAGTTTTCAGTTCACTCAGGCAGATGAGACTAACTAGGAAGCGATCATGCAGGGATTCCTGGATGCTGCATTAGCATGCAACCTCTGAGAGGAATGTTTTCGCCTCTAAATGCAAATAGAAGTTGAAGCTATTGAAGAAGCTGTGACTGATCTTAGTCTGAGGAGTCAGTCTTGCAAATTCAGGGGTAACCAAGCCTTTGGCGTGGATGTAGTCATGCAGGGCAAAGCCCGACAGGGACATCGGGGACCCCCGGGTGCGGTGCCCGGAGGGGTGCTGGGGCTGGGGTGCCCTTTCGCTCACCTCCACCTTGGCCACCAACAGCACCCACAAGGAGAGACACTGTGGAAGGTGGCCGATGCTGGTGATTTCTTCCAGGTCAGCAGGGCTCTGGCAGGACACGGGGCAAAGCAGAGCCTAGGGACATGGGGCACGCTCCCCTGTACGGGCCTGGGAGGTGGAGGGGGCTCCCCGAAGGAGCTCAGCTGCCAGTAAATCCTTCCCATTGGGATTGACACAGCCCTGCTGACGACCTCATGGGTGCTAACGGAGTAGTGATGCACCCACCCAGAAAATGAGGCTCTGGCAATGGTTTTGTGCCTCACCTGTGCGACACCAGTGCTAGGAGCCCATCACATCCTACTAAGGTCTCTTGCCAAAACGGTCCTCGCTTAGATGACGGGGGACTCTGCTGGGGGAGATGGTGAGGGTGACAAGTGACTGTGAGCTCTCAGGGTAATGCCGTGCCCAGAGGAGCTGATGAAACCTTCTGGTGTGGAGACAGGGAATAGTGTGTTGGGCTGGAGAGATTTTATTGCCTTCGTGTTTGGCCCTGGTAGCTATGCCAGGAGGTAAGATTAGAGGGTTCATGAACTTACTGCATGACATACACCATATTCTATCGAGCAAAGGTATATTTAATCATATGGAATTAGCACTGAAAACTATTATTAAGTATTACAATTATTAAAGAGAAGATTTTTCCCTAAGCACTGTTCTGGAGCAAAATTTGATACTGATAGCATACACCAAAGGTTGGTCAGAAATCACCGTATCACATAAAAAACAGAGCTATCAGTTACACAAGACTGTTCCTAAAGTGTCTGCTTGTTTTTTTAGCAAAACTCCAGTCCTTCAAAATGCAACAATTTTGGTTTTCAACTAAAAACATTCATTCTTGAAATTTCCCTAAATAAAAGTACGAAAATTTAGTCCTGCTATGATGCGCTTGGTTTGACATGATGTGAGCACGAACATGGACACGAAGGAGGGGACAAACCCTGCTGCTGTTGGACTGCCTGTGCCCCTTTTGTGAACTAAGGGTTCAGCATCAGCCCTTATGAGACACTGGAGAATCCAACCCCAAGGTGCATCCCTTTCCCAGGCAGGATGGAGACAGCTCTCCCTCCCTGCTGCAGCTCCGGGAAATGAGCTGGGCGCCTGGCAAGTGGGTGACCCAGGTCTCTCCTGGAAACCTGCTCTCTGAAGAGGGCTGAAGGAAAACACTGTCTGGAATGGTTTTCCCTCAGAAAACAGCATTTTATTGAAATCAGATCTTTCCCTGGGAACTTGTCGATTTTGCTGCCATTTTCTCCAGGAAGAAGTCTAGCAGAATCACTTTGACTTTCTTGTTTCAGCAGTGTCAAAATGTTTATTCCGATCATGTCAAAACACCAAGCTCATTTCAGGAAAGTAAAAATATTTCATTTTGACTTTATCATTTCATTCGCTTAACTTCCACTTTATGTTCCGTGAAAGTATTTTTTAATACGCACCGCTTGATATCCTTTTGCGCCGCGACATCCAGGCGCTCTGCGAGGAGACGATGCTGGATTGTCACACGCGGCGTTTCAAAGCCCCGAATTAGCATTTGGGTGAATTTTCATTTCGTAGGACGTGCTGCACGTGTGGCTTTGCCTCTCAATGCACAGCAGACGCCTTGCACGCTGCTGGGATTTTCTTGGTACATCCCCCTCCCAGCTTTCTGCAGATACCCGTAGGAAAACCAGTCTGCTGATTCCCGTTGGGATCAGGGGGCTGGTGGGGTGGCCTGAAGTGAGGGTGATGGGCTGTGGGGTGAGATGGGCACCCGGGTGCTCCCCTCTCCCCGGCTGCTGCTCGCTCTCCTCTCACCCAGCCAGACCGCGGTGCCAGGGGAGTGCCCTTGCAGCCCGGTACTCTGAGTTGCCATGCTGAAAGCTGGAGTTTTCCTTGGCGGCGAGACAAATCGGTCACAAATGCAGTCCTCGGAGCCTGCTGGTGGTTTTTTGTGTGGGCAGATATCCCCACCTGCCTTCCAGAGGGGCACTGCCCAGCGCGGTCCCTCCTTGGCTCCCACGCTGGCTCCTGCAGCTCCATCGCCACCCGTGGGGTTCTGCTCAGGACCCTGAAGCTGCTCGGCACCCCCCAGCAGGGACGGTGAAGGAGATGGGGCTTCAAAACAGCCCTCAGGTGTAAATCTGGGGGCGGGGAAAGAGGGCAGAGGGGGGTCTGCACGGGGTGTTGCAGGAATCATTCAGGTGGAAGAAAGCTGGAGGTCCTGCTGGCCTGGTAGGACAGGGGGTGAAGCCAGCATCAGGCAAGGACTCCAGGCCTCGGCGCAGCCCGGAGCTGCAGGGGAGACGGCGGAGCAGGGGCTCAGGCGGCACCGCCCTGCCTGGGACCCAGTCGGTGAGGGGACGCCTGGAACAGCAGCTCTCTTCCTCCTCCTCCTTCTCGTCTCGCTCCTCCTCCCAATCCCACAACTGGCCCCCCTCCCTTCATGCCTCCTGTTGGCGGGTATGACCCCCCCAGCTCTGCCCAAACCCTGCAGCCCCAATTCCCCCTTCACAAGGAGGGTTTGCCCTGGGGAGAAGATGCTGTGGGGCTCAGCGTGGTGCACGCTGGAGGTCCTCCTGTTCAGATCATTCTGAGACCGTTCAGACCAGTTTTGCAGGTGACTTGCAGCAGCCAAGGCACGAGCGCTTCCGCCAGGCCCCAGGCGCTAGAGCAGCCATCCGCTGACGGTGGGCACGGATCTGGTGCTTTCTGGGGTGCAGTACTGGGAGAGGGCAGCTGCAGCCCCCCTCGCTGCCACCCTCACTTGCAAGGAGCAGCTCACACGTGTGTGGCGGGATGTATCAGAGCTGGTCCTGCTTGCTCCATCCCCACGGAGCTCCTGTTTTCCCTTTCAGCCTCATCTTCCCCACCTTGGAGGTGTCGGGCTCCTTACCGAAGCTGGACATATCTGTGTAAAGCGCCCCTGCCCTCCCTCTCTTGAAGCGAGAGCTTCACATGATAAACCAAGGTGTTGAGTGGAATCATCATCATCATCATCATCATCAAGAGCAAACTGGCTCCTGTCCTAGAGCCTGGGGGGCAGAGGAGCCCCATTTCCCAGCCAGCTGGGACGAGGGGAGGGGAGCACTGCACCCCATGGGACACCTTTGCCCAGATGCTGCTGGAAGCTGGCAGGGAAGGGACAGAGCAGGGAGTGGCACTGGGTGAGGGCTGCGCCGGCTGTGGGAAGGAGGTTGGAGAGAGATGTGTGCCCGGACCCCGCAGCCCCAACCAGCCCCATCACCCCCTTCCCTGCTGCTGCAGCTGCTGGACTCTGCTCTGGTGTCCCCCCCCAGACCCGCTGCTGCTCTAGTGCATACCCTGGCCCCTGGAAAAACAACCGGAGGAGCAGGTGAGAGATGTGGGAAGGTTTTGACTAATAAAAATCTCTGAAATCCCACTGCTTACCCCACAGAACCCCCCCCGCCCCTCTTCCCCAGGCATGGCCATGCAGTGTGGCAGGCGCCTGACATCTGGGATGGGGCAGCTGGGACCAGGGGGCACCCCAGGACGTGGGGGAGACACAGCAGCTCAGTGTCCCCCAGCTCTGCTCCTAAGACTGCCTCTTACCATAAAGCCATGGACGAGCTCAAGGCCTGCTGCTTAACAGGGACGGTGGCAGCATGCAGCTGGCTTGATAGAGATGCTCCTGCCTGGTGCCAGGCGGTTAAGTGATCATTAACCAGGTGCTTGGGAAGGTGATGCTGGAAGCCAGCCCCACACTGCTGCTGTGGGGTGGAGGGCTGAACACCCACCTCTGTGCACCCCCAGACCCGCGGTTGCCTTGGCTGGTGCCACGTGCATCCAGAAACGTGCTGCTCCACACCCTCGGGGCTGAGTGAGGAGGCCAGGGCTGAGACCCTGGGCAAGCCAGGGATGGGAGTACCAGGCAGCTTTGGTTGCTTTTAGGTGCAAGGAGCGACGATGCCGTCCAACACCTGCCTGTCACCTTCACCACTGGCAGCCATCCTCGTCTGCAAGGGTAAATATTGCTTTACAGGTGGGGAAACTGAGGCAAGCAGGTGGGCAAGACCAGCACGTTTCTGCAGCATTAGGCATTGATAAATGGCGGTCTGAGCGCCGTCGGCCAAGGGAAGAGGCGGCTCAGGGCGATTGCAGGGAGATGCACCCACTGCAGCGGAGGAAGAGAAATGCTGCTGGAGAAACCAAGTGGCACCGGCAGGAAGGGTCACGCGCAGGAGCAGCACGGGAAGGGTTGTGCAGGCTGGGACCCTCCTGCTCGGCTCGGCACTGGGGAGCTGAGCCTGGGCTGGAAAAACAAGGCTGGAAGAGCGGGTGAGAAATGTGGGAGGGTTTTGACTAATAAAGGCAAGACTGAGGGAAGAAACTGCCAGGCTCCAAGTGGGCAAAAGGCTGCTGAGAGAGAAGGGAACGATCCTGCCTCCAGGCCCTCGGGGTAGGGGAAGGAGACCGTGGGTGTAAACCATAACAAGGGAAATTTGGGATAGATCCCAGCAGAAATGTTCCCGAGAGGAGGGAGGCGCAGGGAGATGTGGAGGCTGGCTCCACCCTGGGGTCTCTAGGGTCCGGAGGGGGGCGTTGGGTTCAGGTCTGTCCAAGGCTGCCCCGGCACCGCACAGCCCGTGCTGGACCCGCCTGGACCAGCTGAACCCGTAGATGTGGGGCTTGGCCAGCAGGTCCCCGTTGGCGTGGCAGGGGGTCGGGGAACGCAACACCTCAGCCCCCAGCTAGCTGGGATGTGCCTCCGGGGACGGCTGGGGCATCTGCAGCCACCGCTACCGCTTGTAGGTTCTGTGAAACAGAGCGCTTGTCAAGTCCCTCCTGTATATTTTATTATATTTATTAGATTATATTATACTTTATTATATTATTAGAGCTGTCAGGCCAAGCACTTCAAGGCTGGAACCATCAGCTTCATAGTTGCTTGGGTAACCTTAGCCCGTCCCCTTGGACAATGAGTGGGACCGCGGGGAAAGTATCGCATGTGACTGTGGCATTAAAGACACTGTTGGAGGCACAACGGGTGAGAAAGCCCCAGAGCCGCCCAGGGTGCTCGGTGACAGTGTCCCTAGGGCCAGCGAGGCATGGGGGGTGGGGAGGGACGGGTCTGCAGTGGGGACGGTGAGAGCTGGCAGCGTGGGGCCGGCAGGCAGCAATCCCCGGGGGGATGCAGGGGAGACAGCCTGTGTGTGTGGTGGGTAGGGGGCAAGGGGGGGGGCACACAGCTGCTGCGGACACCCCTGTCCCCAGTGGGTGCGGGGGCAGGTGTGCATCCCCGGTGGGTGGGTGAGGAGGGGCGTGCCCTCGCGTGGCGCAGGCAGCGAGGTGGGTGCGGGCAGGGAGTCAGGCGTGTGTCCCCAGCGGGTGCCTGCGTGTGCGTGTGGAGACGTTTGCACCCTGGCGGGTGCGAGGGGGGAGGGTGCGTTGCCACAGGGTGCGGGGGGTGCGCGCAGACGGGCAAGGGCGGCCCCCCCAGCGCCCGCGGGGCAGGAGGAAGGCGGGCTCCGCGGCGCCGAGCTGCCCTCCTGCCTCCTGCCCTGCCAGACCCAGCACGGAGCGGGGCGGAGGGCCCGCAGGCATCTGCCCCAGCCCCGGGTGGGCTTCGTGAGTCTGACCTCATTGCCACCACATACCCCTGCGGTGACATCATCGGGGAGTCACCGGCCCCGCCGGCAGCCCGGGCTGCTGAGAACGGGACGGGACGGGGCAGGGAGCGGGAGCGGGGCCGGGGCCGGTCCTGGGGGGCTGCGAGCGGCGGGGCCGGGGGGGCTGTCCGGCCAAGCCCCCCCCCGGGGCGTGGGCGGTGGGC
>JAVKLA010000021.1:7411173-7424128 GCA_034782735.1 Sagittarius serpentarius | reverse complement strand
CACTCCTCTCCTCCTGCCCCCCTCATTTTTCTCTCGCCTTTTTGGAGGTTTTCATCTTCCTTCTGATTCCAGCCCCCCCCCCCCGCCCTTCTGGAATCGCTTTTCATGCAGCGCTAACTGCTGAAGTAACACAAACCTGCTAAATGGTCCGGCTTTATGATAGCATAAAAATGATACTACAGCAGTGAGTGGGGCTTTATTAAACCCAAGGGAAAGGCTCCAAATGAACAGCTTGCTCTGCTCTTCGCTTCCCCCCCCCCCTCCCTCCCTTGATTTTTAATAACCACTGGAATATAAACTACAGTTAAGATCCTGCGGACTAGAAGAGCGCTCACAGCCCGGCGTTATCGCCGTCCGTCCCCGCACGTGGGTCCCTGTGCGCATCCCTCCCTCCTGCTTGCCCGATGCTGTGATGGGAGGACCAGCATCCCGGACTGGGAAACAAATTTCCTGGTGATTGGCTTTGTACTTAAAAACCCTTGTAAATATTTTGCAGGGAGGCCGTGCCCACAGCGGGTCGGGCCAGGCAGGATGCGGGAGTGAGCTGGAGCTTCTTGATCAGGCTTCCCATCCCGGTGGGTTCCTCACTGGGATGCTGCCGGCAGCGGGAGGTCCCCTGGGCTTAGGGAGCAGGGTTGGACACCTGTCACCACCGTGTCCTCGCAGAGGGACCACTTGGGAAGGGGACGAATCTCCCCTCCCCACCGCCACAGCGGGGTCCGGGCATGGTCTGACCCCCAGCCCCAGGCTGCCCCCTCCATCGCCGGGGTCCACCCCAAGCCCCGCTGCTGGCGTGCCCTTGGGTCTCCCGTGGGGATGCTCTTGAGCTGGGTATGGGGTCTCCCCCTTGCCCTGCCACCCCGCTGCACCCCGGCGCCGCCTGCGGGGAGGCAGTTTCCTTCATCGCCCTCCCGCACCCACCGGCGGTGGGCTCGACGCTCCCCGATCGCATTGCTTTTAATTAGCCCGACACTTCCCGTAGGCATCTCTCTCCCGCTGAAGGTGCCTGATTAGTGCTGAGGTGAAAGGCACTTTGGGTTACGGAAGGACACGCGGAGAGGCTCGCCTGTCTGCCGCTGAAGCTCATTTTGGACAGCATCTGTTCATTATTATGTGGTGCCTTGGCCGGGCGCCAGCCAGGAGAACTGAAAGCCCCGGCACAAAGCTTGCTTTCACCCGCCGCGGGGAGGAGGAGGCAGCCGGTGCTGGGAGGGGGTCTGGGGACCCCCCAAGGCAGGCTGGTCCCACCCCTCCCAGCGGGGGTGCTCCAGCATCCCAGAGCATCCTGAGCTGTCGCCTGCTATGGGTCTGGCTGTGGGGTGTCCAGCCCCCCTGGGACCGCTGCTGTCCTGTGGGCTGGGGGGCAGCAGTGGGGGGGCTGCCCCGGGGGGGGGTTAGCAGCAGGACGGGGTGATGTTGGGGTCTGTGTGGCTGATGCCTGTTTTTTCAGGAGGGGGTTCATCCTTCCCCTCCCCAGCAGCCCCCTGCCACCCCGTGCACCCAGCTGTGCCCATCAGGGCTGTGCACTCTGCTGGGGCTTGGCAGCGGGGGGCTCCTGGGCTTCGCTGCCTGCTGGCCCTCGGGGCGCGGGTGCTGGGGTTGATGGGACTTTGTACCCACCGAGGCAGCGATGCAGCAGTGATGCAGCCCAGCTCGCTGCTCCCCTGGGGCCTGCGGGCTGATAAGATTTCCCAAACAGCCCTGGGTGCTGGCAGTGGGGGCATACGGGGGGATGTCTCTGCCACCTGGATAACCTGGTGCGGGCAAACCCTTGCCTGTGCCTGCCCGTGGGGCTGGGCAGAGCACCGGGGAGCTGCAGGCAGCGATGCTGCAGGTCATCCGCCACCTGTGCATGCATGTCTGAATTTGCACGTGTTCCCTTGCACGCCTGTGCGTGTGCATTCGGGGCGCGGTGCATGCACACGCGATGCACGTGCGCCGGGCTCGCCACGTGCGCTCCCACGTGCGCTCGCACCCGCACGTTGCAGTCAGATGCGCATCGGGTGTGCAAGGGCAGCGTGGGGAAGGACCCCTGAACACACTTTGGGCTGGCTCGCGCCGCTGCACAGCGCTCCTGGGGGCATGGGCTGGTGGCAGTGTCCCCCTGTCCTTGGGGACCAGGGGGGACACCATGACCTTGCTGTGGGGCGGTGGGTACTGCAGGGGCTCGGTGCTTTTGAACAAGCGGCTGTGGCTTGGTGGGTGGGTGGGGAGCCGGAGCCGGGGCGCTGAGCAGCCACCTTTGATTTGCAGGGAAGGAAAAAAAAAAAAAAAAAGAACCGAAAAGCAAAAAAAAAACAAAGAAAAAAAGCCAACCCCAAGAAAGAGAAGAAAGGCGAGGGCTGTTCGGAGCTGCCTGCCACCTGGCGCGGTGCCAGCCCGGGGACGCTCCGGAGCAGACATGCCAAGCTGTAATTGCAGACAGGCTCGTTTCAAGAGACGAGACGGTTATTTTTAACTTGCGTTAAGGTAATGCACTGATCTCCTGCCTGCTGGTTCAAAAGTTCAACACCCCCCCCCCCCAAACCCCCTTTTGCTCATCCACCCCATGCCGGTACCCCCCGGCCGGGCTCTGGGTGCCCCCCTGGAAGGCGCATCCCCTTGCCCAGAGCCCCGCGGTCGGGCAGGCTGGCGCTGCCAGACACCCTCGCCCTCTCCAGGGCAGCCTTTGTGTCTCCCGGGGAGTCTGGCTCCTCTCCTGCGGGACTGGGAGGAGGGTGCAGCCGGGGCCAGCCGCGGGGTACGGAGGAGACGGGCGTTCACGGGGCTGTGCCAGCTCCGGGCCCAGCCTCGGCGCTGCCGGGGTCCCCCAGGGATGGTGCCGGAGACGGGCGCTGCGTGCCAGGCTGCCAGATCCTGCTCGGAGTCCAGTGGGAAAAACCTTGCAATGCTGTGGGTGGTGGCACCGCTCACGCTCCGAGGTCCCCGAGCACTTTCCAGTCACGGCTCCATATGCTGGTGGCCGTGCTGCCCCAGGGACTGCTGGCATCTCCTCCAGCAGCCAGGCTGGCAGGGACGGCAGGGCAGTGCGGGGACGGTGGCGTGGGGGGTTCCCCCCGCCTCAGACTCCTTGGGCATCCCCACAGTGGAGGGCTGAGCCTCTGGGCCACCCGTCCGGTTGGACCAGCCACCAAGCCTGATGCTCCCAGAGCCTCTTACTGGTCCATGCCAAGGACCATGCAGCCACCTCGGCCCTGGCCATTGGCAGCGGGAGAGCCCAAAAGCCAGGTGCTGGGATATATCACCTCTGTTTTTTTTTTTTTTTCCCTCAAAACATATTGCAAAGTGCCAGGAGGGCTTGGGTGCCTTTTACTCCTCGGGGAGCAGCTTTGCTACCCTGAGATGGGATGTCACCCACTGTCATGGGACCCGAGCAGTGCCAAGCTGGGGAGCATGGGGACGAGCCTGGCACCTGCTTCCCAGCCTTCTGCCCAAACCATCTCAAGTGAAAGTGGAGCAGAAATGCTCCACAACTTGTCAGGTTTGGACCTGTAACAGCTGTAATTAATCCTTTGCCCCCTCATCAGCCTCCCCCAGGAGCTCAGCTGCTGGGAGCCGGTGGGACCGAAGCCCCAGGGCTCTCCCGAGCAGGAGCAGCGTGTCCGTCCCCCTGTCCCCAGATGCCCTCTCGCCCTGGTTCGTGGTGTCAGCAGTTTGCCAGACAGCCAGGAACTCCCTGTGTGGCTGAGATGTCTTTTGTCCTTGGCCGTTGCATGGCCGGGATCGCCAGCTGCAGGTGCTTCGCTGCTCCTCCTTCCCGCTGCTGTGGTTCAGCATTTCCCTGCCCTTGGACGTAGCTGCTTTCGGCAGGAGCGCTGAGGTTTGGGGGGACCTGAGGGGAGCTGAGACCTGCCAGCCACGTTTTGTGGTGTTTTGCCACTTGCCTGGGCTTGTCGCTGGCCTCTGTGGCAGCGCATCATCTGCCGGAGCCAATAAATCAGGGGGAATAGCCCGGCTGTGTCAGCGGTGAATTGTGGGGCCATTATCCATAATGAGTTCAACAAGGACGGCATGGCGTGCGCCGTGCGCGGGGTGAGACTTACCGGGATTATTCCTCGGGCTGTGACCCTGGCAAAGCGGGGGGCATCTCCTAACCCAGCGGGGCGGCCGGCTCTGCGGGGGGGTTACGTGGCCACGCACTTCGCTGCTCCCCCGGCGCGGACCCGTGGGATGGGAAGGGGTGCCCGCCATCCCCTTTGTACGTGCATATGGGGAGCGGAGGGGGACTGGGGGGTCGTGTGGGTACCACTGGCTCCATACTGGTGTCTGTTGATGCTGGAGGGAGTGGGCACTGCACCAGTGTGCGCTGAGGTTTCAAGCATCCCTGGAGCCTGCTCGGGCTCTGGGATGTGTTTGGTAGCGCGGGATCGGAAACGCCCAGGGCAGCCTCTAAGGGTGGGAGAGCTGGGGAGACCGTGCTTGGGACCGTGCTTGGGACCGTGCTTGCTTGGGACCGTGCTTGCTTGGGACTGTGCTTGGGACCACACTTGGGACCTCCTTTGGCAGTGGGACCGCTGGCTCCTTCCCGCTGCGGGTGCAGGGCACCGGGAACCATCCTGTCCCGCTGCACAGCCGGTCGGAGCTGCCGCGAGCCGATGGCTGCTGGGAGCGGATTTAAGCAGGATGAAGAAGGGCAAGTCCCTGGCTCTGCAGTGCCGTGCCAACGGGTTCAGGCAGCCAGGATGCCTGCTGTCCCCTCCTGCCTGCAACTTGCCTGGCTGGCAGCCGGCCCTCGCGCCCTCCCTGCCCCAGGTGGAGGGCGCGTGCGGAGATGCAGGGAAGGAATTAACAAGCTTGTGGAGCGACAGGCTCATAAATTTTGGCTTTTTTTTTGAGACTGTCAAACCTATGCCTGTCCCAGGGATGTAAGACAGCATTTTATTGCTGCCTGCTTGATGGTTGTTCCCTTCTCCTCTGCGTCTGTGATTTATCTCTGCACTTTGCGCTGATTGGATTAGAAGTTTAAATGCTAAGGGTGCATAACAATATATTTTTCTTATTAATATTAAAAAATCATTATTGGATTTTTTATAGTTCTGTTTTGAATTGAATCCCCTTGCTTGATTTATTCTCTCTCCCAGAGTAGAATTTAATGCTAATAGGAACAATCATTGCTTTGTTTTGAATCTTTGACTGTTTGGAAAACTTTCCCTGCAAAGGGAAATTACAGCATTATTAAGAGTCCATTAAAATAGGGTTTGCCCATTCCTGACTATTACCTGTGAGCTGGAGAGAAAACAAAAAAGCCAAGACAAAGAGTCTCTTTTGCAGGGCTTTCTGCTTACACCCTTCCCTAGGTGTAATGCAATTACTGTGCCAATTATTATAATCAGCTCTATTCTATCGCAGGTATTAATTGCGAAGCCCGTCAGTTCGATTTCTTGCGAGACGCCGGGCAGTGAATGCGTGTGCCTGGCGGCGGAGCACGACTCGTCCGCGCTCACCTATGCGCGGGTGAAAGGCAGGGGCCTGGCTGCCGTGATGGGAGACGATGGGGACTACGGGGCTGCTCTGTTTCCTGCTGGATTTCGTATTTTTAAGGCAAATATGCGAAGTGTGACAGCAGCCCCCGGTTGATGCCTTTCGCAGCGTGTCCCCAGGGCTGTGGGTACCAAGGGGCGGGATGGGAGGTGCTGGATTTCCTCCCTCTGATGCCCTTCGTCCCGGTGCGGAGGCTGAGCGGTGCCTCTGCCCACGCGCGGCGACCAGCCATCGCGCACCCAGCGCCCTGCCAGCCCCGGGACCCACCACATCCTTGCAGTTGTGCCCGGTGTGCCTCGCTTTCAGGCAGCTGCCTGCAGCCCGCAGGGCTCCAGCAGGCCACGGGGCTGGCCACGTGCCCCACGGGCAGCCCTGGAGAGCAGAGGCAGGCAGGCAGGTGGGAACGGAGCAGGGGTCGGGGTCGGGGGGCGCGATGCCAGGCAGCTGGAGACGTGCCTGGGCTCCGTGCACGGCGCTGGGACGGGTGCAGCGGCGACGGGGAGCCGTGCCAGGCTTGGCGCACGGCCGGCACGGTTGGCAGGGGGAGCGCGGCCTGCCCGGGCACGGTTGGGGCAGGCCTGGTCAGCCACGGCCCCGAGGAGCGTCGAGGCGGAGGGGGGAGGCCGGGGTGTGGGGTGGCTGCTGGGCGTAGGTGGGAGCGGCAGGAATGTCAGCCCGAGGCACGCAGGGTCCCGCGTCGGCATGAACCGCCCTGCAAGCGCTGCACCGCGCCAGGCCGCTACCCTGCACTCAGCGCCCCAAAACCTGCTCCCTGCCCCCCTCACTCTGCTCCCCAAACTCTGGACTCTGCACCCCAGAAACTGCACCCTGCACCCTGCAGTGTGCTCCCCAAACTCTGCTCCCTGCATCCTGCACCTCCCACCCTGCACCCCACCTGCTCAGGTGACTCCCACCCAGCCATTGCTTATTGCAAACCTGCACCCACTCCCACTGTGCACCCCATACCTTGAATCCCCCTGCGCACCCCCTACCCTGAACCCGCACACCCAGAAGCCCACCTGTGTTTGCTGGACACCCCGCACCCGGTGTGCTCGGCTCTTCCTCCTCGACCCCTCCGTGCTCTGTGGGTTATGGGGTGTCGCTGCTAAGTGCATCAGCTGGGGGGGAACCCCTGTCCCCCCTCACCCCATGGTGCACCAGCACGAGCGGTTGGGATGTGCACCCCCATGGGTCTGGGGGTGCAGTCCTGTCCCTTGGGGACCACCCTCTGCTGTGATGAGGTGGGGGTCCCCAGCACACCTCTGCATCCTGGCCCGCACCGGTGTGACGGGTGTTTGGAGAGCAGTCCCGCTCACCCCGCTTTCCCACTGCACGCTGCCAAGCCTGTGAAATAGGGTTTTTTTCCGCCGCTGACAACGCTGTGGCAAACGCACGCAGCGATACAGCAGCCCGCAGTGTGATGAGGAAATGCCAGAGGGGTGCGTCAGATGCCGGGCTGAGGGGAGCTAACCCAGCCACGCCGTGGGGTCTGGCTTACCCCGGGGAGGGGGCGAGGAGGTGCCACCTCAGACCCCTCTGGAGCTGCGGCATGGGCCCCTCCTTGCGTGCCGTGCCGGGGAGATGCTTGCTCAGAGGTGGTCCAGCCTGCTCCTCACTGCTGCCGGGACAGCACCGCCGGGCACACGCGTGCCCCCCACCCCGTGCTGGCAGGTGGCACCGGGCACGGCCCCGGCAGAGCTGCCAGCACCCACAAAACGTCACCGGCTTCCAAGCGGCCTGTCCTTAGGTGTCCTCCCACGCCCCGGGACCGTCTGGCCGAGGTTTCCCGCACCCCATTCACGGCCAGGCAGTGCTGGGATCCCGGCGGTAGGATCCACTTGCCCGCCATGCGTGTTTTTTGGCTGACCCCCTCTTGTTTTTCCTCCATCCTGGAGCCTGAGCGCGCCAGCCAAGGACCGGCTGTATGGGGAGGCTGCCTGCCAGGCCCCCGAACCGGCTGCGAGGCCGTAGGATTTATGGCAGCGGCAGCCCTGCGCTGGGCTCGCGGTGGCGGCTGTGGGCTTTGAGGTGGTGACTTGGCATGGGGGGACGCGGGGGGTACCCCCGGGACGCGCGGCGGTGTCCTGGCAGGTACCTCTGTGCCCGTCCTGCTGCCCATCCCGGGGAGGCAGGGACTCGTCTCCATGCCCATGCAGGGCTCGGGGGGGGTGACCCCACAGCTGGGGTTTGGGGAGCGAGAGGGGGAGATGTGGGGTACAGTGCTGTGGGAATACTGGGGTGCAGTGGTGGGAGATTTGGGGTATGGGACTTTGCAGTGTGGGGTGCAGGGCTGCGAAGTGTGGGGTGCTGCGGCCACCACAGTGCAGCAAGAGGAGACATGGAGCAGCAAGGGGAGATGAGGGGAGGGCCGTGCTTGCAGTGTGGCCAGCCTGGCTCCCCAAAGCTCCCAGTTTACCCAGCAAGGCCCCAGTAAGCTACAAAGCTATGGGAGTCTGGGGGGGGAGGCCCTGTGCCTCCCCCAGCCAAGACCCACAGGTGGCTCCTCAGCAGGGGAGCAGGATGCCCGGGGTCCCCTCCTGCCTCGCTGGGGCACCCCCTTGGTGGCACGGCCCCAGGGAGATGGGGCTGGTGATGGTCTCAGTCCCCGGCCCCCCTCTCCCTGCCCCCAGCCCTCTCCATGGCACGAAGCCCGCTCCTGCGTGCGGAGAGTGAGCGGAACCAGGGGGCTCCGATAATTATCATTGCGCTCTGAATAATTCATAGCAGCATTACTCCAACGAAGCCTCTCCCTGCCCCAGCTCCCCGCCACGCCGGCTGGCAAGCACCGGCTGGCTTTGGGGGTGCCACGAAGTGGGGTGGGGGGGGCAGGCTGGCTGGGGAGGTGGAGTCGGACAGCGGGGTGTCTGTCACCTGTCGCCTGCTGCCAGGGGTTGGGGGCGGCACGGGCAGGGGATGGGGATGGGGGAGCGGGTTGGTGCGTGTGCCCCCGGGAGCATCGCCATCCTCCCCGCTGCCCCCCCACGCCGCGTGCCTCAGTTTCTTCCTTTTCACAGTGTCAGGGATGCTGGGGTGAGCAGGACCGGCAAGCGGGTTGTTTCGCTGCCTGACTCAGTTCACCCCATCTTTTAGGGGGGGTGTCTCTGCACAAGCACACAGCACCCTGATCCCTCCAGCCATTCCTGCAGGGCTGGATTTGTCCCAGGGGGGTTGAGACCCCATCCAGCCGGGATCCAGCTGCGGGGCCAGGAGCTCTTGGCCCTGAGCGCCTGCGAGGCCGGGAGCAGTGAGGGGTTAAACGCAATAAAGCGGGTGTGAAACTTTTGGCAGGGGAGCTGCAGGCAGAAAGTGCATTTGTAGCCGCAAGTGGCCGCCTTGAAGATGATCCAGATCTGTCTGGGAGCCGTCTGCTGCTAAAACCCTTTGATCCACTTACTTCTCCCCGGGGAGCTCCCTGCAGCTCTGGTGCTAATGCCCCCGTGGCGACAGGGGCTCCGCTGCCAGACGGATGCAGGAAAGACCCCCACTTCCCACTGCCAGGCAGGAAAGAGGCTGCAAAAAAAAGAGGGGGGCAAAAAAAAGAGGGGGGGCAAAAAAAAGAGGGGCTTTGGGACACAAGAGTGATGCCACCAGGCTTAATGTGTGGGGTGCTGGGGGTACCTGGGGGTGGGAGCAGGTTTGGCTGTTCCCAGGCTGTGGGCAGGGATGTGAGGGATAGAGGGAGCGTCGCTGGGTGATTGCCGTGATGCCAGGACGTGGGGAGGGATGGTGGTGCTGTCACGGGGAGGGTTTGCATCGTTAATGGCTCCTCGGGACTGCAGATCTGGGGGCTCCCAGCCCCATGGCCAAGGGCCCCCCTGCAGGGCCACGTGCATGGCTGGGTGTGAGGACGTACCGCTCGGCAGCCAGGCCCGCCGGTGATTTTGGGGGTGATGAGGGCCCGAAGCGGCTCTGCTCAAGCATCTCCCTTCTGCCTCCCTGCCAAGCCCCGGGAGCAGGACGCACCCTCCCGGGGCTGGGAAGGTAGCGGTGGCACGCGTGGCTGTAGGGATGCTCTTGGGGACACGGTCCCTATTCATCCTCACCCTGTACGGCCCCCACGGCCTGGGCCCACAGTGGGGCAGGAGGTCCAGCCTCGTGCCCAGCTGCGCCTCAGCATTTGGGGTTTATCCTGATGTGTATTTGTACCCGTTCCCACTGTGTGCGGCACTGGGATCCCTGTGCCAGCCACGCTGGGCCAAGCCAGCGGGCATGGGGATGGCTCTTGGGGTCAGTGAAGGTTTGGGGTGTGGGGAGCTGGGTTTCGAGTCAGCTGGGTGATGTTTGGTGGTGCGGAGATCTTTTCCACAAAGGAAAAGCAAATTTGGGTCAACCGGCCCAGATAGCAAATGGGCTGAAAGGGGAAGGTGGGAAAACCGGCAGCGCTGGGCAGCCAGGAGCCAGCTCCCATGGGGTTATATGACATATCGGCCATTTGGTTTGTAGCAATTACTTTGCTTTTACTGTAGTAAATGTATAAAGACGAGGAAGCTGAAATAAGCTGCTGTACTGGACCTCAGATACACATTTTCCAGTGGGTGTCAGGACTTGAAGGATGCTCTGGCCTGTGCTCTGTCCTCCCCAGATCCCCATCGCGGATGGGTTTCACCCCTGTGGCAGCAGGGACGGGTGCCCTTGGTGGGGGGGGGTCCCAGGCTGGGAGCGGTGCTGTACTGTGTGGGGAGTGATGGGGCCGGCGTGGTGCTGAGCCCTGCAAGGGGAGACGTTCGCGTGGGCTGTACCCTGCGCCCTGCGTAACACACGCGGGCGAGTTATGGATGGACCCATTAACTACAGGCTGCAAGTCTGTGCATGGAGCAGGATGAGGCCATGGGCAGGAGAAGGGGCACAACATCCTCCTCTCTCCTGGGGGATGGTGTTTGGGAGCTGCTGCTCTGGCGGGTACCCAAGACTCCCTGCGGTTTCGGAGATGGTGGGCTGCCTTGCCAGCAGGACGGCATCACCTCCACCACTGCCAGCAACCCTGGCCACGCTCACGGGGAAGGAAAAAGCCATCGAGGCGGCAGCGGAGCCACGGGAGAGGCCAGGGGACGGTCACGGGCACGGATGGTCGCGGCTGGGTCTGGAGGGCTCATGCCGGGGCCGAAGGGGTGGGATGGAGGTGTGAAGGGAGCCGAGCGGGGAGCGAACAAAAGCTGCATTGAGTGACAGCGCCCGGCCGTCCCGCCGCCAGCGGAGCAGGAGCCTGGCCAGGAAAAACAGGGCCTGGAGCGGGGAGCACATCGTGTCCCTGGCTGGGGCCGCCGGGGCCCTCGGTACATTCTGTAGCGGAGGAAGCTGGCGCAGGGACGGGCTGGCTCGCCGGCCGCCGCGGTGCAGCTGACCCTGGCGGGGAGAGGCGCGGGGGGCTCCCCCCTCCTGGGTCCTGCACCCTCTGACCGCATCGCTCGCCAGGGCTAATAGTCTGCGTAACGAGCCCTGCTGAGACCGGGCAGACCCCCCCTCTCCCACCCGCTCGCTCAAGGGGGGGTTGGAGGTTCCTCGGTTCTGGGTCAGCGCTGGGGGAGGAGGCAATAGGGTCGGGCGGCGGGGGGGACGACGAACGGGGACCGGCTTGCAGACAGCAAGCGGGCGCCGTGCCCAGGAATTCGAGGATGGTTTGCAGGCTGCGCTGCCCAGGCAGCAGCGTCTAATTCAATTAAAGCTCAGTGTCACGAAGCCGGGAGGCCGGCAGCGCGTGGGAGCCGGGTGGGGGCCCCCGCGGGGAAGGCGGCCGTCTGAAGGGCTGCCAGGTCCCCTGGGAAACAGCCCGGATGTCAGCGGGCTGGGGGTGTCCTGTCCCCCCCCGCCCCAACCTCTGCTGGGAGAGCTGGCATGTTGGGCATGGGGTCATACCCAGGCCGGCACCGCGGGCAGGTGCCCACAGCCTGGGGACCCCATGTTGCTGCTGGAGGTGTCACCCCCCAATTAGGAGGTGTTGAGGCGTGACCCCGGGTTCTCCGACCCCTCGGGATGGGCTTCCAGGTGACAGGAGTCGGGAGCAGCTGCCTTCCTGCGGTGACATGTGGCTTCCCATTGCTTCACACCTCCTCCCCGTGCCCCGGCATCCTCCGTCCCCCTCCGCCGCACTCCGCCCCAGCCCTGCTGCAGTCCCCATCCCCTCAGCCCCCCAGGAAAAACCTAAAATTAATGACCAGGAGGCTCTGGATGGGGTTCAGACCCCTGCGGTTCAGGCACAGGGCATTGTCTCCCCGCAGTCCAGAGCTGATTTGTTCCTGGTGGTCTGGGCACTGGTTCCTCCTGCCCCTTCTTGGACCTTTTTGTGATCCACACATCCCCACCAGACACCTTTTTTTGGTGGCTTTGTTTCCAAGTGTCTGATTCCTCCAACTGAAAGAAAAGACCTCGCTGGCAGCGGGGACCCGAGGAGGGTCCTGGGCCCACGGGTGCCTGCAGCGGCGAGCGGCTGAGCCCGGCAGCCCTTGGCATCACTGCCAGTTTGCAGGCAAGGCAGATTTTCAGGCTCTGTTGCTCCGGAGAGACTCCTAGGCACTAAAAAACAGCCCCGAGGATGCTGCGTGGCCTGACCTGGAGCATCTCCACCTGCCTCCCGGTCCCGCTGGCAGGAGGGGAGCCGGCCCCCTCGCAGCACCCGTCGCTCAGGGTCAGCGTGGCCCCGCGGGGCTGTGGCAGCACTGGGCTGGATCCGGCTCCTCCTTCGAGCACCACCAGGACCGGCTGCTCTGGCGGGCTCCGGCTGATGTAATTTTTGCCGTTAGAGGTAAAACTGCTCTGCCTCGGGTGGCAAACTCCTCCGAGACGGGCAGGAGGGGAACTGTTGTGTTCCTGTTGCTTTGCAGCATCCTACAGGGAACCTGCAGCCTCCCCAGGTGTGTCTGCCTCCTGCTCGGGCTGCGTGTGGTTGCTGATTCATTTTCAGAGCTGTGCTGGGGGGGCCAGAGGCTACAGCGTGTATTTCCCCCCTCCTCCCCCACCCCGCCCCTGGCAGCCCCCGTTGCTCTGCTGACTTGTTACCCCTGGTCCTGCTGTTTTTATGCCTGATCTGGAAGCATCCCTGCAGCCCGCTGCCTGCCCGTTGCCTACAGCCAGTGCGTGTGCGAGCGCAGCCCAGAGACCACCATGGTGGGCTGCGGCTGCGGGTTTTCTGCCACCCTGTGTGATCAAATAGGGCTCGGAGAGGGGGGACACCCTGCCCGGAGTAATGATGCATCCCTGGTGGGGGCAAGCAGCTGAGATTTACAGCCGGGAGAGTTTGGGGCATCGCGGGAAATCTTGGGGTGTCCCCAGTGCTCCTGAGCCCTTGGAGGGAAAAGCAGAGACTGTGATTAATCCAAAGGCAACCCGGGAGTGCCGTTGGGGGAGCAGAGCTCCCCCTCCCCGGGGTGGGATCGCTGCCGGCCCCCTGGCAGAGCACTGAAGGGTGGGCTGATGCTGGGGAGCTGCCAGGCAGGGGAACGAGTCCCTGGGCATCGCTGCGGGGAGACAAAGCGAGCAG
>JAVKLA010000021.1:7389342-7404000 GCA_034782735.1 Sagittarius serpentarius | reverse complement strand
GTGCCAGGGCCAGCCGGCTCGGAGATGCAGGACCCCCGCCCATCCCTCGTCGGGTCCATACACGGCCCCCCCCCACCCCCCACCCCCCCCCCCGCTTCCCTCTTTTGGCATCGGATTACAGGGCAAGGCTAGGGGACACGTGTGGGGCTGGAGGCAGGCAGGGCAGGCAGGAGGTGGGCAGAGGCTGGCACTGGTGTGCAGCCTGCAGGCAGGGACCCCATAGCCAGGGAGGGTGTGGAGCCAGCCCATCACCTTGGCATTGGGGCACGCTGCAGCACCAGCCCTGCTCTGCCTGGGCCATGTCTCTCGGTGGCACCCAGTGCCGAGGTGAGCTTGCAGCTGGGCTCCATGCACCCACCACTGCATGACTGCACCCGTGCAACTCCTGCCTGCTTGCAGGGTGCTGGGGAAGGCCGGGCTCCCCAGAAACATCCCTTGCTGGGCTCAGTCCTGCACTCTGCACCCCAAAAGTGCAGCCTGTGCCTTTAGCGAGGGGGATTGCAGGGACGGCAGCACCATATCGGGGCCAGGCCACTGCCTGCTGAGCCCCCAGGCTCCCGTAGGAGGGTCCCCAAGCTCCCCAGCCCTGCCTGTTCTCTGCCTGCTCTCTGCCTGCGCTCTGCCCTCTTCCCCCGGAGGTGAGCATGCCTGCTGGTTACCTGCAGCCGCCCTGGTGTGATCTAATGAGCCCTTTGGGGAGCGCGTAGGGCGGGACAGGCGGTGCTGGGGGGATTCATGGAGATGGTGGTTCTGCCGGGGACGCCCAGGGGTTACTGCGTTACACATTGCCCCCAGCCTTCCTCCTCTGCCCCCGCGGCCCCGCTGGTCCCCCTGGCAAAGCCTGGTAGGGCTGAGGATGGATGGTCCCGGCTGGGAAGGCAGCACGGTCCCCTCGGGGTGATGGATGGGGCTCCCTGGTGGGACCGGGCTTGGGACAGACACCGTGGGAGAAGGGACCTCTCCCCCTCCAGGCACACTGGCTCTTCTGGCCCCTTTTGTCCTGAACCAGCTTGGGAACAGCCGTGGCTGGAGGAGGAGGTGTCACACAGAACCCAGCAAAGTCACGGCGGGCCTGGGGGCTGTGCTGGCTCCGTCAGGAGAAGCCCAAGGCTTTGGTCAAGGGAGGAGCAAACCGGAGCCGGGAGTGTTTTTGAACAGGCTGTGGGAGCTGAATTTACCATCCAGGTGTCCGTCCAGCACTGAAATCACCCAATGCCAGTCCTGATGCTGTCCCCATACATCCATCCCCTTCCCCCTGGGGTGGGAGGACCCGTCCCCTGAGCCACCTCACTGGGACCCAGTGGCCGAGCCGCTGTGAGCCATAGTGGGAAGTGGGGAAGATGCTGGTGCTGTGTTTGTCCCCTCTGGACAGCGGGGAAAGGCTGTCCCACGGGGGACGGGCGCTGCGGGTGCTCCCCGGGCTCTCAGCGAGGTGCCCGGGGATGGGGACAAGGCAGGACCCTCCAGGGCAGGGAGGGGGCTCCTGGTTTTGAAGGGGACATGGAGTGATGGCAGCTGGCTAAAATAAACCGGCTGCCATGGCAACCGCAACACTCCCATTGCAGAGCTTGGTAGCAACCAGCTGTTTGGCAGCAGCAGTAACCAGGGCCGGGAGAGGGGTGCTCGGCCGCGCCTGCCACCTCTGCTTTGGTGGCATCCCTGCCCCCCTGGGGTGGTTCCAGCCTGGGCTTGAGGAGTCTCCTGATGGGGCCGATCTGCCCTCCGCCAGCTCCGTCCTGGCCGGGGGTGTGCCGGGGGTCTCACCCCTGCAGAAAAGGCTGAGCCAAGCACCCACCCGTGGCTTGGCACCCACCTGGGGCTCTCTGGCTTGTCCCCGTGCTGAGCCCATGGTGGGCGGAGGCCGCAAAGCAGGGATGCCCCAGCGGGCATCGCCGGCCAAGGGCTGCGGAGCAAGCGCTGGGCATGGGGGGCTGCCCGGGGGTTGGGGGCATGGGGAGCAGTGTGTGGTTTGACTTGCATCAGTCTCTTCTCCGGTGGGTTTGGGAATCGCTTGCAGAGCTCGTGGTCAGGAGGGGCAGGGAGGCACCGAGCCAACTGCGAAACGCAAACTCAGCTGCCAAGTCCGCAGGGGCGGCGAGGGGGCGTGCCGTGCCCGGGCGCGCAGCCTGGGCTGCTCCCGGGGGGGCTGCGCCGGGGGCCAGACCTGCTGAGAGCCATGGCACATATGGCAAAGGTGGGCCAGAACCATCACGGGGCCAGGCAGGTGATGGGCTTTGCCCTGGGGACCCATCCAGCTGCCACAGCACCCGTATTTGTCCTGAAACCTGGCCCGAAGCCCAGGCAGCCACAGCCAGGCTCCTTCTGGATTTGGGGGTTTGGGATGGGGCTGGCGAGTTCTGGCGGTGGATCCGGGACACGGTGGCGGTTTCCACCTGGACCTGCTCCTTCAGCAGAGGCTGGTCTTGGGCACACCATCACCCAGCCCCAGGGAACGGCAGAGGGACGTGGGCAAGGGGCCAGGCAAGCATCTGCCCCAGGCTGGCACAGCCTGGCCCCACGTCGCGGGTTCCCAGCTCCACTCCTACCCCCCAGAGCATGGGGCTTGCCTGGAGCCTTCCTTTGCCCCACAGCGTCGTGGATCTGTGGGGCAGGGCAAGGCTGGACCCCCCTGCCCGGTCCCTGCCAGGCTCTGCCCCTGCTCTGCCCCTGGGGGACGGCACAGAGAGGGGCCGTGAGGGGGCTGTGCGGGGGGGGGGGGCTGCAGCATGGGGTCCCCAGTAATCCCCAGCTGTCCCTCTCCCCCCGCCCCAGCGCACGCCTAGGGGGTGATTAGCAGCTTCTAATGAGATGCCGGCTGGGCTTCGAGCTGGCCGTGGTGCGTGAGGAGGCGGGAGATGCTCTGGCCCGGCCATGCTGAACAGCCTTCAGGCTCCTTGCGTGTCAGCCACCTGCGACGGCGGGCCCGCGACGGACACGGCCCGTCACGCCTCTAATGGGCATTTGGTTCAATTAGCAGCACGTCAGACCGGCTCTGCTCAGGCGACGCGCTGACCCGAATACGCTCGCCTCCGCTCGGCAGCCGCCGGCGAGACCCCCGTGGCGGGGAGGCGGGTGCCCTCCCTCTGCCCCCGCTGTGCCCTTTCCGGGGGCACTGGGCAGCCCGTGCGGTCCCCCCTGCCCAGCTCCAGCAGCGACGCCCCCCGGGAAGGACGTGCTGGGGGGAGCGATGGACAGCCCTGGCTCCCTAAGGGGGGATGTCAGACAGGACGGGGGCGCCAGCTGGGGTGCTGCGGGTGCCCGAGACAGTGCGAGGGGCTGGGGCGGGGCGGGGGGGCTTATGGGGCATTGCAGTGGGGCTGGCTGTAGGATGCTGTAGGGCACTGCAGAGAGCTGATGGAGCAGTGGGGTAGGTTTGCTGTAAGATGCTGTAGGACGCTGCAGAGATAAGGCTGTGTGACACTGTGGGGCACAGCACGGGGTGCTGTGGGGTGTTGCAGAGCGCTGCTTTTGGGGCCGTGCGTGGGGCGGTGCGGAGGGCTGGCTGTGGGGCAGCTGCGTGGCTACAGGGCACTGAAGAGGGCTGCCTGGGGTAGGAGAGGGCAGCGCAGGGGGGTGGCGGGGGCTGCCATGGGGCAGTAAGACTCCGCCGTGCTATGGGGCAGTGCAGAGCACAGGCTGCAGTTTTGGAGCAGAGGAGATCCCACGCACATGGCAGCTGCTCAAAACTGCCTCGCCAAGCCCTGCGCCAGGGGCTGCTCCTTCCCGGCAAGGCAGCGTGTGCTGCCCCAGCCCCGGGGGCAGCAGGGAGATGGGGAGATCATGAGGGCTGCTCACAGCAGAGAGGCCGGCGGGGATTCACAGCCCTCCTGAGCCTGGCGTGCGGCCGGTGCCAAGCGGTGTCCCGTCCTCGGGGAGCCCGGTGCAAAGCCCGAGGAACCTCATCACGCGTTAGGCTGGATTTACAGCCGCCCGGCTGCCTCCGCTCTGGCTTTCTCCGCTGTGCCGCTTCCCCCTGCCTGATGCCTGTGCTGGGTTCACCCGCCCGTGCACAGAGGGCTGCCGTGGGGCGGGCTGTTGTGCCTGTGCCCGTGGGAGGTGGTGGGGGTCTCGTCCCGCTCCCTGCCTTGAGCACAGCACAGGGGTCTGGCTGCTGTCAGCACGGGGCGTCCGTCCCGGTCGCGAGCATCTGGGGCGCTTGGCATCCCTCTGGCATGCGGGGCGTGCTGCCACGGTGTGCCAGCTGCCATCTGCTCGCCAGGCAGGCGCGGGCCCTGCTCAGGATGCGGCACTTCGATGCCGGGGCTGGTGGGCTGCGCACAGCCACCAGCCGCCTCGGGCAGGACGGTGACACCAGTGGCAGGGAGCAGGGCTGGCCATCCCCAGGGGCTGGTGCCAGGAGGCCACGGTGATGGCCGTTGTGCACTTAGCTGCTGGTGCCCGTGGGCAGTGCCATTTCTTGGGTGAATACGACATCTTTGGCCATTTCTTGGGTGAATACGACGTCTTTGGGGGTGTCACCAGTGACTGCCCCGTGCCATCGCCACCCCCACACGGTATCCCCTGGGATGAGGCACCATCGGGGCTGTTGGCAGCCTCTGCCCCCTGGAATATTTCCTCAACACTGGCAATTTTTTATGTGCAAGAAGTAAATAAGGATCAATTAACCCCCAGAGCCATCCTGGTGCTGCCGGAGAGCAGCCAGCAGAGCGCTCGTTAGCGGCCCTGTCGCTGCTTCCTCCTGTTAACCAGCGTGCGAATCTCCGCCAGGTAACAGGCTCATTAGCTGGGTGGACCAGCAGCCCGGACAGACGTACAGACCCCAGCCGTGTGGCTGGGGCTCGCTGGGAGTGCGCAGGGTCTCTGCGAGCATGGCCGGGCTGTGCTGCCGTTGGGAGGGGTAGGATGCGTGGGGAGGAGGCTGGGGTTTGGGATTTGGGGGTTTTGTGGTTTTGCTCAGAAAAAAAACAGGTGACGTGGGGACAGCAGGGAGAGGTGGCAGCCCCGGGACAGTGATGGGGACAGCAGGCGGGTGCAGAGGATGTGGCAGCGACAAGGGCGGGTCAACGGGGCCCCCTCATCTGCTCTCCCCAGCTCTGGCCCGGACCAGGGCTTGTGCAATCCTGCTCTCACTTAAATTGCACTTGTTTCGCTGACCCTGTGCTCTCCTCGGGGCACGCAGGAGGATGTCCAGCCCCTCATTGCACCCCGAGACCCATGAGCACCCCAAGGCCAGAGGAGTGACCCCCGGGAACATGCTGCTGGGGTGCTGCTGGCAGCGGGGAGCAGCACGGTGCTCGGGATCCTGCAAAGGGCACCTTTGTGCCTGGCATCGATGCCCATCTCGGGGGTCCACCAGCACCCCGCTGCCGTGCCAGGCACAGCCTCGCCAGACAGCGCCTGTCCGGTCAAAAGGACACGGGGTGGGGGGTGGGGGGGGAGAACGCTCCCAGACCAGCACCAGCACCAGCACCAGCACCAGCAGCATCGTTGCTGCCAGATGCAAATTGATAGTCAAGTCACTCATCCAAACAATGGGGTCCGGCTAATCCTTTTACAATGGGACTAATTGCTAATCAGACCGATTTCACACTGGCTGTTCCCCTGACAATGAAGCTCCGTGGAGAAGGGCTCCTGCGGGGGGTGAGGAGGCTCCACGGGTGCCCACAGCTCCCACCAAGCCCCCCCCATCCTCCGTGCCAGGCCCCGCAGCAGGGCCAGCCCCCGGCAGATGGGCACCAGGGTGGCACCGGGCTCTTCCAGGTTGGCAAAGCCTGCGGGAGCCGGTGGCCCCAGCCTCATCCTCCCTTGGTGTCACCCAGGGCTGAGCAGGGCTTGGGTCCCCCTGCAACACCTGGCAGCTCTGGTGCCACCTCCAGCCCTCGCCTCCTCTACCCAGAGCATCCCTTGCCCCTCCGCAGAGCTACGGGGGCAAGGGCTGGTGCTTGATATGGTGGCGGTCATCCCCTGGCAGCAGCCCTGGCACTGTCTGGATGTGCGCTGGGGACTAATGCTTCTTGCCCTGCGCCGTTCGGGTACTGCGGGGCTGCAGTGCTGCATGGGGCTGGGGTGCCAGGAAGGTTTCTCTGCTTTGGTGAGGGGCCTGAGCCATTGATTGGAGAGGGGTGGGCAAGGAGAGGGTGCCATGGGGACAAACAGGGATGAAGAGGGGGACGCAGCAAGGGTGCAGGGCATGGCCAGGCCTGCAAAGGTGCAGGTTGCTGCAAGAAGTGGTGCAGGACTTCGGGTCGCAGGGCAGAGAGGGGCACAGCGGTGTTGGAGGCATCGTGGGGACCCTGGGACCAGCCTTTGCCTGCTTCCTCTGCACCCTGCCAAAATCCGCCAGGCCCTGGTGCACACCCCTGCCAAGGCAGCTGCTGTCAGGGAGGTTTTGCCAGCCCTGATGTCCCCTGCACATCACCGCACTGCCAGGGGCTGGCCGGGAGCTGAGCCCCGCATTTCGGGCCATGCGATCACACGCTGCTCCCTGCCAGCCCAGGGCTGGGTGCTGTGGGATGCTGGGTGCTCGTGGGGCTGCCTGGGGGCTGCGGGGCGGTGGCAGGTGAAGCAGGTCCCTGCTTGCGTGGTGTTAATCAGCTCCTGGCCCGCCCCCGAGCAGCCCGCTGCCCTGCGCCGTGCACCCCGAGCCACAGCCAGCCGAGCACGTCGGGGTGCTAATGAGGAGAGAGCTGGGCTCGGTGCGCCTTGCACTTAATTGCTGCTGTCTTTTGGCTCTTAATGAAGCTCTGCTGCAGAAGAGGCATCAGCCTCCCCTCCCCTCCTCTCCCTCAGGCAGCCTGACCCCTCCAGCCTCCCCCCATCATCCCTGTCCCCTGCCTGACACCAGCCTTGGTCCACGGGTGGTGCGGGGTGCCCGGGTGCCCTGTGCTGGAGCTGCGAAGCAGGAGGGAGTAGCAGAGGAGGTTAGCACCGTGCTGAATGTCACCCCCATCCAGCTGTGGTGTTCCCAAACCCCCAAACCCTGTCTCTTCTCCCCGTGCTCCGCACAGCAGCTCAGTCCCAAGCCATGGAGGGCTGCAGCATCTCCTGCCTCCCGGGCTGAGCAGACCTGGGGAGCGCTGGCAGTGAGGGAGCAGGGCTATATAGGGGGTCCCCAATCCTTCAAGGGCCCAGCAGCAGCTGAGCATCACCCCAGCAAGCCCTGCTTGGGCGTGCCCAGCCCCCCCGGGGGGGTGCAAGGCAGCACCGTGAGGCTGAGCTGGCTGGTGGCTCTGGCTCTGCACACGCGGCGATGGCCACGTGCTCGGCTTCTGTCCCCTGCCTCTTGCACCGCCGCTCGGTCGTGCGGAGGGGAGCTTGGGTGATCCTGTGGCTCAAGGGAGAGGTGTTGGTGGGGTCAGGGAGAGCTCTCCCTGGCAGGCAGGCTGGCCCAGGGCTTGGCTTGCTCTGCCTGAAGGTGACGAGCATCTGCATGAGCAGCCACTGCCACCGAGGGCACCGCGTGTCCCAACCTGTTCCCTGAGCTGTGCCAGCCACGGCCTGCCCCCTCCCCAGCTGTGCGTGGGGTTGTGCAGGAAGGGGTTAACGGCTAGCCCATACCTGCAGTTGCATTTTAAAGATGTGAAATTAAAGCCCGTAATTTATTCTCCCCACACACGAAGGAGCAATTAGTTCTAAACACGGCTTAATCAGTCAGTGCGAGATTGATTTCTGTAGACTTGGATTTGGTGGCTGCTGGCGAGGAGCCAGCCTGGGAGCAATCTCCAAATAAATGAAGTGCAGAGAAGTAAGCCATTACATAATATGATAGATGAGGCTGGAGCTCACTCGCCTCTTCATTAGTATTCCACTGTACACCAACAACGGCACCAAACTTTCTCCCCGGCACCTTGGTTTCTTCCCCCTTCCCTGTCCCTCTGCCCCTCCTGCAGCTTGGCAGGGGCAGGAGGAGCTGCCTGTCTCCCTGCTGCAGCCTCTGCCCAGCCCCGAGCCCACAGGCAGTGCTGGAGCAAGGGTCTCTACACCATGGACTGATGCTCTTCCCTGGGCTCTGCGTCTTGCCTTTCCCCTCCGGACCCTGGGGAAACCGAGGCGCAGGGAGCTGGAGTGGCATCCCATGAGCTGCCTAAGATCAGCACCAAGAGGCAGATGTCCTCACCCCCTCCCTTCCTCTGGCCAGAGCTTTGAGGGCATCTTGCCAGGGTCACCCCAGCCTGTCACCCCACGGGGCAGTGGCAGCTGGGGGTGCTTGCATTGGGACGTGGCCCCTGGTGCAAGCTCCCTGCCTCCTCCTGCCTTCTGCAAGGGCAGCCCCGCTCCGGCCAGTGAGCTGCTCAGAGCCGCAGCAGCAGGGAAGAGCCAAGAGGACCGGAGTGTTGCTCTCGGTAGGAAGCCCCTCTGAAATGCTGGATGTGGATGGAGGGAGCCAGAAGTGTCTGAGGAGAAAGCAGTCCCCAGCCAGCCCTTGTCTGGGCAATGGGGGTTGTAGCCGGGCTCGCAAATCCCGCCGTGCTGCGGTACCCGAGCCTCTGTCCCTGCCTGCCTTCTGTCCCTGCCACCAGACCCAGCCTGCAGACACACAAGAGAACCAGACCCTGCCTCTCCGCCTGGGCCCCCAGCGCTGCTCGCAGCGGGGGACAGGCATTTTGGGGACGAGAACTCGCTTACATGGTGCTGACACATTGCTTTGGGCTGTGGCGGTGCCAACGCACACCGTGCAACGCGTGCTTCTCCCTCCCCGGTGATGAGGGAGGAGGGGAGCACATTGCAAAACGACGCGGGGCAGGGACGGTGGTTCGGAGCCAGCTCCAGAGGGTCGGTGCCCGGCAGTGTGTGGGCAAAGGGGTTCCCTCTGCCTGTGGAGCTGGTGGGGTGCCTGGCGGTGGGGAGAGTGGGCTGGGACCTCTGCAGAGGTGTGCGTTGGCAAGGCTGTGCTGGGAGCATCCCAGTGGGCTCTGCTTGGAGCATGGGTGGCCAGGGCCGGGAGGGACAGAGAAGGCTTGGACATGGTGCAGGGCCTGACTCTTCCCCTGCTTTCGTTGCCTCCTCACCTTGTCCCTCGCCAGCCTCCTGCCAGGGAAGAAGAACCCCCTGAGACCTGGTCCTGCCTGGTGCAGGGCTGGTACGGGTCCCCGGGGCACGTGCTAAAGACCTCCGCCACACGCCCTGCCATGACAGTAATTGCGCTAATGATAAGTAGCTGATAGATGCAGCAAAGGGCTGTGACCCGTGGGCTCCCGGAGGTGAAATGCCCGGCAGTGCCGTGGGAGGGACCCGCCAGCTGAGCCCTCTGAGCCCTGACCCCTCTGGCTCCGGCAGCCGTGGTGTCCCAGGGGATGGAGCCCAGGTCCCCCATGATGCCCCGTGTATCCCCCCAGCCCCGCAGGCATCCCCCTCCTGCCTGGGGTGCTGGAGCTGCTGCTGACCATCCCCTCTGTCCTTGCTGTCTCCGCAGAACTCCATTCGGCACAACCTCTCCCTGCACACCCGCTTCATCCGCGTGCAGAACGAGGGCACCGGCAAGAGCTCCTGGTGGATGCTGAACCCCGAGGGTGGCAAGACGGGGAAGACGCCCCGCCGGCGGGCGGTCTCGATGGACAACAACAGCAAGTTCCTGCGGATCAAGGGGAAGGCCAGCAAGAAGAAGCAGCTGCAGGTGACACAGGAGCGCGGGGAGGACAGCCCTTCCTCCCAGCAAGCCAAGTGGTCTGAGAGCCCCGCGTCCCACGCCAGCGACGAGTATGACGCCTGGGCGGACTTCAGGACGCGGGCCAACTCCACGGCCAGCACGCTGAGCGGGCGCCTCTCACCCATCATGTCCAACCACGAGCCAGACGAGCTGGAGGAGGATGACGGTACCCCCTCCTCTCCGCTGATGTACCCCAGCCCCTCCAGCACCATGTCTCCTTCCCTCAATGCCCGCTGCTCCGTGGAGCTGCCCCGGCTGACCGACCTGACTGGCACCATTAGCCTGAACGAGAGCCTCGGGGAGAGCATGCTGGAGGACCTGCAGGACGGCTACACCATAAGCCCCTCGCAGCAGCTTCCCCCGGCCGCCCTGCGGCAGCGGAGCTCCAATTTCACCTTCAATTCCAAGTGCTCCACCATGGGGGCTGCCACCAACACCTACTGCGGGACTATCTACAGCCAGCCGGCCATGAGCCTCATGCGCCGCCTGCCCATGCAGACCATCCAGGAGAACAAGCAAGCCACCTTCTCGCCCGTCAGCTCCTACAGGAACGCCTCGCTGCAGGACCTGCTCTCCTCCATCTCCTACGCGCACAAGGAGAGCATGGTCCCGGGGGACCTGCCCCTGCCGCAGGCCAGCCCCATGGTGCCGGCCCGTGGCCACAGACACAACCCGCTGCTGTGCGGGAGCGGGGAGCAGGGTTTGTCCTCCTACCCGTCCCACTCGGGGTCTCTCATGAAGAGCAACGCTTTGTACCACCCGTCACCAGCCGGTCACCACCCTGCGGTCAACACCAGTGCCTTAGCTAATCCTGTCAGCCTTATGAGCTTGCCCAGTGACACGTGCAGCATGACAGCCATGCCGCACCACGGGCATCTGCATTCCTACGCTAATAACCAAGGGGCACACATGAGCTTGCTGGATTCGCTGCAGGGCCCCTACCCGGGGGCTGTCCACCCCCCCGTGTTGGGCCAAGACAGGTTCCCAGCAGACCTGGACCTGGACATGTTCAACGGGAGCCTGGAGTGCGACGTGGAGTCGATCATCCTAAATGACTTTATGGACAGCGATGAGATGGACTTCAACTTCGACTCGGCTCTCCCGCCGCAGAACGGGCTCAACGTGCCCGCGCTGCCCGGGGGTCCGCAGCCCACGAACCAGAGCTGGGTGCCCGGGTGATGCCCGCCCCGGGGGGGGGGGCTCGCCACTGAGAAGCCACGAGGGGAACATTGAGACTAACTTTTTTTTTTCCTTTCTCTTCTGCCTTTATTTGTTAAGATGGGCTAGAGCCATCGGTCTGAGCTTGAGGTCGAACACAAAACACAAACCGTAGGGTCAAATACTGAGAGGGGGTAGGGCCCTCAGCCCCCAGCCCACACGTGTGCCCAGTCTGCTGGGTCCTCCCGCGAGCATCCTCTGGAGGACGCAGGGCAGGCGGGCGGGAGAGGCAGCCGGAGCCAAGGGGGCCCGGGGCGGGGGGAGCAGGAAGGGAAAGCCTTTCCAGATGGTCCCAGTGCCCTGCTGTGACGGTGCCAGTTTGATTTGTCCTTGGGCTGGGTGACAGAGCGGTGATGGCTGGTGATGTGGGAACCCCCTGCATGGGCAACCCTCTCTGGAAAGGGACCCTTTTCTCTGAGCCACCTCGGGAAATGAGTCCTCTGAGTAGAAGTGTCAGGAGTGGGGACCCTGCCCCAGGGCAAGGGGGAGCTCGTCACCCCTAAATCCTGGTGGAGATCTGAGCTCTGCCAAGCCCACATGCCTGGGCCACCTCCACTGTGGGTCTCCTTGTGTGGCTCCAGGCAGGTTTTCTTACCAAGCAGTGAGACACGGGGGTTGGTGATGGAGGGAAGGGTGTGCAATTTGCAGCCCTGGGGACAGCATCTCGGCAACCCATGCACGCACTGGTGGCTGGGGGTGCCACGGTCACGCCTGCCTGTGGGAAAGCTGCAGTACCTTGCCCGGAGCAGGCATGGGCACGCTCCTGCGCGTGGTGCACAGCCCTGCACGGGGTGGTCCTGCTGGGAGTGATGTGCTGCTGGCCTGACTCCCCCATGCCAGAGGCTCAGGGAGAGCTTCCAGAATCGGGGAGGGGGGGCGTATTTATTCGATTTCATGCACTCTTTTGCTATTGAGTTTTTGCATTGGAAGGAAGAAAGGGTTGAGCTTAGGGAGAGGAGGAGAGAGGCCATGGGCGATGCTGACAGCTGCTCATCACACGTCTCATCATGGCTTGGCCATGGCTTTGGGTGTTGGGTGACGGGGTGGAAGCTGGGGGGCTGTGATGTGGGTCATCCTCAAGAATGGGGGGGATGTGTGTGTGTGAGGAGGGGAGGGATGCTGTGACCAGGCCTCCGGAGGCAGCATGGGGTCCTCCCTGCCCCAAACGTGGGTGACCCACGCTGCTTCCCCTGCGTGCAGAGCTCAGGGAGGTGCCACAGGGGCTGTGGGGCTCCTGGGGGGTTGCTACTGGTTTCAGGAGTGACTCTAGCCAGCAGCCAGCGTGCTTGTCCCGGAGGGCTCGCTGCCCATCCCCAGGATGCCAGGAGAGCTGGTCCAGGGGGTCTGTCAGTAGGAGGGGTCAGCCCTGGTGCATCCATCTGCCAAGGGCTTTATGGGGATGGGAACCACGATTCACACGTGGTCCTGCTGTGTGTCGGGAGCCCAAACTGGCCCCGCTGCCACCCTGCACAGCTGGGGCGAGGGCTCCCCGCTGCGGGCAGCTCAGCCCTTGGTACAGTGGGGTTTTTGGAGTGGGGCAGCCAGGCAGGCTGATGGGCAGCTGGAGCGGCTGGTCCAGAGGAGATGTTGGGGCTGGGAGGAGAGGCTGTGGGAGCTGCTGCTCCGTCCCACGGGGATCTCTGTGCAGCCCGTCTTCCTCCTGGGTACCACAGGCTTTCTCTAAACCCCCTACCCCTGGGTTGCAGCAAGGGTTAGTCCACTGATCCAGCACGTTTCCCCCGTCCAGCTCTTCCGTTCTTGCTCCAGCACCACCTCCTCTACCACGGTGCAGGAGCTGGGTCCCACCGAGCCATAGGGGAAGCGCGGCTGCCCGGAGCCGGGGCAGGGTGGGGCCCGCGGGTGGGCACCTCCTGCTCCTCTCCTGACCCACGTGTCTGTGGCAAAGTGTGACAGAGGAGCCCCATGTGCTACCGTTCACCTTCGCCCTGGGCACACGGCAGGCATAGTCTCTAAAGACATTCTTACAAGTTAATTAATTATGTTTACATTATTTGATCATGTACAGAATTTAATATATTCTATTATATATAACCTTTCTTGAATGCTTTTTTAAAAAGGATTATTCTTTGGTCAGGTTCATTACCGCATTCGTTTTATACACCACCTCTCGTTTCAGGCATATTTAAAATCATTGAAAACCAATTGCAAATGGCTATTTAATACCCGGCACCCCAGCTCTGCGCATGGGGTGTGAAGGACTGCTAGCGAGGAGAGGCAGGGAGGGCAGCTGGGGCTGCCACGGGAAAAAAGGGGGGCTCTGCCCCCCAAGCATGAGAGAAAGGTAAAGGGTCCTGGCTCTTCAAGGCATCCGATCTCCAGGCGCGCATCCAGCAGCACACCAGCACGCCGGGCGGCGCGGGCCAGCTGGGGCTCACCCCGGCAGTCGGGCATTTGCAGATGGGATGCTGAGGCACAGGGACCCCCAAAACCCCCTTCGGTGTCACAGATATGGGCTGACCATCATCGCGGAGGGGAAACCGCACCAGCAGTAGGAGAAAAGACCCTCCCCTTGCCCCGGGCCTGCCCCGCTCCCCCCCCCACCCCGCTCGCCTCCCCCTGCCCCGCTGTGTGGTGCCCCCGGGCATCCACCCCCGGGGCACGTCCCATTGCGAAGCTGTCTTTGTGGTTCGTGACCGTGGGGTTGTCGTGTGTGCGGTGGAGTCGTGTTGGTAAGCGTCGTGTGTACAGTCGTCGTGCGGTGCGAGGGACGGCGGGCAGCGGGAGGCAGGCACAGAGACCCCCCCCAAAGTGGCTGGGACCCCGGGGAAGGGGGGTGGCTGGAGGGGGAGGTGAGACGGGCTGGCCCCGCCGCGGCGGAGGGGAGCGGAGCCAAGGGACCTGGGGATGCCAGGGCCGCAGGGCCCGGGTGGGGTGGTGGTGACGGCACAGGGGTGTTGGGGCTGTGCTTCGTGCCCATGGGGCAGGCAGGTGCCGGGGGTGGCTGGCACGGCCGTGCCCCCTGCGGCTCCCACTGCCCCGCTGCTGGCACTGCTGCGAGCGCGGGGAGGGGGAAGCCAGGGCTTTATTTCACTGCCCAGCAGTGACCGAGGCTCCGGGTTCCCTCTCTGGAACTAGCAACCTGAGCGCAGGCCACCTCACGTCCCACCTCACTTGGCTTCAGCCTCCCTGCTCCATCACCCCCTCTCCCTCCCGCCCTCCCCCCCTGCCCCACAGGACAGCCTCTGGGGACAAGGAGCATCCTCTGCTCCCGGCCCTGCTCCCGCCCAGCCCCAGCCCTGCCCGGAGCGAGGAGCCGGTGTCGAGGGGACGCCGAAGGGGCCCCACTGGTTTGCTTCATAAGGCGGTTTTCGGTCCGTCCTTTCCCTCGTATTTATAACTGTACAGACTGGGGGGGAGGGTCTCTGACAGGCGTCATCTCTCACCACGCATCTATCGTAGGCAATGGTAACTTTCTTGATCGTGCTATTAGAGTTTGTGTATGTGGCAATGTAAAGAACTGTGTATAGTGCATTGTACAGCATATTTTCATGAATAAAATTGTTTTAAATATTACAAGGCGGGGCTGCTGCCTTCAATGCTTATGAGTGTCTGGGCTGAGACAGGAGGGACAGTGCTGGACCAGTGAAGCTGGGGGCATCTGGGGAGAGCCACCAAGGAGAAGATGTGATGTTTGGGGAAACTGAGCTTGCACCCAGCATGGGGATGGTTGGGCTATGG
This sequence comes from Sagittarius serpentarius, assembly GCA_034782735.1. Taxonomy (NCBI): domain Eukaryota; kingdom Metazoa; phylum Chordata; class Aves; order Accipitriformes; family Sagittariidae; genus Sagittarius; species Sagittarius serpentarius. The sequence goes on along the minus strand of JAVKLA010000021.1, from coordinate 7,389,476 downwards.
AGGCGTCCGTGCAGTCCCACCTGGACACAGACCTCAGGACATTCATACAATCATAGCATCATAGAACGGCTTGGGTTGGAAGGGACCATCAAAGGCCATCAAGTCCAACCCCCCTGCGGTGAGCAGGGACACCT
>JAVKLA010000021.1:7340502-7389242 GCA_034782735.1 Sagittarius serpentarius | reverse complement strand
GAAGGATGTTGTGGGGAACCGTGTCAAAGGCCTTACAGAAGTCCAGCTAGATGACATCCGTCGCTTTTCCCTTGTCCTCTGTTGGACAGAGTTCCCTCAGGACTCTGGGATGCATCTCATCAGGTCCCATAGACTTGTGCACGTTCAGGTTCCTCAGATGGTCATGAACCTGATTTTCTCCTACATTGGGAGGGGCTTTGCTCCCCCAGTCCCTGCCCTGAGGTCCATCCACTCGAGAGTTGTGGGAATAGAGGTTGCCAGAGAAGACCGAGGCAAAAAACTCATTGAGTACCTCAGCTTTCTCCTCGTCTGCTATTGCCTGTCTTCCGGTCTTGCTTGTCAGGGGGGGCACGCTTTCCCTAACCTTCCTCTTCTGGTTGACATTGTCCTAGGCAGTCTATAAATATACGTATTTGCTGACTTTTACCGATATTTTCTGAGACTGACAGCCTACTTCAGTGTCGCTGCTGCCCGGGGCAGTGGTGGGTGACAGTGTCCAGCTCGTGGAAGTGCTCGTGCCCTGCACCCACTGCCCCAAGCCCCTTCGCTCCCTGGAGAGGCTCCCTGGGTGCAGCCCCCAGCCATGGGCCTGGAAATCCCTGTTTTCAGCAGCTGTTGGAGCTGTTCGGACTGAAACATCCCCTTCTTGAGGGTAAATTTATTTTCTGCCCTGGAAAAGATGCTGAAGTGACTGGAGGCCGTGGATCCTATTTTGGGCGATGATTTAGGGTCTTGGGGCAGAGTGGGCTGGGAAAACACCTCTGTGGTTGAGGGCTCAGGTTCAGGGATGGGTCTTTGCTCTAAGACCCCTCAGTCAGCCCCAAAAAGGGGACTTGGCCACCCAAGGGTCTTCCCAGCGTTCACCAAAGCACGCTGGAGAAGCTGAAGCCCCTCCGAGGTGCTCTCAGGCACAGAAAGCTGAATATTGCCCTTTTGCCAGGCACTGAAGGGGCCAAGGGGATGGGTCCCCTCTGAAACCCCTGCGCCCACCCCAGCGCTACAGCCAGCCAATCTCTCCACCTCATCCTACCCCTCCTCGGGGAGATTTTCTGATGGCTTCTTTTAGGGTTCTGCAGGGAGGGCAGGACTCGTCCCAGGTCGCTCAAGGAGGACTTGAGTTCAACTTCTCCCTCGATAAACAGCTAAAATGAAGGTGGGGAAACTGAGACAGCCTCCAAAGCCTGTTTCAAAATATCCCTGCCATCTCCACACCGGCATTGTGGCCGAGGGAAGGGGCTGCTGGCCGTGGTTTGCAGGAGCCCATGCACACCGTGCACAGCGTCTGAACGATACGCCTCCATCATATTGCATTTGTGGCCAAGCACCCCAGTGACACCAGTTCAGCCACCTCCACTTGCTGGTGTTGCAGGTGACCATCGTTCTGCTCTTGTGGATCCGGTATTGTCCCCATATTACTGCCACATAGCGAAGTGCAGGCATGGGGAGTCCCGGTGAGGAGGCTCGAGGCACCCTGTTCTTGTCCGCTGATGGTCTTCTGGTAGCTTGGAGAAAAAGTCATTAGCGTGGCAGGGCAGTCACGCCTCAGGGGTGCTCCCAAAGGCCTGGCACATCCCCATAAGCTGGTCCCAATAGGTCAGTCCAGGACAAAACGATGAAGGAGAGGAGGGATTTCAACTCCTGAAGACTTTCCTATCAGAGAATGCAATTAGTGCAGAATTTAATTGCCGTGGCTCAAGAGAGGAGGGGGTTTCAGCCCGGTGAGCCCGGCTGGGTGCGGGAGGACACTGTTGTTTGCACCGTGCTGCCGTGGGGCAGGGGGGGACCTGGCACGGCTGTGCTGTGGTGTGTGTTGTGCACCAGGAGCTACTTCAGAGCCAACAAGCTCCCAGCGGGTGGCTGAGCAACCCGGGACAGGAGGGTGTCTGGGATGGGATGTGGTGTTTGTCCCCTGAGCGGGCAGGAGGTGGGAGAAGCCTGAATGTGCCGCGAGCGAGCTGCAAGAGCCCAACGGGGTGTCACCCCAGTCATCACATGGGTCTCAAAGGCCAGAGGCGGAAGAGCACAACCAGGGTGTTATCTGGGGGAGGACACTGGCATCCAGGTGTTTCTTGTGGGTTTCAACAAGGATTTGTGCTAGACATGGAGCCACTCACACCTCGCTGTAAGGAAACCTGCAACATAACACAGGATCCCCGCTGGCAACATCTGCAGAGGTTACAGGGCTGGCAAAGCCATGGTGATCACAGCAAGCCATCGGGTGCGGGTCTCGTCTCTGGAGTGGGTTTAGCTCAGCATTTTGTAGGAACAAGGGGCAGAAATGAGGCTGGTGCGATCAGGGCTGGAGCAAAAGAGACACCAGGAAGGGCTTGGGGGCTTGAATACCATTGCATGAACTACCACTGCGAGGCAGCGACTGCAAAGGGGGCCCGGCGGAACAGGGACCCCCTGAGCACACGGCGCAGAGATGGACAGACCATACAGGTTTCCCAGAGAGTGGGGCCAGGAGGCAAATGGGGCCGCGCAGTCTCTGGCTCCTCCACGTCACCTGTGCCATGCAGGCTCCTGTCTCACCAGGGACATGAAGCCAGGATGTGCTTTTACCAAGAGAAGGTCCTTCACTCTTTGCTGTGTCCTCCAGGGTCTCTACCAGGTTTTACACCATCCAGCACAAGACATGGGCACGGGAGAAGCAACTCCAGAGTGCACCAACAGAGGAAACATAACTTTCATTCATGTTATCCCTTTCCACCTGCATTATTAGCCCTTTCCATGGCAGTCTGGTGCCCAGCGCTCCCCACTCCGCAAATCACCCCCAAGGTCCCCCCGAGCCCCACCAGTGACTTCCCAGCAGGACCTCCCTCCTCACAGTGAACGCTGCTGGGACACAGACAGCCCAGTGCATCCTCCCCAGCGCCAGTGGGACCGGCCGGGGAGAAGGATCCCCTGCAGAGCCCTGCAATGGCAGTTTGTGCCTGCAGCCGTGCAGCCAAGCCCGTGACCTCCTAAATGTAGTCTAAAACCACCCCACAGGATAGTTTGGGTTTTCCTGGTTTTGTGAGAAAACATCACACAGGTGATCCGTTGCTGTTCTCCGTGTCCTCAGCAAACCCCACTACCTCCCTGGAGAAACTTGTAATCCTGGTTTTAAAGAAAAAGAAAAAAAACAACAGGAAGAAAGACGTCAAGTTGGTTTGACAGGATCTATTTTCCATAAATCCCTGTTGATTGGCATTAATTATATCACCCTTTCTGATTCTTTATTCACTGCATTCCATATCAGCCGTTCCATTATTTTGCCTGGGATCAATGTCAGGCTGACAGACTTGTAATTACCCACGTCGTCCTGTTTCCCCTTTTAAGATATTAGGCCAACCTCCGCTTTTCTCCTGGGACCCTGGAAATATTCATGTGCTCTGCACCATACCAAAACTCAATGGCAGTGGTCCAGGACGTGCTTCAGCCAAGTCTCCTGGCCGGTGGTTTTCCTCCCTGGAGGACTGCAAACCCCCAGTGCCGGGCATCTCCCGTCACCTCCTGAGCAGAGCCCGTTTTTTGCTCTCCATGGTCATCCTCCTTCCAGACGTTCAGCAGAGCTGCGTGCTGACAGCTTCTGCCTGCTCTGCACGCACTGACCTTCTCCCAGTGCCATCTCCTAATGCCACCACCGTCACCAGAAGCCCCGCAGGCTCAGCCTTCGCACAGGTCTCCATGCACCGACAGCCCTTATGCAAGCACGACTTGCATCCTGCTGCGAGGGTGGGATCTGATGTTGTGCCAAGAGGTCGGACAGGATGGGTCCGTGGCTGTTCTGGTCTGAAACGAGCCTGGCTCGCTTCCCACCCAACCTCTCTCCTGCTCCGGTGACACCCTCACCCCTCTGCAGCAGCACCCTTCCCAAGGAGCAGGTTGCTCTCCTGCAGGCATTTCAGCCCAGACCTCACCTCTCCTAGCTTCCCTTGACCCTGTGCTCAGCCCCGCTCTTGTCTTCAACTCCATCTGCTCCCTGTGCTTTCAGTCTCCCAGGTCTGCCCAGAGCTGGCCTGCACCTCCAGCTCTCTGCGCCCTGGCAGCTCCCATGTCCTTCTGCTCTTCCCTGCAGTCCTCCCTTCTGCCACTTTCTCAGCCTCATCGCACCAGATGGGAAGATGAGCATCACAACGTCAGGGTAAAGAATCGGATCCCACCAGTACCTCATTCATGGTACATGGATATCCTGGATGTGACCAGCCCATCATGCAGATTTAGGAAGCCAGGGTGTCGGTGATGCCCTGGCATCCCGCTCTGTGGATATGCCTTCCCAGGCATGAGCTCAAAGCCACACGGCAAAGGGACAAACCATCAACCAGACGTAGTCCCCAGTGTGACTCTCAGGCTATGGATGATTTCCATCTGACTGTAAAGACGGACTGCTCTGCACATGTCCCACTCTCCGTCCTGCTCTGGGGTTTGGGAGGAAATGGGGGAGCCGGACCACACGGCAGCTGCGTGGTCCTGAGCCAGGAACAGCTGCACACAAGCTGCTGGCAGTGCCCCGCTCCCGCAGCCATTGCAACAGAGATACTGCGCTTGCAGTGCTGGTGACTACTGCTCTGTCCCCTCTCCTCGTGTCCCAGTCTGCAAGGATCCACTGTGGAGGTCCTCAGCTAGGATGGACATCAGCTGGAGGTGAAGGGAGTAACAGATGGCAGTGAGCTGGGCAGAGACCTGGGCTCAAATTCAGCTCAGGCCTCAAAGAGGAAAGCACTGGGGATGCAGAACAAGGCTGAGAGATCAAGAGCTAATCCACCAGCTGATTTGTCCAGTTCCCACAGGACTGCTCCTGACTGGCCAAGGAACTCTTCAAGAAGTTGCACAAAGCCCACGGTCCATGAGCGCCTTTCCTTCCCATCCCACCTGTCAAAGCGAGCTGGATGAAGTCAGCAGGGCTGAGGAAGGTGGCCGGCTTGGCCCATGCCTGTGCAGCCTGGAAGACATTGATTAATATCACTGCGAAGGGGATGCTCTTTAGAGAGTGTTGCCCAAGACCTGTCCTCCGAAGGATGCCCAAAACATCACAGCAAAGAGGCCTTCCAAAAGAGCAGGGCGTATGTGTAGTCCCCTGAGCATCCACCCAGAGCTGAGGGGGGGATGGGGGAAGGTGGGTGGTGTTGGGGGGGAGCAGGGTAAGGAAGAGACCAGGTAGGGGCAGAAGGGTTTTGGTAGAGTCCCTGGTGACCTCCTCAGGAGAAAAATGTTCTGACATGGGGAGCTCTGGGATGTGAGGAGCCAGAGGGCCCAGGGCAGCCCAGGCAAGGAGGTCTTGGTTCCCATTGACCCCAAAGCCTTGATCCTGCCCACGAAAAGGCCTTCGCCGGGGCTGCACTAGGTGCTCTAGGTGAAGGGCAGGGAAAACCACGCACCTCCCATCTTCACGCCCAGCTGCAAGCCACCGTTGCCCTGTCCCATGCCGACAGGCAGCGCTGGCCCAGCCCAGCGGCACAAGGGAGGAAAGAGGATTTTGGAACCGAGGAAGGCTGAGACTATTCAAGCAAAGCATCGTTAGGGATCTGCATGCTAGTAGGAGGCGGGGAGCAGGGCCAGCCCCACGGGGAGCAGCGCCTGGCTGAAATGTGCTGCTGCTGAGCCGGAGGAGGGATGGGCTCATCCTGCCAGCCCTGCAGCAAAGCTGAGCTACGCCGAGCACTGCCCGTGCCCCTTCCCACTCCCCAGAGTGTGCCGGAGAAGGAAAGAGAGATCAGCATCCTCACCGAGACCCAGGGAACAGGGAGAGGTGGAAATCCAGCATCTCTCCTCCTGTCCCCGCTCTCCTGCCCCACGCCAGCTCCGCTCAGCCCACTGCCTTCGCCTGCCTGCGAGGCAGGGATGTCCCTGCGGGGTGAAGGGGCACATCTGGAGCCGCATAGAGATTTGTATTTACAGGGTTTGGCCGGGAGAGCAGGAGGGTCTCCAGCAGCTGAGGCTGTGCTTCTGACCCTTCCCACCCCATCCCGCCTCGACAGAGCCGAGGCTGGTTTCATCTTGCTGGCGTTGGCTGCAGGCTTGTCCTGAGAGGATACTTTGACATATTTTACTATTGTATGAGATAACCGGCACTTGAGAGGCTTAATTGAAGAGCTGCAAAAGTGTGCTGCTTTCTACTTCTTTGAAGACAGCAGTCCCTGCGTGGCCATGAATACTCTCTCCGCTGCACCAGCGGCCTCCCCATTGCCCCTGTGTTTCGTTAACTCGGCTCCTCAAAGCTCCTAGATGAGCCGGCGGGATCCAGCCCACAGGCGCATTGCTGCTTTTTCCCTGGAGCTGAGGGTCAGATCCTGGGGAGGGGACGGGGCTCCCGCGGGTGTCGGTGGGACAGGAGCCAAGCCGGGGCACAGCGTCCCCCTCCCCGCGCTCCCCCGGGCAGATGTATCCGCAGACGCCCTTGGAGCATGCAGGAGAGGATGAGGACAGAAGGCTATAGACAAATAAGGAGGAAAGCCTTCAGGAGCATGTGTCTGTCATAAGATATTCCCTTGCAGAAATCTTGGAAACCTTAGAAAGAGTTTTTGCTCAATGTTATTAATTAAGGCAAAAGAATCCCCATATGGAAAGAGAAACAGTCAAGTTATATTTTTGCTAAATACGCGGCACCATATGGTAACATACAGAAAATTGGCCACATAGGCAGCCTAGAATATATGTTACCATATGTTCATATGTACTTTATAATTTCTTTGTTTTTGAAAGAGGGCATTGTCTTATGGGGCAAAAATGAGCAGCCCACCCCAGGGAGAAGGAGAAACATCACAAGCTGCTTTTGCTGAATTAAGCCCAAGGAAGCATCCCAACCACCTGGCCTGGGGGCTGCCTGCGCAGGCAGGACGGGTAAGACAGCACGAGGGCAGTGTGAGCTTCTTCCCTGCTCCGCATCCTCCACCATACCTCCTCGGCGTGGGCTGCACTGCTAATAACCCGCGTGTGCAGGCTGGGGAGACCCGGCGGAGGAGGAGCGAAGAGCCTCCCTTTTGTGCTGTCCCCAGGAAACCTTCATTTCCCTGCAGCAAAAGCAAGAGGAGAGGGAGGGAAGGATCTGCTGGGAAAGCGGTGGAGGCCTCGGGAAAGTGCAAAGAGTCTCCGTCCACAGCCCGCAAGCGCAACACAGGGCCCCGTGTGCATGTGCGAGGGGCTGGGGTGCTGCCGGGGTGCGTGAGGTGTGCCACAGGAGCCCGGAGCGTGCCAACGCGTGTTTTCCTCGGGAGGTGGCTGTGGGAGGAGAGGTGTACATTTTGCACGGGGTGTGGGTGAGTGTGCACCCACGCGTACACACCCCAGCCACTTTCACATTAGCTGTGTGGCATCTCACCACCCCGCGAGGGGGTTTTGCTGAGGAGCCGGGTCAGGGCGCAGCTCAAAGCAAATCAAGCTTGAGCAGGAACCTGCTGGCAGCCAGGTGCTAGCGACTGCGTGTGCCACAGCCACAGCTGTGTGTGCACAGGGGTGGCTTTGGGGACGTGCCCACATGTGCGGAGCGCTCACTGAGCTTGTCCTGCAAAAGAACTGGAGAGAGCATCTCGAACAGTGTGTGCGTGCACTTGTGCGTGCACAGGCACGTGCGTGCACAGGGAGCTGTCGTGTACCCTGTGGGGAGGTGGTCACAGTGGGCGAGAGCCCACGGCATGGCATAATGTCCTCAGAGACGAGAGACTCAGGTGTCCCCGTGGGAGTGCCAAGGTGCGGTGCCGACTCCCCAGTCTCCCTCCGAGGGCCAGGCCAGCCATCTCCCTGACGGCAGAGCGCCGGCGCAGAGGTTTGCTGTGCAAAGGTGCCCCAGCGTTTGGCCGTGCTCAGTACAGCCCTAATCACTTCAGGTTTTTTTTTTTCCAGCTCCATTTTCTCTTCCATTTGCCCTTAATCTTCCTCCAAGGACAGGCTGGAGCTTTCTCTTTCCAGGCTGCTGCAGACGGCGTTGCGCAGCGCTGACCTCCGGGCCCCCAGCACAACCCCAGCCCCAGCAGCACCCGGTCGGCTTTGGGGAGCCCGCGCCCTGCAGCTCCTCATGAAGCCATAATTTAATCCACGACTCCGAGAGCAGAGTTTCAGGGCTTGTGGCCGGCTGATTAATAGTCAGTGAGTCTGTGGGCTCCTGGCCTTCCTGACTGCCCTGCGTTGCTGCCGCTGCAGAGGTTTTAATGCGGGGCTGCAGAGAGCACTGCCTGGCTGGGACTGCGGAGAGCGGTGTGGGCGATGCGCTCTGAGCGGTGGCAATGCATCCCCGTTCCCAAACCCATCAGCACCCTGGGCTGGAGCCTCAGAAATTATGTCTGGGGGAGGAACTGTGGGGCCACAACCAGGTGGGCAAGACACATTCGCTCCTGTCACCGCTGGATGTTTGCTCCTAGGTCTGCTTGCAACCCTGGTGCACAGCGCGTGGCTCAACTCTCTGCTACAAATACAGCCGGCAGCTGCCAAACACTTGCTGTAAATAGAAAGCCTCTCTCCATGTTGAGCACCGGCCCCTCTTGCTGGAGGTTGCTCGACTCTTCTTGTGCCGCCCGCCCTGCCCTGTGCGTGGAAAGGACTTGACAGCAGGTATGTCCCTTGGTCGCAGGAAAGTGAAGACTGCAGTGAAACTGTGTCTCCCAACAGGGAATAAGGGCTGCTCCTGTCTGAGTACGAGCTGAGGGGGTGACACCCGGGGTCCCCATCCCATCCAGAATCCTGGGGGCTGTAGCCACTCCCCGCTGTAGCCACTCCCCACTGTGTTGCTTTCCTCCAGCCATGGGGCAGGACCAACGCTGGGGAGTCCCTCTGTCCAGGAGCATGCCATGAGCTCTACGCTCTCTGGCACTTGGTGCTGCAGCTCAGGAGATGATGGGGAGCTGCAGGAGGCCTGGAGGCTGTCTGCCCAGCCCAAAAGTGCTTCGTGGGTTATGACAGGCTTGGCTTGTGCAGGGGAGTGTGCTGGTTGTTGGCCGAGACCCTGGACCTTGTCTGCAACCGCTCTCCTGCAGGAAGTCCATGAGGTATCCGGGGTGGACGCTGAATCCCAACCTCTGCATGATGCAGGGTGAGTATGGGAAGGGGCTCCTACCCCTGCACCCACGTGGGAAGTGTTTTTAAGGGGATGAGCTTTTCCTCACTGGCTTCTCACAAGCAGAAGGGTGGGCTGTGCCTGGAGGAGGGGGGCTGCGGCCGGCAGAGCGCGGCACCCGGGGCTGGGATGGGGTGCAGGGCACTGTGCACGGGGAGTGTGACCCTGTGATGCTCGGACCACATGTGCCCTGCAAGGCAGCCTCCAAATCTGTAGCCGTGCCTTGATGCGGTCCCTCTGGGTGGCCAGAGCGGGACGTCTCTAGGCGGAGCAGGGAGGTGGGAAGGACCCTTTGCAAGGGGGCCGGCTGGGTGTCCACCTCCCCAGAGAGGAGGGAGCCATCGAGGCGGGCGGAAAAGCGGGGTGCAGCAGTAGCCGGGGCTGAGCAGAGGCCCTGTGCCCCACCGAACCCTCATCTCAGACTGCAGGCAGGAGGAGGCAAGTGGAGGCAGACCTCCCCCCAGCCTTCACGCCTGCCCCGAAGGCCAGCAGGACCTCCCTCTCTGCCGGGGCAGCCTCTCCCCGGCACGCAGCGCAGCTGCGAGCCCTTTGTGCCGAGGTCTGGGTGGCTACGGCCGCCCAGCCAGCCCTCCCCGCCGCCCGCGGCGAGTCGGACTCCACACACGCAAAGGCAGGGCTTGCTTCCAGCCCCACTTCTGAGCCCCCCCCCGGCTTTGGAGGAGCTTCATTAAAAGGAAACACAAACCAGAAGCAGAAGGAAGCACTTTTAAGTTGCTGGCAGCTTTGCCTGTCTATGAGTTATGAGGTCTTGCTTTATTCATGGGGCAGAAAAAAATGCTTATCTCCTCAGAGTCCATTATGTTTCATTTGGAGCTCGGGTGCAATCGGTGCTTTGGCAGAAATATCCCCCTGCCCCGCTCACCCTCCCGAAACTTTATCTCCCTATTTCATTACTGGGAGTTGTGCTCGCCCCGGTTTATCAGCGGTGATGGAGTGGATTGCTGACTTCTCTGCTGTCCTAGCAAAAATGAGGATGGAGACATTCTGCTCCAGGTTCCTGCTATTTTCAGAGACCTTGGCTGCATGATTTATTCATAAAAAAGCCATTATTTATGCCAAAGAAAGAAGACAGAAAGGGTTAGCTTTTTAAGTGCTTATAATGCATTATATGGTACCTTAGCCTGCCAGACATCATTTATAATTGTAGAATCCCTTAACCTCCTTTTTCTCTTTTTCCTACCCTTCACATCAGTGCGGAGGGTGATAGCAAACTCAGTAATTAGCAGAAGTTGACAGATGTGGCAAGGAGAGGTAAGGTGAACTATCATTGAAGGAGACGTTTCTCCAGCACCTAAGTGAAGAAAGTCCCTCCCAGCCTTGATCTCCCAGCACAGGCAGCGCAGGGAACTGAATGCCGCCACGAAGGCATTAGCTCACGGGGTCCGATGCTGGTATCCATCCAAGCCTCCGGCTCCCAGCCTCTGTCTTTTCCAGTGGCCTGCAGGTGTCCCAGCTGGTTCCCATCTTGAAAAGGGTCCTGAGAAACCCCTCCCTGCGCTCACTGGAAGCCAGCAGCTTTGGGTGCTCCAGGTCCCTGCTGCTGCCACAAGCACCCTGGCCACTGGGGCTGCTGGCGGAGGGTGGCCCAGCCCTGGGACACCCCGGGAACTCGCTGTGTCACAGACGCCGTGGGGACCTATCAACTGCCCACCCTCACTGCAGTCCCAGGGGGACTTCAGGCCCCAAGCCCCCCTTCCTCAGCTCTCCCACAATGAAAACAAATGTCAGGACAGCATCAGCCAAAAAAACAAACCCCAAAACCTGTAAAATGTGGTGGAGTTAAAGAGCGTGGAGGCTGTGGGCTGAGGCTGGGCGCAGCTCAGGGCTGGTGCAGCAGCAGGATCTCAGCCATCTTCTGCTAACACTATAGCAGCTGCTGCGGCCACAATTTCTCACCAGCGAGAGCTCTCCGGGTTTTACTCCTGCAGCCGAGAGCACGTTGGACCCTGTTGCCTGAGCTCAGTTGGACGGGTCCCTTCCAGCCAAAGTGCTCCTTCTTCACTATTTCTGCCATCATCAGCCCCGGCCACGCGGGGAGAAACGCCGTCCCGGGCAGCACCAGCACGACCTTCTGTTCCAGAGCTGAGCTGTCTCATGCAAAACAAGGCCCTAAGGAGGATTTTGAACACCTCCAGGTTTCCTGGGTCTGCTGGTCTCATGTAACCTGTGTCCCCACAACACTGCTAAGGGGCTCATCGAGGCTGAAAGCAGCGGGAAAGGGGATTATATCCTGGGTCTTGGAGAAGACCACAGCATTCCCAGTATAACTTATTCTGGGGTGGGCGCGGAGACGTTTCAAGAAGCAACTTTAATTCACAGGTACCAAATCTACTGTGTGTTTGGGACCGGCCTGAGTAGCCACCCTGTGCCTGGATCCAGCCTTTGCAAGGACAAAAGGCGGGGAGAGGGTTGTCCCAGCAGTGTGGGCAGTGCCGGGGAGGGAAGGGGCTCTTTCCCCAGGCTGTGGAGGTAGGGAGGGCTGCCCAGTGCATTCCCCATGGGATCAGAGACCCCAACCAGGTCACCCCAAATTGGGGGGGGTGGGGGGGTGGCATGCCGTGCATGTTCCCACCTGGCACGAGGCACCCACACTCTGGACTGTGAGACGAAACGCAAGAAAAACAATTAGCTACTTGGAGGTGAGAGGCAGCCTTCCCCTCCAGCTTCTCATCTAAGCTGGTTTCAAGTAGGAGAAAATCCCCATTAAAAGGCAGTGCCATTTCCAAGATCCTTGAGTTCAAAAGCAGAGACAGAAATCTCAGCTCTGATTTTGCTTTTTAAGCCTAAGATAAATAAAAATGTAAGAGACGGGAAATAATGTAATGTAATCATCAAGGAGAAGAGAAACCAAAGGCTCAACTCTCACACATACAAGCAAATATAAACACACACAGAGAACACATTTTAAAACCAATTAAAATCCCTTTTGCAGAGAAAGCTCTTTCACCCACTCTCCGGGATACAGGCTATCTGCTTCCTTGGCGTGCTGTATATGAATAATTAAAAGCTAAACATATGTTAAAAAAATGCAAACAGTACATGATCCTGGAAACTTCCTCTCCTTATTATTATTTCTGCAAGAAAGCTGTTAAATGGTTATAAAACTCGTGAAATATGCCAACCTTGGCATCTCGTGTGATTTCCTGCTTTGGCTAGGAAGGAGTTAAAACCATTTGGCAGAGACTAACCCATTAGGCCTAATAATTATGAAATTATAGAGGTACTCAGGTGACTGTTAATTTCACACATACTGTTCAGCTCTGTGGCTAATGAGAGCCTGAAGAACTCAAGTGCCTCATCTTTCTTGTTGAATGGTGACCTGCAATTAATGAGCTTCTGCAAGAAAAGGCAGCATTTTGCACTTGGGGCTAATAAGATGGCTTTTGTGCAGCAGCATTGTGATACCAGGAGCTTTCGAATGAAGATTAAGAACTTTTCCCCTTATTTATTTATGAGCGCTACGCAGTCCAAGAGACCACACATGCAGAGAAGCAGCCCTGGTGTGAGTCTTGGAAGAAACTTAAGAGCACAGATGCTCCGAGGCAATGGCAAAAATCCTCCGTCTCCTGCACTGGGTAGTAATAAGACGGAGACAGCAGGGAAACAACTGCAGAGCGATCACCTGTGATGGGGAGGAGCAGGGCAGGTGTGGTTCTATGAAAAAGAAATGGACTGAGACCCCTGTTTTCACCCGTCAGTGCACACACGCATGCACACACCCATCCCTGCAACAAAGACCCCAAAATAAGCCCCCCACAGCCAGGAATCACCAAGCACGACTCCTGCCTTCATGGCGATCTCCAGTTCAGGACCTGCACTGAGACCCTGAAATCCATCCCAGAGGTTTACAGAGATGCTGACAGAATTTCTGCCTGTTTCCAGCCTTGCATAAGTGCTGTGAAAGTTGGATGGCTGCGATGTGCGTGCGCAGATCCCCAGGACTATAGCAGCGGCAGCCCAGTTACCCAGCCAGACGGTCCCAGCCTAAACTCATCGGCCAGCTGCAGCTCTCCAAGTACACACATTTGTTAGAAACCAGGATCTCCCTGCCCTCACTCTGTCAGTGTTTGTATAATAATGATCATAATCATTGTTATTAACACCAATTTTACCTTTAAATGCCTGCTTGCACTGACATTTACTTTATACACACACATGAAGTAAAACACCCCTACCAGCTGAAGCCAATGAGCCTTTTCAGGGTGTTCACTCAATCACCCATATTTGAGCAGCTCAGAGATACCTGCTCTGACAGCCTTGACCATTTCCCCCTCCTTCAAGTGACCACCTGAGTCTTGACCTCACCCTGAGCTCGAGGGTTAGCAGGAAGAGGAGAAGCTGGCCCAGGACATGGGTATGCGGAGCAGCAAGCTGGGATCCAGGGGACCGGGGCTGCCTGCCTGGTCCTAGTTCACTGGCAGTGCGTGGGTTGGGAGCCCGCCCTGAGGAGGTCCAGTGGTGCCTGGCTCTGGTTTGTGCTCCTGCGGGTTCCCTGTCATTAAAGCCCCTGACCTCTCCAACCTTCTGGAGGCTCCAGCTGATCTGCTAAGAGTTGCCCAGATAAAAGTCTTATGGAGGAGATGGCTGAACACCTTCCCCACAAGGCCTGTCCTCTCGTATTGGGTAGGTATTGGTTCTCCACGGGCACATTCTTCTCGTGCTATTTTGCCAGGATGAGGTGAAGATGGTGGGTCCCAAATGCTTCTCAGTCCTTGACTACGCACAAAAGGCTGTGAAAGCTCTTGGCCCCGGGCACTGTGTTATTTGAGGTGAGCGCTCCTTGCTGCGGCAGCTCTCTGAAGATGCTGGCTGTTTTCTCTGTCCCTTCAGAGAGTGATTACTGCACCTCAGGGACCGTTCAAGATAGTCACCCCCTCTTGACACTCGTGTGCCGTGGCTGATGTAGCTGATGGACGAGCAGAATAAAGAACATTTTATGGAGAAGCTGCACATCCAAACTTTTCTTTAAAGCCTGCCGTGAATAGCTGCTCCTTCATTTGCCCCAGTTTCTTTGAGGCCGCAAACAGGGCACACAGGTCTCTGCTTGGTGGGTGTCTGGTAGCTGTCTCCTCACAGTAATTGCTCTGCCATTATTTCTACAGCCTAATCTGCAAGTGCTTGAAACAAGAACGAACTTTTGCCCGTGGCTCGGAAGACCCATGGAGCCCCATGCTGGCCAGACCTGTGGGGTGGCCAGGGATGACCATACAGAAGAACCTGCAGCCAAAGAAAGACAGCAGGCGCAGGTCCTCCCTGTTCCTGCAGAAGCTTCTTCTCACCCAGCAATATTGCCCATGTCCTGTTCTAGTCGGATACTGGATGATCATCCTGGCCTGGGTGAGACACCAGGAGCTCAGCTGCTCCAAAGCCACCCCGCAAGCCCCAGTTGCGCCAGCAGACTGCAAGGAGAAGGGCAGTGTGGGGAGGTTGGGGACGTCCCTGGGACAAAAAGCCTGCTGCTGTGTCCAGCGTGCCTGCCTGAGTCCACCAGGTGCACTGGGTGAGGCGAGCAGCCAGGCAGAGGCACTTTGCTGCCCAAGGGCCGTTGGTATCAGCAGATGTAAGTTCAGAGACGCCCATCAGCTCCTGCTTCTCTGTTCTCTGGGAAAACCGTCACACGCGTGCCCAGCGGGGACACCTTCGTGCAGGCAGCACAGACACACTCTCGTAATGACTGTCTGGCCCCCGTGGCTCCCCTGTGGGTCTCTCCTGTCACTGTGAGTGTGACCTTGGTCTTACGGGCAACCAGCCACGTAACCACGGCTGTGCCACTGTGGCCCAGGGGCAGAGTTAAGGTTACCCCATGGGTTTGAAGGAAAATTTCTTCCTTTCCAGAAGCAGTGGATTTAACTCTGTTGATACATCCTGAATTTCCACTGCTTCCCTGTCCCCATGCTTCACCCTCCAGCATCACCAAACCTGAAAATCCCCGCAAGATCCCCTCCCAGGCCGTTGTCCTCGCTGCATTTCTTCCTGGCAGGCTGCAGTGCCTGGGATGCTCGTACAGGAGATACCCACGCTCCCTCGTCTCGTATCCTTCCTTCTCTGCCCTGTGTGACAGCAGCACACACTCTCATGTCTCCATCAGAGGTGGCACATCCCCAGCCACCCATCAAATGCTGATATGCTGGTGCACACTCTCCTCAGCGGCTCTCTCCCCTTTGCTGGGGTTGGGAAGCAGCCAGCCTGATCCAGCGAGATGCTCATCTGCGAAGCAGCAACCTGGGGTGGCACAAACTCGTTTGCATCCTGGTCCCCTCCCCATCGGGGACCTCGGCGAGATGACTTCCGCCAGCTGACAGGGAAAGAGAAGTGTCATGTCGGGGGCAGCCGTGCCGATGAGCTGGGAGGAGGACGTGCCTGCTGTCAGGAGCTGGCAGGCGGCTTTCCAGGGGTGGCCTTTGGTTGTTTTGCCTTCTTATATTTAAAGTCAATCATTCAGCCGTGTGCAAGGCAGCCTTCACCGTACCAGGGAGGAAGAGAGGCACTGAAATGTGTCTGACAAGGTGGGTGATGGCTGCCCCTGTGCCCTCCCGCGGAGCCTTGGAGGAGCTGGGGGAGGGAAGGAGGAGCTGCAGAGGAGGTCTGCTCCCTTAGCCCTGCTGGGACAGGGAGGGCTGAGGGGAGACTGCCTCCTCCCAGCCCTGTCCAGCACCCGCTGCTCTCCTCCCAGGTCCGGCCAGCATCCCCTTCTTCAGCCAGAGACATCCTTGGTCATTGCCTGTCCCTTTTCCTGGGCTTGCAGCTGGCAGAGACAGATGCTCCCTGTCTGGTGAGTCTCTCCCTCCTCCAGGAAAATCGTATTCAAACATTTTGCTCATTGGTGCAATGACGAAATAAGAACATGCATATGAGTCTCTAAAAACATCTTGTTTTCTCTGTGGAAGAGCTGGAAGCCCAACGCTCATAACAGTATGACGGGGTAGGGACGTGCCCCTTTCCACCTCATGCACCCACAGCTTAAAAATGAAGATGTTCAGGCAGAGAAAAATGCTATTTTTAGGAGTGTCTGGAGGTCTGCATAGGAGCCTTGCGTGAGCCCGGCAGCCCCTGTGTAAGCACCTGCTCTCCTGCTGTTGTGCAGGGGTAAATCTGGTCTCTCCCTGGCTGGAGAAGAAATAGCCACCAGTGTCCAGGCCCAGGCACCCAGCAGACCTGGAGGCAGGTCCGGCGGGTGATCCTGGGTGCAGGGCGACCATAGATGGTCCCTAAAGTGGCTGTTCGACTGTGCTGTCTCAGGAGGGACAATAAGGCTGGGCTGAGCTCCTCTGGTCCGTCCACTGCCCACAACATCATCATCATCTTCTTCTTTAGGCTCAGTCTGTTTAGGCTACTGTTTTCTTGACATGTGCCACCCAAAGCGGATGGCTTCCCCAGCAGAGCCCGAGGCCGAACTGGTGCATCTTGCAGGCTGTGCTCCTGCATGCACATCCCAGGAAAAGCTTGGCCATGCTGCCCTGTAAGATTGCTTCAGCTCACTGTTGGGCTTGCCTTCATGTGGCCCCTTACCTCTCTCATTCCCAGGCTGCTAATGCAGAGAATATTGTACCGGAGCCAGGAGGACCCCTCAGTCAACCCCAGGCAGCCCAGCCCTGCTGCCAGGTAAAGAGCTAATGCATCTCCTGCAGAGCTTCCCCAGCACCTCATACTGCCTGACATCTGACTTCTCTCCCATCCGCATTTCCAGAACTTGCCTGGGAGAATATCTTGAGAAACCTTGTCAAAAGCCTCGCACGTATCTGGATATGTGACACCTCCTGCTTCCCCCTCCGCCAGGTCTGCTGCTCCTCTGTATGAGGAAATTAGATTGTGTGACACACTTTGCTCCTGACAAACCCAGGCTGGTTGTTACTCATTTCCTTGTTATCTACTACAGGCTTGCAATAGCTTGTTTGATTAATTGTTCCAGTGTTTTTCAGGGAATCAGAGTTAAGCTGACTGGTAGGGAAGTCCCGGCTCTCCTTCCCTGAGTTTGCCCTTTCCCAGCCCCAGGAGCTCCTCGTCACAGCCGGTCACAGCCCCAGGATGATCCTGTCCCAGCTCTGAGCCCCCCCAGAGCCCACTGAGTTAGCTGCTGCTCCTGTGTTAGCCTGAGAGCTTTCCCCAGGGCTGCCCATCCTGTCTGGACAATGAACGATGGAGATGCTAGAAACTTCTTCGCCCTCCTCCAGCCGCCCCTGCCCTGCCTCGCAGGGGGACTCTCTCTGGTGCCGATGTACCTGGGCACCCCAAGATGTCTGTTCAGAGCTGCAGCATGTCGTGAGGAGATACGAAAGGCTCCTGTCCCGCTGTGCCTTCTCCCATCTTCTGGGACCTGGGCACATCCTGGGAAGGGGAAGAGCAGGTTTCTGCTGTGCCACCATTGAGACAAGCCCTCATACTCCCCTTGGAAAGCCCAAAGGCCCTTGATCAAGTGCGTGGTACCACTGAAACCACACCGTGGAGTACAGAGCATCTCTGCGAAGGCAAGTGTCTTCTGCAGCACACACAAAGATCTGCCTGAGACCGGGGCAGGAGAGATGAAGGCTGGACCCATCTCGTGTCCGCCAGCAAACATGTCTCTTGTCAATGATGATGATGCAGCCTGTGCAGAGCAGAGAGCAAATCGAGCAATAGGGGGTAAGTTCATGACATGTTGGACGATGAGCTGACAGGGTGGCTTCATGGCCCTCAGCATCCTCAGCTGGGGCAGGCAAGCACCAGAGGCTGGGGAGACTTGCAAGGAGCTCGGGGTGGAGCAGAGTCTGCAAGGAGGTGGGTGAGGTGGCTGCAGGAGTGGAGAGGGCTTTGGGAGGCTCAGCAGAGGAGGCAGCGAGGCTGGACGCTGGCTGGGGCTCAGCACCCTGCACTCCTCTTCCCGTGGTGGGGAGGCAGGGTAGAAGGAGGGTGTGAGGATGACACTGCCTGGCCAGACCGCCGCAGCAGTCCTGCACCAGACAGCACAGGAGGGTGAGCTGGGGACCACGTCTGGAAGATCCTACAGCCTGCTCTGAGGTCCCTTCCCCATGAGAGAGGGGCTGAACCTCCTTGGTGCAACTGTGGGGCCAGAAGGCCGGCACAAACCCAGCATGCATGTGAATGCTGCACTTCAGGTAGGTCCTTCTCCCCCTTCGTTCACTGCCCTTGATGGATTTTTTTCTTCCCATCTGGGCATTCGGCCATGCCATTTGGATGAGCCATTTGCCCAGTCCTGGGTCATTACCAGGAGGCAGCCCGGCCCCAGCAACACTGCAGTCCCTCTGTGCTCTGAGCTGGGGAGAAGCCCTCCCAGTTCTGGGGGCTTTGATGCAGGACTCAAGTGGGGTGACCCCCCGCTTTCCGCCTCGCAGACTCTGAAAACCTGTCGAGAGCAGCTTGCCCTGACTCTGCAAAGGAGCTAGGGTACCAGGGGCTCTTCTCTTGCAATAAACTTATTGGGTGCCCTTTGGTCTCCCTGCGCCTCCATTTCCTCATCTGCATGATGTGCACAATGAACTGTCCTGAGGGAATGGGGAAGGGGGGGTGGTACCTTTAGCTATTAAGTCCTCATACTGGGCAGAGCTGCAATATGCATTTTTATGTGACCAATGACCTGAATGCTGAAGAAGTGGAGGTGAGACAGGGAGGTCTGTTAGCTGCACAGAAATGCATATGGCGGAGGAGTCATCACTCCAGAGAATGGGCAAACCCATCACTGGGGCTGACCCATACTGGACTGAAGGAAGCCCCGAGATGAGCTCCACATGCAGCTGGACGGCAGGAGAAAACCTTGCAGCAAGACACACAGTGCCCAGTCTGCTCAGTTTATCAGAGGCAAGACTGAGAAGTGTTTTGATTGCAGCGTGTAAGTGCCTTCATGGGGATAAAATCCCAGGTACTAAAGGGCTCTTTAATCTAGCTGTGAAAGACAGACCAAGAACCAGCAGCTGGAAGTAGAAGCCACAGGAGTTATATATAGAAAGGAGGCACGTTGTTAATAGAGGCAGAGAGAGGGGATCGAGTGCCCAGGGGCGACTCGGACCAAGGCTGGACGCTCCCCTGGCAGAGGAGCTTAACCGAGCATGGGGCAGGGGCGTGCGGAGGGGCAGGAGGGGGAGGACTGGCCCTCCGTGTAGGGGTGGTCAGACCAATGATGACAAGGCAGCGTGGCCCCATAACACCCGTGGGGAAACTGAGGCACGGAGGGGCAGATGTCTAAAACACATGCACGAGGGTTCAGGAGGGCTGGGTATACGCATATACGTATCAGCTATCTATGTATTTAGATGTGTCCCTTATCATCGTGCTGCCGATGCCTGGTGCTATCTGAGACACCCTGGGGTAGCCCACCTGGCCGCCATCTGTCACGCCAGAAGGTCACAGGTTTCCTGTAGATCCTGTGTCACATCTGCCAGCCCTGTAGAGATGTCTCAGGTCCCCCAGAGCTTCTTGAGTTGCACCAGGCACCTCTGCTGAGTGGCTGAGTTGCACCCCTCATTTGAAAACCTTGCTATCAGCAGTGCAATTACTCTGCATAGACACTCCCGGCACCGCTCAGATGAGCTACACGGTGTTTTCATGTACCTCTCCCCAGGCGCTTCATTATAACAGCCCAACACGAGGACTGCTCTGATCCGAAGCCCCCCTGGCAGGCTCCCTCTTGCCTCCGGAGAGCTGGTGCGATGCAGTGCATGTACCACAAGTGTGGCCGCTTTGCGTTAAAGCACAGATGTTCAGGTAGTACATCTGATACTGAAGGACTGGTTCAGTCATGTAATGAGGTGCTTAAGTGCTCAGGTAGCCCTGTCCCCTGTGAGTTACTTGGGGGTCTGAGCCTTGCAGGGTCCCTGCGGGTCAGGCACTGCTGTGAAAATGGGGTTGGCAGGGTGAAGGTCCAGATCGGTTAATGCCTGAAGCACCTTTGCATCAGCGGGGATTAGAGGGAAAAGGCAACGCCAGCCCTAATGTCAGACGTCCTGCCAGCATCCCGGGCGCTGAGTGAGAGGCCGGTTTTCCTGACTAGCAGGACCAGGCTTGGGGAGGCCCCCCAGAGCTGTTGGTCTGTGTGAGGGCACCAGGCACCCCAAAACAGCCCCTTGTGCTGCTCATCCAAGCACCATGTCCCCAAGGACCACGGGACCTCTCAGCTCCTGTCCTTGCCAGTGCCGGCGCAGTGCAGGGAGGTGAAGGCAGAGGCCACGCGTGCTGCCTGCCCTCGTTAGACACAGCCTTCGACCTAGCCACAGCTCCAGCTCCTCTGAAGGCAACATGCTGCCACCTGAAAGGTGCAAACGAAGGTACTGGCCTCTGCGGAGGGCATGAAGGAGGCGAGCCAAGGCGGCTGTGCTTTAGGGCTCTGTCAATTTTAGGGGACAGAGCAATGTGCCAGTTCCACTTCAGTTGATGCCATCAGAGACCCCAGCTGATACAGAAGGGCTCATGTGAGTCGTGGGACTGTCAGGTCTGTCTGAAGGAGCCAAACATTGGGAAGACTTTAACTTTCTCTACTAAAGGAAGATTTGTGTGCTTAGCAGCCAGAATGGAGCCAGGGAAGCAGCAGGAGCTGAACAAAGGGCTGTGCAGTGGAAAATGTGCGCTCGTAGATACCAATTCACACCTGTTAACTGCTGCGAGAGGCTGCTGGCAGCACCAGGAGTGCCATTTAAATGAACTTTGCACAAGCAGGTGTGCCATTTATCCATTGTCTGGAGTCACTGAAATGCACTGCATCTCTGCCCTGGCAGGCTTCCCATGGAAGCAGCTGTGCCAAGTCTCAGCTGGCCGCGGAGGGGAGCTGGGAGATGCCCTTGGCGCTGGCACACCAGCCTGGGGAAGGGCTGCCGTGCCCAGGAGTGGGAGCTGCTGGGTGGCCATGCCTACCGGAGAAGTGAGCTCCATGGCAAGCTCGGTGGAGAGAGAAGATCCTGCTCCTGTGCTGTCTTGCAGCAGAAAAATGGGGATGAAGCTGTAAAAACCCAGGTAATCCCTCAATTTGCCCAGCTCGCAGGAGGCTTGGGAGGAACAGCAGGGTCACAAGCATGCAGGAGGCTTTCCAAAACTGTGTCAGGGCTCTGCACGTATCACCAGCTACGCCCCTGGCCGCTGAGCTGGGAAGCCACCTGCCAGCCTGCCTGGGAGCTTTGGGGACGCCGTTTCCTGGCAGGTCTCCATCTGCACAACCTATGGTGTTGACAAGCCCCACTGAGCATTGGGAGGGAGCCAGCATCTGGCCGCCAACCATCTCTCTCCTCCTTGGCTCCAAGCAGCACAAAGGGCTGCAAATCGCCACTAAAAAATACTTGGTGTGTGCACTTGTGTCCTCTGGGGACGCCCCGTCACCTCGTCGCTGCGGTACGGCCATAGGTTGCTGCTCTGTAGAGCACCCTGTGCCAAGCATATGCCTGTCACACAGTGATGCCAAAGAGATGCCTGGTTTTGGCTGCCACCCTCTTAAGCCTCCTCTGGGAATCCTTGGCTACTACCCCAGGAAAAAGCCCCTGTGACCAGGCTGGAAGACAGCACTTCCAGGCTTGACTTAACAGCCCTGCCAGAGACCTCTAAACCTTCACCCTAGGGGAAGGTCTGGCAACCAGCAGTGAGTTTCAGCTGGGAAAGGTAACTTTTCTTTAAAAAAAATGGCATTTATTAGACGGGGGGAACAGAGAGATGTTTGCAGTCAGCACAGCATGGTAGCAAAGCCCTGGCGTGATCTTGCACGTCCAGCCTCCTCCAGGCAAGTCTGCCCCTGCCCTTTCCTCTCTCAGGTGATTGCTTTGATCCCGTCACGGGGAGGGGTGCCTTGATCATTGACAAGGGCTCCTGTCCAGTGCACGTTGCTGCCATCCCCTCCAAAAAGACCCTGGGTCTCTCCCACTTCAAACACAAGCCCACGGGTACGTCCCCAAGCTCAGGAGCCCAGCTGGGTGGCGTCTCCTGCAGTCACCCATAGTTAAGCCATTGGTGCTTTGAGACCCCACAGAGCAGCACAGAATGGGAGCTTTGCTCTGCTCACGGCTGGGAGTCCAGCATGCAGCCGGCATGGCGACAGCCACAGTGGGGCAGGGGCATGGCAGAGCATCTTCCTTGGGACGGCGGCTGGAGGTGAGAAGCGAGCTTGCAAGAGCAGGGACAGAGCAAAGGAGTCCGGGCTGGAGAGAGCAGGGCCCTGGGGAGGGTCTGGCTTGCAGCCCTCTCCTAAAGACAACCATCTCTTGTGCCTTTTCCCCAAGGGCACGGTGGCGGCTCTGACCTGCTGGCTGGAGAAGGGCTGCCCAGCTGCAGATTGCACCAGTTGCAGATGCAGCCTGTGTCGTTCAATGACCAGGGCGCCTGGAAGGGGGAACAGCACGCCCGGGAGCCCCGCTCCCTCCTTCCCCAAGCCGTCCTCAGCAGGGCTGGGGACCCCAAGGGGATCACTGCCCCTTGCCATGGCAGCATCCCCCTCCCCAGGAACATTTCACTTAAGAGCCCAGAAAGCACTGGGAAGACTGGGATTCACAGGGAAGCTCGCTGGCCTTCCTCCAGCCTCATCAGCATGACAATTGCTCTCTCGCCTGCTCTGTTTTAGATCCTACCCTTAACATTTAACCACTCCCCATTAATTTCCGAATTGCCACACACATCGCGGAGTCATTTCTTCCCTGCACTGCTCTCAATGCCGGGGCCGGGCTATTCCCAGGGAGGCCGGGGCTGGGGGTGCCGCGGGGCAGACCTGGCTGTGGACCCCCGGTCCCGGGGTGGGGGAGTATGGGAACAAGAGGAGAAGGGAGCCGGGGACCCGCCACTTGGCTTTGTCCTGTGGCAGACACATGGAGCACATTAGCAGCCTTTCAGTGGAAGTTTGATCGATGGGGAAGGCTTTCTAACTGACTATCAAAGCACGCATGGTATGTGAGAAGCAGACACCAATTAGTGATGTCTTTTTAAAGGCTGCCTTGTTAAGAGGGGAATAAGGGGAAAGAATGAAATTGGCCAGAAAACATGGAGCTATTTAACCTTAATTAGAAGAAAGGTGTGGGCTTTGTGAAAAGGCCATTTCTGAAAGGGTTTTTTCTCCCCGGGTATAAAGAGATCCTGCCTACTTGTTAGAGACTTGTTAGAGTTTATAAGACTGGGCAGGAGGCTAACTTGTAGAAATGCCTTTTATGCCACTTGAATGTGTGGCTTGCTTATTATAGTCTGCCATCCTGCCAGGGTGGCTGGTGGAGAGGAGAGGAGAGAGCAGCACTGCCAACTGGCTATAAATTTCATGAACATCATAAATGTAAGTGCTTTCTGGAGAGCTGTACAGATTGCACATAAAAGTCCCCCTTCTGTCCCTGTAAACTAAAAAGAGGGCTTTTTTGGCAAATTAAAAATTGTAGAGTGTCTTCCATGCTGAGCTAGGAAGCAGCCAGGCTACAAATCCACAGCTACAAAGTCAGAGCCGCGCAGGGAGGTCTCCCGCACACGCTGGCATCGCTGCTCCCCAGCACCACCGTGACTCGAGGGACAGCAGGACCGAAAGCCGAGGGGGCTGCAGCCAGCTCCGAGGACCTGGGGGGAGGCTGTGTCTGCCCCTGGCTGCAAGGGCTCCCCGAGGGAGTGGGACCATGCCACCTCGGTGCTTGTGCTGCTGCCAGCAGACAAGGGACGGCAGACCCCGTTGCTAGACTGCATGCGGCTGTAGAGAGAAAAGAGGGATTTTTCTAAGAGCCGTGAGGCTGAGCACTGCTCCTGGCTCTTCCCCAGTCCTCCCTGTGACCTTGGGGAGCCACAGCACCTTTGGAAGTCGGTGTTCTGGCCCTTGGCCGGTCTGGAGCAGGCAATGCCCGGTCACGAGACGTGTTGCATGCAGGGCTCACATGCACCAGCCCCTCCAGCAGCTCAGGGGCTCTGTGGCACCGAATCAAGGAGAGCCCTTTGAGATGGGAACACGTGCTCTTCCCCTGCTGTGGACCCTGACACCGGACGCGGTAAATAAGCACAGAAAGAGGCATTTTCTCCGTCAGCTAAACAAGACCGTGCTTTATCCCCGTCACTGCTCCTCTGCGCGCTGCTGGGCTGTGCAGCCCTGCCAGGAACATTCCCAGCCTGCTCCCGCCGACGGCCTTCGCGGCCGTTAAAGACACAGAGCTTGCCCCTCGCGGGGCTGCTGCGGGCGTCGAGGATCCGTGTTCGGATGGCGCCTGCTGTCTGCATATCCGAGTGAGTTCAAGTTCTCACTGCACGTATCAGATTTTTTTTTTCCCCTTGCTGTTTAATAAGGTCCATAAATATAATCTAATGACTGCATAGAGCAGGCATTTAAAGCAGTCAGGACACACACACGGAGTGTGATGCCCCCACCAGCCACCTGAGTCCTGGGGTAACGTGTTCCTGCACAGAGAGCAGGAGAAAGCACTTCCAGCCCAGGCTAATGGCCATATCCAGGCTAGCAGCTCCCCATGCCAGGGAGGGCAGGCGGAGGGGGCACAGCACCTCTTTGGTCTTGTTCCTTGGTGTCAGCCACCCCTGCAGAGCTGTGATGACCGCAGCGCTCGCTCGCTGTCAAAATTGCCTTTGTGGGGCACGGCCAAGCGGGGCTGGCCAGGCGTGTCCCGGGCAGGCAGAGAGCGATGGAGCTCTGCCATCAGCCGGCTCCAGCGAAACAAGCTGCGCTAAGCCGAGGCTCCTTTTTAGGCTGCTGCCTGTGCACCACCAGCATCTGCTGGGATGCCAAGCTGGGCCTTGGCTCTGCTCGGGTGCGGTGGACCAGAAGCACAGCCACCAGGCCTGTGCCAGTGAGCTCCACTGGCTGGGTTGCACGCCCAGCCTGCAGTCGGGGGATGCCACGTGCTCGACACCAGCATGAGCGGCAGGCTCACCACTTCCAGCAGGTCTCTGTAGGATGCTGTGCCCTCCCTGGCTCCTGGTTGCCCCCAAGCTCCCTATTCCCCAGGGGGCTACTAAGGGACTTGCTTATCTTTTGTCCCAGCTTTCCTGGGGTTTTAGAGAAGGGCTCTGCAAAATGCAGTACGTGCACGCGGGCAGCGTTAACCCTGGGAGCAGTCCTGGGCTCTGTGGTCCTTAAAGTGGGAGGGATGTGGTGCTGTTAAACTGAATTGCCCCGGGAATCACCTCGCTAAAACAGATCCATCTTCAGCCAGTTGTTCATGATCTTCTCTTGCCAGTACTGGGCCCTTGGAGGATTATGCAGGGACATTT
This sequence comes from Sagittarius serpentarius, assembly GCA_034782735.1. Taxonomy (NCBI): domain Eukaryota; kingdom Metazoa; phylum Chordata; class Aves; order Accipitriformes; family Sagittariidae; genus Sagittarius; species Sagittarius serpentarius. Next base: position 7,364,050 of record JAVKLA010000021.1, on the reverse strand, counting down.
CTGTCCCCTCAGGCAGCTTCAGCCTTTAATTCCTATGGGCTGTCCCCGTTCAACATCAGCTCTTGGCTGGAGGCTTGCAGACGTGGGTGCAATTTTACTTTGCAGGCGACAGCTGTGTGCACAGCTCCCGGACGGTTTGCAGCTTCATTCCAGATGTGATGGCATTGCTTTTGCTCCTTCCCTCAGCCATGAAACTTGTCCTGCCATTGCACCTCCTCGAGGGTCTCCCTGAACCAAATGGTGGGCTGCGGGTGCTCCTTTCCCTTTCTGCAGAGTGCACACGCCTGGGATCCCCGGACTGGCAGGGAATTGTGGCTTCAGCTAAATAAAAACCAGGGCTCAGCAAGGCTGCCTGCTCCAACGTGACAACATGACAGTGTGTGAAGGAAGCACCCTCATGCTCAAATCCAAGGCAAAAGCATGTTTCTTGGGGCTGAGCGCCGCTTCCCTTGCAGCCACGCAGTTTCCCAGTAGCGGCACATCACATTTGGGACCCTTCGGCCACGGTGCTGTGTATTTGGGCAGCCCCACTCTGTGCCTGGCTCAGGTGCTTCCCCAGCACAGGGCTGGCGTTTCCACCACGTGCTGTGGTCCCAGCTGTGCAGAAGAGACTGTTTCTGCTGGGAAAGCAGCCCGTGATGCTGCGTGAGCCCGTGCACAGGCACTCAGTCATCGGCACAGCTAGAGCACAGCTTCGTCCTGAGACAACCAGCTTTCGGGCACAGAGGAGACAGAGCATGGGCCTGGAGACACAACACACTGGGGACGATCCCAGGTGACAGGCTGGACTCAGCACCCTGCTTTGGAGGCTAAGGGGATTCCCTGGACATCGTGGGGGCTTGTGTTGTGCTTTCCCTGGCCTCAGTCTGCAGCAGCGCCTCTGGGCACGTTGAATTTACCACGTAGACACAGTCGAGAGGGTGAGCCCTGCGTCTGACCCTGAAGTAGCAAGGCTGGGCTTGTCGAACTGGGGCCATGCCAGGATGTGCCGGAGGTGAGCGCCGGGAGCCCACGGCATACCTGCACGCCATGCCATGCCACGCGCACCCCCCCACAGTGGCACCTCCTCCCCAGCCCCACTTTGGGGCAGCTCAGTGCCAGAGGGGACCGCTACCACCTCTGTGCTGATGCTCCCAGATGCCACAGCCCTTACCCCAGCCCCGTGCTCCCCCGTTTAACCCGGGGCCGTGCATGTCCCGGGGGGACGAGTGGGTGGCAGCAGCAGCGGAGGGCAGACACGCCGGTGCCAGCCGCACCCAGCCACAGGGATGGGAGAGGGTGGGGTCCGTCCAGCCCATCTGGAAGGCAGTCCTCCCCCAGCAAGGCTGCAGAGACCTGCCAAGGTTTAGGGGAATAAAAACAGCCCTTGCGGAGGGGTTGCAATAGCCCAGCGTTACGGGTGGGCAGCTGACTGTGACCCCAGCTGAGGATGGGGCTGTCACCAGCTGGGCTCGTGTCAGCCTGTTCCCAGCTCAGGAACATGCTTTAGAGCATCCCCAGGGGAGCACGGGTGTCCGTGCAGGGCTGAGGATAGTCCAAAACCGCAGCTGAAGCCCTATGCAATTTTCCTGGGCTGCACCTCAGGGGCCTTGTGCACCCCCAAAGCTGCTGGGCTCCGGCAGGGAGCTTTCTTTAACCCACTTCGTGGATGTCTGCGACCCCCTGCGAACCCTTGCTGTGTGGAGATAGGCTTGGATAGAGCGTGACCTGTCCTCAGATGACTGAAGCTAAACCAAAATAACCCCGGTCCAAGCCAAGTCGGACTGCCAGGACAGCCTTTTGCATCAGTTCCCTAAATTAGAATAATACTGAAGTGAAGCTGGCATGGGGACAAGCCTGGCGCTGCGAGGGAGGCAGGAAGGACACCAACAAATTCCCAGGCCCCTTTCACAGCGGTGGGTCGGGCTTTCTCCGGGGTGAAGAGGCTCCAGGTCTCTGGAGACGGGGGACAGAGGTCAGGGCTGTGGCATGGCTGATGGCCCCGCTGCCTGGCTCAGCATCCCCCAGCCTCTCTCCAGGGGTGCTGCTCCTGCCCGTCTAGCTGTGCAGCCCAAGGGGGGCAGCTGCCTGCTCCCAAAGTTGGGCTGCCTGCTTGCAGGCAGAGAGGGTGTGAACACCAGCAAAGGCGGCTCTTAGTCGGGAGCGCTGTAGCAGCTCTCCTGCAGGATGCTGGCTCTTTTTTCCCCCACTTCGAGAGTGCCGAAGCCCGGTGTGCATGGGTTGTGGCTGCACCGAGTCCTCCAGGCACGGCAGGTGTCACCGGGGAGGAGATCCTCCTCCGAACACCCCACCGACCCCTGCAAGGGGTGCAGGGGAGTGCTGCAGAGAGGGATGGTCCTGCTGCTTGGGGTGAGTGGTTGAAGCAGGAGGCAAAGGCTCCCGTCTCAGCACTGCCCTGTGTGGCATCCAAGTCGGGGGGGTCTGGCCTGGGGACAATCTATGTTTCCAGCAGTGCTTTAAGCCAGCAAAGGGCATGTGGGGACAGCTCTTCATGTGGTCTGCAGGAGTGTGGGGGTGCTGCCTGGCACTGGGATCTGTGGGATTTGGAGCCAAGCAGGGATGTCTCCCCAGATCAGAGGGGCAAAGCTCACCACCACCCTGTGAAGGGGTTGCTGTGGGCAGGGAGCACCCGCTCCATCCTCAGCCTCTCAGCTTTGCTTCAGGCCTCTTACCTGCAACTTCAGGGCTTGTCGGAGGCGTTCTGGGAGAAATGCAGTTTGGCCTGTGGTTTGAGGAGGTCAGGAGGGTCCCTGTGGTGTCTGCTCCCAGGGCAAGGGAGATGGAGGTGGGTGTATCAGGACCTTTCTGTTTGCAGCTGCTAGGTGAAAGACATCTCGGTTTCCCCTCTTTCCTTCCTCGTGCCAGGGGTCCTGCTTGGTGCCACACTGTGGCCCCGAGAAAGGCTGGAATGGTGGCTGTCACACTCTGTCACTGCCTCTCTGCAATTGCACGGGGCACTTGGGATGCTGCTGGGCCCCTTGCGCCGCATACCAGCAGGATGAGCAGTGCCCATCGGACCTGTGCCCCAAAAGCAGGGCCATGGGCACAGCGTGGCAGCGGGGACGCACGTTAACACAAACCAACATGCTTAGAAGGGCTCTGCCATGGCTGGAGCCGTGCAGCCTGCTCTGCTGCTCCATCTGGCAGGGAGAAGGCAGGAGGTGGGTGGAGGCAGGAGCAGGCAGAGATGTGTACGGGTAAATCCCTGCTATGGTTGTGCCAGTGCAACTCACTGGGGTGGGAGCGGAGCAGAGTCAGACTCTAACACAGGGCTGGGGGTGCCCATGGTTCCCCTCAGGAGCCCCCTAATTGCCCTGGAGAGTGTCATGCTGGCGACGCCACGGCATGCAGCCAGGTAAGACGTCTTGAAAGGCTGCGTCTGGACAGTGGCTGAGGGACCGCAGAGGTCAGGAGCAAATGAGTGCTGGGTTTGGGCTCCAGGAGCAGCAGAGGGTTTGCAGCTGGCTCACCACAGGGTCCTGCCCACCCTGGGGTGGCACCGTGGGGACCCCCAGCTCTCAGGGTGATGAGAGCCAGCCGCAGGGAGCCAGTCCCCTCCCCGGAAAAATGCACTGGCTTTGAAACGCTGTTCAGTCCAAGTGAGGACAAATGCTAAACATGAGGGTTTTGCCAGGAAAATATTTCTGGGGAAATTCCAGCCTGGCAGAAGGGAGACCTCGGCACGCACAGGAAGGGGGGCCAGGTCTCTGGAGGCAGGGACCGGGCAGTATCATTGCAATCTTCCCCTCCGGAGTAATAAAGAAATCAGCAGGCAGTTTTCCCCACAGAAACGTTTTAGTGTTGGAAGAGAAGCCAACAAGCCATCGTCACCCATGGCAGCAGGCGCTGCCATCCCGGATGCTGTGTGCAGGGCAGATGAAGCAGCTCGGGGGGGGGGGACCTGCCACTCAGTCACCAGCGACACCAACCTCTGTCAGCAGGGCAGTGCCAGCTGATGACAAGCAAATTGCTGGCTGCTTCAGGGACGTAGTCATTTTTCTAGAGTCTTGGTAGGAAAGCTGGATGCCTGGTGTAACAGGGCACAAGATTTCCCCTGCCATCCTTGCAGAAATCAGTGGGCACCCTGTGGGGGGTGTTGGAGGATGTGCAGAACTGAAGTTGAAATCATGGGTCCCTCAAGGCTATTATTGAAAACTATTTTACTGCATATGTGCAGCTTGAAAAAAGCAGAGAAACCCCTAAGCTCCTGATTCTGCCCTTCCACCGGTGGCATACGGAGTCACACAGGACTACGCCGTGCTTTGGAGAAGCTGCCCAGAGCCTTTCCCACAGCAATGGGACCTGCAGAAACGCAGCCGTTCCTCCGCCGGTGCATCCGTCACCCATCACCCCACTGGGAGGAGCAGCCCCACTTTTCCTCCAGCCTCGGGGCTCCCGAAAGAGGCCTAACCCCACCGGGGAGGGAGAGGGAGTCCCCCCAGCTCCTGGCGTGCCCAGCCGCACCACATTAGCAATGCACGGTGCAGCCCACCCCTCCCAGCAGTGCTGTGTGTGCCGTGCAGGGTGAGCCTGGACCAGCAGATAGAGTCATAGAACTGCCTAGATTGGAAAAGACCTATAAGATCATCTAGTCCAATCGTTAACCCAGCACTGACAAGTCCCCACTAAACCACGTCCCTAAGCACTACATCTACACGACTTTTAAAAACATCCAGGGATGGGGACTCCATCACTGCCCTGGGGAACCCGTTCCAAATATCAAGGGGAGGATGAGCAGCCGGATCCGGCCAGCGCCGTGGCCCGAGGCAGCTCACTGGGAGCACTGAGTTCCAGTTCTTGGAGGCTCTGAAAAGCATCCCGCCATGCCGGCTCTTCTTCCCAGGGCTGACAGCTCCCAGGTCCTACACTCTCTCTCCCTTTGCGTTGATGGATGCGGTCGCCCCCATCGCGTTCGCTGGGGTTTCTGTCCCACCTGTTGGGCTGCTCTGAGCTGATTCAGTAAAGCAATCTCTGGACAGGACAGTGGCTGATGTCTGTGCACTCGGCTGCTGGGGCAAATCTGTCCTGCCCAGGGGAGGGCGAGGGATGGGCAGCAGTGTGTCAGACTGAGGCGTTTCTCTGCCCCAGGTCGGTGCTGCGGGGTCAGGTGCAGTAAGGCACCACCACAGTCCTGCTGGGAGGGAGGGGAAGGGGACAGGGGGTCCTGCAGCCTCACCAAGACCCAGCCCTCCTTGGCCTCGGCTGCTGGAGGCAGGGAGTAGGTGAGTATTTTTCATAATGCTCAAAAATCCCAGAGAAAAACCTGAAAATGTGGCAGAAAGGTCAGAAGCCAACGAAGCTTTTGAAGGACGTGTCCTTTAAAGGGTGCACCAGGCTGTGTGAGCTCTGCCTTCCCATGGCCTTAGCACTTGCACTGGGAACCAGTGATGCTGGGGGAGACGCTGGTAGCTGCTGTCCCCAGTCTCCTGCCTCTGTGATCTGGAGGTGCTCCGGCAGCTGCTGTGGGGCAAATAAATGGGCTACAGGAGCAGCCAGGCCAAGGCAGTGGCTGAATCCTTAACGAGGGGCTCAGCCCAGTGTGGCCCCTGCCCAGCTGGGGACTGCAGCGGGGGGCACAAAGGGCTGGCCGAGAGCAAGGGCCGGGCATGGCTGACACGAGTCACCATCCCCGTGAACAGCTACTGCCTGTCAGGTCGATCTTACACATCGGTGGTGAATCAGCGACAGGCTCAGCCCGGCATGGCACCTCTGACGGGATGGGTGAAGGCTCCACAGGGCAGAGGCGCTTGCATGGGGAAGCAGGGAAACAACCTGGAGAGGGTAAAAGCAACGGTGTGAGACAACCCTGCGAGTGCTCACGGGCCGGGACCGAGCTGTACAGGGCAGAGACGCTCCAGCACTAAGGATGTGACCCAGCATGCGAGGAGGTCCTGCACAAACTCGGCAGATCTCAAAGGTTTCTGCTTTAGGCACCAGCCTCCTGGGCACGTCGCTCTGCTCCAGTGGTATGGCTGAGCCAGCTTCATCCTTGGAGGGTGAGATCAGCGTGGCCATAACATCAGCAAAGCGCTGGCACCCCGCTGGTGGCCGACCCCAGCCCGAGCAGCCTTGCAATGCTCCTTAGCTTTGATGTGCTCCACCCCAGAAGGGACTGCGTTCCCAAGATGAAGCAAGAAGGCGTGTGCTTTGCAAAGCAGGAGGGATCCATCCTCTCCTGTTGCAAGCACAACCGAAATGCAGGCTCCCAGCAGCACTGGACCCTCCATGGGCTTGCTGAGCACTGGACCAGGCTGTGCGCCTGCTGAACCTGCAGCCTTGCAGGGCACCTTACCAGGTGGCTTCTGTCATCTGCCTGACCTCGGGGATGGGTAGGAAGGTGGGATCCACGCTGGTCATGGATTTCCCATATGGACCTGTGAGCTAAGAGGATCAGGTGCTCTGTACCTCAGAGCTCTCTCCAACTTGGCTATTTCTTTGTGCCTTAAAGAGCAATTAAGAATAAAAGTGGAGCTGCCTTTGCCTGCGAAAGGCTCTGTCTGACTCCTGTCTCCTTACTGCAGTGCTGCTCTGATTTCCATCTCATGCATATCTTATTTAACATTCTGGATACTGTTTTGAGTGCCCCAATATTTTAAAATAAATTGCTGCATGTAAAAGACTTAATGTCACATTCTGTTATTCTGACTGTTAAAAGAAAAGTGAAATCTTCAATGGGGCTAGTGGAGCAGAAGCAATCACACAGAGGGAGGTCCTATTAATGTGTATTACGTTTCATTATTCCAGCACTGCATGTCAACTAGCTTCTCATCAGAACTCACGCAACAGATCACAGTATTAACTCCTTGCAACCAAACAGGGGGGCAGGCTTTTTAAACTCTTTCTCTGTTCCTCGCCTCCCCGGCGTCGTCTCTCTGATGCGGTTCCCATGTCCTCACCGCACACACGCACGCTCCCGAGCACGCTCCTCGGCGCTGCAGCCCAGCCCGGCCGCCTGCAGCCTTCCTCCCTGCTGGGGAGGAGTGCGGGGTGGGAGCGGGCTGCACGCCCCAGCGAGGAAGAGGTGGGCAGCCAAGGAGGCGGGAGAGGGAAGGGATAGTGGAGAGGGATGCATGCGGGAAAAACAACAGGGAGAGGCTATGGGAGATGATAAGAGGATTGAGACACAGGAGAAGAGGGTTCCCCGTGCCGCCAGTGCACGCTACCTTCTCCCAGCTCCCCAGCTCTGTGAGATATTCCATCAGGGGAGTCACCCCGGCAGCTTCCTACCCCTGAAGGTCTCTCCAACCCCCGGGTAGTTTGCTCTCTCCAGCCCCTCCGCTGTTGTCCTTCCCAACCTCCTGCCAGAAAAGGCTCCCTGGACAGATCTACAAAGCACCCACTGGCTTCAGGTGTGTGGTATGCACTGCAGGAGAAGGACCCTCATGGTGGGGCAGGAGATGTGGGGAAGAGGAGGGAGACTGCAGTCTTGGGTCAGACACACAGATCATGGGGGAAGGGGAGGTGGAGGGAGCCACCGGGTAGTGGAGGGGATGAAAGGAGGCTACAAGGAAGGAGAAAATGCCTGCCCTAAATTACAGGCGGCCCCAGCAGGCTTTTAAGCTTCATGTTTCCCCATTCCCTGCGATGAAGAGACTCCAGCTCCATTGTGGTCCATAAGGAAATGGGCAGCTTGGTGCTGCCATGCCCCGCACATGCTGAAGGGCAGGAAAATGGGCCGAAGATCCATCTCTTGTTATCAGCCTGGGTCTGCTGTGCGTGGGGCTGTGTGGACCCATGCTGCTGAGGGGCAGCTCTGTTCAGCGAGGGAGAGGGTCTCTGGAGAAGGTGGGCTGATAAGTGCAACATCCAAAATCCCTGCCACAGCCCACCGGGGATGGAGAGGGCTCAGGGCAGGCCGGGGGGCTGGACTGGCATTGGTAATGCCAGTTTGCTGGGCACAAAGCCTAAGGAAGGGAGGGACCAGAGTAGCATTTTCCTGCTCCCATCATGGGGTCTGGCCAGCCCCAGTATGAGAGTGGGGAGCACTGAGGTCCGAGCAGAGCCTCTGGGCACCAGCCTTCCACAGTTGTTTCCCCACCCTCCTACCCACGAGAGGAATAAATGTGAAGGGTTTGCCTCAGATCCCCCTTTTCCCAAGGCACCCCTCCTTTGCCTTCCACACCCCACCAGGGCACAACTCTCTGAGTGTGGGGTTAGGCATCAAACACTGCTGGGCACCCAAAGACTGGGAAGAGGCAGCAAGTTTGTGGAGGGGTTGCTCATCCAGCTGAGCATGCAGGGGACATGGGACAAACATCTCCGTCTCCACTTACTCACTTGTGTTAAGCCTGGTCTATGCTGGGAAACCGCAGCTGTGTCTGAGCCCAAGAGTCCCTGAACAGTCTGGGCAGGGGAGCCTTGCCAAGTACCCCTACTCTGCAACAGATTGCAAAGCATGTGTATTTAAATCACACAGTGCAGAAACATCCTTACAACCCGTTTGGGGAGTGAAAAGCCACCGCAGGCTGGGACACAGCTTAGTGAGGTGCCACACTGCTGTCCTAGGGAGCATGGGCAGAGGGTGGTGAGCGGTGATGTGGGACCTGGGCCACGGCTGGTGGCATGCGTGACCCAGTCCTGGAGACTCTGCTGCTGCCGGGATGCACACATGGGAATTGGCAGGAAAGGCTGTAACAACCATGGGGAAAAGGGATTTTAGGGCAGTGGAGAGGGACGGCATGTGGGATGGAGCAGGGAGGGCACAGGAGGATACTTCAGGCCTGGAGGTATCCGTGTCTCTGGGACACGAGGGGATTGGAAAGTCATGGGGAATGGTGCTAAAGCCCTGAGCCTCCACTCTGACTCCCCTTCTGCTCTCCATCCCAGTGGGCTTGGTCCCATAGGATCAACAGGTACTGATACAGGAGTGATATACCGACAACAGACACTGGAAATGCACGAAACACACGCAGGGGTACAGCCAGATGCATATGTACCTGCTCTTAACCTCACCGTCCAACACCCATCCAGCACAGGCAATGCTGGATCTGCTCTCTGCGTCGGTGGGAGCACACTGCCTGCTCTGCCTTCCCTCCCCAAGGATGATATATCTGCTTGGAACTGGCAACACAGGGCTGCCCCCCGCCCCCAGTACCAGCTCTAAATTTTCCTGTCCTTCTCAGCATCCTTCCAGAGCCAAGTTGGAGGTGCAATGCCAAACCAGCTGGTGTGAGCCCATCTCCGGGCTTGCGGCTCCCTTTGGCAGGGAGCAGTGGAGTAGCAGTTCTGTGGCTGCGGCCTGGGGAAGGGGATACTAGGAAGCCCAGGCATGGGGAGGGCATCAGGGTGCTGGGGGCTGCACATGGAGTAGCGGAAGGTTTCTTCTGCAGAAAATGAAAATCCTGAAAAAAATACTGTATTTTGTAGCAATCAAAGTTGGGTTGGTTTTCTTTCCATTTTATGTAGGTTTGTTTTGTTTTCTGCCCCAGCTTTTCACAGCCTCTGTTCCTGTATTTGCTCCTTTTTTTTTTTTTCTCCTGTGGTTTTGAGGGATTGAGGCTTTTCTACAACAGCAAGTAAGGTTTACGTTAGGATTTTCATAGGTGGTGGAAAAGACTCCTTATTTTTCAGTTCAGTCCATTTGAAGTTAAATACCTGATGCTTCCAAGCCTCCACCTCAGCTCAGACCAGGGACTTCACCAACGCTGCAGGAGGGGGGCGGTGCACATCTGCTGGGTGTTCAGAGGTGCTGGTGTCAGTGAGGACTGTGGGTACAGAAACTTGTTGGGATGGCACCCCGCCACCCCGAGAGTGCCCCAAGCCCACCTGACATCTCCTGAGCTGCTTCTACTCCAGCACGGGTCCCTCTGTGGCAGGGAGGGGGGGACAACCGGCATCACATGTGCTATCTCTCCCCACACCTGCCTCCCCTTCACTTCTTCTTCCAGTCTTTCAAAGAATGTATTAAAAAAAGAAACAAGAAAACCCAAAGATTGTTTATTCTCCCCTGCCCCCCCCCTTCCTTTCTGTCCCTCCCCAAGTGCTGCAGCTGGCCTGACTCTGCCCCCCTTGCCGCCCCCGGCAGACCTGTTCCCCCCCCGGCCCCTCACGTCCACACCGCAGAGAACACGCAGCAAGAACAGGGCTTGGGGACTGAGGGGGGGACTGAAGCCAAACCCAACTAACTCACGCAGCGGGACATCTCCAGGGGTGAAGGATGGGCTGAGGCTTCAGGAGGAAGGCAAGGCAAAGTGTGCTGCTAAGTGGCAGGGAAGAGGGGAGGAGGAGAGAGGGATCCCTTGCTCTGCCCTTATTGGGGCTGCAAAATGCAGCACCAGAGACACTTATCCTTCATCTTCCTCTCCTCCTGACTGTCCGCACCCAGGAATGTGCAGCACTCCAGAGCTGCCCAGCACCAGCCTGGAGTCTACACCCCAGGAGGGCAAATGCCACGTCCCTTGCTCCTTCCAGTGGCCCTTCCCAATGCACCGAGCCCTATCCCGGCATGAGTGAAGAGCACAGAGATCCTGTGAGATGAATCACATCATGGTGGAGAGGTTCCATTTTTAGTGCTCTGACCCCCAGTAAGGCAGGGGAAAGGTACTCAGCCCCAAGGGGCTCCTTGCTCTGCCCTGGCTTCACGGCACTGCTTGATCACCAGGCTTGTCTGGTTTGTCTGCGCTGAGACCCTGTCTAGTCCTTCTCCTTGAATCTGGTTTGCCCAACACCAGCTGGCAAATGTGCTGGCCAGTCTGATCTGGAGTGGTCTTGCCCCATGCATGACATGGTACTACAGTTTCGGTTAAGCTAGGAGGTAATTTGGCTGAGGTTTTGCTACCTGAACCTCTACGAACCCTATCGAGAGCCCAAATGTGGATGCTGGGAGAGCCTCGAAGCTCATATTATCCAGATAATTGTGCACCAAGCTGCAATAGTAGCAGCAGTAGCCCTTGGTGAAGTACATCATGGGACAGCCTCTTCTAGGGACAGACAGGTCAAGAGATGGCTGGAGCAGGATGCACACCCCTACGCAAGACTGGCTTGGATAGTCCATGACTCTGCTCACACCGAAACTAAGCAGGATGCATCATCCCACCCTCCCTGGCCAGGCTGCCTCCCTCCGAGCCATCCCTGTGATGTGCATGACCAAGGATGCCCTCCGTCTCTGTGGCCATCTCCAGCCCAGGCCCCAGAGACACTTGGCTCCTGCTTTTGTTCCTTGGGGCCGGCCTCGCCGTGGATGCCTCCTGTTGCTGAGCGTTGCAGGAGGCTGTGAGGTGACCCCTGACATTAACCTAATTGTTCCCTCTCTTTGATTAGATGCACCACAAAGCTGGTAAATGGATCAAATTAAATTTGAGTGGCGGCAGCACAGCTTTGGAACGCTGATTAGATTTGAAAATACCACATTTAAATATCTTAGCATTTGTGGGGATTAGGAGAGAGAGGGGGAGCGTGAGCAGTGGGGGAAGCGGAGGAGGGAGCGGTGGGGGAGAGGCAGCACCGACCCCCCCATGCACACAGCTCTGTGCTGGGATGCCCAGCCTGGACCTCCCGCCTGCCCCTGGGCAGCGGCACCAGCTCGCTGGCTTGGCACGTGGAGGGTCACTGCCGAGCTCCTGGATCGGGCATGTTGCTCCATGTTCATCCAAGGTTTAGCATTGCTGGATGTGATGGGTTTGCCCCCCCACCTCCAGCCATACCGCTGTCCCCCCCATCCCCACCCGCGTGCTCTTAAATGTCATCTGGCATCGCTGAGATTTATGCTGCACAATGAACTGCAAACGGCAACACAAGTCCATAAATGGGAAAGAAAACTGGAGCCTGGACAAGGAGACTGGTCCTGGGTCTGGATGCTGACCGTGGCAGGGCTGGCTCCCAGGCATCAAGCCCTCCCTCCTGTGACACCGCGGGTCCAGCCAGGAAACAGCCCCCAGCACCTGTCAGTCACGGGCCCCGATGCGCTGGGAGCATGAAACCCCATCCTTGCCCCCCTCCCACCAGCCTGACTCTGCAGCATTGTGGGGGGGAAGCCCAGGGCTGGACGACCCATCCCAGTGAGTACTGGAAGTGCTGGGACCGGGCTGTGGGGGGGCTGATCCTGGGCAGGCTGCATCCCCCCAGGACCCACTCCCAGGGCACGCAAGAGCTCCATCTCTGAAAGCACACGGGGGAAATATTGCGATGATATACATCTTGCGTGCACGTGTGCATCTGGAGGGAGGGCGGGCGGGCGGGCTAGATGCTGCTCAGAGGCAGGTGAATGATGGAGGAAAGTATCTGTGGCTAATTACTCCGTGGAAGATGCCAGGCATCACAGGGGCTGTCACTGACAGGGGATTTTGGCCCGCTCTCTTTCTGAGGGATCGCACTGATGCGGGGAGCATGCGGAGAAAGACAAGTGAGCTTGGCTCCTGCCAGGGCCGCCGGGGACAGGGGGACGTGGCTCTCCCGCATGGCTCTGGCGTGGCGGTGCTCGCCGGCACTCGTCAGGCGAAGCGCTCTGCCAAAAGCCGGTGGTGGCCAGCCCCCTGCCCGCCTGCTCAAGCCGTGCCAGCGTGCTGCTGTGTGATGGGTCGGAGGAGGGCAAGGCTCCATCAGAGCTCGAAAACCTCTGCTTGGAGAGGCAGCTGCTGGGCAGCCCATGCAGGATCTGCCCATGCCCAGAATTGCGGCCTGCAGCAACCCAGAGAGGGTCTCTGGAGGTGCAAACCCAAGTCTGTGGGCACGCACACACGTGCACTCGAATGCTCCCCGTGCCACGTGCATGTCAGAGCGTGTGCAAAGAGGTGCACAAGCCAGGATATGCATGCGTGCCCCCGTGCCAGCGCGTGTCCCTGCCTGTTTGTGCTTGCTCGTGTGTGCAACACCCCCGGCAGCTCTGTGCACACTCGAGGTGAGCGGTGCGTGGGCATGGGCGCGCCATGGCGAGCGGGGCTGCGGCGACGTCACCAAAACACACGCACATCCTTCAAGAGTGTGCAGGAGGCAGGCCAGCACTCTGCTAAGCAGAAACATCTGGGGCACATCTGGCTCCCATCAGAGGGACTCCAAAATATCTTTAGAAGAGGGAGAGAAAGAAAAGAGAGAGTAAAACTCCTGCTGGGGCATTCCTGTGCATCCCAGCACCTCGCGCTGAGTCCAGCTGCTACCCTGGGCCAAGTCCCCGCTCGCCTCCTTCCAGCCGTCCTCCAGGCAGAAGAGTTCCAGGAAAGGGAGAAGCGAGGTTCAAAAGAAAAACCAGCACGGTGGAGTAAGGGGGAGGAAGGGAGGAGCAGCGAGGGTTTGCAAGGAGCTCGGTGCTTCCAGCCTCCCTGCAGCAGGCAGGGCTGGAGCTGCTGGGAGCAGCTGGGAGTGCTGGTGGCAGGAGATCAGCAAGGGGGCTGGGAGCCTTTGCAAACCTGCCTTGGGGAGGAATGGCAGCACGAGCCAGCTCTGCCAGGCAGTGGAGACTGGCCACCGAGATGGTAAAAAAGGGGTTTGGGGTGCTCTCTGTCCTTACAATGACCAGCCTCTGGATGCCCGTCTGCCACCAGATCGCTCAGGTGACCTCGGTGCATTTCTGAGCGTCCTCTTCCTCTTGGAGAGCGCTTGGACACCAGAGCTGGGGAGGACCCCAGGAGTGAGAAGAGCGTTATGGTAATAGCAACAAGATATGGGTGATTCAGTTGTCAGCAATAAATCCCAGCCCGGAGAGGACAGTTAAGTAGGGAATGGCCCACTGGAAATGTTAACATTTCAACACTATTTCCATTCTGAGAAAATAATAAATGTTAAAAAGTACAGAGTCCCAACACCTCCATGAGGTGTGAATGCAGGGGTGGGATTGAAGGACATGACTTCATCAAAGCAAAATGCTTTTGTCTTCCTGAGCAGAAACACTGACATCAAAACAGGGTGTTTTGAGTTCATCGCAGTCTGCGGTGGAAGACACAAGCTCTTACCCCCATCCCAAATAGCAGTGATGTGTCCAGACAGGCTGTGGCATGCTGGGCAGAGTAGTTGGGAACCCACTTTTTGGTCCTTCACAGATCCTTGCCCCAAGTCGAAGGCTCTGGCTCCTTCACCGCAAGGTGCTGGGTCCCAGGGACACGGTGTTTGCGAGCACTGAAGACTGGGCAAGGCAAATGTAAGGTTTATGGGGCTTGTGTAAGGTTTGCAGCCTTGATGCTGGCAGATCTGAGCCCACCCAGACTGAGCTACAGGCTGAGCTACACACAACCTACAATGAGCTGTAGGTCCTTCAGCTGCTCCTCACCCATCTCCAACCCTCTGCAGACCTCCCCAGGCTGAGCCAAGACATCTTGCAGGGCAATGCATGGACAGGCTTGGCTTCATAGTCTCTGCCAACCTCCTCCAGCACTGCTCCTCCCCTGCCCCAGGCACCCAGAGGCTCCCGGCCCGTCGCTGTCAGACACCCAGGGAGCACACGCTTGCCTTGGGGCTCTCCCATGTCCTGGAAGGGCTCAGGTAGCAACGTGGGGACAGTTTGCAGGGGAGGGAGGGATTTGGGACACATCTGCTGGTATGCCAGCATGTGCTGGGGTTTGAGCCTGGGGCTCTGCGTGCACCAGGCAGTCAGCCAGCCTGCCCGTCGCTGCCTGCGCAGGCAGAGCCATCTTGCTCTGCGGCGATGTGCTCACGTGTGTGGGTGCAGAGGGCTGGGTGTGCGCACGGGTGTGCGGTACACACGGTGCCTGCACGCCTTTGTGTGTCTCCTGACCAGGAACATGGGACCTGGGGGCTGGTGGGTGGGATGTGCCCTGCGCGTGGGGTGGGTGCCGTGGGGCGCATGCAGGCTGGGGGGGGCTCAGTCACCCAGGCTGGGATGTCAGATCCCCCCTGTGCTCCAGAGCATGTGTCCAAGCCAGCTGCACAAACCCCTCGGTGTGGGGTGGGATCCGCTTGATAAAAGCCTGACTCTGAACCAGGAGGGTTCAACACGTCCCCTAGCCTCCCGTGTCCCCCCCGCCAGCTATGTCCCCAGCCGGGGCCGCCCGTGACATGTGGGGAAGGGGCAAAGGCATTTCCAGGGTGAGCTGTGCGAGGTGCAGATGAAAAGCTTGGAGAGAGCGAGTTGCGGAGGCTGGGAGGGGAGCGGCGGGCAGACAGCAGAGTGGATTTCTGCTTGAGTGGTTATTATACCGTCGATTTGAAGAGACAGATGACGGCAGTGGCAGAGGAGGCAATAATTGAAAGCGCCATGAAACATTAATGAATGCCCAGGGACTGGATCAGGAGTTGTTAACGCTCACTTCGCTCTCTCTGTCTCGCTCTCTTTTTAAAGTCAAAATTGTTCCACTGCCCTCTAGGCGAAGGATTTATTTTTATTTTTTTCTGCCTGATTTAAAGGTGTAGGCGCCCACCAAAGGAGCCCTGGCTCTGTGGCTAATCACATGTGCTCTCCAGTGGCTCTTCCACGAGGGTTAGCACCAAGCGAGTGATTATGGAGAGCAAACTGCAGTGCTCGCATCCGTAATCAACAGGTTTGCTCGGCACGGAGATAATGCGAGAGGTGCAGGGGGGTAGGGGAGCCGAGGTGGGGCAAGGGGTGGCAGGGTCTGCCAGCAGTGACGGCACCATCCCCTCTGCGTGCATATCCATGGAAAGGACCGCACCCACGGGAGAGGAGCCAGCCCTCCTGATCTACGGGCTCAGGCTGCTTGTGGATAAATCCACCACCCCACCACGCAGGCAGGGTGAGCCGTGATGCTGCCTGTGGCCTGTCGCTGCTCACAGGAGTAGGGAAAACAGCCCAGAGAGCATCCCGCCACCAGGACGCCCTCGTCATGGGCTCTGCAGATGCTCTCTGCGCTGTTCTCCACTTAGCAGGGCCTTAGGGGTTGAGGAACAAAGAGCTTTTAGCAGAGCTGTCAGTAGCGCCAGGGAGGTCTCTGACCTGCAGGTACTGGGCTGTCACTCAAACAGGGCTTAGCCAGAGGCTGGGGGTTCCCCTGGCTTTGCACTGAGGGATCTGACATCATTTAGCGTTTGCGGCTCTGGCCCTAAAAGGAAATTAAAAGCCCTCGCCTAAAGGAAGGGTAAAGTGAAGGTGAAGCAGTAAGTACCTCTTCCCTCCTGCTTTTCTCCCTGGAGACGAGCAGAGGGACAACAGAGTGGGGTCCTTGTGTCCCCTGCACAACCAGGGCACAAGGAGAGCAGTGGCTGTAAGAGGGAACAAGATCTATTCTGGAACGCAAGGACACAAGAACCAGCCCCTGAGGACGGTGGGGCTTGGGCGCTGGCTTCTGGTCCCTGGGGAGTGCCTTTCCCAGCCCCTCCTGTCCCAGGCACGATCAGGGCTCCACAGCTCCTGGAAGACGGCAACACCCGATGGAGCAGGGAGCAGTGATGCCCACCTCCCAGCTGCAGGTCTGCAGCTGGACAGGACACAGCGGCAAGGACACGGACAGCCCAGGCTGCGCTTTCAGGGACACTCAGGGACACGAGGTAGCCCCATGTCAGTGGCACACAGAGGCAGGCTGCACTATTC
The DNA here is from genome assembly GCA_034782735.1 of Sagittarius serpentarius. Taxonomy (NCBI): domain Eukaryota; kingdom Metazoa; phylum Chordata; class Aves; order Accipitriformes; family Sagittariidae; genus Sagittarius; species Sagittarius serpentarius. Next base: position 7,347,618 of record JAVKLA010000021.1, on the reverse strand, counting down.
TCCACGAGACACACGTAGCCCCCAGGGTTAATCTGGGCTGTGCACCAGAGGAACTGATGCACTGGCTGCCAGGGTGGAGGAAAGCAGGGCGAGTGTTTCCATCGATGGGGGCAGCTGGCCCCATTTCATGTAGGCCTATTGTAGCCCTGGGCATATTGTAGCCCAGGACAGCAAAGAGCTGTTGGGGCTGGTCCCAGCCGCCTAAGCACCGCAGGAAACCCTGAGATACCTCGATATCCCATGACGTGCAGCTCGTCTCCTCCAGCATCTCACTCCTGCAGGGGCAGCACTGGCAGGGGCAGGAGTAAATGCTGTGATAATGATGGTAACCGTTCCCAATGAGACAGGGAGACCAGGAGCTTAACCATCACCCAGGTGAGGTCATCGAGGCTATGTGGTGACAGCGATCGGCAGTGACAGCATTCAAGAGCCTTGCTGCAAATTGGCACTGTCATTTCTCCTCACTGTCACCGCAGACTGTGCTGGTGCAGCCCCAATTCATGCAGGGAAGCTGCTCACATCCCGGCTGGGTCCCCATCCCTAGTGTCATACTGGTGTCCCACGCCTTTCCCACGCTGTACGTTCCCATGTGCTGGGCTGAAACCGTTCTGGTTGGAAAGTACTGCTTTCTCATCCCTCGGTCCCACCCAAGGCATCTCCACCATGGGAATCGATGGTGGAGGGATGGCCTCGGGTCTCGGGCTGGGCTCCCTGTGACCACAGGAGCCAGGGAGTAGCCTGCTAGCCCAGAGCCATGCCAGAGCCCTCTGACCACAGCCTATACTGCCTTTTCTCAGTCTGCCAGCAATACAACCTTAAATATGAAATCCAAGGGACACAGCTGAATTTTGGCCATGAGGCCAGCAGGTTGCACAGCCTCTTTGCTAGGACTGGGAGGCCAAGTTGCTCAAGTGTCTTAGAGGAGCCTTTTGTTTCTGGGGCTCTTCTCAGGCTGTAGTCCTGGGCTGCGGGAGGAGCTGAGGTGGAAAGAGTTGTGCTCAGAGGCAGAAGATGGGCACAGAGAGATGTGAACAAGCATGCTCCTGCCTCAACAAAAAATAGGACCAAGAGTTGCAACATCATTGAGAATTTCCTTCTCATTGCAGCTGTGAGCACTGCAGAGGTAGGGCAGCTCCAGAGGTATTAACAGATGTATTTACTGTGCCATGACAGAAAGCATCAAAACACATGTCCGAGGGGCTTGGGGCAGATGGTGCCTGTATCAAGGCAGGTGAGGAGGTCCTAGTGTTGAATGTCACCTCTTCTCCAGGAGCTTTGTCCCCAGGAGGTGGTGGGCTACTCTGCGGTTCTGTTGGTTGCACAAGTGCTGGTGCCCTGGTGGGACTGCAGTGCCCGGGGAACGCGTGCTGAATGCTGCGGTTCCTCCCAGACGTGTGGCCATGGGGCATGTCTCCTGCCTGGCTGAGTGTGAGCAGGAGCATCCAGGGAAAATGCGCTCTGCCTGAACGTCCTGCAGCCTGGCTACCTGCGAGGCGTCCCTGGGAGCGAGAGCAGAGGGGTGAGGTGGGGTAAGTGCACTGGCTCTTTGCTAAGGGAGCATGTCTAGTGTCTCCAGCTCCCCACCTGTATCATCCGTGGCATCTGGTTACTTCCTTGTTCTTCCCCCTGTCCTGTTGGTCCCTGATGTCTCAGCTCCAGTGCAGTTCCCCCCCGGACCTCCCCCACAGCCTGACTTTCAGCCTGGCTTTCCAGACTGCAGCATCACCCCGCTCCTGCTGTATCCCACCCATCCCATTCAGCCTCAGAGCATCTCTAAAGCCTCTGGTGGTGGTGTCACTCTGCCCTTCCCTAGTCACACAGAGGGATGGGAGAAGGGGGAAGACCCCCCTTGCTGATCCAGACACCCATCCAGGAGTGCAGCAGCCCTGTTCACATCCCACACCCCCTTCCCCATCAGCCATGGCTGTCACTTCCCCGGGAGAGAATTGCCAGGGAGGTGTCGAGTGTATTTTTAGCTTTGCTGTTCGTGTCTGATAAGTGTTTTGACCTTTTTGAGCAGAGCTAATCGTGCCGTCTGCTCCTCACTCCATCTCAGCTCGTGCTCTGCCTGCCGGCGAGCGGAGGGAGGAGCTGCTGGCTCCCCATACCCCCCTATCGTGGTGGGAGAGGGCTCCTTGCCTGGGAGTCCTAGGTCTGCACTAGATGTGTGTGCCCTCACCCCAGCAGCACCCACCACTTGTCTTGCAGCCTCACATATGTGCTCTGGAAGCGGATGCGATTTGAAGTTCTAACGGGATGGGATCAGACCTCTGGGGCAGGATGAAGGGTGCTGGGTGGGGAATTGCAAGGGGTGGCCAGGAGGCTGGGTTGGCCCTGGGCTGGAGCTGCCTGACCGTGTTACCTGACATCCCAGCGCCGGCTTTCCTGCCCTGCTCAAAACCAGCATCACTTTCAAGGAAAAAAGTGTGCCTCCACCGCCACGCTCGGGCGGTACCGCAGGGCTGTGCCCCAAGGACAGCCTGCCCGGGGAGAAGTGGGATGGCTGTCGGGAAGGAGCTGCCATGTCCTGGTGCGGACACTGCAGCTCTCGCTCTGGCAGTAACCAGAGCTGAAATGTGGCTGCAAAGCACCCAGAGACAACGTCAATGGCCTGGAAACTGCTGTCAAAACTGGCTGTGTCAGTAAATGGGGATTTGGGCCAAACTCCTTGCCTGCGAGAGGTGTCTCTGCCAACGGCACAGCGGAATGGAGGGGAGGCTGCAAAAAATAGATGGTTTTACCTGACTGGGTAGGGAGTGCTGGGAGAGGCAGGGAGGTGGTGAGCTAACATACCCTGGCGCTGCAAAGGGATGCCCAAATTCAGCCACCTGACCACGGGGACACTGGGAGGAAAGTCAGACCTTGGCCATGCGCAGCTCACTGCATGGGGCGGGGGAAAGGTCTTCTTAGTGGCCCTGGTCCTCAGCCACCCCTGCAGCCAGTGCCCCAGTGCAATTTTGTTATAAGATCTCGGCACATCTTCCTGTGCCATAAACGTTGATGAATGCCCCCCAACCCCATTGAGCCCCCTCTGCCAGAAAAAAGACTGGACACGTTGACCACAGCATCCTTCCTGCTTGGCAGAGGGTCACAGGGACCGTGGGAGCTGCCTGCGCTGGTGCCCAGGGACAGCGTGCTTTGCCAGGGGAGGCCAGCCCTGGACCAGCAGTGTGCCTGCACCGGGGAGATGCTCTGCAGTGCTGCGGGGAGCACCGGCGGCAGAGAGGGCAGGGACTGGCCTGGCAGCTCCCTGCAGCGTGGGATGCCTGCCAGGAGTGGGAAAGAGCTGGCAGTATTTGGGGACCCACAACGATGCCTTGGGTACCGGTTGATCCCTGCTCGGGGCTCTGCTTGCCCAGCCCATCCAGTTTCCAGCCTGTGTCCCTCCTGATAAAGCCTGAAGAGAGGAGATGCAGGGAGGGGACTCTGTGGTGAGGGCAGGGTGGCACTTAACTCCCACCTGGGACCTGCTGATCCAGCTGTGCCCCGTGAAAACCCCACAGTGAGGACTGGGAGCTAACCGCTCACCTGCTGCTGCTCCCCTCTCTCTGCTGCTTCTGCAGACAGCCTGAGCATGGCACGGAAAAGCTGCTGTCGCCTCCTGGGCTTGCAGCAGCCTCTGCCAGGGTGGGTTTGGTGCAGAGAGGCTTTCTGAACCTGCAGTGCTCAGAGCTGCTCTCACACCAGGACACCTGGTTTGGACAGGCAGACTTTAGGGCTCTGTGCACGTTGGCGGACGCCTTGCTCAGGCATCCCCCTCTGGTATGCAGGGTCAGGAATCGCCTTCTGGAGATATCGCTTTCGCACGTCTTCTTTCAAGACTGCGCATTGGAGAAGGCAGGGCGAGGTGTGCTCCTGGCTTCCCTGGGGCCAGCCCTGGGAGCTGGGAGGCAGGTTGCTCTGCGGATCACACCAGACAAGCCTCGAGCCCACACTTAATCTTGCTGCCTGGGAAATTAGGCAGAAAATGCTCCGATTGAGTGTGAAGGCCTCCGTTGTAATTTGGAGCGAGCAGATGACATGCACTCATCGTCAGAGGGAGATGAAAGCTTTTAGAGCTGGTGAGCACTAGCAAAATCTGTGAAAAATCTCTTTTTTGTCAGGAGTGGTAGATACACAGGCAGATGAAAGACAGAAGATAAAATTAGCCCGTATGCAAGAGAGAGAGGGAGAAACAGAGAGAGAGGGTGGAATATTTCTCAGAAGACTCTTGGCAGAGAAGGTTTCTAACACTGGTGACTCAAAGGCAAAGGGGAGTCATACGTGTGTGTGTGTGTGTGTGCATGAGAATATACATGCGTGGCTATATTTGGCTGTACTCCCACGGCAGCCTCAGCACCTGGGGCTGATCCTTTGGAAAGCACGAGACGAGGCTGCACTCATCTCTGCCGTGTCAGGCAGGGAGCCTTTGCCGTGCTGCCTGCGCCCACGCCGCGGCCCCTCTGCCCCGGTGCGACGAGCCCCATCACGGGCAGCGTGCCAGCAGGTCAGAGATGCCGGGCCCTCGTACAGGGCTGTTCCTGGTGAGGGTACAGGACGACCAGCCTTCAACATGAGAAAACCATGGTGGTCTCTGCTGATGGATAGTGTGAACATTCTCTGAGGTGACTTTGATTCCTTTTTTTTTTTTTTTATGTTTTGGCTGCTCAGATGGAAGTGTTCAGCTCCAGGTTGCAGCAGGGACCAGCTATGCTCAGAGGTGCAACAGCGCCAGGAGATCCCCTGACCACTAAATACATCTGCCAGCATTTTGCTGCGGGCTGCTCCAGGTCTTCACCCTGGGACAGTACCTCTGCAGTGCTGAGGCCGGAGAGACAAGGACGGCCTCTGTCTGCAGATGACTGAGACCTCTGCAGAGCTTCAGCTCGGACAGCAGGGCCTGCCTAGGGGGTCCAAGGCAGTAACATAATCCCCTTCATTGGTCCTGCTTTTGCTGCTGGAAAGGAAAGGGATGCTGGTGGCTCTGCTTGTCTGTGGCGTCATGAGGGAGAGTGGCTGGAGTTATCTCTGTACCCATGAGGATGCTGGACCCAAAAGTGCCAGTGGGGACAGGAAAGAAGGGTCCCTGCGGGGTGTCCCACTGAGCTGCACCATGCTCACAGCCAGCCCTGCTTTCCTGGCAGGGCCAGGGTGCTCTAAGCCCAGCACCCTCCAACAGGCTGTGGGGATATGGAAAAGCAGACAGGGAAAGCCTCTCAGCAAGTGTCCTCAGCAGTCCCTACTCTCTGCAGTGATCAGCAGCTGGGTGATGGACTTACTCTGGGAGATGGAAGAAAGGGAAACTGCTCTCAGATCTCCTTGCTCTCTGCACCGGTGGGTACCAAAAACTAGAAAGGTCTTTTCCCCCAGCCCACGGCTTTTGCTGCACAAGGGCAGTGTGTTGCCATCATCACTGATGCAGACGTTACACCTAACGGAGGGTTATGGCCCTCTTGGTATACTGCAGCTACACCATACCCACCTGCCGAATGAGAATGCGACTGAAGGGCAACCACCGCGTTGGAGCAGGTGTAAGGACCAGTATGGTCCAAGACCATCCTCCAAAACAGCCAGGCCCTGTAGGCACCCAGGATGCCGTGGATGCTCCCCGTCAGCTCAGGGAGCAGAGGCGGGAGGACTTCCCATTGTCCTCACGGCGCAGCCCCAGGAGCTGCAGCATCAGGAGACTCCCTTGAGTCGTATGACACCCACCAGTGTGAGTCAACATGAACATTAACAACAAACAGAAAAATGCTAATGCTTCCTCCCCCGCCTTTCTCAATGTGCCGTCTAGCAGGACGTGGGCTTGGCGAGGAGGCGCAGGATGGGGTTTCGGGGCCAGGAACTCAGGTCCTGCTCACCTGCCCCATTGCCTCGTTACATGGGGATGGTGCTGCTGGGAGCATGCTGGGGGATGCAGGTGGTCCCTCAGCAGGGTGGGCAATGGATGGGGGATGTCCTCAGCCCAGGATGGGGCTGGGGAATGGCCAAGGGTCTGCGGGAGCGCCCTGCCAGCGTGCGAGCGCCTGGAGAGAAGCACAGAGCACTGCCTGCTCAGTCGTGCAGGCGGCTGAATAAAAGAAATAAATAACTCAGCCGTGAAAAATAAGCACTGGCCAAAGCCTCCCAAGAAGCCGTCTGTACTTCCCAGCTGCAGTCCCCGTTCCCTGGCTCGGTTAACCCTCTGGGAATGACAGCAGGGATGGCAGCCCCTGCAGCCCAGCAAAGACGCAAACCTCTTCCTCCTCCAGTCCTCCAAGTGCTCCGAAATGCCTTTCACCAGCAGAATAATTAGAAATCTAATTCCTATTTCTCTTGCTCAGCTAATTGTCTGTGGACAATTTGATTGTAAGAGTGTCCAGTGATGCAGAATAACCATCTTATTTCTGCTAGACATTGCCTTTGCAATTAGCGCTATTGATTGCATCGCTCTGTTCTCTCACCTGCCGGATCCTGGGGGACCAGGGGAACAGCTCTCACCTGGCTCATCCCTCCCAGGGTGACGGGTCCATGCACTCCCTTTCGCAGCATTGTCCCTTGGCCCGTCGTGTCCCATCAGGGGCAAGAGCGCAGGAGGATGAGCTCTGCTCTCCAGCGCGGCTCCTACTCTGCTCTCTGCTCCGTGGGAGCAAACCTCTCTCCCTAGGACTCACAGCCATGTATGGGGAGACCCGGGACGATCTTCCAAAAACACCAGGGAGCTCCCACCGAGGACAGAGCACATCTCTTTGCCTGCTAGGAACTCGCCTCTTTGGTTGGCTAGTGATGAGAGGGCTGCTTTTTATTTTTGGTAAAAAAATAAAAATAAAAATTCAGATTTGACAACACAGAAAGGTTCTGGCAGAGTATGTCAATTCTGCCGAATGGTTTGTTTGGAGGAAAAAAAAAACCCAAAAGATCAAAACATTTCATTTCAGCATTCTCAGAGTGAAATGTTTTGATTTTTTTTCTCTTCCAAATGACTTTGTTTCAAAGTTTCCCTTAATTTTATTTTTCTAAACATCAAAAATTTCTGTGAAATGGCTGTGGTTGGAAGAAAATGTATTGGCTTGGTCACAACAAAACCTTTTGTTTAACACCCCCCCCCCCAAGAATCCCCCCCCCCCCAGTTTTTTTTGATTTATTAGCATTTCCAGG